>CM032228.1:101350000-102577500 GCA_019009955.1 Riptortus pedestris | reverse complement strand
TTTTTAAAAAGCACAACAACAAACAAAACTAAAAAATTATACTACCTCACAATTTACACTGCACTAAATATAGAATATTTACGAATCACAATTGCAGAAAGCAGGCTGAACACCATTTGATTAAAACAGGCTGTAAAAGGTGAAGCAAACAGATATCCTTTAAGGGAAATCTGCTACAATGTCATCTCCGCTTTTTGCATAGGCCTCCTCAATTGCACTCGATGCTGAGTAGTCCTTTATTGAACCGAATTAGAATTACTAGACAGGTGGGAAATAGTATAATAGAAACAATTCTACCGACTGCCTAAATTCTTAAATCTGTGAATATGTTTGTAAAGGGTTTAAAGCGCTCCAGTGAAATGAGCACTTCATTTATGGTTAAGATTTCATCTGAGAGAACCCATTACTCCTTAACTTCCTCTATTCACCCAACTCCGTCTTTATATCGAAAAAAAATCTTTCATATACAAATAATGTAGTTTTTTGAATGCATGGAGATGGAAAACAGTTTTAAATGATGACCATTAGAGAGCGACACTTTCCCATGGTTGAAGGACGCGAGAGACAACATCTGCGACACAATCATTCTCTGTAATGACTGCAGTCATTTTAAAACCCCCTCATTATCTGCCCTCCGTCCTCTGAATACATTCTAAATATTTCACTCTCTGAATAAAAACATTCGGCCTTTCATGGTCAAGTATTCGGCTTAACAAACATTTTCATAACCATAAATTAAATGTAATAATTTAGTCTCGCACCGCTGGCCCTGGTATGGTAATGGGCGTTGCATAATGCTGCCCAGGAAGTAATCAATAGGCCTTTTATTCCGTGTTTAATTCCTGTATAAATAACTTCTGGTTTTTAAGTATCTCCTACTTAAGACCTACTTATTGTGGTATATCAATACAGGGTATTTAACATATGATGAAAAGACACATGTGAAAAACAAGAGAATCAATTGTTGTATTTTTATGACCATGTCAAAAATGAATTATTGTGAAGTCTTAATATGAAAATAAAGTGGTGCTTGTGAATATATTACTCCTATATTAAGTAGAAGTGTACTAAGACCGCTTAAACTTGTAGATACTGCAATATTACGGGATTTTAGCAGATTTTCTTTGAGATTGTACTCATGACTCGATTTTTGAAAAATTTCCACAAATGTCCAGTGATTCTGTTAGTTTGTTTCATAAGGTTTTAGGGCGAAAAACTACTAGGTTATCATTGCCCAGATCCATTGATCCTACTTTGGAGATGACGAAAAAGAGGTCCGTTCAAAATTATATATATATATATATATATATATTTGTCTGTTACCGCTTTAGCGTTCGCAGTTATTTTTATCGTTACCAAACTCGGTGTTTAAACGTTTTATGTAAAACTAAACATCAAGTTCGTTAACGACTGAAATCCAACCAGTGGGAGGGGGGGGTTTAGTGGGGGGGGGGGAATTTCGAAAATTCAAAATATCTCCGTTAATACAAATCTGGTGGGAGCATTATGTAGATCCAATATTATTGTAAATTTAATTTTCTATAAATGTTGTTGTATACATGTTTTCTCTATCTTCAATACCAACCGAGATACTGGCAACTTTTTAGATTTCAGCCTTCAGTAAACCCCCACTTTTAGTTATCGCATGTTAAGAAGACGCAAACCGTTTTATTTCAAGTGGAAATACCAAATATTGTGTCCAATAAACCTTTTCTAGAGGAGATACATGCAAATACATTCTGATGACCCCCCACCTCGTTTTTTGTTCTTAGACTACTAAAATAAGTCTGATCTATGAGAGGTTCGCTGACCCTTTTGTTTAAAACCAGAGGCCTCCTGTTATTGAGGTTATTAAATGCATATTCACAATCATTTCTCATCATCATATCTTATTAAATATTTATATATATATATATATATATATATATATATATATATATATATATATATATTAAAACGTCATGTGTGAAATCTGCTTAGTTTACGCAGCCCCTGCGTGAGGAACTTTTTGTTTATCCTATCTCTTGCTATTTGTGGGAATGTAACTTATGATTTACAAATAAGTCCGTCTTGTAGGTACTACGTAAACTAAGCAGATCTCTCACATAATTGGATCTATTCCCTTAGCCACTTGTAATATGAAGCCTTTATAAACAGGACTTGAAATTTAAGCTGAGCATTATCAGATGTTTAATGGTAGAGGTTCTTTAATTGAGAATCGTATGAGTAGAAGCAGAGTTCAAATGTTTATTTTCATTGTTGTCACCTCCTAGTTAAAATCGTTGGTCATTTGAAGACGTTTTTAACATCATCAGCCACAAGAGTTGATTTCCCTTAAGAAATGAATTTCAAGAAGAATCAATTATAAAGATTTTTCTTCGCCCGTCTAATGTGGAGTTATAAAATTAAATTCGTAATATATACGTAAGATAATGAAAACGTTCCTGTCTTGCATATAAGCGGATTTTAAAGAATTAAAAAAGAAAATTTTTTGGGAAAACCGAATCCCTTTGAATAACGGCCACACGCAAGTCTTCGATTAGCCAGAATCGTTCTAAATATTCGGGATCAGCATATAAAGAATTTGTTGTAACTTCATCTTCAATGTTGTATAATAAAGTAGGTACCCTTTTGTTCAAGGTGTACTTCTATAACTCAATCCACTTTCTCCAAGAATGCAGTTCATTCATTGCGTGTATATTCTAGTCCCGTTTTTTTTTTATTTATTTTTTTTTTTTAAACGATTATGTTTCGTAAAGCGTTCACACACCTCATTTTACGAGGTCCAAAACGGACACATATTTTTCTTCACATTGAAATTCTACAAATTTTTTTATTATTGCTTTCAAGTAACCTTCAAATTTGATGCATAGAGGTTCCGTGACGTTTTCAACCTAGGTACCAATATATTAAATTTCTTCAGTCAATTTTTATATTGCCAGAGAAAAAAGAAAAAAGTATTTATTATAATCTTGACTAATGATAATATTAATAAGAGAATGTAACAGTGGCTATATCTGCGCACTATTACGTAACAACGAGAGTCCATTGTAATAACCTACCGCGTGACTGAATGGGTCCAGGATAGGAGATGGAATGGAGTTCCCAAGTCAATATTGGCATGAAGGACATCCAATGAAGCATGTAAGCAACAACGTCTATCCTTCATCATGTATTTTCTTCATAGTTTAATGGCAAGGGTAACCAATAAAACACATTTTTTCCGCGCAAACGTTATTCATATTGCCTACATGTTTCGTGGTTTGGCTACCAACTCTTCAGGAGCCATCCATTTCTGAAGTCCCCGTTCCCTCTTTCATCAGTTGCGATAGTCCCTTCCTCACTGCCGTAATCAAGCATGTAAGCAAGAACTTCCATCCTTCATCATCATGTATTATTTACAACCAAACTGTATTTCAGAGAATTAGTCTCCCTTCATTAGAGTTTCTGATGTCCTTTATCGTGTTAGACAGTTTTTGACAAATATAGTTGACTTAACCACCTATAAAAGATTACTAAACGCCCATGATCAGTAGTCATCCCGGCTATGAACGGAGAAGCATTTTTCTGAAATGAAGTAAAAGAGGTTCGTCACGTAGGGGCTACGTAAAATAAGCAGATTTCCCACGTGCTGGCATGATACACTTCTGAAATCTCATCATACATTCTCTACTTCTAAATAAAAATCTGATGAGTAGAAGAGGGGGTTTACTAATAGCTGAAAAAAGAAAGCACGAATTACTCGCTTAATATTTGAGTTACTTAAAAGTGTAGAGAACAACAATTGTAGCTCACCAATAATCAAAAATGCCTTAAACTCCCAGTTTCTGAGATGAAAAGATTTTGTGAGCTTAAATTAACACTATTTTGCTTTAGTCATAAAATTAGAAGTACGGTGGTACTTACTCCATTAGTGGTGGATTTAAAAACAAAATTCATAGGAAATAATATCATATTTAAGACTTTGAAGAAGGTCCTCTTTCTGTTTTTGAGGGTATCCAAAACTGTACAATAGAATAACATAACTGTACGACAATAGAATGTAACTCATTTAAAAATTGATAAAAGAGAAGGATCTTAAATTATAATGTTATACATTTTATTTAACTCCATTTTATTCAACTAATATTGGGGGAGTTATTGGGACGAGTTATAGGCTACAATATTTTTCAAGCTAGGGTTTTAAAGATTGCATTTAGTGTGTTCTTCACTAAATGAAATTGTGGTATCATTATGAGCTTTATACTACTGAAATATTGGAACTTTAACTATTAAAATGAAATAAAAAAGCTGTTTGGTTTCATAATTATATTCATTATTTGACTCATATTTTACCCGTTTCAACTGTAGGCATTAAACATTAGGATTTCAGTCGGCCAGGCTATTACTTTACGATATTTATAATATAAATAATTCATATTTTGATGGTGATTATAAACTGTTGGAAGTTCCAATTGTTTCTGAAACTATTTTCATTATATACCTCACAGTGTGAAGTTCCATAAATTTGAGGAATTGGTGTGAGCCTCACACCAATTCCTTAAATTTATGGCAATATCAACTATAGAACCGGATAGTTCAAGACTAACCTAATAAAATGTATTGGTTTCAGCACCTTTGGCATCTAAGTCAAGAGCATTTTGGGTCTAAAATTCCTTCTTTTTGTGTTTTCTTTGGAGTGGAGCAATAGTTCAGGAGTCAACGACTTGGCGGAGCTTAATTTATAGATACTTGGAATTAGGACTTATTTGCAATAAAACAAATTGACGATCCTGTGTTAATATTTTTAAAAATATCAAACTGTGTTTATCAGTTTCAATAGCGATTGTGATAGTTATGTACCAGAATCGAAGTCTTCTAATCTACCTACAGTGTCACTGGAGCTTTAAATGCCTCTTATTTTTCAATTGTCACTGAATGATAGATAGATACAGAGTTTTACCGTACTTTGTTATAACATTTTTTTATAGGGGGTCCAATATATAAATACAAAAAATTAATTAATATACTCGTAAAACACGCTAAAAATTAAATATATTAATTAATTAATATAAAATCCACAAAACTCTGTGCTGAATAACGTTAACCACTATCCTTGCCACCAGCAGAAAATGAATGAGTAAATATTATTTATTTTTTAAAACCTAAACTAATTTTTCATTTATTAACGTCCAATTGGCGCTACTTGCTACTGGGACGGGATATCTACAGGTTACCACTCTTTTCGAGCCAGGGTAGGATTAAGGATATTATTTAATGTATTACTCACTAAATAAATTCCTATTGCCTAAGCGTGATTCGAACTCGCCTCTCTAGGTTAACCATGTGAGATTAAGACCAACGCCTTAAGTTACTTGGGACTCAGTGTAGTCATGTGAGTTAATGCATTGCCTTTAGTCTCACATGGTAAACCTAGAGTGGGGAGTTCGATTCCCACCTCGGTAATAGGAACTTATTTAGTGACAAACTCATTACATAAAATCCTTAGTCCTACCCTGGCTAGAAAAGGATGTTAACCTGTAGATAGATAATAAACTAATTATAAGATAAAAGCAACTTGCTATATATAATGAAAATACAGTTAAAACAATTTTGTTGTGAAAATAAATAGGCATAGGTAATACATAAAATAAATTGGTAAAATACGATGAGGTAAAAATAAATAAAATAAAAAAGTATGACGTAAAACACTAATAACTATATAATAGATGTAGGAATGTTTCCAAATTTCTAAGATTCAAAAACACTGCTTGGGGATATAATGAAATTCTCATAACATTTTACGAAAACGGTCTTTTGGACATCAATATTTAGTCTTCACTTGCGATTTATATATACAGAGAAAAAACTAAAAAAGCGGGATTTTTAGAAGACGAAGGAAGAGCATGACAGAAGTGGCTAACTGGGGCCGGGAGGCGACGGCGGCTCCTGAGATTGACAGCCTATTCAAGGGAGATGAGGCCACTTGTCTACAGAGATTATCTAATAAGGAGGAAATTGAGATGAACGGATCATCAGTTCTTGAAGGAATCGCTCTTAAATGGTTCTTTCATCTGACTGCTCTTGGCTCTCCTACCTCCATGCCAGCCCGCCATTATATTAAGTGCCTCTGGAATGTTGACATCCGGCTCCAATTCACTTAATGAATTTCTCCTTCATAATTACTACATTCTTGAGTTTAAACCAATCAATTAATACCTAATGTATGAAATTTAGTCCAGATAAAAAGAATACTTCCAGTGATATTAATGCATACCTCGTCGTACTTACGAATTTCATACTTTGTCTGTTTCAATATTTCAGTACTCTTAAGGGTATTCTGAAATTGCAGTTTTAAACTTATGTGAATGGAATACGGTATTTTACCTTTTTAAGGAGTAGTATAACATTTGGAGATTACACTATGAGGTTGTTCTGAACGGGGACCGTAAGGGAGTTCAAAACATAACTGTAATTACCTCCACCTATATGAATAGGATCAAAAAATGTTATGGAAAATAATTTGGAGGACTGCATCTAATCCTTACTGAGAACAAATAAAGTATTTCAGGCAAAAGAAAGGATCTTAAGGTCTCAAACGACATCTTTTAGAATGTTATAGCGTCAAACACACACACACACACACACACACACACACAAAGTATATTATTTAAGGCGCTCTTTGTGGCGGGTTTACGATTGTAGAGACGGTACTTATAGTTCTTGTAGACGTTTTCTATTCCTGCCTGCCAGAATCTTATTTGCTTGTGCTGATAAAAATAAGAAGTATATGTTTCAAAATAATATATATGTATATATATTTATATATATATATATATATATATATATATATATATATATATACACATATAAAAGCATGGGCACTAATTACATTAAAGTTGTAGTTCGAACAGCAAAACATATTATAAAAGTAAATTTTCAAATCAATATTAAAATAGTAAAAAATAATTAAATAACGGCACGTTTACTACTATGTTATATTCACGATTAAAGACGTACCAAAATTGAATAGGAGACGAGATAAAGTAAGGACAGCAAATACTGGGAGTGGAACCTCTGCAAGTAGGTATATATATTCTTTGAAGGTTAGTAATTATGAGAAAGCTGTATTAGTTCATTGTGAGTTAGGCCAAAATGAAATGCTTTCTTGAGTGAGGTTCCAAAAACTGCACACATACCTATACATAGCAAAGTCCTAAATTATGCAGTTGCTCTAGTGTAGGAATTGGACGGTGGCGCTAGCTGGCGGTAAAGAGGAGAGCCAACGCAAGGTCATCCGCTCTCCACGCTCTTTGTCTAGCCACAGCCTCTACTACTCATCGACATTTTTTACCGTCTCCACCACACTCACTCCCCTAATACGCTATAACCTACCTAAAACATATTTGATTATCCTCTTTACAGATAATATGTTTCACTCCTTTCATCTCTCTCTCTCACTCTCTCTCCTCTCTCTCTCTCTCTCTCTCTCTCTCTCTCTCTCTCTCTCTTCTCTCTCTCTCTCTCTCTCTCCTCTCTCTCTCTCCTCTCTCTCTCTCTCCTCTCTCTCTCTCTCTCTCTCTCTCTCTCTCTCCTCTCTCTCTCTCTCTCTCTCTCTCTCTCTCTCTCTCTCTCTCCCCTCTCTCTCTCTTCTCTCTCTCTCTCCCCCCCTCTCTCTCTCTCTCTCTCTCTCTCTCTCTCTCTCTCTCTCTCTCTCTCTCTCTCTCTCTCACACACACACACACACACACACACACACACACATATATATATATATATTCGTAAAATTATGGTCATTTTCGTCATCTACTTGGTAGGGTCGATGGACATTTGAGGAATTATTTTGATAGCGTCATGAGTACAACCTCAATACCTGAGTTCCCTTAAGGGGAATCCAAAAGCAAAAGGTTAAAAGCGCGCATGATCGCAATTCCTTTATAATCGGATCAAACAAATTGATACTGTGGTATTAAACGTTTAATATATCCTTTCAAATGATGTTGCTCTTCTTATTGTTTCTAAAAATTACAAATAGTTTTTATGGCATTTTTTTTGTTGTAAGAGAGGTGCCGAAGTCCTAGTTCTGCGATTTATCCCAACATTCTTCAACCACTTTTCTATCTACGTTTATATATATACACATATATAGACAGCAAGATAAAGACCAAGTTATAGTACGCTAACTTGGTCATAGCTATTGCAAATTTATAGTACGCTAACATGTTTATAGTTATTTGATGCCAACCCCAGTATTTAATCTTATTATATGAAAATGAAGTGTAAATTCTCAATCTCTCTAGGTGTAATGAGAGGCATACGGACTATATGTGCAAAATCAAATATATCTCTGCAATCTGGGATGCATCTAATGATGCTACATATCTAATAATATACTTTGTATGGCTGAAGTTTATACCAGAGTTGCTGAACTTTTTAAACAGCATTTTCCTTAACTTGGAAATGAATACTTATGTGTAATTTATCATTTTCCGTATCCCCCCCCCTCTTGTCATACGATTTTTAATTCCTGTTGTTATTTTACATAGCAACGTATATATAGATTATGTTTATCTTGAAACAATTTCTAAGAGAGAAATAAATATTGTAATGCCCAGATGACGACATCAGTGCATAACTGTTATGATTGAGTTAGTTTGTACAGCCATAGCGTGATGTAAGCTCTAAACAATATTAAGAGTTTAATTATCCAGTTGTACTGTGGAGGCGTAAGTTGACATTTTAGTGCCATCCTCTGTCACCCGCAAGGACATATGGTTGGCTGGTTTTGTTGCCCCTTAAGCTTCTTGGAATATATTAGAGCATAAAGTCAGAACCAGGACCATTCTTCATAGTCAGTTGGCTGAGTGACGGTGATAAATACGTCAGAGAGGGGTATTCTGTTGCCTCCTTCTTTCTGGGGTGTGAGGTCTTTGTCGTGTCCCGTCATCGGGGTCGTACCCACTCCAGGTGGTCTCACGTTTTCCCGTTCATACTCTGACCTAAAGACCCCATTTCCCTATATATCACCTCAATCAGTCGCCATGAATCGGATATACTTATATTTCAGTAAATGATGGATAAACCGTTATTATTCGTGCTCTTTGAACGGTTTCTTTTCCTTTTTGCTCCAGTCCACTCCTTTCTCCTCCACATTTACTTAGAGTATAAATATGTTTAACTGAAAAAGGTATTCATGGATAAAACAAGGCAATATTATTAGAACAAATGACCAGATGTTTAATGCAATTAATAATTACAAGCATACATTAATTCTGACATACCAATTGTTTTTATCAGCTATTATGGTCGAAAAAGTTTCTCAAATGTCCGTCTAACCTAATTAGGAGATGACGAAAGTAAGGTCCATTGTATAATTATATACGGATATTTTGTCTGTTAACGCTCTAGCGGTCCTAATTTTTCTTAGATAGTTACCAAACTGGAAATTTAAACGTTTTAGGTAAAAATAAAGATTATGTTCGTTAACAGC
Source organism: Riptortus pedestris (assembly GCA_019009955.1). NCBI lineage: Eukaryota > Metazoa > Arthropoda > Insecta > Hemiptera > Alydidae > Riptortus > Riptortus pedestris. Next base: position 102,568,031 of record CM032228.1, on the reverse strand, counting down.
TAAAATCGGTTTAGAGGGAGGAATCTCGAAAATTTAAAATATCTCCGTTACAAAACATAAATAATAAATAATACATAAATCTTAGTCGTCAAACTATATGTAGCAATCTAAAACTAAATATACCAAAGGGCTCAATAAAATAATAAAAAGTAAACTCATAATAAATATGCTATAATAAAAATTCTGCTCCCACTAAGAAAAAAATATAAGAATATGTCTCCTTTACCATTGATAAAGAAAAGGCAAAGCGATATAAGACCTAGGTCTAAATTACAATGATTATTTCATGCAAATGGCAATAACCATAATTTTTTTACATGATGAATAATAATTAGTAATTACATATTCCCTGTTCACATTGTTTACCCACTGCTGACGTTGAGCGTTAAACAACAATATATATATATATAAATAATTCGAAAATCGCGTGATGAGTACAACCTCAATAGCTGATTTCCGTTAAGGGAAATCTGCTAAAATGGGATTTTTCCTATTTGGCAGGTTAACGATATAGGATCGAATTTATAAGTTGAACCTCATACATAATGATAATTATATGCTCAATGCCACCAATAAATACAAACAAATGTCCCAACAAATTTCATATGCTTATTTAGGAGTAGAACCCACGTCACCCAAGAGGATTATAGCCAGCAAGGCTGCAGGTATAATTGCTAACTAAGTCCGACATAATGTTTCCAAAAAGAAACTTCATTGAGGCTTTTTAACTGATAACTATGAGTAAAACTAACTATTTTCCGTGATATCTCATGGATTATATGTGGCGGTTGTATGTAACACTACAAATTATTTTTAAGAATCAATTTTCTCTTTATAAATACTTATTTGACATCCTCAATTAATTATTCTCCTATTATTTTCTCTGACCTTTACACAATCTGACTGTAATAAATGAACCAATAACTGTTTTTGAGTGCCAAGAAGAGTTTACCAAGAACCCGTCCATTACAGTAATTGGATCCAGCACTCCACGGGATTAAACATAAGTGATATATTTTCTTGTATAATATATGGAATCCCAATGCAAATGACAAATATACATTATTCAATAGTAAACCTTCCAAGACTGCTCAGCTAACTAATTTTGTAACATTCATTAAATATTATAACTTTCCATTCATTCACCAGGTTCTACTCTCGTGCTCTCACAAATTGACTCACACACAAATACGCACGCACACACACCACACTCACATATATGCAAAACCTGTGAGATTTGAGAAATTCAATTTACATTCAAAGATTTTTTTTTCGTTTTTACTTCCCTTAACAACATTTTCTTCAAATTCAAAAGTATAAACTCAGCGAAAAGAGTCCTGCTAAATGCTCTCAACAGTCTCCAAAATTGGTTGAAGGAATACAATCTCCGACTCTCTGTCGACAAGACCAAATATATTTTGTTCTCCAGAAAACGCACTCCAACCCCACACATCCAGTACTCAGGTTGAATGATAATATTTAAAATTTTCATGAAGAGGCAAAATTTTTAGGTCTGACATGAGACAAAAGGCTGTCCTGGAAGAACCATATTCTCAATCTCAAAGACCACTGCAAACGACTACAAATCCTAGTCCTAGCGAATACTTCCATGGGGAGTAAATCCATGATTACACCTTACATCAGCCTAATCAGATCTGAAATAGACTACGGGAGTGTGGTATATTCATCGGCAAGCAATAGAAATCTTCTACTTCTGGACTCAATTCTCCACACGGGTATTAGGCTTGCAACATGAGCATTCAAAACCAGCCTTACTGTTAGTTTATGTGCAGAAGCCTCTGCGACTCCACTTGTGTTTCGACGCCATGTATTGATCAACACCTATATATCCAAAATGAAGCTGCAATGTAGGAATCCGGAGCATAATTACATCTTCCACCAATACCACATCCGACTGTATATCAATAAACAAAACCACCCTGCACCACTTGATACTCGACATAAACAAATAGCAGCTGAGATATGTGACATCCAAGTGGAGTATGAGTATACAATTCAAAGAATCCTATCGAACCACCAGCCTTCTAAAAAAGATTGATGGCAAACTGCGAACTATATATACTAATACTCAAATGGACCACCATATACGTCCATACATACCACCGAGCTCCAAGCATTAGCGACATCACTCTACCTCGCAATAGAAAGAAATCATACACATTTTATGGTATGCTCTGACTCCACGTCAGCTGTGCGAAGCATACAGAACCCCCAAAAAGCCGATCTAACAATAAATAAAATTTATAATTACTTCCAAAACCTGAAGAATCTAAAAATATCGAATTGAACTGCTATGGATACTTATACACTCTGGAGTTGCAGGAAATGAGACTGCTGATGAAGCAGAAAATGAAGCAGCTCATATGGGTGGGGCCCAACTTCATGTCTATGAAGCTAATGAAATGAGCTCCTGGCTAAATAGCAAAGTCCATAAAAGCTGGGATTCAATTTGGAGGAAGTACCCCTCACAAAGAAATTACGAAATATAAAAGATTCTCCAAAGACATGGCACAGTGCTTTCAGAGGCATTCGAAAAGAAGACGTGGTGCTACCAGGATGCGTATAGGCCACACAAATGTTTTGCACATACACTTAATCCCTACCTGCAAACACGCCCCAGAACGTCCAGGAACCAAGGAGAGCCGAGATGCTTGTCCACTGCATTGTACAATTCATGACCAAATTCCGTAACCCTTCTCATACCAGACACCTTTGTAAGACAGGGTCACTGGGAGCACTCGGACTATGGCTGGCTCAAGCTAGGCGAGCTGGGCAACCGCCCTCTTCAGTTCCAACCTGTCATTCATGTTCTTTTTCTTTTGAAAGACGTCCACCAAAGGTCCTGCTGCGGTAACGACATGTACATCTATAATTGCCACACTTGTCTTCCACATCACAACTAAGTCTGGCCGAAAGGATCTAACAGGGGTAACGTATAAGTTATCGTACTAGGTACTCCACCCTCGCATTATAAAACCCTGCCATGCAAAGCTAACCACTTCATTATGCCGACGGATTCGAAATCTCTTGGTAACAATAAAGGTTGCCTAAAACATGAGCAGCCGTTTCCAATGCTCTACAACCAGATCAGTAGGAATAGCCCCTCCGACAATCTTAGTAAAGACCACAAAATGCCTTCTAGTTAAATCTTCACTCTTGATTGTGTCCATGATGTAGAAGCTGGAATCATACCACATTCACTCATGTCCTTGCAGTCTACGGGTACACTCGCGTACAATTCATTCGTGCAAAGCTCACGCTCACTTATCCGCTGGCACCATTGTATGAATTTAACGATTTTAGCATTTGACTTTTGGTCCACAATATAATTAATTGGTTATACTAAAATATCTACTTAGTTATTAATTAGGGACCTGGGCTTCTGACGCCATCGTAACTATTCAGTGCATCTGCAGCTGTGGTCCAAATTTTGGTTAAGTGAAGACCCCACCCGTTAAACAGTGCAATATTTTCCTAGACAGTTTCTTGGGATTCATTTCTCGACATTCCTTCACCTGCACCCTTATACTCGTATTAGAGCAGCCCAAGAATTGGGGATGTTTTTGAATATGGAGAAATGGAAATGAATTAGAAAAATGGATACTGACTACATTACATTTTACTCGCACAAACATAAATGGGAGTCAACATGAAATAAAACATTATTCACCAATATTTCCGTTAATATAGGGTTTTTGTGTCAAGTTTATGGGCTTTATGGTATTGCTGTTAATATGAAAAAGCTTTGGAATGAGGGTTTACTCAAGGGTCAAAATAAAAAGAAAATAAATATTTATGTTAAGATTAGGACTAGAGAAAAAAAAAATTCATATAACAACAATCGTAGAAAAATAAATTTTCAATAAGGTCGGGTCAATAACAATCCTGACCCTACTCACAACAACATAAAAGGTTAGGAATTTTTAATTATCTCCTCTACCCCTCCCCACTCCCCTCCTCCTTATAAGATTTTACCTTTTGAGGAACATGGCCTTTATTTTAACATAGATATGTTACGTATGACCAAAAGATTGGTAACAGACAGAAATTTATAATTTTTAGCGGACCCCCTTACGTATTGTGGTGTAAGACATTATAGTTTTCTTGCATATGAACCGAGTGTCCCGTGAGAAGAAATGCTTATACATTTCTATTATGCACCAAAGCTGCTTTGAGCCCAGCTTTCGATGAATCACTGAATTTGAGCCTCTCTGTTTCAAAACATTATATGAACCCACGAATATCATTACAGCAAACTAGATTTCCGACTTTGTAGAAAAACTATATCTATATCTGAAGCATTAAAATGAAGTCCCAGATAGTCTAATAGTAGGTTATGATTTTTAGCCCTTCTTAGTTTCTTAACTGGCCGTTCAGCTAACACTAAAAAAATAATTGAGGGTCCTATTGAAGAGGAAAGTATGAGCTATATTCGTCCTGGAAAGTTAATGTGTGTGCGCCTCTCTGACTCACTCAGGATGTCACCTAAATTAGAAGGTGGCTGGTATAACTGGTATTTTAGAGCCATGGGAAACTGGACAAGAGGCTAAGTCAAGGTTAGGGCAAGACATTTTATTTTTATTTTTCTAATAAACCTTCCACACCTATTGAACAGAAGTAGAAGTCGGTTGTCTGATAATTCTGTCACGCCATGCCCATTGGAAAGCCATAATGAAATGAGGATTTTTCCCCCTTAAGCCAAAAACAAAAAGATCTTCCTCCCATATCCTGCACATCTTATAAGAAGCCCATCGTACGTATAAATTTCAAGTTTCAATTTGAAATAAGTAAAATAAACACTCATCACAAACTCACTAATGTTTCTTTGTCGACTTTTTGCTGTTTTTTCAAAGCAATCCCAACAAAAGCAGTCTAGAGAAATTACATAGCCATTGCGAGCCGTGTTTCAAAAATAAAAACACTGCCCTGATATGAAATGTATTTATTTTCATTAAATGCCAACACAACATAGTAGGATACGTCAAATATATTTTTTTTCTGTAAAAAAAGTCTTACATTATTTCAATTAACCCTTTAACAGCTCCAGACGAGATATCTCGTCGGAGGGAGACGAACCCCACCAGCTCCAGACGAGATAACTCGTCGCCGCCTGCCCGCTACCCCCTCGCGCTGGACGAGATATCTCGTCGGAGGGAGACGAACCCCACCAGCTCCAGACGAGATAACTCGTCGCCGCCTGCCCGCTACCCCCTCGCGCTGGACGAGATATCTCGTCGGAGGGAGACGAACCCCACCAGCTCCAGACGAGATAACTCGTCGCCGCCTGCCCGCTACCCCCTCGCGCTGGACGAGATATCTCGTCACCGTTTCCCACTGTTTTACCGCTCCCAGTTCTAGACGATATAACTCTTCCCGACTGTGGTACATCCTAGCGGATCCTTGGAGAGTTAATAAATATTTCTAGCGGCCGCTAGGCTGCAGGGGTCTCTATATTGGGGAAATATTTGTTCTGATCCCGTAACTGTGGAATCTTTGGGTTTTCCAAGGAGGGAAACCCAACCCACCCCTTTTCTACCTGCTATCGTATATTGGTAAATAATTAAAATATTACTTCAAATAAAAAAATGATATAAAAGATAAAATCATTACAATCATGTTTATTATTTCCTTCATAAATCACGTAATCTTTCATTACAATAGCATTTTAATTTATTGAAATAATGATATAGGCATTACAGAATTATACAAAGATAATAAAACATTAAGAAATAGGCGGAAAAGGGAGTGAGGTATTAAAGGAGGCAGCTGTGGAGAGTGGCCGAACCCCTTAGCTTGGGAGGGTGATAGCCGGCAGGCCCTCCCTAGCTACTGGCTGCAACTCTCCTCCCGCCTCCTTAGCGGTTAAAGGGTTAATTCCTTTACATTTTATTGAATAAAATTTATGTTTATATAATACATTCGTTATAAAATTAGCTCAAATTCCATGAATACATTTTATATTGGGCGTTATGTTTCGCGGGGGAGGTTCGGAATAAAACATTTCGGAAGGGTTTATCTCTCCATGAGTGTGAGGTACCACAAATTCGACAATTTTTCATAGCAAAAAGTGACCATGCGGAACAAAACGGTACCTCAATCTCGAAAATTCACCAAGGGGTTTGAACTACACAGCTTTCAAAGAAATTGGTTTGGGACTTTAAATAATAGAATAATTTTTCTATTAACAAGGTTATACCAAAATATCATAATCTTGTAACACTTTGTGTATAATACCATGTGTATTGGACCAAAATAAATTTTCTTTTCTATTTCTTTTATTGTTATCGGTAGTTTTAGATTTAAGATTCTTGATTTAGAAATATAAAGAAGTTATAAAACATTAAAACAGGTACAAAAAAAAAAGAAATTCAGGGAGATTATATTGTTGATTCAAAACTAAACCTTGGACTCTTGAAAGGGCCTGTTGAATTTAAGAGGTGAATAAAATTAACTGTTGTAAGAATTCAAATGCAATTATGGTAATAAATTTTTAACAGACTCTCAGCAAATGAGCCTGGCTTTTTTTATTTATTTGACAAGGTGATACTGGTTATAGATAATGAAATATTTAATTGGGAACTTCTTTAAGTTTTCGAAAATTGAGCAATCAGTCCAGCCTACAATAGCTGATTTACCACAAGGGAAATATTTTAGTACCAATCGAGGTACATAATGAATGAGACTCAGTGAGGGTTTTTTATTTTTTTTTAAAAAAGGATTTTAAATAGTGATTTTCTGAAAAGTTAATTTCATAATTTTAATATCAGGATTAATTTATTTTTAAACTCCTCACGTTTGCCTTCTATTATAAAGAACAATTTAGGTTTTATATGAAAAATAATTAGAACGGATTTACTGAAACCACTAGCCCAAATAAAAAAAAAAAGGCAGAAGTCTTTCCATTTTATTTTCAGGGCTACCATTGAAAAGGTTTATAGCGGCCCTTCTAATCCCAGGGCTAATTTAGTCGGGAATTAGCACCTTTAATCCTGGCAAAGGAAATGAGAATAAATTTATCTCCGCCATTAATTTCTCACAGGATTCTCTCCCTTCAGCTACTTTACCTAATCCAATAATGGTGCCAATATCGTACGTTTTTAGTTGACACTTCCTCAATAGGCCCCTCTTATTTTAATAACACCTTGTTCTGTCACTTTTTTTTCTCATTCGCATATTTCTCTCTCTCTCTCTCATTCTCTCTCTCTCTCTCTCTCTCTCTCTCTCTCTCTCTCTCTCTCTCTCTCTCTCTCTCTCTCTCTCTCTCTCTCTCTCTCTCTCTCTCTCTCTCTCTCGTCATTAAAGCATTTAATTAAAAAAAAAAAAATATTTTATTCTTATACCGTACGAAACCTCGTCCGAATTAAAATTAAAGGAGCCCTCCTCGTTTTATTAATTAAACTTTATTACTTTTTACTCCATATTCAGGAGCTTTTCCTCCTATTTCTACCTTTTCCGTCATTTTCTCCTCCCCGTTTCAAACGTTTCAATCCGAAAAAATCAACTCTTTTACTAATAAATTGTCTTCAGCTAATACGCTATTGAAACCCTTCACTTTTCACAATTTCATAAAAATATTTTAGAAATCTTCGTAAATCCGCACATAGAACAAATCTTTCTCATAACCACATATTCTCTATTTCTATAAAAAAACTGATGAGTCGAAGGGGGGGGGGGTAACTGAAGGCTGAAAACAAAAAAGTACGAATAGCTCGGATAGTACTTTAGTTACAAAAAAATGTACAGAGCAAACATTGTAGAGTTTCAATAGATGGACAAAATTCAATCAACAACATTTTACGATTCGACTCATAATGGAAATATTTTGAATGTTCGAATTCTCCTCCTTCTCTTACCCCCCCCCCTATTCCTTGTCTGATTTCTATTACATATGTGATCTTTGGTGTTGAATAAATCGATTATATATCGAGCATAGTCTAGATAAAAAAAAAGACTTTCGTGACAAGAATGAAAAACCTTAATTGATGACGTCATCGCACTACGAATTTGCATTGTATGTATTTCGCATATTCTAAGTCCAATAGAAACAATATTGGCATTCAACCTTAGAATAAAGAGTTTCATGTTATAACAACTTATTGTATTTGGACACAAGTAGGAGGAGAGAGGGTTCACTGAAGGCTGAAAACTAAAAATTCCAAATTTCGGTAACAGACATATATATATATATATATATATATATATATAATTTTTAACAGGCCTTATTTCCGTCATCTACTAGGTAGGATCGATCGACATTTGAAGAAAACTTTCAAAAAACGCGTCATGAGTACAAACTCAATAACTGATGAAATCTGCTAAAATGTGATGAATCACTCAGAGAAGCAGATTAAAAGAATGAAACACGTATCCATTCATAAATTCATAGACACTCTAATGTTAACCAATGAGCCAGGAGTCCATTGTTGTTTTTACAGGCAATTTTTAGCCTTAAAAAATATACGACAAACGAAAATTATTAAAACCCAATTTAAAAGTTAGTAAAATGGATCTACGATTTATGAGGCGTTATCGGTAAAATGTATTTAATATTTGTAAGTTTTTAATTTTGAAAACCGGATGTGTCAGAGAATTCTTTCAAAGAGATTACAGTTAGTATTTTCCTATGTACTTGGTTTACCATATTTTAAAATACATAATATTTGAAGGATACTATTGGACAGTTGAATCGCAATACGGTAGAACATTAGTTCAAACTGGTTTGTAATTAGGAAATATGTGAATTTATTGCCGCCATAATTTGTAGATTTTGATCTACAAAGGCATCAATAAGAAGAGAGTATTACTTAATGAACCATTCATTTTGACAGTGGCAGCATTTGATTATGGTAAAAGTGGTGAATGGTAATCGTCCCATCCGATTTCCTTTAACGAACTGACGTAGACAAATGAGCTAGACGTGGTAGACAATTCTATCAGTTGCATGTTATTCAGCGCCGTCTGTTCACTCTTGATGAAGGCAGTGTTCTCTCCTATCAGATGCTGTCTTTGTAATAGAAATCTTCAAGAAAAAAAAAATCAATGAATCTTTGTGGTCTTACGAACGTAGAATGGAACCACAAGACTCCATTTTAGATTTTTTTTACCCTAGACATAAGTTTTTTTATTCGGTCTAGAGCCGGGGTTGTTTGCGTGTTAGGAGCTGAAAAAGTAATTGAAAGATCTTTCCATCTGTGTAGCTGTTGGCTTAAAGACTTGAAGTTGTTTGGGAATTTGTTTTTTTTTATATTGAAGTTTCAAAAACAACATACACAACAATAATGACTAATCATGTTGCCAGGGATAATATTATATTGTATGATTACATTTAATTAATATTATAATTAAGTTAAAATAAACTGTCTATTAATTTTACTAATCTTGTTCTTAACTAATTAATATCGTTTAATACAATTAGAATAATAATAAATAATTATTTTTGAGTATTTTTGAGGGGCGGCTTCTTTCATAAGCTATGACGTTTTCTAAACGTGATCAAAATAACCTTTCATTAAAATTTACTCTAAGCAGAATATCATTCATTCAATTTGTGTGTGTGAGTGTGGGTGAGCGCGCGCGCGCACACACACACACACACACACACACACACACACCCAAATCACATTTTCATTAAAATGAGTGACGTCTAAATATTAGTTTAGAGGTCACATGACGATTATGCGTCAAGTCTGTTGTTTTTTATTTAATCATAAACACACTCTCCCTACCATTGGAATTTTCCAACGTTCTGAAGTTAATAAGTTTCCCAAGAATATTCTTCATTCTTATTTTCCTTTATAACTTTCTATTCATCATCTAAAATACAAAATAAAACGAATTTTGGAGGCCTCGCTTATGTCATAGAAATGTGAAAATAATGAAGAGCCCACATTGAATGCTAAGTTCAAAGACGAGAGAAAGACAATGCCTCTTGAGCAATCATCTTTATAGAAATTTTGTTTGAGTTTAATTTATTCTGAGAAGAACTCACGCCTGGGTATTCTGATGTTAGTCAGGCTCAGCCCAGTTGACCATAAGTCGGAAGCTGTGAGTTACGCATTAAACTTAGGTGCGTGTGCGGTATGCATAGAGTAACGCTTACACAACGGAAACTTTTCTATTTGAGGTTCACTGACCTTAGAAGCTATTTCATTTTGTTTTTCTCAAATAAGAGACATAATTTATAACTAGTATGAAGAACGAAATTAATAATCATAAATGGTACTAATAAATTAGCATAGATAAACGATTTATCTCAGAGTTTAAATGGTGCCATGTTTAAGCAATGTAGGACATTTTTTTTTCATGTCGTCAGTTTTTGAACCGGTTTAATGAGCTGTCCAAGTCATCCCACCCAGTACCGATCTGTTCGTTTCTGCACAAACAACCAATCATACAAGGCAGCCTATAATTGCTCTTGTTACTGCGGCATATATTAATTTTAATTTCCGAGAGGACAACATCAGCATGGGTTCTTTGGGGGTAATGTGTTATAGAACTAATCTTGTTAAACATTCAGACTCTACAATTGTTGAACACCACACTTTTTCTCTATCGAATAATATTCGAGTTATTTGTTTTTAGCCTTCAGTAAATCCCACTTATAATCATCTGATTTTATTTAAAGTAGCTGTGTCATTGAAAATCTCATTTTCGGCATACTTTTCAAATTCTGTTTACGGGAGAAATGCAGAACAGAGGCTGAGATGAGATCCACTACTGTGTCATTCCAGCAAGTGAGGAATCTGCTTAGTTTACGGAGCTCTGGTTGACAGACGTTTTGTATTTCAGTTCTCATTATTCACTATCTTTGACTTGAAGTTATTTCCGTTACTCGCACATACTGCATAGTTTCATATCTATAGACATCTCTATTTACTCACAGATTTTTGTACAAGTTGATTGCGATAATTTTCTTTGCTTTCTTTCTACCTGAATGCTTCAAAATTTAAAAATTCGATTGTTCAGACTCATATATTTTATCTTCAACCCGGATCTTTTTTCGGTATTGCAGCGCTCATTTTTGATCTAGTTATTATAATATTATAAGGGCTTATTGTTGGGAAGTTTCTCTGCCGAATGACACTCATCTATAGAGAGATCCTTAGAAAATCTAAAAAAAAACTTCGTAGCTCATTTCAATGATAGAATGGTTCAGTGATTTTGAAGTCATGCGTACTAGTGTACATCCTATTGATGGATCAAAAATGTCAATAGAAACCTATTCAATTTTAGTCTTTTAGTATTAGTATTAGTAGTCACCATTGGTTCATATACGATTTTCCAAGTGTGAAAAAAGGACGTGAATGGTAGGAAACGTTATAGCTTTAACTTGCCAACTCAATAAATAATATTGAAATATTATTTCGTTTTCCTATTTTATTCTGAGTATTTATTTACTATGAAGATGATTTCTTTATCCATCATCTTGCGTCTGTAAAACCTGTGAAGAAGATGCTGAAGATGGTATTTGCGTTGTCCTCTCTCAGCAATGGTGTTCATGCTTCCTGTAATTAATGACGTGTTTTAAAGGTACAATACATAATGTCACATTATTCATTGAACGACACCGCATCTCTGAACGTGATCACTTTTCGGCATATCTATTCTCTCTGCTGAAAATTTCAGGTCTGCTAAATTCTTTATAAACCATTTATACGATCGAAAAAGTTTTCGAATTGTTGAACCAATAATTTCGATTTCGATAAACTTCCTTAATAGTAGACAATCGTTATATTTCCATGACTATAATGTGTCAAATGTCGAATCGCTCACTCGAAGTATCTTGTATTTCACTAAAAAAAGACATTAAATGATACCAGATGATAAAGAAACCATGGCGTTCTTGAATCTATGGATTATCCTCGTTGAAAGGAATTATTATCCTCTTAATTTCCAAGAATGTATTAGAATAAGGAGGTTATTGAGAAAGGGTTTTCACCCCCGCCCACTCCCTTACTTTGGACCTAAAACAGACGATCAAACATTCCATAGTTCAAATGCATTCAGTTTCGTGACTTTAAAATTTTTATTGAGATATGGCAAACAGCCTGCTTGAAAATCTATAGAAGCCAGAACTAGAAACTCAATACTTAATAACAGTTAAATAAAATATTTTAAAAGCTAATTAGAATATAATGAGCAATCCCAGATCTGAAACTTAGTTGTTGTAGTATGCCCGTATTGTGTATTATACCTAATCCACCAACGGCACCACTTTCCCAATTATTCTTAATTTCTTTAACTGGATGCATTTCGGCAAATATAAATTGAATTTTGATTATGATTGTAGTTGACCATAACACCAATCCTGTGATGTAAAGTGACCCCAATCAATCTTGCTGAATATTTTATTTCGTGTTAGCAACGATGCATCGGATTCTGCTTACTTTGTACCTGTGTTGTTATTTTTCAACGCCCACCTTTTGCTACTATGGCTTATTAGATGAGTTATCTGCAGGTTAGCACTCTTTTCAAACCAGGGTGGGACTAAGCATTTTATTTTGTGAGCTCCATACTACACAAATTCTTATTGCCCACATTGAAATCGCACCCACCACTCTAGGTTTAGGGTAGGAGGTAAGACCACCACCTTAACTCACAGGGTCAACCTGAGTCTCAACTGTCTTTAGTTGTAAACACAATCAGGTGATGGACAATTTTGGAAACAACTCTAGGAGTATATCAATGTCATATCATTTAGATATTAAACAAGACAGATCTAATATTGCAGTCATACCTACAAATCACGTTCTATTCATTCACCTTGTATTATATTGCATATGTGGTTTTAACAATAGAAAAGTTGGCCTTAAAGTGAATAGCGAGGAGAAAGAAAATTATTAGCAGATCTCAATGGAACTTTTCCTATGTCTTTACAATCAATTAATGCTCTTTTTCAAAAATAGAAACTGAACTCATTTAAACGGTTCTATATTCATGTGCAGAGTTCCTGGGAAGTATTTTTAATAGGCATTATGTAATAATTGTATTTTTATATATATTTAAAAAAATAATGATTCAGTTATTTTTTTATTTAAAAACAAAATATTCCCATTTAGAGGGAGTCAAACAGTGGGTACTCTGTACATTCAGTATGTCTCTTGATTTTATGTAACGCTTTATAAACGCTTCTTTGGATCTTCTGCATGTTTTGGAAAACAACGTATATTCCAGTATTAGAGAAATTCGGTGCTCTAAATTGCCATCAGTGAGGTTTCTTTCCCCCTTTTTCGTTATTCTTTAGATAGAAGAGGGCATTCTTTTTTCACCCCTGCATACTTGAAATCCTTGGAGTGCTGTATGTTTTAAGTGTCAAGAGCGTCCTTCACTCTGCCACCTATACTATCAGATCTTGGTTTTATATGTTGCCCGCTGTATGGGGCTGTGAAAGGGGTTTTAAGATGAGTATATAGAGTGAATAAATTGTTTTAGATGGAGGGAGAGAGGGCCAGTAATATGATTTGTGAGTAGTGGGGGAAGACTGCCGACCTTGTAAGGGCAGTGGCCCCTTCCCCTACCAAGGCTGCTCTTTATCGCACCTATCTCTACCCTCTCCCTCTATATCTGTCACATTTACATCTCTTACTCCTATATCACTTTTGTTTACTCAGCCTCCGTCAATCCCAACTTAGCTATACACAAATCCTGAAGGTGAGCCGTTGTAAATACTCATCTTCAAATCATTGTTGTAAAGACTGATCTTCACTAGACGGTTGTAGTTGCGCGCCTCATGCTCGACCATAAGCCAAGAATATCACTGATCATGGTGAACCACTAGATGTATAGGTAGGAGGTAGGAGACCACATCATCCTCAGAGTTGTTAGGATGAAGATGACAGACTGCTGGAGCATACGCCAGAATGTCAAACATTAGCTGATGATTACAATATCGGATTCTGAGATTCAGGGAATTTTCGTAATTCCACCATCCCCTAATTCCCCCCCCCCACTGGTCTGATTTCAGCCATTGACGAACTTGAATTTTTGTTTTACATAAAACGTTTAAATATCGAGGTTGGTAATGCCTAAACAAACATTACGACCGCTAGATTTTTTTGCAGTCAATTATAGATATAGTTTTGAAGGGACTTCATTTTCTAGTGGGTAGGATTGATGGACATTTGAAGACATCTGCTAACTGTCTGCCTCCTTCACAAAACGTTTATTTCAATGTTATCTACTTTCTGATGAAAAACAAAATAGTCCTGGTTTCCTCCACAATAAGTTTGTTATGGAAAAGTGCACTTTCAGAGCACCAACTCAGTCTTCAGGGGCTCTTGACACAAAAACCCCCTTGAATGTCAAGCACACAACAATGTTTCATCACAACAATACAAATTATCACTAAAATATAAACATGGAATTAACATAGACTATAAAATCAAAATAAAATTAAATTAAATTTTCAACAAGGTTGGTTATGCAATATTATCCAAATTTTATATTCGACTTATTTTATATAATAAATTGCATAATCCAAAAATTAAAGAAGCGACTTCATCAGCAAGATTATATACTTATATATATATATATATATATATATATATATATATATATATATATATATATATATATATCAGCATTTTTCATACTTTCCACAACAATTTTCGATGACACCTAATATAGAGTTATTTATAACTTTGGATTTTAACCCAACACTAAACACCCACTCCTACTAGTTCAGTTTTGGATAATAACGAATATCAACAAATTTCAAAATGAAAAAGCTATCATACAATCTTATAGTAACTAATGTATACAAAGGAAATGTAGATATAAACCGATAAAAATTACATTCACAATACGAGGGGCGTATACTAAGTAAATCGTATATTTCACAATAGAAATAGAATTACTTCTATTTTAACAATCTCTCATATACGAACCGACAAGATGTGATTCGAATGGGGGACCATACTTCTTCAATACAAACCAGTGTTCATACAAGGCTAACAACATCAAAGGCAACTCAACATAATATAGTTCTTTATATTCTTAAATTAACAATTATGCATAACTCAACGAGGCAAGTACAAACTCATTATGATTGAGAACTTTCTTAATAAACTGCAAAATCTAATCAAGCTACGCTATACCATAGAGGCAACTCAACTTCCTTGACCTCACAATAACTAGCAAAACGACTAGAGTATAGAGTTTACGAGACGCCTACTGCTACAAGCACTACAATGCACGCCAACCCACCCATCTCAATTCTTTTCATTTCCGCACCTGTTACACACCCTACAACCACCGTCTCACAAAACTACTATTCCAAGGAGTTGAAGATAATAAATAAACAACGTAGATCACACCAGTCGTTACAAACGACACGACAATGACTAGAACCTTAGCAATACAGTCAGGATTTTAATATTCCAACCAAAGCAGCTACAAAGCGCTTCTCGTTTCAAATTAGTTACACAGGACCTGGACCATATGAGCTCATTACCGCACTTTATTAAAGGAGACTACACACAGCACTCGCAGGTTAGCAATGTGTTGATCTTAATCTCACCTGGCAAACTCAGAGCCATGAGTTCAATCAACACCTTGGCAAAATGAATTTAATTAGTGACGAACTCATTAAATAAAATCCGTAGTCGCGTCTTGGCTAGAAAAGGGTGGTAACCTATAGATACCCGGACCCAATTAACGATAGTAGCACAAAGTAGGCGTTAATAAACAACAAAACAAACGTTCGGGATTAATAACTAATTGAGGCAAACTACAATGAACTTTGAGATCAGTCGAATTTACAAAATTCATTTTACACATTTACATCCACAGCAGTAACATATCAATACATTCGACAAACTGGAAAATATGTACTGAATACATGATACCCTTCATACTAAACAGACAAGACATTACCATGACTGACCACCTGACTACTGTTATAACTCGACATACATAGGAGGCAGTTTGAAATTTTTAAATAGATAAACTAGACATTTTAACAAGTGTTGAAGTGTAGAAATTCTTATGAACAAGTAGATCTCCAAGCAACAGACATTGAATAAGTACATGACATTTATTAGTTCAACATTAGCTCAGCAAGATTCTGACCATCGAAACTGGATAGAAGACGAAAGACACACGCCGCAACATGCAGACGAACATTAGCTGACGAAGCGACAACGATCGTACTTACTAAGTGGATACCTGAAATGACTCAAACAGTGTCACTAATGACTACTATTTTTGACAAGCAACCTTTCTGTACTGACACGCAAAGAACCATATATGGACTGCAATTGACTCCACCTTGACAATCTATAAGAAAATTGACTTAAACCTTTGACAGGAGAGTCGTGCGTGGCCACTGATCTCGATGATTACCCAGTGACAACAGCTTCTAGAGACAAGTATTACAGAAATGTCAAGTATACTGGTAGAACTGATCCTTTAATATGATAGTTACGTTTAAACTGTTTTTTTTTTCCTCAAATTGTCATCGACCCTACCTAGGAGATCACACACACACACACACACACACACACACACACACACACACACACACACACATACATACACATACACATACACATGTCTGTTACCGCTTTAGTGTAATTCTTGTTTGGTCATTACCAAACTTGATACTTTTTATGTAAAAGTAAAGAGTAAGTTCGACCACCCCTTCTCTATTTCGAATATTAATCAATATATTTACGTATTTTAGTTTTCACTCCTAAGTAAACCACATCATGTTATATGAACAGTGTACTGTTTGTTATTTCATGAAACACTTTATTCCAATTACAAAGACCAACATTGTAAACACATAATAAATATTCTTGTCATTGTACTTTTAAAGTGTGTGATATATGCAAATACGTTCTGTGATGACGTTATGAATAAAGATTTTACGTTTTTTAACTCGAAAATGTCTATACCATACGCGATATTTAATCGTTTCGATCGTCGATTATAGCCATTATTAAATTGGATAAGAAATAGGGAGGGGGTTAGAAGGGAATTCAAAAATTCAAAATTCTCCATTATTATGAGCAGGATTGACAAAAGTTATAAAACCTGCTTTTGTACAAAATTGGTTGTATTGTAGGAGCATATTTAATTAACTTAATAATTAAATTGTGATTGAATTATGAGATGTATTCTCAGTGTATTTTATAAATGCTTCTGAGCCTGGATAACTGTCCGACCAAGAACATTTAGCTCCCGTCCACGCATTTTTTAACAATTGAGACGTTGGACGAAAAGGACATAAGATATTAGAATGTTGAACATAATACCTTTTTGCTCACAAAGATTTATAATTCTCATTCTCAGTTGCAGTGTCAACTCCAGTATTTCGTCGCCCCAGAATTTTGGTGTGAAAATCTCTGTATTTTTTAAAAAAAAATGTTAGAAAATATTATTCTGCAAGCATGCGACCTTGTTAAACTTCCTTGATTATTTATGAACCGCGCCTAAATTGGGATGGAAAAATGCGTATCAAACGTGTAAAATTATAAAATGTAACCAAATAATTTCCACGATACTGGCCTTCCGGTTGGCCTTGGCCACTCGAATTCAAATGATAAATTACGCCGAACTCAGCAGTGTGTCATACTTTATGTAACTTGGTGTTGCAAGCTTTAGGAGTGATAAGAGATGCTAAAGCATTAATTTTTTTCCCTTTGAAGGTTCAAAACCTGTCTGTTTTTTTCTCCAATGATGTCACTGTCTAAAGAAGGAACTTTGGTGTTTAAAATGGCATATATTCTTTTTCGTTTTAAGACGTTTCCAGATATTTTTATAAAATGGGTTAATGTTCGTTCCAATTCAAAGTTTTGATTGAGATTTGTCAAAATCTGTAGATCAAAAAGCACCCCGACATATTGCTCGCGTCTCTGATGCTGAAAAGTGACAAAAACCAATCTGAGAACCCCGTTGAGTATTCAAAATGCTCCAATGAAGAGAAACAGTAGCTATACTCCAAGGTATGCAGATGGACCCGCAACCAAGGGACCTCTATCCAAATCTTAGTACGCCACTACATTAGTTACTTATATGTACCGAATACATATAATATCTACCGCCACTACATCAGAGATACCCAATATGTTAGATACAAGCAAATACGGAGCACAATAACGTCATCAATTAAGTCTTGAATCAAAACTCTTTATTTATCTTACCAAACTTGATATTTTACTTTTTCATTCAACACTAAAGATCATATCAGTTAAGGGCTAAAATCAGAAATTCGAGGGGGGGGGGACTCGTTATATAATATCTCCGTTATAGAGAATGTATGGTGAAATAAGATCGTCAACGTGTCATTCCATAACATAGGTAATGTACTTAGTTTAAGCAGCACCTGCTTGGCTTTTTTGATCCGATGCGGAAACGAAGATATCTTAGAAAACTTCAAATGGCATAATTTTATATGAAGTACAGTAACAACTTGTTTATTTAATTCTGTAGGGGGCTCAGGTTAGCAATGTGAGTTAAACCGTTTAATCTCACATGGTAAATCTAGAGTTGCGAGTTCGATTCCCGCCTGGGCAGAGGAATTTAGTTAGTGACGGAATTCATTAAATAAAATCCATAGTCCCACCCTGGGTAGAAAAGGGTGGTAACCTGCAGATAACCCGTCCCAATTAGCCTTAGTTGCAAAAAGTGGACGTTAATAAATAATTTAAAATTGTATTTCAGTAGGAGTACAAGGAAATCATGTGGTGTAAAACTCAGATTGTATATATGAAAGAGGTAAGAGAAATGTTCAATAATATTCTATGGAAAATAGCGCTTTACTTACGATGGGAATTAAAAAGCTTATAATAAAAAATATAACTTCCATCACATAAGTTGTTTTGGGCAAACTTTTGAAATTATTATTAAATTATGTCTTGATTCACCCAACAATGGTTTTGGGGCAACCAGGAGTTTGGTATTGATTAATAAGGTTTGATGATGGAGGTTTGGGGTGTGGAGAAGTAAATGTGGATGTGTTGAAGTGGCCCCCGCCATAATGGACGGGAGTGCTCGTGAACTGCGTGCCTCGGCGGCATTGTAAGTACCTTGACAATAGTTATCAGAGCATATCGAGTGGCTGAATAGGGATTATCTCTCTCCTGATATCTAATCTCGCTTCCCAGCCACTCATCTGGAACACTGCAACACTCAGGTGTGCTCCAGTCACTCAGCAACGCCTCCGGAGTCCATCTATATAAGGAGATCAGCCTACCATACATTATTGAGTTTGTCTACAATAATGTCTCATTGTTATTTGTTAACACCCAAATTGTTGTACTGGAGCTACTAGGGACGGATTATCTACAGGTTACCGCCCTTTAAAAGCCGGGATGGGATTATGTATTGAGTTCGTCATAAACTAAATTCATATTGACCACTTGGGTCAATCGATCCCAAGACTCTAAGGTGAACAATGCTTTATGTTTCTTCTCAATGATCATTAAGCACCTAGCACTTTCGGCACTCCTATTCTCTCTCATTTCTTAATAATTTTAACCTTAATGGAAATCAGCTATTCAGGTTATACTCATGACGCAATTTTTGAAACAATTCATCAAATAGCCGTCTATCCTATCTAGGATATAACGAAAATGATTTTCTTTCAAATTGTTTATATATATATATATATATATATATATATATATATATATATATATATATCTTTCTTTATATATATAATTCTACTGTACGTGTGTATGTCACTGAATTCCTAAACGGCTGGACAAATTTGAATAAAGTTTTTTGTATGCGTTTGGGCGCCCTGGATGGTTTAGGTTCACAAATCAGCCCAGCAGATGGAGCTGGAGTGAGGGTTGTAAGGGAGGCCTAAAATTAAAAATAGCGATATTTCGTTTCCTATTGGTTTTTCGGCAAATATGTACAGGATAAAAGTTGTTTATTTTGTTATTTAGAGTAACTTTTGTTATATTTATTTTTGTCGTATAACAAAGTATAAACGAGATATACTCTAAAAAATCAAAGTGGGAGCCAACAATTTTATTGGGCACTAACGATTGAACCGAACTTAACAAAACTTAATGTAAATTAGCATTAATTCTTCCATGATTATGAGCTATATTAATTTTTTTAGGTTCGAACGGGAGTGGGTGTTATAAGCCAGGCCTGAATAAAAAATTCGCGATATTTCATTTTCTGTTAGTGCTTGAAATATCATACAGGACAACGTCTGTCGGGCCGCTAGTATATATATACTTGATTTATTTTTTTTTAATTCATGATTGCAACCACCAATTAAAACTTCAATATTCTTTATAGGCTGAAGGCCAAAGAATAATACACTGTTACTCAGTAAGTGAGTTTATTGCTTACTCCCTCATCTAGTTTCATGAAACCACTGGCTACTGTCATATAGCTCGATAAAAATATTTACTTACTGCAATAATTATTTGAAGTGTTTATTGTATCTAAGGACAATTGCAATGTGCCTGCAGCGTCTACTCCGTCACATGGTAAAATGGTTTTGGTACCAGGAGCTGGTTAAGTCAGCTGAAAAAATAAATTATCTATTATTTAGTTTAAAATATTTGTTTTTATCCCGATGATATAATGCTGTAAACAACATTGTTGAAAATTTTTATTTTAGTTCCTTATTTACAGATCCCCCCTCCCCTTGTTTTAGTATATGAATTTTTCTTATATTTTGTGTCTTATGCCATTTCTTTCTTTATCTAAAATTTTTAAAAATTCAATATTGATAACGTGATTTTTTTATGGGTTTTTTGTTTTCTACATATGTTACATTTCTACACTTTTCATAAGTTGTTTTACTCCTTGGATTATAAGTTGAAACGATTCTCGTATATATATTTAATTTTAAAATCATTGTGGTGTATTTCATAAACATTGTATTTCGATTTTAATTTATCTATTATGTTTTGAAGTTGTTTGAAGTTTTATTTTTATATTTCAATGCATGCCTTACAAATTAGTTTTCCCCCATTATTGGATGACAATTGTAGGAGTAGTATGTTTTTAAAGTTTTATTGTTACATGTTTATTTACTTTTATTATTTCTCTTCCATTTGTGTTGATTTAGTCATTAGTTAATACTTTTAGTGTATAATCCTTAACTAATGTACAGATACTTGAGGCTCATTCCAATAGTTCTTATGTACATGAAGCACTCCTAGACAAAAATTATCTTATGTAGTAATGTTAATAAAATTTGTTTATTTTGAATTAAATAAATTACGAATACTGTTTTATCAGTGCGTTCCAGGTTTACTAAATTTAATATTTGGTTATTTTACGAATTTTGGACCCTGAACAGATGCCACTTGGAGCTACGAAACATGCTGTGTGAAAAGAATTTTAATTACGCGCGATTATTAAAAATCAGGAGATTTCATTGTCAGATCTTACCACTGAAACTCCAGGATTATTATAATATATTTGGGTCAAAATAATTTCAAAAATATTGTAGTCCTCCAGTGCTTTTAGCAGATATCCTTAAGGGAAATCAGCTATTGAGATCGTACTCATGACGCGATTTTCGAAAAGTTTCTTCAAATGTCTATCGATCATACCCAGGAGATGACGAAAATGTAGTCCGTTCAAAACTTATATATATATTTGTCTGTTAACACTCTAGCGGTCGCAATTTTTGTTTAATCGTCGCCAAACTCTGTATTTAATCGTTTTATGTAAAAAGGAAGATCATGTTCGTTAACGGCTGAAATCGGACCAGTCAGTGGTTTAGAGGGGGGAATCCGGAAATTCGACATATCTCCGTTACTATACGTTGGATTGAAAAATTGTATAGGTCCAATCTTATTGAAAATTACATTTACTATAAATATTGTTATATACATTTATTCTCTATCTTGAATATTAACAGAGATATTTGCATTTTTATTAAGTGTAACGGACGCTTCAATTCGTGTCCGAAAGCTAGTTCCGTAACTGTTCGGCACTCGAATGGAGATTTCTCTATTGTATAACTTTACGTGGGAAATCTGCTTAGTTTACGAAGCTCCTGCGTGATGGACTTTTTTGGATATCCGACAGACTACTCAGTAACTGTTTATGGAGCATAAGCTGGGGTAAGGGCGAAGGGATGTCCCTGGCAAAGCTAGCTGAAACACCTGTTCGAAACCTGCGGAGGCTGGGGCCCTTAATAGGAGGATCCTAGCTGCTGATGACTCCCAATATTGCAAGTAGGCTGCAGAGGCTCGAGTTCTACAAGGACTTTACTGCCTAAAATTCAGATCGTTAATACATATTTATTGTTAGACATACCCCAAGCTTTATTGCAAGACCATTAAAATTTAAAAACAAATAATTGGGTCAAGAAGATTGGAAATAGTCCTGGGTAGTTGTGAAAATTCCTTACTTCTACCCTAGCTAAAAAAGATGGCTGCTGTCAAGTATTCCGTCCTAATTAGCCTTGTAGCGTGTAAAGGGGAGAAAATATAAAAAGCATTAACAGGAAGTGGATCATGTAAAAGTTAATCGCAGCTTAAAGGATATTCAACTAAAGGATAAGTGATTGGTACGAACTAGAACATACATATTTTCAGAGGCTGTTTAATACTTTATAAAAGGTGCAAACACCATGACTGACACGAATGACTATGGTATTGGTTAGTACATAGTCTAGTATATATAATACTGTTGTCAAACATACCGGTACCGGCCGCCATGAATGTCTGAAAGTCGAGTAGACTTGGAAAACGCTTTCGATGCGAGGGTAATTTCAAGCCTGTCGAAAGCTATACTGAGAAGTTGCATAAAAGCTTCACATTTTATGTTCTCCAATGATTGGCTAGTGTTTGTTTACTTTAATCTGGATATGTTCCTATTTCTCATTCGATACTTGTTTACACGCCCGTATAGGTGGTCTTTCCTTTAGGATGTAGTATTTTAAGTACCTTTCAGGCAATAAAGTTTTCTTTTTGAATGCATTATTATATTTTTTGTTTGCTTTATAAACTAAACTATATTCTCTGTTATTTCATAGTAAGTTTGTTCTGTCGGGAGGAGGTTTTCTTACCCTTCTCTGATTTATTTTTCTTTCGAAAATAATTTGATTGATAAATATCCGACCCTATAAATATAGAAAGGAACACGAAACCATTGCCCAGGAACACAAGAGAACTCGGAAATATACAAAGAGGATATCCAACAGGTGCTGCTGTATGCTCAACACCATCTCAGGTACAGTATTCATACCGCATAGGAGCCAAAGCGAGGACCGAGGTTCATAGGGCCGACTATCTAGAGGCCTACTCAGAATTTTATTTAGTGAGTTTGGAATTAAATAAATTCCTAATGCACACATGGGAACGGAACCCATGACTCTAAGTTTACCAGGTGAGATTAAGACCAACGCCTTAAATCACATGGCTAACCTGAGCTCCAAAATGTGTAAAGTAAAAATTATTATGTCAACTGAAAAATCATAAATGACATCAAAAGAACAAATCCGGCGTCGAACCAAGACAACAATGGCCAGGCAGGTGCCTGCATATATGTGTAAACAGTAGTGCAATGAGAAAAATAAGCATCCCCAGACCAAACTTTAACAGGCACTTGCCGACCCATTAGACAACGTAGAAACTGCCGTTTTCTTGCACCTAGTTAGTACAAATTTAAATAGGCTTGAAAATGGTTGGTTTTCCAAACTCGAAAAGGGGATAACAGAAAAAGTATCCCCGGTTTTTAACATGGGGGTAGAAAAAAATATATATGTTGACCACCCGCAATTATATATATTTGATTTTGTAGATTGCTATAATACCAAACCAATTTAGAGAAGGGATGCAACGTAGAAACCTAAATATGTCTGGTATTATTAGCCTTATGAAAACGTTTTATATAACCAATTTTGTTGAATATTTAATGTATTATCGATTTCTAGAGTAGAGAATATTAAGAATATCTCGATGTAATGAAACGGTTCCAATTAAAAAAAAAAAAAAAAAAAAAAAAAAAAAAAAAAAAATTATGGATGGTGGAAGCTTTTTATTAGCAGATTTCCCTCAAGGGAAATCAGCTATTGAGGTCGTACTCATGATGCGAGTTTCGAAAAATTTCTTCAAATGTCCATCGATCCTACCCAGGAGATGACGAAAATGAGGTCCGTTCAAAATTATATATATATATATATATATATATATATATATATATATATATATATATATCATTGTGAGTATCTCGGCTGTCTGCTCCAGCGGTTGGAATTTTCGTCGTTTTGCAAATTTTCGATGGAAATGCGTCCATCTTCGTCAGGCAAATAATTTTTGGCAATTATTTATATATATATATACCAGCTGGCACGAAAAGCATTGAAAGCTCAAAAAATTTGTTCTTGAAATTTTTAAAGAAACCAATCATTAGAAGGGAAGAAAAAGTAAATATTTCACATAAACTAAGAGAAGTGATGTCCCTTCACCAATGTTCGATTACTTTATCAAAGACTACTATCTAATTATGTCTTAAAGTAAGTAAAATTTCAATGAATAATTCAGTAGATATACAACATCTGAGCAATTCAAATAATACGGCTAGCGATCTCGTCGAGTGTCACCTATGCCAAAAAGTTTTAACAAAACGGGGAATTAACCGCCACTTGTCGAGAAGTCATCAAGGAAATGAAGACAAAATTGTTATAAAATGTGGAATCTGTGGGAAGGAGTGCAAAAATGTCCAAATTCACGTGAGTAAGGCTCATCCAGATGCCTACAGAATCAGCCATATTAATCCGTCACCTGAAAACCATAATGCTAATTTTTCCGATGATGAAACAGATGGTATTAACCTGCAAAATTGTCTCCAAAATT
Source organism: Riptortus pedestris (assembly GCA_019009955.1). NCBI lineage: Eukaryota > Metazoa > Arthropoda > Insecta > Hemiptera > Alydidae > Riptortus > Riptortus pedestris. The sequence continues at coordinate 102,543,225 of CM032228.1, read as the reverse complement.
GGGAATACAACTTTATTAACTTATTAATAAACGACAGAAACGACACTGCATTTAACGATGCTATAAATGACTTCACGAACTTTCTGCATGGTGAACAAATGAGTGGTAAAGCACCTGTTCATCCGGCCACAAAATATTATGAAGCCAGGAAAAGGAGTAAGAACAATTTAGATGGATATACCTACCGCAGAGAACGTGACCCAATAAAGAAACGCAAAAGGGAGTCAGAACGCCGTAGGAACAGATATAATTTTGAACTAGCCCAACATTACTATTATTACAGGCGAAAGAAAGTCGTTCAAAAGATTTTTGATAATCCAGAAGAGTCAACAACATCTAACCTAGACAGTTTAGACATAAAAAACCATTTCGAACATATCTTCGGATCGGAAAATAACTGTCAGTTAGACGACTATAAAGAATGTCTTGACGTAACAGAAGACATCGATTTTAATGAGAATGACCTAGAGGCTGCAACAAAAGGTATTTCACTAGATTCGGCTCCTGGACCAAACGGTATCTTTGTACGAACAATCCGAGACCTAAAATGTTACAAGGTTATGGCACACATAACAAACTACATGCTAAAATGGAGCTTTGTCCCGTACTCATTCAAACTAGGAAGAACCATACTAATATTCAAATCTGGTGATAAACATGATGTTTCCAATTATCGTCCTATCACTATTTACTCCATACTCAGAAGAGTAATTGTCAGAGCAATAGATAGGAAATTGAAACCGCACGTCGAACTCTCTACTCATCAGAGAGGATTTGTTGCATGCCCTGGAACATTTGTCAATTCGTCATTAATTAATGCATGCATCCAAAATGCTAAGCAAAGCAAAAAAGACTGTTGCGTAATTTTTCTGGACGTATCTAAAGCATTTGATAATGTAGGACACGCACATATAAAAAGAACCCTATCAACTTACCCAATTCCAATTAAAGTGAAAAAACTTGTAACCAGCCTATTAGAAGGAAATCAAATAACTTTTTCACTGCCCAAGAACAAGAAAACTGATCCAATCCCTATGATGAAAGGTGTCGGCCAGGGGGATCCACTATCGCCCTTTCTCTTCAACATGGCGATAGATTTCGTATTCCAAGAGTTCGGTGAAAAAGATATATGCAATGCCTATGGATAACAATTAATTGACAATTTACCAAATCTCTCATGCTGCGGATTTGCCGATGATGTTGCTCTTATCGCAAAAGATAAAACTTCAGCCAAACACTTGATCGAGCAGGCAATTGACTGTTTTCAAAAGATTGGCCTAAAGGTGAATGCAAAAAAGAGCACAGCAATAATAATCGAAAAAGGAAAATTGGTACAGCGAGAAATTACAACTATGGACGGGCAAACAATTTTCAGTATCGGCCAAAATGACAAAATAAAATATCTGGGAGTTACATTTCAGCAAGAAATCTGTCTCGATACTGAGAAACTCACAAGCACGCTGGTTGAAAAACTAAACAAGCTGTCATCCTCCAGTTTGCTCAAGCCTGACCAAAAGTTAAATATATTAAACCAATATATATGGCCAATAATGATTTACCCTCTTCAGTGCGCACCAATAAAAGATCTCAAACCTCCCTTTTTATCGAAAATAGATAAAATAATTAGGAGCTGTGTAAAAGAAATATTAAGCTTGCCATCAGATACTCCTAACAGTATGTTTTATTCATCACGAAAAGTTAGAGGTTTGGGATTGTTTAAGTCATATTGGGAGGCTTTCTTGCAACATATAAACGTATGTATGGCCCTTATCAAAGACATGAACCCATACGTACTTCAAACGAGAGATTGCACTACTGAAATATCGGACTGCTTAAAAGCCCTTGATATCACAAAAGAGAAAAACGAATATCTCAGCGTCAGAAACTTGCGAAAAGACCTACGCCAAAGATCCTTTAGCGAGTGGTGCTCTTTACCAGCTAAAGGAAAAGGCGTAGAAACGTTTAACGACTGGCAGGCCAGTAATTCGTGGATTTCTGACAAAAAAGGGCTCTCTTCATCTGAATGGACAACGGCGGTGAAGATGAATGTGAACTTAGTGCCAGTTCGCTCTGTCCCAGGAAGGAACCTAGGAAACGCCCACTGTAGGCATTGCAGTGAGATTGAAACCCTTCCCCATGTCCTAGGTTCCTGCCAATGGGGCGAGCAGATGCGCAACTCACGACATCATAAGGTCCGGGCTCAAATTGCTACACTCTTGGAAAAGAAGCACCCAAATTGGGATATATTCGAAGAGGTGACCTGTAATTCCGCAGACGGTACTCCAAGAAGAGCAGACATTGTAGTGATAATGAAAAATGAAAAGAAAGGATTAATTTTGGATCCCACTGTCCGGTTTGAGACGAGCCAAAATCAAGCAGACGAGGTGGATCAAGAGAAGAAAGGAATATACGAGCCATGTTGCCTGTATTTCTCTGAAAAATACCACATCCAAGACTGGACAGTTATGGGGCTTCTGTTTGGTTCAAGAGGAGTCATCCATCAAAAAACCGTAAAGACCTTAATTGAATATGGGCTGAACAAAGATGACCTGAAGGACTTGTCCACCCTTATCCTAAAGTCGTCTATAAAAATTGTGAACCACCATTTATATAAAAAATAAATCTGAAATATTAAGCTGCAATCTCACCTGAGGTACCTCCCAAAGTTCCTCCATTCAATTATCCAAATCTCAATATACAATATAAACAAAATAAAATTAAAAAATTAATAATATTACCAAAACTGGCAGATTAGGAGGCTGACCACAAAGGTACCCTCAGAAAGAGGGCAGCTTAATTTGTTTGTTTGTTTATATATATATATATATATATATATATATATATATATATATATATATATATATATATATTTGTCTGTTAACGCTCTAGCGGTCGCAATTTTTGTTTGATCTTTACCAAACTCGGAATTTAATCGTTTTATGTAAAAAGGAAGATCAAGTTCGTTAATGGCTGAAATCGGACCAGTGGGAGGGGGGGTTTAGAGGGGGGATTTTTGAAAATTCAAAATATCTCCGTTATTATGCGTCGGATCGACAAATTATATAGAGTAAATCTTATTGCAAATTAAATTTATTATAAATATTGTTCATTTATTCTGTATCTTGAATATTAACCGAGATATTTGCATTTGTATTCTGCGTGTGGTCACCAGTAGGCTATGTTCGGATTTTCCACCGAGAGCTCTGGTGGCCATTTCTATAACTATTCGTCCCTCGTGAATAGGTTTAGAGGTTAGGTTAACTGTTTTTTGGGGCTAGAAACTACTGGGTTATTACGCCCTAAATAATGTTTTAGGTTTAGAGGTTTCTTACTACTACAGTTGTTATTAGGCAGATTTCTCTATTGTAAAACTTCTCGTGGGAAATCTGCTTAGTTTACGCAGCCCCTGCGTGATGGACTTTTTTTTATTAGACTGAGGGGGCCTTAGTCGAAACCAGCCAACTTTAATTGTCACGGATGATGAAGTGCTTGCTCTGAAGGCGCTCTCTCGCTAGAAAGATACATTGTTTTGGACACAAAGGCTTGTTTGTGGGTTCGACCTAATGCAAGTGTTTTTCTAGCAAATAATTTAGAAAAGAAAACTGAAAGTTTTCATATGGCAAAATTGCCATGTTTGCATGCCATGTGTGTTAGCTTTTACAAAGCTAATTTTTGAAGACGATTTGAAATGTTTGGCTCAATCTTTGCTATTCAGCATTTTTTGAAGGAATTCCTTATTCCAATGAAAGTAATGAAAAAAAAAAACGTGTTTCCCATGTCAAAATATTTGACTGTAAACTACTGGAAAGACCAAGATTAAAACTAATGAAAAGAAAAATACTTAGTGGATATTATTGGCCCATTGCAAAGTACTGTCTGCTTTTTTCTAATGATTTTATGCCATTTGCATGTGATACAAATTATTATGAGCGTAAATAATAATAATAATAATAATATGTAAACAAAAATAAATAAAGGACAAGTAATCTTTTACTTTACATTACTTAATCAAAACATCATGAACTCAAATTATATTTTCTTTTCCTTCATTCCTTTAATTTGATTTTTGATTATAATTTTTTTTTCTTTATTGATTTTTTCCCTCATTATTATAAATATTTTTCATATATTTTATTTATTGTTTTGTCAAATGGAGTTATATTTATTCCTTATCTTATATTTACCTTAAGGCAAGTTGTGTATTGAAAAAATCTATAATGTATTTCATGTTACGAATTATCTTAAATAACCCACTTTATTGTACGTAGTATCGAAAGATGGGAAGTGCATGTGGACAGAATAATATAAATATAGTCATTCCTTTCAGGGATACTGAGCTGAGGGGGGGGGGGAATCATGTTTGCCAAGAATATTTAGTATCGGAAGACATATAAAATGACCCTTGGAATACATATAAAATGAGTTGTTTTAAAATTGTTCAGGATTGTTTTAAACAGTTCTATTCCGTCAGAAAATAAGCCCAAAAGTTTTTTTTGTTGTTGTAACAACTTCCTTTACGGTGTTATAATGGAATTGGGGTAAACAATCCGTCACGCTGGCCGATCGTTCGGGTGTCTGTCTCCTTTGTAGTGGCTGTTATATCAGATGCTGTTATATCAGCTCTGTCGTTTATTTAATCGGTGAGGACCTAAAAATAAAGCTGTCCTTTTCAGTCCGACATAACAGGCTGTATAATTATAAAAAATAGTGTCATAGATCATGTGTAATTCGTGGGGGATACGGGGGTAATTTGAAATATTTCGTACTTAGATTATTCTGGTTTAATCAGTAATTTAATGGCACAGGTCATTTTTAAATAATAAAAAAAGTCCGTCACGCATTGGCTGAACAAACTAAGCAGATTTCCCGGGTGCGAGTATAACACACTAGCAATGTCATCTCACCATATATTCACTATTTAGAAATAAAAATCCGAATAGTAGTAGTGGGGGTTAACTGAAGGCTGGAAACAAGAAAGTACTAATAACTTCCTTAATATTTGAGTAAGAGAAAACGTATTGGTCAACAATTGTAGAGCATCAATAGTTAGACATTTTGAATTTAACAATTCCTCCCTCTAAATCTCTTCTATCCCTGGTCCGTTTTCAGCCGTTAACGAACTCCAACTTTAGTTTTGTATAAGACGTTTAAATATCGTGTTTTGTAACGGTCAAACAGTATGTATATGTGTGTAGGTTTGAGCTTAAGGGGAGATAAGCTATTGAGGTCGTAATCATGGAGAGATCTTCAAAACATTTCTTCAAATGTCCGTCGATCCTACCTAGGAGATGACGAAATGAGGTTTGTTCAAAACTGTATACATTTTATCCGTTAACGCTCTAGCGGTCGCAATTTTTGTCTGGTCAATACCAAACTCGATATTTAAACGTTTTATGAAAAATGAAAATGAAGTTCGTTAACGGCTAAAATCAGGCAAGTGGGTGAGGGGGGGGGGTTAGAAGACGGAATTTCGAAAATTCGAAATATCTCCTTTATTATGCATGGGATCGAAAATCTGTATAGAATCAATCTTATTGCATAATGTAATTTTCTATAAATGTCGTTATATACGTTTTTTCATTATCTTGATTGTTAAAGATATTTGCATTTTTTAGTTTTCGGGCTTCATTAAACCTCCACTCCTACTCATGTCATATTAACAATAAGATGTTATATGATGATGCACATTATTTGAAGCCTAAATACAAAATATTGTTTTCATTGAACTTTAACGTTTGGTGATAAATCCAAATATGTAACGCACGAGGGAAATCAGCTTAGTTTGCACAGCCCCTCCGTGACGGGCGTTTAACTGGATTGAACTTGGATCGACTCAAATCGAAGGTCGAGATGGTAGAACTTTTTTTCTGATCGAAACTTAAGCTAGTTGGCTTGAATCTCACGTCAACTCGATTTAGCTAAAAAATTACCTCGACCCTAGTCGAATGTTCGAGAAGAGCTAAGAGCCGAGTCTCGTCGTGTGATGGCTTGATTTCGAATTCAATCGAGTCGATCACGAGCTCCAAGATGAGTCCAGCCGTATCTTTTCGAGTAAAGTTTTATAGAGTTGTGAGTCAAGATTAATGGAACATACTGGTAATAATTCTATTAAATTGAAATATGTATGGAGTTTAATTGAATTAATTTATTCAAGTCCTTATTTTGTCTATAAGGAGGTTAGACCCCAACCAATATTGTGGTGTTAGCATCTCTCAGAAATGCGGTTGTTTGAAAAAAAAACAAAAACGGACAAACCAATGGCACTCTAGAGAATAAGCTAGCTCAGCAAGCAAAAATTATTTCTGAAATGCTTCGAGCGCAAAAACACATCACACAAAATGCTCGAAATATTGACATCATCATGTGTAAACAAAGCAGATTTTCAGCTGACAGTGGGAATGACCACAGGTGATGTCTTCTCATTTTCTATTCTGAATTTAACTCTTATTTCTGCAGTATTACATACATATTGTACTTAAAATTTAAAATCAATGATAGATGACTTGGTAGATAATAGCTTAAAGTGAAAATCGCATTCGGAGGGATGGCGTTTCACTGAAAGATATTCAATGTTTACATCGAAGAGCCAGTGGTGCACTGAATGTTCTTAGGTTGTCATGTCCTGCTTTCGTGCTACGAGAGCCATTTTGCATAAAACATTAAAGAGGTATTGTACAAGTTAAATATTCCTCCCAACGATCATGAGTTGTATTCATTTAACATACAAAATACTAGAATTAAAAAAACAACTAATTTTCCGATATTTCATGATTTAGCTTCCCAGATGTGTTTTCCGTAACTCCTGGTATTTTTTCATAGATTACTGTATGCACACATTTAGTCTGATATTTTGAGCTGTCAGATAAAAGTTTTATTTCTTTATTTGTTTTCCGTCTTTTAATGTGGTATAGGTATAATTATTGTAATTTTAATCGTTGAAAAATGTTACGAATATGTACCTAAATCTTTGATCGTTCTTTATTTGTTAGTAAGATGTCTTGAAACGATCTAAAAGGATAATCCTTTATAAATGGAATTAGGGACATTTCTGGTGTTCCTTCTTCATCTTTTGTCAAGATCAACAAATTCTCTATTAATTCATGAAAAATGCCAGTTTGCCCTTAAGTGTATTTAATATTTTATTTAATTAAAACGTGAAAATTATGTGAACAAGCAGTTTTAGTATTGTGTAGAAATGTAGTCAGATTTGTTGTTATAATTTAATGTATTACAGGATTCAGATCCTAAATGAATAGTAGGTTGGCACCCCTGAGCCTTGGGAAGTGTGGAGTTACCTTTTTTGCCATATCAGTTCTTCCGCTTCCTTGCCGACATGTTACTTCATGATTATACTTTTAGCAATATAATGTCATACTCAGGAATGTGAATTTGTTTAATCATCATAAATAATTAATTTAAAAGGATGAAAGCTGCGGAGGTGCGTGCACTCAGTTATTGTTGGAATGCGGGCATTTCTGGTGTTTCTTCTTCATCTTTTGTCAAGATTCAACGCAAATGAAGTGTCTGGTCAGGAGAGAGAATCCATTGTGATATCATGCGCGTCCCCAAAAATGGTTTCTCATTCATACATTTAAATAAGTATGCCAACAAAGGTGCGCCTGCGTGTAGTCTCTAGCTCATTATTCCATTCATAAATGCAGGAAATACCTCTGTCCTTCTCACTCCCTCTAAGTGATAGCCATGAATGAGAGGGCTCAGGAATGAAACGTTTAACATTACGTAACGCCACAGCGTTCACGGCCCGCAGTTCCAAAATCAATCTTAATGAGTATATCAAACAGAAATGGCTAGTTTAAAAGATGACAAAGGAAGACAATGAAGATATCAGTATTCAAACATTGCAGACGGCCAGCAACGTTGGAGGCAATTAGAATATGTTAATTTAATGAAGGCCAAGTCTGGAGGAATAGGTTCATTGTTCCATGAAGAAACAAACCAACACTTTCAGCAGGAAACGTCGCCGCGTTACCATAGCATTATAAACAAAAAATTAAACATCTTAATTGCCACAAATGTAAAGAAAATTCAAGCTTCCTATGTTTCTATCTACCAAGAAATTTAACACACTTAATGCGGATCAATAGCTTATTTTGTTTTTATAAATTTCAGAAATGGATATCTTGACTTCCAATTTGGTTATAATATGACAGGAATCATTTTTTTTTGTAGTCAGTTTTCTATTTAGGAGCCCGGTCCTCTTATAACAGCCTCTCTCAATCTCAGCATGTTTCATACAGGACTATATTTCAGAAATAGCTGGCCAAAAACATTATTCAGGAATAGGAGGAATGTCCCCGGCTGTAATATTCCGACCAATTTTATTATACATGTTGTTAAAACGTACACACACACACACACACACACACACACACACACACACACACACACACGCACATAATGATCTATGAACAATATTATCACCGCCTGAAGAAAAAGGATTCATCTGTCTGGAGTGGGTATTTAGTACACTATATGCCGATAACATTACGCCAGGGAAAAATAAAAACGGCATATGCTTTGAATAGAAAAATTGGATTTGTATCGAATGACGACCACCAAGCAATCTCCTATGGCAAGGAGTCAAAGAATATTTACTCAGAATGCACGAAGTGCTATCGGGTGAAATCCCATGATCGATTTCGTGTACGAATGTACGTGATGAACGCCCTGTGGTTCAGAGCACGAGGAACGTCTGTCCAGAATGATGGAAGCGAATTTCTGGAAGGTCTAGCTCCAGGCGACCCCGTCCCTTGCTGTATCTATTTTAATCCTCACACTGGAGATATTAATAACTACATTTATGGACATCAGCTAATCAACATCTAACCATTTCCTCACACTAACTTCAGGATTTTAGTTAGTACCACAATCTGTTTTAAGATTTGCTAAATAAAAACAATAATATTTATTTATTATTAAATTGCCACAAAGGAACTGAATATAATAATAAAACATAGGATTATGTTTTTCCCCATTTTATTAAATAATTACTAGTTCCTACTTTTTGAGAATTCTAATATAATATCAACTTTTCAAAAATAAACGTTTGAACCAATGATTACCTACTGAGTGAGTGCATAGCAACCTCATTTACTCAGGTAGCCTTATTATTAGTTGGTGCAAATATTTCTAACTTTCATCTATATTTCCATTGTGCATAATTGGCAAAGAAAATACAATTTTTCCCTCATAAGGAATCACAAAACCAGTTGGCCGGTAGTAACACTACACAGCGAGTTCCCAATATCAATATCGTTCAAGATCAGTGTAGATAACTGGCACGATAAGTAACTTGTTAAAATCATTGGGGACCGAAAGCAGATGTATTTCCATGACTGGAGAGGAAGGTTCATCCATCACTTTTAATTTACACAGGGGTTTGAAACTTTTAAAAAGTCCGCTCTAAGCAGGGGCTGAGTAAACTAAGCAGATTTCCCACTACCTGGTTTATGAGACGCTCATGATCTCAACTCACCACCTATGTTCTATTTCTCCAGTATTAAAAACTCCATAAAGATAGGCATTGAAATACAAGTGGATGGATATGAGATGCTTAGTGATTCAGTTTCGCAAAGTGAAAATCGAATGAGTGCCAACTAAGACTGAATACTAAAAAATGCAAGAATCTCGTATAATATATGATTTACATAAAAAATGAATAGAACAACATTTATAGGAAATTTAATTTGCAACGAGATTGGCAAAGATAATATCCAATTTATAATCAGTGAAATATGAATTTTCAATTTGCCTCCCCTCTAACCCTACCCCCTTTCCCATGGTGCAATTTCTTATACCATTATCTACGTTATCCAATGTAATCGCTGTTGAAGCAACAATCGGTTAAACATCGAGTATTGTATTGATAAGAAAAAAATCATGTAGTATGGACCGTAAAAACGTAAATGATGACATCACATGGAACATGTTTAATTTATCTGTCATACAAAGTGTACAATGAAAATAATTTATATTTAAGCTTTGAATACAAGGTTTGATAATATATTTGCTTATTTTTAAAATAAGACAAGTAGAAGTGGGGATTTACAGGAGACTATATTCATTCTAAAAATGCAATTATCTCCGTTAATATTTGAGATTCCGAAAAATGAATAGGGCAACATTCATTATTTAGGTAAATAAATGTTCAAAAAGGTTATACATTTTAATACCGCTATTTCAAGGGCACCAAAGCGTTAGCAGAGAAATATATACAATATATAGTTTAAACGGAAATCATTTTCGTCATTTCGTGGGAAGGATCGGTGGACATTTTCCAAGAATCGTGTCATGAGTACAATATTAATAGCTGATGCCCCTTAAGAGAAATCTGCTAAAATTACTAAGGCTGCTTGAACTGGAATATTTTTCAAAGGTCGAGGGGAGGGAGGGTACTGTGAAATGCCTTTTTGTGGTATTTAGCATAATTTAAATTATTGGAAGCAGACGAAGATAGCAATCTCTGAGATCTGAAACGATCTCATTAACACTGTTACTTCCGAAATATTATTTGAAATTACTATGTTGTTTAAGTAATAGTAATATTGTTGTATCTGCAATTTATCAAGACTTCTCTGATCTGCAATTTAAAGAAAAAAAAAACATGCAATTGAAAAAAAAAAAGTCCAACTCATAAACATAAGGTCAATCTCTGATCAATCAATTAAAAAATATATATTGGATAATGTTTTTCTATTCTTTTTTTTCAGTTAACTGTTTTGCCGACAGCCGTACAGAATACAGTCAAAGAAAGGAAGGAGGTGAGTTTATTCTTTTTTAATTCTGTGTGAAAATTATATTTATACCATCTTTATTACTATTTCTCCAAATGTATTAATCCTACCTACAAGAAAATAAAACCATGTGTTTACAAGTAGTAACGTTAACTTAGTCAATGAAGGGTATGAAACATTCACTATAACTGCACCTAATCTTTACTGAGGACAATAAAACCTTCTTATTTTTTTTTTTGGCCTGAAATTAACTATAACGTAATTTATTTAACTCAATTATGAAAAATCTGAAAATCATACATGTAGTATAAATTATGTACTAGAGAGAGGTCTCTTTTCAACAAGCATATCTGGCAATAAATTAACGTAGAAAGTGATTTATAAAAATATAATTTTCAACTTAAAATAAAAAAAATTATGAAGAGAATATATAAATATTGCCTGACATTGGAATGTACATTAATTTTGTTATATTATTTACGAAAGGTATGATTGGATAAAAAGCCAAATGCTTTTTAAATTACGTTTCCTCCAAAGCAGTGTGTCCTCTTTCAGAAATTGTATTTTTTTTTTTTGTTTCTGCTCCGTTTACTAAGAATTATTATTGTATAAATAGATAGTTGGGAATGAGCTAGTTGTCAAACCACACAAGATTGTACAATCTAGAACTCTCTCATCTTTAGCTGATAATGACTGTTCAGCGTGCAAACAAAATCATATGAGATTTCAATGCAGACAAATTTATAAAAAGCATTTTTTAATAGTTTCAAAAGGACGCCACGCAGGGGCTGCGTTAACTAAGCAGATTTCCCAAGTGCGTCATGTATTAGCATTTATCTCATAACTTAATAGTTCAATGAGATCAAAATTTGGTATTTAAGCTACAAATAATGTGCATCATAATATACCAGCTTATTGTTAATATGAGATGAGCAGGAGTGCGGGTTTACATACATACATATATATACAGTTTTAATCGGACTTCATTTTCGTCAGCTCTTATGTGGGATTGATGGACATTTGAGGAAATTTTTCAAAAATCGCGTCATGAGTACGACCTCAATAGCTGATTTCCGTTAAGGGAAATGTGGTAAAAATTAACATTTTAATTATATGGTACCTCTGTTTTTAGTCTAAATTATAATCCTTTATAATTCATAATTTAAATATACATTTAAAAGATGTATAAAAAAGTCAACAAATTGAAATGTTTTATTTAAATAAAAATGACAGTGCAAATATCGAAAAAGACTATCCTAAAACTGAAACAAGTGCTTCCAGTTAGTAATTATTTTTTGGTTTCCCATTCATCATTTATTTCAGGCGGGGAGGTGTTAAATCAATGAAGAAATGATGATTCCCAAATGCAGCCAACCATTTCCTGTCATTTCCTATGTCGCTAAATTATTTCATTGGGCAGGAAATTGAGGAAATCGCTTTTCGAAGCTCAGTTACAACAGATTACTAACTAATATCCTGGTTTGGGTTTATTGGCAATCCTTTCATCAAGGTTATGACCCCCATTTATTTTTCTGTCGCCACGGTAGACCTATATACTGTTATAGATTACAGTGTCATTTAATTATATGATATTTGTTGATAATGGGAACCCTAACAATAATCATGTCGCAGCTACCATTTCTTACATTTTTTTCTTTTTGACTTAATTCGATATTTTAAAGGTAATTAGTTAATAATGCTGCCATTTTTAATTCATTTTACGAAGAAAAGGTAGTATTAAAATTTTCGGTTTTCATATTTTAGCAAAATTATCTGATTTGACTTTCCATGAACTTATTTTAACTAGTTTCGGCTTGACGTCTGGATGTCTGTAGGTGTGTAAGCATGTACATTTGTCGCATTATTTAAAAAGAAACAAAAACCCTAAACATAGAATGTTGAAATTTCATATATTCGAATTTTGTACTGTCTGCTACTGCATCTTCTCTACTGATTGAGATGGACTAAGGGGGAGGGATTGCGAATGTCGAACAGTTACGAAAACGGCCGAATTAGGTTTTGGAGGGAAACTCACTTGCCCGTTACTCGCCTAAATTTAATAGAAATGCAAATACCTAGGTTAATAATCAAGATAGAGAATAAATGTATATAACAATATTTATAGTAAATTTAATTTGCAATAAGATTGATGCTATACAATTTTTTACCCGACGTATAATAACAGAGATATTTCGAATTTTCAAAAATCCCCCCTCTAAACCCCGCCCCTCCCACTGGTCTGATTTGAGCCATTAACGAACTCGATCTGTTTTTTTTTTTTTTTTTTTTTTTTTTTTTTTTTTTTTTTTTTCTTTACATAAAACGTTTAAATATCGAGTTTGGTAACGATCAAACAAAAATTGCGACCGCTAGAGCGTTAACAGACAAATATATATATAATTTTGAACGGACCTCATTTTCGTCATCTCCTGGGTAGGATCGATGGGCATTTGAAGAAATTTTTCGAAAATCGCGTCATGAGTACGACCTCAATAGCTGATTTCCCTTCAGGGAAATCTGCTAATATTATGCAAATTTGTCCGTAACTATTAAGTAATGCAAAAGATTTGTACAACGCATTTTTGTTCATCATAAAAAGTTCTAAATTGTGTTCTATGATATTTTCTAACCCGGTGCATTTACAGATATTGTAAATACATTTCAAATTAAATGAAGAAACATTTAATTTAATTTAATAGAAATACTAAGAAGTCATGCGGGGCCCACATCTAATTTCTAATTTAGTACCTCTTAAGGTGATTTCCCTAAAAATGAATTGATTTATTTCCTATGCTTTGGCATTCAAGTTCCAATACATACAATTTAACTAACATTAGCAATGAGAGCCCCACCAAACGTTTATTTAAAAGCAATTTAATTTTGCTAATTATTTGAAGTGCCTATTGGAGGGTGTTCTTTCAATCTGATAAATGTCTGATTATTATGATTCAATTAAGTAGTTTCTACCTGTTTTAATAAGGGCAGATTCCACAACATATTGTAATAATTTTATGTAGCTATAGTATTGTGAATAAAGAACATCTTATGAATGAGTAAAGTAAATCTGAATAATAATTACTCCAGAATTAATTCTCACTAATTCCAGAGTCATGTTATGGCAAGAAGTTAACTAACCGCCTCCTGCATGCATTCAATTACTTTAATTGAGCACTAAAGTAATTCAATTAAACTAATTGAATACTTTAATATATTTAAAAGTAATTTGCCTGGAAATTGTTTCTAAAAATTAAATTACAAAATAAAATAAGAAATGTTATTTATTAACTTTCTGCAGCTATGGTTAATCTCGACGGGTTAGCTGCGGGTTAACACCGTATTCTAGCCAGGGTGGAACTAAGGATTCCATTTAATGAGTTCGTGAATAACAGAATAAAATTCTATTGCCAACATGGGAATCGAACCCAAGCTTCTAGATTCACCAAGTAGGGGAAGTAGTAGATACCCGAGTCCCATGCCCGCCTCCCCCCCCCCCCCTTCCATACACATATGTTTGTATGTGTGTGTGTGTTTGTGTGTGTGTGTGTACCTTTATTTTACTCACAACAGCCCACTTTGGTGGGAGTTCAAGCGGTCAGCTCCCGGAGTAAGTTCATTCACATGTTCAATTTCATTTTTATGTACCTGCTCAATTTCAAAGAACCTAAATTATATCATTTCCCAGGAAGGATCGATGGACATTTCAACTAATGTTCCGAAAATCGTATCCTGAGTACAGCCTCAATATGTAATATCCCATAAAAGAAATCTGGTGGATGAGTCCTAATGGTTTCCCGCTAAAGCCGTGTCATGGGCCCTTTATGAAGCCAAATCATTATTATTATTACTTGAGATTGTTTTAGCAGATTTACGGAGATGCCGAAAATGAGGTCCGCTCTAAACTATATATTTCTATGTTAACACTCTGGCGGTAGGAAGTTTTGTTTGATCGTTACCAAAATCAATACTTTTTTTTTGTTTCAGCCTTTTATGAAATCCCACTTCTGCTCATCCAATTTTCACTTTATGTACCTAAGTCACAAATGATTAACACTTTAATTCCTGTTTAAATAGACTTTTTACGGTTGGATAAATATAGATTATTTGCTGTGATAAGATCATCGGCGTATCATATTCCAATGGATGGGAAATGTTCTTAGTTAACGCCCCACTTGCGTGATGGACCAATACAAATATATGAATTCCCAAACACCATTCGCAGGGTGAATAGATGTTTGGGAATTTGTTAAAACATATGATGAAACAGTAAGGTGAGTGAGTGTGAATCTCTCACTCACTCATTATAATGTTTTCTTTTTCAATATTTTCCCTTATAGGTGTTAAATGGTATCGAAAGGTTATAACAGCAGACTAAACTCTGTCAGGACAAACTTTTTCACTTCTTTTGTTCTAAACAAATTAGTGAAGGATAAAAGTGGATCACTTTTAGCAGATTTCCCCTATGGGAAATCAGCTATTGAGGTCGTACTCATGACGCGATTTTCGAAATTTTTCTTCAAATGTCCATCAATCCTACCCTGGAGATGACGAAAATGAGGTCTGTTCAAAACTGTATATATATATATATATATATATATATATATATATATATATATGTATATATATATATATATATATATATATATATATATATATATATATATATGTATATCTATATATTTGTCTGTTACCGCTCTAGCGGTCGCAATGTTTGTCTTACCAAACTTGATATATAATCGTTTTATACAAAAAGACAGATCAAGTGCGTTAACGGCTGAAATCGGAGAAGGGGAGTGGGGTTTAGAGGGGGAGAATTTCGAATATTCTTAATATCTCCGTTATTTTGCGTTGGATCAAAAAAGTGTATAGAACCATTCTTATTGCAAATTGAAAGTTCTATAAATAATGTTATGTACATGTTTTTACTATCTTCATTATTAACTGAGATATTTGCATTTTTTAGTTTTTGGTCTTCAGTAAGCCTCCACTCCTACTCATGTCATATTAACAATATTCTATTATGTTATGAAGCACTTTATTTGAAGCTTAAATACCAAATATTGTTCTCTTTGAACTTTTAGTTTTTTAGATAAATGCAAAAATGTGACGCACTTGGGAAATCTGCTTAGTTAACGCAGCCCCTGCGTGAGGCCTTTTTGTGGCATTCACCGGCTTCGGAAGAAATCAGAAGCCGTCTGATTTGTATATAGATGATATGAAGTAGCCGTTAGAGGAATTGTTTCTCTATTTCCAGATTTCCGAGAAAGATTCATAAATATAGAGTGTGGGTGAAAGAGTGGGTGGGACGAGGATGATAACCTTAGAGGTCAACACCACTATATCGAGAACTCACAGAAGAGGACACTCTAGACATTTAACAAAGTACCCAAGATAATGTGGAGAGCAATTAAAGCAACCATTTTTTTGGATTATATTTTATTTTATTAAGAATATTACAGCCTGCATTTAAATGCATTTAGTAATGTGATATGTACAATACAATAGTCCACCTATTCACAACAATGAGAGGAGCAGACCATCCCTGCCTGGAAGGAAGTCAAGGGCTAAGGAGGAATGGGCACTTGATAAGAAAATAGCCGCTGCTATCACTTCACTTTACACTTATAGAAGATTTCTGGGCCAATGTCTTGAGGCGCCGCGGAGTGGAATATGGATGAGTGGGACTGGAAAGAGACTTTCTGGATTAGGATGATTGGACAGCCTGCTGTGGAATTTTCTGAATCTTGAGGGAATTAGGTCCTTTACAAATAGGATATTAAGATCTTTATGGAGGGGGTGGTTTGTAACATAATATGGAGCATCTACTATGGTGCGCAGGATTTTGGATTGGAAGGTCTGGTTGCGTCTGATGTTCGAAGGTTATGCTGTTCCCCACACTTCTATTCCGTATGTCCATTTTGGTTTTAGTAATTAAAAATTCAATTTCTGGAGGTGAAAACTAAAGTTGAATTGCTCTATGGTACTTAGCAAGTTGTGACAGCCTTAAGGGGATGACAAAACTGAGGTCCGTTCAAAACTACACACACACACACACACACACACACACACACACACACACACACACACACACACACACATATATATATATATATATATATATATATATATATATATATATATATATAGTTTCGCCTTAAACGAAAAGCGACTTTCTAGAACTAACACTTCCTCTTTTCTTAAGATTCTTAGATACAGTCATATACATAGGTGATGAAATCGTTCCGACATAGAATATGGAAGGTTAATATTTCTATTCTTCCGGACTTCAGTAGACTTTTCCATTCGCTTATCTTATTGAAAACTTCTTCGGTTAGTTTTCTTCTGAGTTCAACTAGCGCGTTCATTGTGTGTCAAATTCGAATTTCTATAGCTAAGATGTCAACTTTTTCTGCCATATAGAAATGCATATTAAGCGAAAGTGTTCATAAACCACTTTTAGTTCATCGCTTATACAGTGGTTTATTTTTTAGGCCATATCGCTGGGAAACAAAGTAGACGGCTATCTGCTTTTACTAAGTTCCATCAAAGTTGTATATTTCTCCGGCAACTTCAATAAACAGACTATCCACTTATAGACCGCTCACATGGCAAATCTAGAGTGGCGAGTTCGATTCCCCGCCTGGGTAAAAAGGAATTTATTTAGTGACGAACTCACTACATAAAATCCGTCATCCCACCCTGGCTAGAAAAGGGTGGTAACCTGTAGATAACCTATTCCGATTATCAATATTACCAAAAAGTGATGTTAATAAATAATAATAGCATAGCTTCAATTATTAAAATAATGACGAAATCAATCGATTTCTTCTTATTTATAGATACCATTTGTTCAAATATTTCCATGTATATTAAGGGTATGTACATAATTTAAAATAATGTAAATAAATTACAGAATATGTTCTGCTAGCCCGTGAGGAATAGAATGTTATTGACTGACTCAACAATTGAAATCTTTAAATTACCTGGGTAGAAATAGATGGACAGGGGGGGGGAGGGGGGTAACTTGTAGATAATACGTTCCATGTAAGCATTAGTAGCTTAGAGTAGACTTTATCAGTAATAACAAGTACAAATATGTGCGTCTTAACCATGTTTGTGAAAGTCACAATTATATTGTCGTATTTTAATTTCGTAAGTTAACTGAAATACATGGAACTAGCGGAAACAACTGTGGCAAACGGCCAATGTCTCTTCCCCCTGAAATTGAAACCCATTGAGCAACGTGCAGTACAAACGTTCTGTATACATGATTGTCATAGTACACTCGGCTATAACAGGTGGATCTGGAAAAAAAAAGTCCGTCACGCAGAGGCTGCGTAAACTAAGCAGGTTTTTCCACGTGATTTTACAATAGAGACATTTCAAGAGAGCTGAGTAGTTAAGGAAACGGCCGAACTAGCTTTTGGCGGGAAAGTCACTCGTCCGTTAACCGCCAAGATTTAATAAAAATGCAAATATCTCGGTTAATATTCAAGATAGAGAATAAATGTATATAACAATATTTATAGTAAATTTAATTTGAAATTGAGATTGAGATTGATTCTGTACAATGTTTCGATCCGACGTGTAGTAACGGAGATATTTCGAATTTTCGAAAATCCTCCCCTCTAAACCCCCCCTCCCCAGTGGGAGGACCAGTGTCCGATTTCAGCCGTTAACGAACATGATCTTTCTTTTTACATAAAATGACTAAATATCAAGTTTGGTAACGATCAAACAAAAATTGTGACCGCTAGAGCGGTAACAGACATATATATATATAGATTTATATATATATATATATATATATATATATATATATATATATATATATATATATACAGTTTTGAACGGACCTCATTTTCGTCATCTACTAGGTAGGATCGAAGGACATTTGAAGAAAAATTTCGAAAATCGCGTCATGAGTACAACGTCAATAGCTGATTTCCCTTAAGGGAAATCTGCTAATATACCAATAGACCTTTGTCAGCACTTTCCAAATAGACATTAGCTTTCATGAAGGGAATTAACTGATTTACAGAGTTGATTCGAGTCATTTTAATAATTTATGAAAGCTGTGATTGATGAAGTACCTGAAGAGGTATTATTTGATATTAAATAGGTCCATAAATATATTCATATTTGATCTGCGCTGAGATATATGTGCTCTATATCTATTCAACCTATTCGACCAGCCTAAGCCATCCAAATCTCCCATTACCTCCTTCATACTCCCTCCATCATTAGATATGTCTATATCTACAATTTTTAAAGGAGTTGGAAGTAGTTTTCCTTTTATTCTTATGTTATTATGAGTAATTAATCCTTTAATTGAATTTATTTTGTTAATGAACACTTTTTTTATCGTGTTAATTGGGTAGATACAGTCAGGCCATGAATCACATTTTTATTAATTATTTTTAGATTAGTTTATTGTTGGCTTAATATTTATTATTTAATACTTTTCTACTATGTGCAATATTTATATAAGTGTTAAGTATGACTTATCCTTATAATAATTTATGAAAGCTGTGATTGATGAAGTACCTGAAAAGGTATTATTTGATATTAAATAGGTCCATAAATATATTCATATTTGATCTGCGCTGAGATATATTTGCTCTATATCTATTCAACCTATTCGACCAGCCTAAGCCCTCCAAATCTCCCATTACCTCCTTCATACTCCCTCCATCATTAGATATGTCTATATCTATAATTTTTAAAGGAGTTGGAAGTAGTTTTCCTTTTATTCTTATATTATTATGAGTAATTAATCCTTTAATTGAATTTATTTTGTTAATGAACACTTTTTTTATCGTGATAATTGGGTAGATACAGTCAGGCCATGAATCACATTTTTATTAATTATTTTTAGATTAGTTTATTGTTGGCTTAATATTTATTATTTAATACTTTTCTACTATGTGCAATATTTATATAAGTGTTAAGTATGACTTATCCTTATAATAATTTTTGAAAGCTGTGATTGATGAAGCACCTGAATAGGTATTATTTGTTACGAAATAGATTCAAAAATATATTCATATTTTATCGCTTGTTCAGGAAGATAAAGCTAGGTCATCATTATTACATTCATACAGCCATCATTATTACATATTATTATTCCTTATCATTTTTTCATTTGGCTCAGGGTAAATGCAGAGATAAAAACAAATAATTTTTTCATATATAAATAATATAAACCGATGGGCGTTCAATCACTAAAATATTAACCCAACTAAATGAGAGCCACTGAGTCGTTTATCACTCTTTTATGACGAATGAATAAATTGTTTTTCAGAACACGAAAAATAGAAAATGGTGATAAAGCACGTGTGGCCGTTAGCAAAGGTGTGGAATATGATAAATAAAGCAGGCTTCAACACTTGAAAATGTTTAGCTGTTATACTTATGAGAGATAAGGTACACCTAAAGACCTGTAAAATTAGTTTGAAGATATAAAAACAGGAGAAATATTCACTCTGAAAAGTTATTTCCTGCACGTTGTTCTATACACGATAGGAGTCACTAAATCAGTTATGTAAAAACGTGAGAGCAACCTCAGTAGCTGGTTTCCCTTGAGGGAAATCTACTAAAAGTGTATTTTTAAAATTATTTTAGATTCCCATAGCGCTGCTCTTTCATTTTCCAATTAGTTATATGCAAGTAAAGGCGATCAAATTATTTGTTTGGTAACTTACGTGGCGGACTCCTATAAGTTCACTAATTTCAATATTTTTCATTGATTAACTTTGATTAAATAAGGTGAATTACTTTATTAAAGAAATGCATTTTATAAAAATGGTAATATCGGCAACAGAAGGCAAGAGATAGTAATAAGTAGCCTGTGAAAGGTTTAGCAATTCAATATGATTCTCCATAATTTCAAATGGAATCAGTACACTTGGTAGACATATTGGAAACATTGGAAACATATATTACGATAAAATTAAAAATATTTTTAACCAAGTACGAGTTAAAAGATAGTGAATTAATGTAATGTTTAATATTGTTCACATTTAGCTTTTAGTAGTGAAGGAGTTAGATTTAAATTTGACCGATATTCTCTACAAATCTAAGGGTATATTGTGTTACACATGAATTGTTCCTCCAGATATCCCGTAAACAGTCAGCAATTAGTAATATATATCCAAATTATGAAATCACTATTCGTGGTAGCTTTATAAATTTTGATACGGCTGAAATAGTATAGGGCGGAGAATGGTTGTGGTAGGACACTTGATACGGCTGGTTGGTGGTAGAACCGGCGAACTAGGGAAAAGGAATACGACCATATAACGGTTGGCCTCCCGTCTATCTCGACATTCTCACCATCTGCCTCATCATCCATTGCTCTATATCTATTCAACCTACTCGACCAGCATAAGCCATCCAAATCTCCCATTACTTCCTTCATACGGCCTCTGTCATTAGATATGCCTGTATCTTTAATTTTTAAAGGAGTTGGAAGTAGTTTTCCTTTTATTCTTATATTATTGCAGTAATTATATCTTATAAGTAATTATATCTTTAATTGAATTTATTTTATTTTAATATGGCTTCAGTAAGATATGGTTGTGGTTCAAATGTCGCGGCTCTCGGCAATACATGAAATCACTGGAGACAAGGAGAGTTCTATACTAATATTAAAGTCACCTACTATTAAAATTCGCAATTACGTTTGCCAATCCCATAGAAAGAGAAACACAGACATTTTTTAATGACAAACTTATTATAATTATAGCGAGCCAACAATATTGACTGTATCATGAAGGATAGCTTCTCTTTGTGAATTATTTCATGTAAATTGACCATTGTTGCATTTTGTATAGCCTTTTCTGAGATAGATAATCTTGCGAATTTGAGCTACTCATTTTTACGGGCATAGTTGCCTTAACTATAACGTAACTGCAATTTATAAAGTTAAGAATGAATCCAATGATTTTAAATTAGTCTTATCTCTGCAATACAATAAATCCTACTCAAAGTTAAATAATGTAATATTTATTTTCGGTAATTGCTTCCAATGTTGCCTAAAAATATGAACGGGCAGAAATGACGGTGTGGTATATCAGTACATTGTAATTAACATATGATAAGAAGTATATTTAACATATGATAAAAAGTTATATGTGTAAACCAATGAATGAATTATTGTATTGTATGAATATGTAAAGAATGAATTATTGTGATGTGTTACTATGAAAATAAAGTGGTGTATTTGAATATATTGCAGACGGTTTCCTTGCAGTTTCTTAGGGTAAAGCAACGGGATTGTCCTACTGCTGGTCAACTAACTCTTTGGTAAAACCACCGAGTGAATAGATTATTTTTGAAGTTTAAGCCTAGCTACTAAATAAATAGATTATTTTCGGTGGTTGTCCTCAGGAAAAACCGACTTGACCTACTACTAGCAGTGCATATGCATTTATAATGTGACCAATGATGATGAATAAGTTTTGAATGGAATATGACGGGGTTTCTGTTTGGCAGGAATGGGAGATGTAGCTTGCCGAGATTGAGATAATATCCTACGGCTGAAAATATTCCGGTGGAGTAGCTTTGACTAACTGGAGACCTATCTGCTTGATCATCGCATTCCTCCACTTGCAGGCAGATAAAGGTCAGGGGAACAATCCCTCAAGCCTGCTTTCTCACTGCAGTCATCGTTATGCAGGGCCTCACCAGCTCCGAATCACTTTATAGTTGTGCCATTTCACGAATGTAAAATTTCTTTAAAAGAAGCTCAACTCTATTTTTAGAGTCCGTTGTCTCAGGCTCTTTTTAAGTCATTCGCCCGTCCATCTGTCCCAGACTTTATAACTTAGTAACGAGCAGACTCCGGGGAGCCCGCCGTGCATTTGTGCAACTTCGTTTATGATTACTATTAATAGGCACTTTCGTTTTGTTCCATCTTAACTCTCCAAATGGGTTGAGTACTGTCTAGAAATACCAAAATTGTGAATTTGTAAGCTCCAAAATTACTGGTAGACGACTGAAGATATTATTTACCTGGGATAACCCTTCCTATCTTTGTTCCTTGCAGAAATAAATTACCTGTGATTGAATGGTATAAGTATATAGCACCAAAAATATTTTCCACCAATAGCTGATTTCTTTTAAGGGAAATCTGTAAAAAAGAAACAGTATTCATTTGAATAATTTATTTGCAACTGCTTCTTGTGCAACTATAACGAGCTCTGGCTTTTAGAAATGGTTTAAAAATATGAATACATTTTCTGAACTATTCAGTAAAAATTCAATGAATGTTGCACATAAATTCTAAAACGGAATAGGTTTGAGACAGATTTCTTAGACTTACTAATATTTCTAAAACAAATTTAATATAGATCACTCAGGAACAATGCTAGAGAAATGATTCTATTATGATTTGTTAAGTGTTCATTCATTACTAAAATACGTCAATTTATACCAAGAATATCTTGCATATTTAATTATGTAGATTTATACTTCATATATATTTAGAAAAGCTTTTATATTATTAAACTAAAAAAACGTCTACTCCATTGAGAAATTTCCTGGAAGATAAATGTCTTGGTTTGGAAGTTCTTTGCTTGAATGACAGTTTCTCAGCAGCGGAAATTGAAAACTTATATTGACTGCCACTTCTACTTACAGTTTGAATGACAGACTCTTTCATGGTCTTGATCCAATTTTCACTCGTCTATTGCCTGCGATAGTCAGAGGGAACTTCAATATCTAAACATTTCTCACCTTAAACATATTTATGTTATCCACCACTGATTTTAATGAAAAGAGTCTTTCACCTGGAATAATCCATTTAGCTTCTTTACTTGTTTCAAAGTTTTTTAGCATTCTTTCCAACCCACTTCTCAAAACCTAAAAATAATAATTATAACAATAAGAAAATGTTATGTCTGTTCTGTCTATACAATAAAAATAAATAAATCTTAAGACTATGCAATGAATAAAATTTAATCAAGGAAAGGCGGAATGCCTTATATGAGATCCAGAGACAAAAACGGTAAAAATTTTCGGGCAACCAATGGACGCTTTTCTAAATAATAAGGCTATTGTTACTGAGCTGAAAATGATAAACCTAGAATGAGTTAGCATTTAAGAGTAGGTCTGATGTACCTCGACTGATAACTGACTACGAGTAGAACTTATTAATATAAACTTATAGCTCTAGACTTATTCCCTGATTACTTCGGACGATACGAGTAGATGATGATCCCACTAGGGGCAATTAACTTAAGCCTAAGATACGTTGCCCAATAAATTGATTTTGATTAAGACCACAGCTAACCCTAATTTAGGGAAGGTAGATGGCATGTGCATTGGTTGGTCCTATATACTGTTTCAATAATAGGTGGATGTCTCTATCAGAGTGAATAAACAATAAGGGAAATCAGCTATTGAGGTTGTGCTCATGAGACAATCTTCGAAAAATGTCCTCAAATGCCCATCGATCCGAACCAGGAGATGACGAAAATAAGGTCCGTTAAAAATTATATATATATATATATATATATATATATATATATATATATATATATATATACGTATATATACTAGCTCAGATACCCGGCTTCGCCCGGGAATTGATTTGAGGCTGAATGGTGATGGTATTTTTTTTTGGCAAGGCTTTACTTTGCACAATATTTTGACATTTACCCGTCCCGGTGTTCAGGGGTAATACCCGTCGTTTCTGTGGATTTGTAAATAATAAAATTAATTTTTAATGTAAAACTTCACTGTCCTCCATATTGTCATATTTCCCGTTTCCTGTGCTTTATGCATAGATTTAAATTATTAAGGACAAAATATTATAATTTGAATTAATTTTTCCAGCTGAGGTACCTGGTAGTTCATATTGAAAAGAATTTTTGAGGAAATTTCTCTGAATAACAAAATAATCAACTTTTGTTAAGTGCATATTTGCCGAAACCCCAATAGGAAACGAAATATCACTATTTTTAATTTCAGGCCTCCCTTACAATCCCCAATCCAACCCGTCCCTAGAAATGTTAGTATTGCTTATTATAATAAAGGTGTTTGTGCTAGCACACATACCGAGTATTATTTAGTTCGGTTGAGTCTTTTGTGTCAAATAAATTTGTTCACTTCCGCTGTAGGTTTTAGCGTATATCTCGTTTACAATTCGGCATACGAAAAAGTGTATATAACAAAAGTTACTCTAAAAAACAAAATAAACAACTTTTGTTCTGTTCATATTTGCCGAAAAACCAATATGAAACGAAATACCGCTATTTTTAAATTCAGGCCTCCCTTATAACCCCCACTCCTGCCCGTCCCTAGAAATGTTAGTATGGCTTATTATAATGAAAGCGTTAGTGCTAATACACATACCGAGTTTTAATTCGTTCGGTTTAGTCTTTTGTGCCAAATAATATTGTTGACTCCCGCTATAATTTTTATCGTATAACACATTTACACTTCGGTATACGGCGAAAGTGTATATAACAAAAGTTACTCTAAATAACAAAATAAACAACTTTTGTTAAGTGCATATTTACCGAAAAACCAATACGAAACGAAACATCGCTGTTTTTAATTTCAGGCCTTCCTTATAACCCCCACTCCTGTTCGTCTCAGAGAAAATTAATATAGTCTAAAGTAGTAATGTACATACCAAGTTTCATAAAATTCGGTTCATCCGTTTATGCGTGAAAAGGTAACAAATAAACAAACAAACAGACACCAAAGAAACAAAATGCAGTTATGGTGTCTGTGACATGTGAAACGAAAAGTTATCGTGAAATTTCGTGAAAAAAATCAATGTACAGACAAAGGTTACAATTTTATATATATATATATGTGGTCTGTTATATTGCAATTTATATATATATTGTTACCAAACTCAATTAGATACCCGGCTTTTATTTTGAGGCAGACTGAAGTGGGAGGGTGTTTAGGCAAGGCTTTGAAAATTTGCAAACAATCCCGTGACATTTAAGTCAGATCACAGTGAATAGGACAAATCTTATGGCAAATTTATGTTAATATAAAATTAATTTTTTATGTAAGTCTTCACTATCCTCCAAATTTGATTTTTCCCGTATCTTGTGCATTATGCATAGATATTCAGTTATTAAGGACAAAATGTATATAAACAAAGATTTGAATTATGCATTTTTCAGTGTTGGGAACCTCGTAGTTCAAATGGCAATGAATTAAGATTATTCGTTCTTTCTACGCAAATTACTTGCTCCATTGTTCCTGGAGAAATGTATAAAACAAAAGTTTCATCTAAATAACTTAAGTAAACAACTTTTGTTATGTGCCAAATGTTTGTCGAAAAACAAATACAATGAATGGTATCGCGATATTTATTTCAGGCTTTATTTTGCACAATGACATTTACCCGTCCCAGTGTTATAGCTTATAATCGTTGGGAAGAATTAATACTAATTGACATACTGAGTTTTATGTAAGTTCGGTTCACTGTCCTGCATATTTTCATATTTCCTGCTTTAGTTTATAGTGTATTATCTCGTTTATACTTTGTTGAAAGACAAAATGAATATCACAAAAGTTACTCTATAAATAACAAAATAAACAACTTTATTATGTGCATATTTGACGAAATGCAATAAGAAATCACTATTATTAATTCAGACCTCCCTTACAACCCCCACTCCTGCCCGTTCCTAGAAATGTTAGTATGGCTTATTATAATGAAAGAGTTCGTGCTAATACTCATCCGAGTTTTATTTATTTCGGTTGGGTCTTTTGTGCCAAATAAAATTGTGGATTCCCGCTATAGTTTTTAGCGTATAACGCCTTTATACTTAGGTATACGACAAAAGTGTATATAAGAAAAGGTACTCTAAATAACAAATTAAACAACTTTTGTAATGTGCATAATTGCCGAAAATGCAATAGGAAACAAAATATCGCTATTTTTAATTTCAGGCCTCCCTTATAACCCCCACTCCTGCCCGTCCCTAGAAATGTTAGTATGGGTTATTATATTGAAAGCGTTAGTACTAATTCACGTACCGAGTTCTATTTATTTCGGATGAGTCTTTTGTCCCAAATAAAATTGTGGACTCCGCTATAGTTTTTAGCGTATATCTCGTTTATAATTCCGTATACGAAAACAGTGTATAACAAAAGTTACTCTAAATTACAAAATAAACAACTTTTGTTATGTGCATAATTGCCGAAAAAAGCTATAGGAAACGAAATATCGCTATTTTTAATTTCAGGCTTCCTTATAACCCCACTCCTGTTCGTCTCAGAGGATATTAATATAGCCTAAAGTCTAAGTTGGGTTAGTAGTAATATAAATACCATGTTTCACAAAATTCGGTTCAGCCGTTTATGCGTGAAAAGGTAACAAACAAACAAACAAATAAACAAACAAACAAACAAACAGACACCAAAGAAACAAAATGCAGTTATGGTGTCTATGACATGTGAAACGAAAAGTTATCGTGAAATTTCGCGAAAAAAATCAATGTACAGACAGAGGTTACAATTTTATATATATACTGAAATATATATATATATATATATTATATAGTCTAGAGAGGATTCGAAAATTCAAAATATCTCCTCTATTATGACTTTGATCCTAAAATATTGTAGAAGCAATCTTGTTCCAAACTATTGATGTGTCTATAGTTGTTATTTATTCTATGCATTTTTTCGTAACTCAAGTATTAGGTGAGTTATTCGTATATCCTTCTTTTCAGCCGATGTACACCTTCCCCGCCATTAACACATGTGGGAAATCTGCTTAGTTTACGCAGCCCCTGCGGGACGGACGTTTTAATAATTAAGCTTTTCCGTTTGACACTATTGACAAATCAGAGATCCCTGGATAGCAACTTTCTTGAAATTTTCTAATAACCTAAATACTAAATTTACCTTATAAGCAGGTTATTTTTATTTTTGTATTTTTTAAGAGAAATACAGATTTGCACTACTCTGTTTCTCATCCGTCCAATTAACATAGTTAAAGTAATAGGTTGAAAGATTATAAGATAATAAACGAAATCTCATAGTCAACTCTTTACTATAAATCAGCATTTACAATTCTCAGATCACGGTCCGATAATAATGCATTTTCAGCAATATAAAAAGTAACCAGCAATTGCCCAAGAAATTAGTTACCCATTAGAAAAGCCTTTTGTTCAGTTATTTTACACGAGTTAAGTGGGAGAAAGTAACAAGTGTGTTTATGGGTGCTGAGTCGAGGTGCTTGAGACCTGAACCATTGGTTTATTGGTTGGATGGAGTGACCTTTTGCTTGAGCTGTTACGAAAGCTGAAAGCCACGACCCGGTACTATCTACAGGCTTGCAGATCACGAGCCTCCACCCTCACTCTGTCTCTCTTGTCCCAACCAGAATAAACTCTTGTTACAATTATTCTACTGCTCCCTCTTGCAATTAGGAAGAATAAAATTAATTTTATTAAAATAAAGTACAGGATCAATTGGTTCTCAACGGCTAAAATCGGACAGTGGGAGAATTTTTAAAATTCGAAATTTCTCCGTTATTATACGTTGGATCGCAAAAAATGTATAGAACTAATCTTATTGTAATTTTAATAGTCTATAATGTCGTTATATGTATTTTTTCTCTAAGATTAATATTAACTGAGATATTTGGAAATTTTAGTTTTCAGCCTTGAGTAAACCCCCACTCCTACTCATGTCCCAATAACTATAAGCAATTATGAATCTCTTTATTCTAAGCATAAATTTCAAATATTGTTTCCATAGGATCTTTATTATGCGACATACTTGCATATTCATTGTGCGATGGCGTCACCAATTGAAGTTTAACGTTCCTGTACCCGAAAGTGTTCATTTAATCTATACTATCTCGATATTTAATCGTTTTATTCAACACTAAAGATCATATCTGTGATTAGGAGTAATCGGACCAGGAGCCGTGGGGGTTTAGCTAGGGGGGGGGGGTAAGAAAATTCCAAATATCGACTTTATTATTAGTCGGGTCGTAAAATGTTATAGAGTCGATCTTGTTAAACTATTAATGCTCTACAATTGTTGTTCTATGCAGTTTTTCGTGACTCAATTACTAAGCGAGTTATTCGTACTTTCTTGTTTTGAGCCTTCGGTAACTCTCGACCCCCCCCCCTCTTCTACTCATCGGGTTTTTTCAAATAAAAAGTGATTATGTGGTGACGTGAGATCACGTGTGTCATAGCAACACGTGGGAAATCTGCTTAGTTTTTCGTTTACTGCTTCCCTTTTAATCCGTACTCATGTTCGGTTGTAAAAATGTTCATATAGCTTATAATCAAGGAGGATTTGTTTCTAACCCAAATCCGGAATTGTTCCGTTTAGTCGATTGTGCTCTATAGTATTGTTTGCTCCTGTCAAAAGTTTTAGTATATATCTTGTTTACACTTAGTTATACGATAAAAGTGCTCATACCAAAAGTTACTTTAAATAACAAATTAAAAACAACAAACTATTGTTATGTACACGTTTGCTGAAAAGCTAATAAGAAACGAAATTCGATTTTTCATTTCAGGTCTCACTTATAACACCTGTTTCTGTTCGTCTCTGAGAATTGTCCACCTGAGGAAAATATGCTAAAAAAAAGGTCCTCGCTAATAGCTAATAGCGAAACAGGATGTATACCCTTATTAGCCAGGGATATTTATAAGACATGGATAATCGTGATAGTATTGAATCACTGCTATATCAAGAAACTAGGAAATGATTTTATCCCATGAAGTCATTTGCTTGTCCGGTCGTGTTCTTGGAATCTCAAATATCGCATAGTGAAGGAGTGAGCGAATACATGTCTATTTGGAATGGAGTCAATGCAGAGCATTAATTTATGTAAGCAGCTCTCAGGAGACTGTCAGAGATAGAAATTGATAGCCATGATAGGCCGATCTGATAAAGAGCGGCTGTAATAATTTCTACATTAAGACGATAGGATAATGGGTGTCACTTTTTTGGGGTTCGACAGGGCTCTTATCTCTCTGAGCAGTATTTATTTCTATCCTTTCCTCTACTCATTCATACTGCCGAAGTAAATGTAGTTGTCCTTTTCTAGATAATCTAAATACTAGGCGCTTGTAGGACATAGACCTTTGTCACTATCATAGACGCTATTTGCGGCCTTAAAGATATAAAATAAATTAATTTACATTCTTGTTTTAATAATTTCCCGGTTACGCCCTATTCAGCCATATTTATGGGTGCTTTAAAATGCTAAACTATTAGGTGATTATAGAATATTATTGCTTTTAATCTTCTCAGTTTTACCAAACTTTTGCCTAGATTGTAAACTATGTTTCAGAGATAGAACCTGACACGATTAAACACAATACAAGAGCTAAAGAAGAAAGTTATGGGAAGAATGATTTTTATAATTAGATTGCTATGTGATTAATTATAAGGTTTTATTCGTAACGCGATACCTTTATTTCAAAAGTCCGTCGATCCTACCCAGGAGATGACGAAAATGAAATTCATTCAAAACTATATATATTATACAGAGTGCTTAAAAAACCTTCCCAACCAATTTTTTTTTAAAATAGTTTTAAAATCAAACTTGACATGTCTTAGCTATGTCGAATAAAGTTGCTTTTGGCGGTGAAGTAAACTTTCTAACCTTTTCCCGTTCTTCTCAAACACACCTACGTCTGGAATTTACAATAGAAACGCACACCTTTGGTGAAAAAATCTCATACATTTTCGATCTGACGGACGATGAGGAATAAAGCAATATTACTACGCCCTGGAATTACAAGCTGATGATATCTCATATTCTGTTTTTCCACTGTGCAGAAAAAAGATTTATCACCATGTTTTAAATGTGGGTTTATTTAGTGTTTTAGCTTATTATATTTCGACGGGAAACCATTATTTATTTTCAGCCGACATTGATGGGGAAAGTTTATTTTTTTTTTTTATGAAGCTTTAAAACTTATTAATAAGTTCGTTACTGTAATTGTTCTGTCCGGTTTGCTGTATCTCGGATATTAATGGAGTGTTTTATTTTATTTTTTTTAACGTCATTTTTCAGAAGATTCCTGTATTATCACTTTAAGGTAATATGTCACTAACAACTCATGACCAGATTAAATTTCAAGTCATGTTTAAATACGTATTTTATTTAGTGAGCTATCGAAAAAAGAATATGAGATATCGCCATCTCTGTCCCAATTTTTTTAGGCCCTTATTGGCTATTTTTAAACGACGGCACGAAATGGTAAATGGTAAAATGTTTTTTGAGGGGGGAGGGGCGTACTTTATGGAACACTGCTAAGAGCCTAGATCCGTGCAAATGTCAAGAGTGAATAGTGCTGTAAGCCAGTTCATTAGAGAATAATGCAACTGTCAAATTATTTATACAAACAAATTTCAATCCAGATTGATGCCATGAACATAAGGATAAATATTCAATTACTGATTCAGATGTGACAAGCAGTGTCTAATTCGGTATAAAATTGTAAACAAACAAGCATGAGACGTTAAACGGATTTAAGCCCGATTTGAGGGCATCAGTTAAGATTCTTATCAGAGAGCGATTAGTTAAAGACCCAAGTGACTGACCTCGTACATCAATCCAAACCAAGTGATCCTTAATGCTATAAAGATGACAGATGTCAAGAGATTCTGTCTTTCATGACACCTCGACAAATATTCTTTTCGTTGTCAGGAATATGAATAATTATCACATTTATCCTTTTCATTACTCTTTTCATAGATATGAACAATAATTTTATGTGGCCTATATAGCTGGCCAAACATAAATGACTATATAAATATTTTCTTCACCACCAAATAATTCACGCATATATATGACAGGCTAAAGGTCAAATAACAAATCACATCACAGATTTAAGATTATTTTTTCACCCAGAGCATCAACGCAATTAAAATTAAATTCATTTATATTCTTTAGAGAGAGGTATTACCTTCAAGCAAGCGTTTTTTTAAGTTTTTGGACTTAGGTATCTTATAATTAAATCTATATTAGGCTACGGACAATTTTTAAAGCAACAATCATCCCAGTTGCGCACAAAATAAAAAGGGACGAGAAGAGAATTTGTTATAAGAGAAATATGCTGAAACGCAGTGTTGTTGAGTTACATTTAACTATATTCCTAGGTTCACCTCAAAACTAATTTCTAAACTAATTTTTTTGTCGAAATCTTTCTAGTAGACATCATAATGTATAACACCAAAAAGAAAAAGGAAAAAAAAATCTTCGGGACAACACTAAACGCCGGAAAACAATAGAAAGAATGTTATAACAAGAATGGACTAAGTTCGTAATTTTATTTTTATTTCTGGTCCAGATTAGGCATGATGAGGCTGCAAAACAAGAAGACGAATGAATAAATAAACGTTTTTCCCAAAGGGCCAAGCTCTTCCTGGAAAATGTATTTCAGAAAGATAGTTGACGAAATTACTGGATTTACAAATGGCATTTCTAAGAGTGAAAAACTTACAAAAATAATACTAAACACAAATACATGACTTGGGGGCCTTGTGTCCTAGGCTCGTATGATGGGAGTTGGACAGAAAATGTAGAGGGAACCTCTACTCTATGAGAAGAATAGAACTCTATGGAGACTCAATTCCCACAGGAGTAAGAAGTCAGTTGAGGACTGGAGCAAGCAATAATAGGGGTTCCTCAAAGAAAGTCCGAATAAATAGCAGCATTGGAGAGGTTTGAACGGGCTTTGGTCAGCTCTAAGCCTCCCAGAGCCCCCGGAGTGAATGGTATTTACCAGTCCTTCTTCAGAAAAGCTTAGAAAGGACTTATGATAAATATCGTAAGGTTCACCGTTGGATTACATTCTACAGGAATGCCAAATTGCGCCAGACATGAATTAGCATAAGTTTCCTATATCAATTAATTATTAGCGGAGATACTTAAACACCGGACTTAAAATGCCTACCGTAAAGTGATGCCAGCAAAAAGTTCTTTACAGGTGTACTGTTCTTCACAGATGTGGATATTCTTCGAGGTTAAAGGGCTTTTGGCAGGATAAGTACAAGTGATGCTTGGACGTTAGTCAAGAATGAATTACAAGTCTGGATCAAAACAAGACAACCTTGAAATTATTTTCCAAGAAAGGCTCCTGAAAGGGTTCAGGGTGCTGAGTTTATTTGGATCTGAAATGACGCTGTCAAAGGAAGCACGGTATTTAAGGTTAATAATAGAGCCTTAGTTAACTTGAGGAGATTACGTTGAGGATATTCTGGGAAGGACTGTATTCTTTTAATTAGAAACAAATAGGATGGTTTGGGGGTCGTGCCCTAAATGTGGTAATGAAGATGGCACTGCTGAACATTTGGAAGGTTAGTTCTCAGGTGATAGCATTAGGTTTTACAGGTTTCGAAGAGCTAGTGTGGGTTAGATTAAGGATGTTTTGGTCCCAGGATGTCCTGGTTTCTACCAGGGAGGTTGGTTGGATTCGTGTAGCTGTTGGGAGAGGAGGAATAGGATCAACAAAAGCCTCATTGAATATTTTAACGATTACATGTTTTTGATAATTTACTTGGCATTCCATCGTAGCGCAAGGCAGCAGGAAAATAATTTCAAAAAGAACGCTTTATACGTCCTAAAACAACGTAGAAACTGCTTTCTTTACTTCAGAATAATTAGATCATTCCTAAAAGGGTATCCAATTTATTATCACACTCTTAAGCAAGTTCCTGTTAAAAGGATTACATGTCAAAAACAATTAATAAATATAAAAATACTTCATAATTATAAGGACAAAACAATCTACCCTTTTAAAGACTATTTATTAATGTTCACTTTATGCTACGAGTTATCTGCAGGTTACCACGCTTTTCTAGCCAGCATAGGCCTAAGGATTTCATTGAGTTAGTGAGATCTTCACTAACTACATTTGTATTGCCTAGATGGGAATCACACTCGTCACTTTAAGAGGACCGTGTATATTAAGTGCAACAGAGTAAATCACAAGGATATCCTTAAAGAATTTCCAAAAAAACTATCACTCATTTGATGATTAACTGGTGATAAATATATAATGAAAGAAAATTTATTTGTGTTTATGCACAAAGCTGTTCCCTTATATTGAATCAAAAAAGCGTTCCTTCCAACGATAGCATATTGCCCTATTCAGATTAATTTGTATAGGCCATAGGTTAATTGGTCAATGTTGTGGTCAGTTTTAAAACAATCCTAGCCCGAGTTCTTTTGTTTAATGCCAAACATCCGAGGAATTATGTGTAGGCTCATAAATAATTTGTGGAGTCAATTATAATTGACACATTGTTCGAGTTTTTCATTAATTTTCCTTCAGACTAAATGAGCTTACATGAGGGATTAATGGAGATAATGTCAGGCTGGGCTAAAGAAAGTTTTAAACAATTTCCACGTTCCATTTTCATTTGCAACAATATTTGGACTTCTTTCTTTGACTTTGTCCTTTTAAAACTTGTGCCTTTAATACAGGAGTTGAGAAAGTGGAATAAAGAAAGTGGAACCAAGTTGGAAGAGACAGTTGTAACTTATTAACCTATCCATGAGTAGTTAAGTTACGGCAGCCAAGGAGTTATGCCGTCCAACTGGCCTGGGAGTTCCTACTGAAAGAACTTTCTTCTATCTCCACAAACTTGCCTGAACAGACAAATTATTAGGGCCTGCCTTCCATTGATAAGCCCTTAGGGAGCCCTTCCCACTTGTTACTGTCCTCCTTAATTATTTAGTATTCCTTTTACTTTTATTTCCACTACACCGTTTCTCCTTTAACATTCGAATTAATTCAATTAAATCTATTAATAGTGTGTGCGTGCGTGCGAGTGTGTGTGTGTGTGTGTATGTGTGTGTGTGTGTGTGTGTGTGTGTGTGTGTTTGCATGCAAGTCTCCTCTGAGACTGAAATATTCCGATTAGTAACTCTCTGAGTTCCACTGGATGGACTGAGGCGAGGGGGGAGGGTGTTGTTCCTCTTCAGAGTATAAACATTAAAGAATTCTGAGAGAGTGCTATTTCTCAAATAGTTCTTCCATTAGTGTAATTGGGATTCGCACTCAGTAGGATTAAGCTAAAGGGACATGTTTTCTTGTTTAATTTATAGAACTGCAATGCAAATTGTAGATATACATTATTTGAAATAAAACCTAACTGATCCCTTAGCCGGTCGGGTTTCACATCATATATTAAAAGATTCCGCTACGAAGTCTAGTCATGAAATCAATTTATCCTAAATTAATAATGAAATTAAGCTGCAATTGTATTACATAGATCAAGCAAAAGAATAAACAATTACCCTATATAAAAAGAACTTTTGAGAACTCATTGTTTTATATGTCTATGAACTTAATCTCTCTTTGGTTTTTTAAATTAAAAAGAAGGGGACTGGCTTAACACTATCGGTTTGTAACTACTTTTTACTTAACAAAACATTGCTATATAAATATTTAATCGACTAATAACATATTTAATAGAACATGTCCTACTGGCCTAGCAGCGATACGGTCTCCGAGAAAAGTCTATTACTTCAGCTCTGAATAATTATCTGGAAGATATAACTGTATATAATATAATAAAAGGATGGAATAAGGGACATTACTCATGAACTTTCTTGCTTTTATGTAACAATAAGTAGTTGCCAAATACTATTTGAGAACATTATCTCAGAATAGCAAAATATTACTTGCGGGGTTACCTTAGGTTTAATATTAGGCCCATTATTATTTATAATATATATAAAAACCTCCCTACAAACCCTATCTATTCTTTATGCAATTCTAATATAAAATTGTAACCATTTGGCATTAAAGACTCAACCGAATTAAACCAAACTCGCTATGTGTATTAGCACTAACGCCTTCCTTATAATAAGCCATACTAACATTTCTAGGGACGGGCAGGAGTGGGGGTTATAAGGGAGGCCTGAAATTGAAAATAGCGATATTTCGTTTCCTATTGCTTTTTCAGGAAAGATGCACGTAACAAAAGTTGTTTATTTTGTTATTTAGAGTAACTTTTGTTATATGCACTTTTGCCGTATACGGAAGCATAATTGAGTTATACGCTGTAAACTAAAGCGGGAGTCCACAATTTTATTTGGCACTAAAGACTAAACCGAATTAAACCAAACTCTGTATGTGAATTAGTACTAACGCTTTCATAATAATAAGCCATACTAACATTTCTAGGGACGCCCAGGAGTGGGGGTTATAAGGGAGGGCTGAATTTAAAAATAGCGATATTTCGTTTCCTATTGCTTTTTCGGCAAATATGAACATAACAAAAGTAGTTTATTTTTCTATTTAAAGTAACTTTTGTTTTATTCATTATTGTCGTATAGACAAGTATAAACGAGATATACACTAAAATCTAAAGCGGGAGCAAATAATTTTGTTGGGCACTAACGATTGAATCGAACTTAGCAAAACTCGGTGTGTGAATTAGCATTAATTCTTCCATGATTATAAGCTATATTAAAAATTTTAGGTTCAAAGGGGAGTGGGGATTATAAGAGAGGCTGAAATGAAAAACTCGGTTTTTCTATTTTCTATTTGTTTTTCGGCAAACATGCACATAACAAAAGTGGTTTACTTTGTTATTTAGAGTAACTTATGTGTGCATTCACTTTTGTCGTAAAATGAAGTAAACACGGGATATACGCTAAACGGGAGGCAATAATTATATTAGTACTCATTTAAGGGGTTTTAATAAATGAATACTATGACAAATGATGTTATGTTTTCGTCTTATATGATAGTTCAAAGTATGATTCGGATTAGTGAGGTATAAATCTTCGTCACCCCCTCCTCATTTATTTATTTTTCCTAGAAAATAGCTTTGTTATTTATTTCCAATAGAAATATAAACTATAAGAGCATTTCCATTATTTAATTTGTATAATGTACCTTGATGTTATTAAAACAAATATGTGCTATCATAATAATTAAACGTTAATGGTAATGTCATTATGACAAAAAACAATATGCGTTTAAACAATATGCGTATATTATATGATATTTTCAGGGTACCTCTATTATTTAATTCCATCCAGTAGATAAATTATTAAAATAATGTTTTGAGTCAATAATTTAAGTAGAAGAATTTTGAGAAGTCTCATGCGGGAGCGGAAGATGAATGGAGCCTTACTAGATAATTGAGTTTACTAATTTCCCGTCTGGCATTACTGAAAGTAGTTTCCAGTGTGATTCACTATTACAAATATAATCTTACGTGCAAAATCTTTGCCTAATGTTATATGAGCTCAGATTGGCTTTTGAAAGGAAATATGTTCATTATAGATGATATTTAATTGTAATAAATGCTACCCATGATTATGGTTTGAATTACGAGTATTGAAAAAAGGTGAGTCAAAAAGTCTAAAGGGATAGATTAGGAACATATTTTCATTTATTCTTCAAAACTAAAATTTCTATTATATCAATCCCCTGAAGTTACCCTTCAGGGTTGGCTATTTCGGAAAACCATTACGTCTTGGATGGAAGTGTAATTGTACACATTGAATCCTTGCTATCAAAATACCATCATTAATAAGTAAACAATGATTTCCCGGGCATCGCCGGGTACCTTAGCTAGTATATATATATATATATATATATATATATATATATATATATATACAGTTTTGAACGGACCTCATTTTATAAGGATCAATAAGAAGGCCAAGTCCTCTACTGTTTTTTTAATATTATGCAGAGTGCACTTTCGGAGTCAACGCTCCATCCTCAGTGCCTGCTGATTAAAGCTGCGTTGCCTGGACCACGACTGCCGGGCGACTCTCATTTTCGTCATCTACTAGGTAGGATCGATGGACATTTGAAGAAAAATTTCGAAAATTCCGTCATGAGTACAACCTCAATAGCCGATTTCCCTCAAGGGAAATCTGCTAAAATGTGGCCAGTTCAAACTCAAGGAGGAATTTTCTATCAATCTGTATACTTGATATTGTATACTAGCTGGAATATTGAAGAAGTTATTTGTAGTTCCTAACCCTGCAAAGTATTTACAATTATCCAGTGAAGATAAACCAAATTTAAATAACTCCGTTATATGGTCAAACGTTATATAATAAATCTTGTCGAGAAAATAGTGTCCTACTGTTACTTTTTCTTTTGTTCAAATAATAACGAAGTTATTTGAGCTTTTGCTCTCTCAGCTTTCAGTAAAGCCCACTTCATTCAACACAGTTTTTACTTAAAGCAAATGTAGAAATAATTCTTCATATCCAACATAAATTTGAAACCATAAATTTATATTTAAACTGCTATTTAAGCTGCCGTTGCAGCTAGTGGGAAATCCGCAATTGAGTAGGTTTAAGACTTAAAAATAACACCTTATTTCATTTGAAGCTACTCAATCACTTATTGATTCATGCCCAGTTTAAATGTCGACCCCAGTTCATAAATGAGAGAATAGAATGTGTGCTGACGACATCAACGTGTCACTCCAGCACGTGGGAAACCTTAGACAGCTCCTATGTGGATGACTTTTTTTTTTGTTGGGGTTCATGGAGAGAGCTAGTCCCTAAAAAGCTGGTGATCCCATAAGAAGCCCTCTATGGCCGTGGCTTAAGCTTCAACCTCCTCATCTCTCAGCAGCGTTAGGCTCGATTCGGCTTGAATTCAAACAACCACCTTGAGTTTAGCCATCGCCTCTTATTTTGCACTGGGTTATACCTATTGATTTGATAACATAAAAACGCGCCTCTCTATAATGCTTTTAATTTTAAGGGTTCTAATCAGACGAATGAAATCTTTTCCTCCCATTTATTAGGTATAATTTTTTTATCATGGTTTTTGGGACATAGAGATCTAAACAGACATAACTTATACTACAGGAGAAAAAGTGAAGAAAATTAATTTTAACTTAACAGAAAGTAAAGAGAAAGTTTGGACGAAGAAAAGATGCAGCAGATATAAACACATAAATAACTTTTGGAAAGCTGCAACTGAGTGAAAGAAATTGAGAGTGCAGTGCAAAAAGTGAAGGCGGGGTCAGTAGATTGAAGATAACCCTACGAGGTGTGCAGGCTTAGTCTGGCACTTTCCAATGATACGTGTTCTCTACCCCATCCTTCTGCCGCCAGCTTATGAGCCTACTATTATGACGGCTCACGAACATAAGGAGAACTCTGAAGGAGAGTCTGTTCGGTAAGATTAGCATGCACACAAAACTAGATTTTTTAATAGAGGTAACAGTGTTCAGAACTAGATTAGAGACATCAGCTTCAGTATTGTTTAAACATTTCTGAACAAATTCACGTGGTGAGATAGATACCATTTCCTTGTAGGAAGATTCTCTTCTTCTAAAGAAGCTGGGAGGTAGATGAACGAATTAGTCTGGATGTACAAAGTAGACCTATTTCCTCTACAATACGTTTTATTTTGGCAGAGTGCACTTTCAGAGCAACAGCTCCATCTTCAGTGCCTTATTTTGAATAGCATTAGAGAGAACTTGCTTCTACAGTGGCTGCCGGTCGAAAAATAAAATAGAACATATTGTAGAAGAAAACAGGCCTACTGTGTACATCCAGAACATTTTCTTGTTTGGATCAAGAGTCTCCATTCTAAATACAGTTTGGAATAATATTTTTCCTTGATAGATGTTAACTTTATTTATTTAGTAATTTCCCGGGTTTAATAAATTATCTATTTTATTAACAAGGGTTCCTGTTGTTCACAATATCATAATAACAATGATTCCCATTAACTATAATCTGCTTTAATACAAACTTCTCACGTACCTTAGCAGAACACTGAAGGCAACTTATATCTTGTGGAGCTGGTCATATAGTTAGTCCATTAACAAATAAATGTACGCAGGAACCGCCTAAAAGTTTTTTTTGTGTATTAAAATCACCCTTTTAACACAGAATGTTAAATCAAGCCCCTAATATATTAATTTATTGAGACCCCTCTCCTCTACGGCGATGAACTCTTAATAATAAAAAATAAACCTATTATTATATTTGATTTTAAAAATTATTTCTAGCTTCACATTTACATAGAATATTAAGCTAAGTTAGATCTAATCGTGGAGGGAGATGCACTATTGTTTGATATCCTAACAACTGAAATAATTTGAATTTCGATGTTGTGTCCTTAGATTAGTAGTAATTATTAATTAAAAAGGATTTTACAAAGAGTATAGAATCTTTGTTCGTGGCTATTCAATTTGTTTCCACTTGGAGGACAATCTTTTAAAGGTACTCATTGCACTTGTAAACGTTCAAAATGCGTGTAATGTTCAAATGTACTGCAGGAAAATATCGCCGAATAGTTAAATCATTTGGAAGAGAAAGAAAAATCCCCTTTTAAATAAAAATCCAACAAGCCTGGAGGATATTCTACGTTTAGTCATAAATTTGAAGAGCATATGAAAAAAAAATGTAACATGTAGTCGCTGTGGGAGAGTTTTCAGTTCCACTTAGCATACTTTTTATTTTCAATCCCTTTCCCACTTCTCTTCATTGAACTGTTTTTTTTTTTACATTTTTTAGGCATGTCCAGTATTTTAAATACTCATCGGAAGAGAAATCTTTTTCCAGTTGTATAGTTTATTTTAATAGCTCAATTAAAAGTCCTCTTTTGATACTTCTCTTTGTCCTTCTCTGTACCGACTACTTTTTCACTCTTTTATCTCAATTTCTTTTTGTCTCCATTCCCTAAGGACGTCCTCTTTTTGCCTTAGCGAGTGGGAAGGGCTGAAGGGTAACTTAATGACCTGTAATAAAGGGGAGGTTTTCTTCTCAACTCCCCGTCGTAATCAACGCCAGCTCATTACAATCAGGGAAGAGGTTGGGAGAAAACCTTGCCTTCCTGTATACTTCTAGAACACTCTCACGAACGATTCAGTCCTCCCTGGAAATCTATTAATCAAACCTAGTGAGTTTCCTTTCAGTCAGATTAATAAAGTGGTAAAATAAATAAAACAAGACTCTACCTCGAACACTTGAGCCAGCTATTTATTTAGATTAACTTAAAGCATTTTAGTAGATTCTTGCACGAAGTAAAGGAGGGATTATAATCACGAAAAGTCGGTTGTCATATTTTAATGGAATTACCAGTTGTGAACCCTATACCAACTTTAATTACATTTGGAGTGACGTCTATTCGTATGTATGTAATTTTAATAACTCAAAAACAGCTAGTCTTAGAGTCTTAATATTTCCTATTAGAGATTATTGTAATTTCTTGTTCTGTACCTCCCAATTCGATCTACAATAAATCGACTATAGGAGAGGGGGGTGGGCTTAAAGAATAGAAAAAATTATAATTCCTATAAATGTATTGTTCTATTCTAATTATTCTCTTAGATATTTTTCTATCCGACGATTTGGACCGGATATATCAGAGATAAATATACATTTTATTTAATAGGAGAGGACAAGGAAGTTTTGCAATGCCCACATCTTAAGCTATGTAAGAAAATAGGTTCTTATTGCAATGAACACACTAATTTAGTTTAATTAGAGAATGAATAAAGATAAGATACATTTTTGTACGTTTAATTTAATTTGAGTACAAGGAGGGAATATGGTGTACATAGTCTTTTTATCCAGTGGCCTTCCTGCCCGCTCGACTGATATTTAGTAGAAGAGATTTGGCAAGGTTTGTTAAGTCAACTTAACAAGTCTATTACGTTGTGTTTATTGAATAGGTGCTCTGTCTCATTTTATAAATAGAAGGAAGAGAATGAGTTGTAGTGTGTTGGAATGTGGAGGGCTGTGATGCCAGGAATTATGTTTGTAAGTAGTATTTTGAGTGGCTTGTTTACCAGCAGATGGGCATCGCCTTGACTAGCATATTGAAAGACCTCGCCATCTTCAACACTGATACATTCTGTACTCCAAGGTCACATTCCAAGACGCAGCCACTACAGGGAGCATTTAAATATTTACTAGTTGGTTGTCCTCTGTAGGCTTACAACTGCTGATAGTTATCTGAGGACGTGATAATAGCCTATAGAACCAAATGTACATCTGTATACGACTGGTAGTCAAGGTTTTCAAGAAGAATGAAACTTCCTTTGTTACCCAACAAATGAAGTAGTTTGTTATAAACCGCTTAATGATACCACACAGTGGCTACCCAAATAGATATGTACGTTGCTCTTTAGAGATTGCACTAATCGTTAATGCAACCTTATTATCCTAATGCCAAACAATACTCCACTGACTATAGTTTCAGACTGTATGACTTTACCACCATCACCTTTAACGACTTTTCGACGTTCTTCCGCATGTCCACTTTCAGCCCATCGTGCCACCTTTGGCTTGGTTTCTCTCTCGTTCTACTCCCTATAGATTTATCATATTACATACGCTTTGGTTGCTTGCATGATTCCATTACTCTATAAGCCTATATATTAGTACAAGTGAGCTATATGAGTACGAGGAATCCATCCAATTAGATTCATTTTGATTTCGCATTTTATTGTGTCAGGACTAAGACTGAACCGTACGGTCGTGGAAAATGGACACTCAAGGACCTTGCTGCTTTGGACTTTTTCAGGAGATCTGGAGCAATTATATCGTTATTAAATTGGTCTCACAGAATCAAGTATTTTTTGGTACATTTGGAAAAGCTACAAAAAATATACATGGACTTTTCCGAGTCAGGGGCTGCCAAACTGTCAACAATCAGGGATAAAACTAAATAATCGGAATGTGTCTGGTGGATCAGAAAGAAACATTAAAATATAAACAAACGTGATATTCCAATAAAAGTAATGATTACTTTTTAGAAATGTTAGAATGGACCCTCCTATTTTAGTGCATTTGAACTCAATATTTGGGTGACGTTTTTTCTTATGTGTCTATAGGTTTCATTATTAAACTTCAATGTTTTACTAAGCAATGCAATAATAAAACGTTTTACAGAAACACTAAACCCTATTCTTTTATACTAGGCTCATTAATACGTCCAAAAACATAGAAACATCTGATTTCTCTAATTATAACTTCCCTCAATATGAAGGCAAATCTATGATACAGTTGTCTCAACTCCCTTCTAAGGCCTGTCCGCTAATGATGCAGAAGATTTTATAAACCAGTTTGTTCCATGAATTCAGAGGATAATTTTTCCAGTATAATCTTATGATACAAAATAATTATCTCTATTTTAATGGTGCCTATGAAATGAGTGTGGAGCGATTTGCAGATATTTTCAGAAACATCTGATAAACTGCAAAGGTCCTTTAGAAATAATTGGTAATCATCCGAAAGGAAACGAAGAAATTTGGAATTAGGTACTAAACTATCCATCTCCTTAACTGATTTGATGTTTTCCAAATTGACATCTACAATTGTTGAAGAATTTTATATTTTGAACTGCAAAATAAGAAGAATTTATTTGATCCAGTACAAACTATCTTCCAGAATAAAAATTTTACTTATTATGTTATAAAAATTATTAAATTTCAAGATATAATCTGCTGCTAAGCGCCGATCTTTTTTGCGCCCAAGGTTGTAATGGTAGTTATAGAATTCTGAAAAAGTATGACGTCTGCTCCATTGATGTTCCAGGTGAACTGAAATGTGGGGTATATATTCAAATTTCTAATTTAGTGTTTCGAAATGAAAAATTTTTTTTACACGCTCCCACAGTAGCCTGTCTAATCAAGCAAGTCA
Source organism: Riptortus pedestris (assembly GCA_019009955.1). Lineage (NCBI taxonomy): Eukaryota > Metazoa > Arthropoda > Insecta > Hemiptera > Alydidae > Riptortus > Riptortus pedestris. Next base: position 102,499,860 of record CM032228.1, on the reverse strand, counting down.
TGACAAATTACTTGGAGACAAGTTATCGCAAGGTTCAAGGGAGACGGAATGAAAAGGATTTAAAGTGAGAGAGGGCCTTTTATGTCGGCAGATCAATGACTTCCCGACTTAAGGGATGTTCATCATTTTCTCCTTTGCACTATTTATATAGTTTACTGTAACATCCTCACTGAATCTTCGCCATTCATACAGCTTTGTGTTCTTAACATCTAATATCGGATTGAAAAAACATTGAAGATGAAAGGAAGTCCTTTCCGTTACGACGTGTTTACAAAGACATATTTCACTTTGATCGGGTTACAGAAATCTCCGCCAGGAAGTAAAGGAAGGCAGGAAGTGAGTGGTCAATCCCCTCGGTATTTCAGGATGTTGAAAAGAGCTCTTATTATCCTTAATAAGTAAATGCACTTTTACTTAAAATTAATACCATAGAAAACGGGACGAAAGGTCTTACTTAAATCTCTCAAACGGGTAATCCATTTTGACCCTTCTCAAGACCAGTTTATTTAGTTTGCCACCCGTATTGGATATTGTTTATCATAAAACGATAATAAATTATATTCTAATACATTTTTTAAACTGATGCTCTGTAACGGAGGCATCAAATGTCACATTCAAATGATTTTAAATGAAGTGCCTTTCTTTATTTAATCTAATAGGAGCTTTAATAAAAGATGATAACCACACCAGAATTATAATTCAAATATTATTACTACATACACGTATGAGATGCCGGGTTAAGGCGTGGTTACGTCTACCACTACCGTCAGTAAGCTGAAGGTAAAAATAAGGTAAGGTCCAGGTTGATTCCAGCCAAAGTAAAACTTTAGTTCAAGTGTTCTCTACCAGAGTGCGCTAGCATGACAGTGCTTCAGCAGGACTCTAACAAGTTAATATGTCTGACAGCCCCTCGGAATGACTAACAATTATGAAGTTCCCGTCCATAGGGAGGCTGGCAGACGAGTCTGGAACTAAGCACAGACCTCGGTACTGTGGGACCCATCTCCAGGACACAACTCATTCCAGGGCCCATCTTGGTTAAAGGGGATGATCCTTCGAGTTGAATGCGTTAAAACTCTGATCACGAATCCCTGTAACTGGATGGTGCCTTCGAGTTGCGACTTGTGCAAAAAGGGTGTGTACTATTCTCCAAACGTATTCGTGACTTAATGGAAGGATTGTGCTCTGGCCTAAATATCGCAATGTGCTTGGTTCGAGTTACGGCTAGTGCAAAGCGTATACTATTTGCCAAACGTATTCGAGGCGTAAATGGCTGGTGCATTTGTGAACTGCTGTTTTAGATACAAGTCCGTGGTTGTCTCTGATAATTTGGTAACTATATTAACACCAGGATTACCATTATTACTTAAGGATACAATTGATAACAACATGTATTGATCTACAATGTCGCATGGTAATCCCGATGTGAGTATCTAGAATTCATTATTGCGTTCATTCTGTATTGTTTGTTTATAACAGAACTTCCAGTCGGCTTGATCCAGGAAGGGTATTTGTTGAGTTATATCACATAAAGCTTTGGTTTAATTAAATCCTTGTAACTCTTTATGACTAATGTAGTAGGAATTGGAATTCTTTTACGTCTTAAATTCTTGTATTTCCGTTACCAAGTAACACTTGCGTAGCCATGGTAACAGCAACATTCCTCTTGAAAATTGTTTTTTTTTTTGCAGCATATTAGGTCGTTGTAAAGTGTTATTGGAGACGGGTTATCTACAGGTTACCAGTTTGTAGTTTTCTTCATATTGATAACGATGGCCTTCTCATTAATTTTTTTTATTTCCTCCAACACACCAGTACTTCTTGTTCTTTATATTAAACCGGTGGTCATTGAGGTCTAATTGGAATGTGACGAGGTTATTTTAAGATTAAGGGCGCGTAGAGGACATCTGGTTGCTGATATGATCCGTATCTAGGATATGGGACGGAGAATAAATGAAAATGGTTTAGTATTCTGGCTGTGGTGGGGACACGAGGCCTTCGTCGTGTGACGGCTGCTGCCGATAGAAGCTACGCATTCCCCAGTGCCTGAATGGTGTCATTACTCGGCTCGTAGCGTAGCCACTCTGGAATGTCGCATCACTCCATCACACGTACTAATCCAATCTTGAGGGAGAGCATTCTTGCCCTCATCAACTTAATTGAAGGGTATCTCCCACCACTTGTGTCCAGGAGCAAAATATTGATAAGTCACTCGTGTTGAAACTGCTCTCTAATTTGCTCCGTCGTTGAAGCTGGATGGTAATTGTTTCCAAGATGATGAGTCAATTCTCCGTCGCAAACCACGTCAATAATCAGTCTCGCGTGAGGAAAACAAAGCAATAAAGAGTATAACATGAAGTTATCACCTCTACTTAGTTTCATTGTTCTCAAGAACAATAACGCAGTTTTGAACATTTGTTATTTTGGATGAAAAATTTGACCTCATTTCTGATCTAAAAGACATAATATACGCTAGAATCCCTATTTTCTTGGACTACTAAAGGAGATGAGGATTCACGATGTGTAACAATATACATTCCTTGTTTGCATAGGAGGTGAGCATAGAGCAATAGACAAGCTGATTTTATCAATATGGGGTTCTTGTGCAAAGTAGCTAATACTGTAATAACTGATTACTGGAAGAAACTTACAATTTATTAATAATAGCTACAAATCAGTTCTAGATATAATTACTTTCTAGAAAAGGGTTCTTCTGTGGTAAATGATTTTATTTATTTATACAGTAATTTATTGTAAAAAGGAATATAAAGGCTTACGATTCCTGAGTCAAATAAGTCATGAATTGTTCTAAATTGGCTAGGTGGAAAATCTTGTAGAAAAATGTAGTTTTCGTATTTTCGACTGCTCATACGAGCGTTTTCATAATTCTCATCTACAGATGAACGGCAACGTAGTATTGTATATTTAGTTGTAATTCTTTAATTGTATATATATATATATATATATATATATATATATATATATATATATATAAAACACAATGTTATCAAATCTATCGGTAGAAGACATGATGTGGTCTTTTGTTTCACCTATGTAAACTCTAATACTATTACTCGCAGGTGTCATGAGGTTATTAGTAGGCTTCGTGGATTATCATATCGTGGGAAACAAGTGGGGAATTTTTTAACGTCTTAAGGAGTATTGTGGCATATATGGCGCGGGGCAGTAAGTGTCTGAGTTTAGAAAAGGGATAGTCAAAATTTCCTCTAAGGTTAGAGGTACACAGGGGAGATACGCAGGGGCTGCGTTAACTAAACAGATTTCCCACGTGCTTTACGTATTTACATTTGTCTCAAAACGTAAACGTTTAATGAGAAAAATATTTGATATTTAGACTTCAAATAAAGTGCTTCAAAGTAATAATAGCTTTTTGTTAATATGGCATGAATAGTAGTGGGGGTTTCCTGAAGGCTGAAAACTAAAAAATGCAAATATCTCGCTTAATAATCAAGATGTTTAACCCCCGTACATAAAAACATTTATAGAACATTAAATTTTTAATAAGATTGGTTCTATACGATTTTTCCTTCCGACGCATAATAACGGAGATATATAGAATTTTCCACGCATTTTTCATATTTGTTGTTGTAATTTGTTGCTCTTCTTGGGTAAGATATTGTTAAACACTCATTAATTGTCATTATTTCAATTATTATTGAGATATTGTTGTGCACTCGTCATATAACAATACTAAGGTTACCCGGATAATAACATGTTAGGCCAGAAATTGACATTCAAACAAACGACTAACTATATTGAATAAACCGGCCTTGGTCAATCAATGGTACTAAGCACCACAATTTTCTACCACAACACCATTCACACTAAGAGACTGGCAATCACTTTGGTTACCAACTGGTATCAAACTTAGGCAAATTCAAATTAGCACCAATACGAGGTCCTTAAATCAATGCAAGCATAGAGATCAATTTGTGTTGGCAGTCGGTCTCACGTAGAGTTAATGAACAGAACTAACTGACCTATTTATTCCAAGAGTAACATGACTCTGACTGGTAAACGTGTACAAATGGAGTGAAGGATGTATGTCTATTACATGACGTGTATGACTTACTGATTGACGCAGCTCATACATGGACAGTTCTGAGAGAATGGAACAGCTATCAACAACGAGGAGTAGTGTATTTCCCAATTACGACGGGTTTCTGTTTAAGTCCTGTCCTATTAGTACAAATTAGAGCTGACAATCTCTAGCAAGTGCTTTTCCATTTGTCAATCAAAGATTTACCTGGTATTAACTTAAAATTAAAACCCTTGAACAGTGTAAATTTCCGAAGTAGACATAAACCTCAGTGATTCATAGTAGCTGTTCCTCTCATTGAATTGCTTGTCTGTCAGCCCAAATTTTCTGATGAACGTTTTATACAGATCCAGCCAGCTAGCATTCAAATTTGAGATATGGAAAACACCAGTTATTTTCTTGAAGCTCTCCATACCGTTGAATAACTCACACAAATGTTTGAGCTACGGATTTGAGTAAAACATTCGTTTTTATTTTAAATAACGCACTTTTCATTCTGTTCGTCTCGATTCAGCCAGATTTTCTTTCATCGTTCCCGTTGATTACTTTTCTAGACTTCACAAACCTTTTCGATTCTAAATCACATTATCATAATTCCGAACTTTACATAACTATGACACCATTATGAGCAAGTTTGGTTTCTAAAACTACAACAATCTCAGGAAATAAAATTCTACTTCATCTTAAAATTTCTTTATTATATTTTGCCCGCATGTTTTGTGGTTAAAATGGCTCATCAACAGTATTTTAAATATTTATTAAATATATAAAATAAAATTTTAACAAATTTTCAACATTAATTTTACAATTTTTTTTACAGATATTATGAAGGATGTAAAGCGTTAAGAGATCCTCTTGCTATTGGCCGACACGTAATGAAATGGTGGTACCTGGAGCAACTAACTAATTTTAACTAAACATAATAAATAATAAAATCATAAACTTATAGCCTAGTTTAAATTCTTACTATTATCGTTGTGGCGATTTATACGACGGGACATAGAACGGGCTGGAATATGTTATTTCTCTTTTTTTATTTATAGCTTTCTTCTTATTTTTTATTATGTGAATGTTTTCCTTTTTTTTAATTTTAAAACTTATTCGTTCATTGCCTGCTATTTTTTCTTCTAAATCAGATCGAAGACAAGATAGCAATAGCTATGATATGTCCTCGAGACTGACAATACTCTTAATAAAAATTTTTCAAAATTCAGAACAAAAAATTAAATTAATAGTGAATCTTAAAAGTGGGATTCTACATTTTTTAATGTTTATTTTACTATATGCCTCTCCTACCGTTTGCGCCCACATTTACTTGAAGCCAATAAAAAGAAAGAAGCCCTTAATTCTCTTAAATATATGAATTTGTATAATAACTTATCCTTCATTATGCATGTGGAATACATTTAAATAAAATGAGTTGTTATATTGTTTTGTTTCTTAAAACTTTAATCCTGGTGTGAATATTTCACGTCTTGAAGGAAATTTTACCGTCTATTGAGTTTTTCACGTTCCAACTAAATTTAGAAGATGCCAAGAAATTAAAGTTGATTACTCGTACTATTTTCAATTTTGGAATCCAATAAAACGCTTTAAAAATTATAATTTCTGAATTTGTCTCAAATATTTCAGAATGATCTGATATGTTGCTGACGTTCAAGTTAAGACCACAGGAACAACATTATGAAATAATTCTCTTATCATTTGTTTGAGTTGTGTAAATTTGTATTTCTAATAATCACAAATATCTTAATGTTTAATGACGCGTAGGTAAATTAATAACATTATGCAAAACTATGACGTGTTTGTAGAATTTCCACGCAGTCTTGGACATTTTCCGTTTACTCAACTTTGTCCTAGGTTAGCACTCGGAGCGAATGCTCACGAACACGCCTTGCTGAAGAGACCCGATAGGTCAAAACACAGTTAGACTTCACTGAACAGTTCGTATGATACAAGGATGGTAGTCCTAAGACGTCGTGTGAACTAAACGTCTTGTAGTCTAGTGTATTCCAAACACAGTTTAACATTATTTTCGTACTCGTTAAGTTTTTTACTCTCCTTAAAAAACCATGTATTCTACTCATCCCATTATAACAAACATTTTTAACACATTCATACTCCTCATAATTATTTGGTGCGGCTACTAGGACACCAAAACATTTGACGAAGCACTGAAGTTGAGATGGATGCGAAACTAACGACAAAAATCATCAATACTGACATAAAAAAAATAACTTAGGACGACTTACAAGGACTTTTTTTTAGTAATTTATTACTCATAACAGTTTTTAATTATTTGGTTACTTTATAAGATGCTTTTTGTTTTCGAATTTAATATTTCGCTTATTTTTGTTTATTTGTCTCATTTGTTCATTATTTTTTTGTTCTGTTTTCTGTTTCACGTTCTTAGTATGTCCTGTTTAAATAGTTGGGGTTCAATATTTTCTTGTTGCTTTTTTTAATATTTTTTATTTATTTCTGTTATTTGTTCAAGTGAAATATTGCCAAGCAACGAACGCTCCACAATAAATAAATAAATAAAGTAGCAAAGTTTTACATGTGTCTTTTACAAACAATAATTTAGACCTAATAGTAATACTAATTATTTTCTTTATGACTATTGCTAACAAACGATATTTGTGGTTTCATTGCAAGTACGAAACCAGTCAATCAATGTAATGGAATTTTTTTATATTACGTCTTACCCCCAGCACAGATTATCACTCTTTTTGCTTACAAATGTATTCATTTTTTTGAAATATTCTACAATCTTAATTTAGAAACCTTGTTGCAAAGGTTAGAAGCGCCTTTGTGCCCATAATGGTTTTGGGAAAAACAAACAGGATCCAAACCAAACAACTTGTTGTGTACTTGTGGCCCAGTTCTTAGAAAACAGGAGGTTGACTTCTTTGCGATCAGGTAGAGCAGCCCGGTGGTTGTCCGGCGCCATCTACAGGGCGGTGGCACATACTTTACTAACAATGATTGGCATCAGGAGTGAACACACCTTAGAGTATTCTATTTTCTTGAATGCTGTTGTCCTGATGCATCCTGCCTCATGATTAATGCCATTGGGATGTGCTTATTCCAGTTGATGTTTTGCCTGGAGAAAAAACCTGAATTGGAGTTTTTCTTTCCTTCTCTTGCTCACGTGACCCATTCCGTTTTTTACCCTTCCTTCCGAGGATATCTCACAAGGAATACTCCCTCCTATCACAATAGCACTAGGCGCCTCATCAATGATTTGACTCAAAACTTGCAGGCCTTGAATCCCAATTCTTTTCCCATAAATTTAGTCGTATATCTGAATTTTTTGTAGGTATGAGAATATGTTGTTAATGTACCTGCTGCCTTACGTCAATAGTTCCTGAAGGTCTTTTTTTCAGATTCAACACCGAATTGAAGTTTGATTTAATTTGTCGAAATACATACACACATATTTATATAAAATATTTTGAGTGTTAAGGTTTAATGATGATATCAATTACCAATAGGCGTTTACACACAGACTAATTACTTGAATAGAGGGGTAAATTTTAGGAAGAGATAAAGGTTTCCTAAAAAAAGACTTAATTTAGATTCAACCTTGTTCAACGATTCGCAGAAAATAAAGTTGAAATAATATTTGTAAAATTTACCTAGCTCATAGGACAGAAGTGGATAAGGGGCCTAGGCACATGTCGTTTTAACATTTAATTTCCTGTATCAATATGCCACCATGATTACCGGTATTAGGTAGCTCTTATCCTACCCATTAAACAAATTAAGTCAGTTGCACCGGTGCTGCGTTAACTAAGGAGATTTCCCACGTGCACCACGTATTTGCATTTATCTAAAAACGTTCAATGAGAATAGTACTTCATATTTTTTATTTTTATTTTTGGTATTTAGGCATCAAAAAAATGCTTTATAATATAACAGCTTATGGTAAATATGACTATTAGGAGTAGGGGTTTACAGAAGGCTGAAAACTAAAAAATCCAAATATCTCCGTTAATATTCGTGACAGAGAAAATATGTATACATAACATTAATAGGACATTAAATTTACAATAACATTTGTTATTGGACATTTTTTTCGATCCGACGTGAAATAACAAAGATACTTCGAATTTTAGAAATTCTTCCCCTCTAACCCCCACCCTCTCCATAGCCCGAATTTAGCCGTGAACGAACTTGATCTTTCTTTTTACATAAAACGCTGATATACCTACTCGTATAGCGTTTGGTAACGATTAAACAAAAAGTGTGACCGATAGAGCAGAGGGTAACAGACAAATATATAGAATAGATATAATTATATAATTTATATATATATATATATATATATACATATATATATATATGTATGTATATATATACACTCAACCGCAAAAAAAACCGGACACTTCATTTTTGTCGTATTAAAAGCTAATTTTCTTTATGTGGGTATTCTAGTTATTACAGAGAATTTAGAGTCTAAGTCCATTGAACTAATCCCTTCAGGATTAGTAAACAATTAGATAAAACTCAGATTAGATTTATTTGTCGTGAAGTTGATCTATTCTAAACTGTAAGTAGTTCTTTCGCACATTTAAACATCTTTAATTATTAACCAAACATTTTCTTTAATTAATGTTTTATTTTTATTTCGGTCCAGAATAATGGGTCTTTCAAACTTAGATGGAAGGCCGGAGCTTACGTTACATTGCCGAAACGCTTGGGGTAGCCAAGTCTACCATTCACTGTAATAAAAATGAAGAATAATTTTTTTTTTTAAATGTCTTTTTATTTTTTTTTTATTTAATATTTTTTTGTATATAATCAATAAAAATTATTCACTTTTGGCAGATTTTGTTTAAATATCCTACAGATTAACCAATTAGTTTAATTAAAAAGATTAATATACATATATATTAAGTATTTAACAAAATTATAAGACTAAATCTAAGTGTCCGGTTTTTTTTGCGGTTGAGTATATGTATATATATATATATATATATATATATATATATATATATATATATATATATATATTGAACAGACCTGATTTTCGTCATTTACTAGGTAGACTCAATGGACATTTGAAGAGATTTTTCGAAAATCGCGCCAAGAGTTCAACCTCAATAGCTGATTTCTCTTAAGGGAAATCTGCTAAAAGGTGAAGTTGGTGTTTTAAACCTGGTTATTTCAAATAATATAAAATGCCTTAGCTCCGCCCGCATGTTTAAGACAACTCAATAAGCAACTTCTTTTACAACTTTTTATTCCTTCGTACAATAAGCCCTTCTGGAAACAAATGGCGGCTTGGTTTCTTTGGTGTCAGTCCAAGCTTCAGTACCCCATGTAACAGGTCAGCCGTTGATATTTTTATTAATTTCTTTTTATGTTTTTTTTTTTTTTTTTTTTTCTAGAGAAACGTCTAAAGCGATCACAGAATTTAATATTTTTTTGTGAAAAGAATTCGAGATTATTTCTGAACAGCTTTAGAAAGGTTGCGTAGAGAGAGAAAACTTTATTAAAGGTTGAATTGAAAGTAACGAGTTGTGAGTGGTAATTTGTAAAAAGGGAGTGAGGATGTTGGTCCTCTGCAGAGTGGCTGGAGTGGGATGCATTTACCTCCCCTCCTGTCGAGAGTTGCGAAACCATGGCTTGAATTTTAATGGTGGCTTTCTACATTTTTTTTTGTTATTTTACTTTATGCCTCTCCTACCGTTTGAACTCACATTCACATTCAAGCAATAAAAGAAAGAAACCCTCCCTAACCTTTATTCTCTTAAATATATGAATTTGTATTAAAAGTTATTCTTCATTTATAACATGCGGAATACATTTAAATGAAAAGAGTGAAATTTTTAATTTTGGTGTGAATATTTCACGACCTGGACGAATTTTAATTACTAGCATATTACAGTTTTTAGGGTTTTCAGTCCTAAATCAGAAACGTTATGTCCTTGTTTGGTTGGAGATTTACAAGCACACACTCACCCGCGCTAGTGTGTGCGTGTGTTACATATACGTTCAGCATAGACATGAATATACTTCTATTACGGTCACTTGAATTGTGAAAATGGTTGATATAATAAAGGAAACAAGAACTCAATTGGAATGTTTCTCAATTTTAGCATATTTCCCTTAAGGAAAATCAACTATGAGGTCGGACGCGATTTTCGAAAATTTTCCTCAAATGTCCATCGATCCTACATAATAGATTATGGAAATGAGGTCCGTTCAAACTTGTATATATATTCTATTTTTGAGGCTGGATCGCTGGGAAGTATTTTCATTGTGAGGACTTCGGCTATCTGCTTGGAATGTTTGTTGGTTTGCAAATTTTCGATGGAAATTCGGCAATAAATTTGATTTGAATAGCTACTTCAATTAATCATATATTTTGGAGTTTTATTTTAGTATGGCTTTCCACGTTTCAAAAAGTATGACACTGTCCACGCCGTTTATAGTATTTGTTCTCTTATTTATTTCTAGGGCTTCCAGGACTAATCTTTTACCGAGGTGGTCTTCTCTTTGTAGAACATTTGTCTTTTCAAATTTAATTTGGTGAGGTCAAATACTTGCGTGTTTAGCTCTGGCGGATGTCTTTGTTCTGTTATGTTTTAAATCAGCCATGTGTTGGTTGACTCTTGTAGCAGTCTTTTTACCAGTCTGCCCTACATAAACCTTATCATATATACTCCACTATTTTGTAAACATTGGGTGTCTTTTGGACTCATTAAATATTCGTTGAATATTTTATGTGATTTGAATACTGGTCGTAAATTATATTTTCGAAGTATTCTTACCAGTATTTCTGAAGTCCCCCCGCTATATAAGGAAGCGTTCGTTGCTCAATGGTTTAACTTGAGGATCTTCAATGTCTTGTTGAATCTTGGTATCAAGTTGCTTCTTAATACTCTTGGGTAGTGGTGGGATGAGAAATTCAGATATCTACCTCTATCGGTTGCTTTTAGCAGATTTCTCTTAAGGGAAATCAGCTATTGAGGTCGTACTCATGACGCGATTTTCGAAAAATTTCTTCAAATGTCCATCGATCCTACCCAGGAGATGACGAAAATAAGGTCCGTTCAAAACTATATATACATATATATGGACATATATATATATATATATATATATATATATATATATATATATATATATATATATGTCTGTTAACTCTCTAGCGGTCGCAATTTTTGTTTAATCGTCACCAAACTCGGTATTTAATCGTTTTATGTAAAATGGAAGATCGAGTTCATTAACGGCTGAAAACGGACCAGTGGGAGGGGGTTTAAAGGGGGGAATTTTGAAAATTCAAAATATCTCCGGTACTACACGTCGAATCGAAAATTTATATAGAACCAATCTTATTGCAAATTACATTTACTATAAATATTGTTCAATACATTTATTCTCTATCTTAAATATTAACCGAGATATTTGCATTTTTATAAAGTGTAACGGACGAGCTATGGTCGCTTTATTCGTTCCCGCCGAAAGCTAGTTCGGCCGTTTCCGTCAATGTTTGGCACTCGTATGGAGATTTCTCTATTTTATAACTTTACGTGGGAAATCTGCTTAGTTTACGCAGCCCCTGCGAGGCGAACCTTTCTGTACACTATGTGGCTGAGTCTATTATGACCTTCATTAATTATTAAAAGATCAAGAAACGGTAATTTCCCTTCATTTTCTAATTTTATGGTGAATTTGATCTGTGAGTGTTGCTTTTTTCATGAAGTTAAAGAAATTCATTAGTTTTTCATTGCCGTGTTGCCAAATTATGAAATAGTCGTTTACGTATCTGTCATAAATTGGGTTTCAATGCCCATTTTTCTAAGGCTGGCGATTCGAGATCTTCCATAAAGAGATTGTATGTAAATCTGATACCAAACTGGATATCTAAACGCTATATATAAAAATAAATACGTTCGTTGACGGCTGAAATCGGACAGGAGGGAGGAGGGGGAATTTTGAAAATTCGAAATAAATCCACTACTATACATCAGATCGACAAATTGCATAGAATCAATCTTATTGAAAATTTAATGTTCATTAAATGCTGTTTTGCACGCATTTTCACTATCTTCATTATTAACCGAGATATTTGCATTTTTTTAGTTTTCGCCCTTCAGTAAACTCCTACTTCTACTTATGTCATATAAACAATAACCTGTTATTCTATGAAGCAGTTATTTGAAGCCTAAATATTGTTTTCATTGAAATTTTAAGTTGTGAGATAAATGCAAATACTTGACGCACGTGGGAAATCTGCTTAGTTAACGCAGCCCCTGCGTGACGGTGTTTTTATAATTTTAGTTACCAATAAAACGCACACATGTGTGGTGTGTGTGAGTGTGTGCATATACACACACACACACTCACAAACAGCTAATTAAATTGAAAGCAGAGAGACCTCGATTTAACTCCTAGATATTTCGAGGCTACTTTCCAAAATTCACACGATCTATTAACTTGACTGGATTGTGATAATAGATGATCTACTGTTATGTGGCTTTTGAATTAATAGTACACGGGGGAAAACATTGCGGCTAAGATTTGTTAACAAATTATGTTTTTATGCCTTCCTCGCGCATATGTGAAGCTTAACATAACCCTTATTACTTTTGGAGCAATAATCTGCACTTTTCAGGACACATGAGAGACATGGTATATTTGTGAATCTATTCAAAATCGATCTTAATCTGCATAAGCATTACAAAAATCAGTATATATTTAAAACAAACTTCTAATCCCAGGTGATTAAAGAAATCATTTTAATGGAGAAAAATTCAGTTTTCAATGCAGCATACAGTCTTTTACTTAAGCGCCAGCAACAGCGTTAATACAAAGCATGTAGTACTGGCATATACATAGGTGGCCTAGACTGCATACTTGTTGCACTACAATTTGACTGAGTAAGTCAGATGGATGAGTGAGGGACGCCACGGTGGATCGTATAATGATCGCCTATAAATTGGAGGCTTCCTGGCACGAAGGAAGGAAACATGGGTCCTGCTATGTGGGAGGGGGCTGACTGAGGAGCTGATGCCAGCCAACAAATTAGAGCTGTCCCACTCTGACAGATGTACGCCTGCCTCACCACTAAATCTATCTCATTCATTTTTACAGCAAACGCCAGTCAAACCAACCAACATTCATCTGCTGATTTTCAGGAGATATACGTTTGGCTTCGATGAGGCATGATTTAAATTTAAAACCTGGTCAATCAAGGAGGACCTGGAATGAGTTGTATCCAGCAGACTTTGCTAGTCGGAGGGATCTAGGAGAGTCAATGTCCTACGGCATACTGACAGATTGTTAAACTTATTTACTCACTAAACTCCCACCAATCGGCCTCCACCGCGATACCAGAGTGCTCTGGTAGTGAACCTTTGTAATAGCTCCGCCCCCCCCCCCCCAATCTGGTACTGACCATGCATCGACCATGGGGCTTGATTTAGGTGATCTGAAGTCTGACGCACTACCACAGATCTACGACTTCCCTCCTTATCTCTATCTATGTACATATATAGTTTTTTACATAAATTTGTTGTTGTTTGATCGTTAACAAAGATCAGTGGTATTTAAGCGTGTCAACTTAAATCTAAGGATCAAGTTTGTTAATAGCTAAAAACGAATCAGGCGAAGAGGGCAATACTACTATAATCTCTACTATTATGAGTTGAATCGAAAAATTATTGTTTATGATGTCATTTCTAATATTTTCATTTATTTGTTATATACAGAGCTCCGCAACGATGGCGATTTCGCTCTTCTTAAAGATCTGGAAAAAACCAAACCAAAATAACAAAAATTCTAACACACAAGAAGAATAAAGAACAAAACTAATGGAACGGAATAAAAACATAGCTTAGAACAAAAAAGGGTGGCTACTAATTAAGTTAAAAGAAAATTTAGTAATTCAGTGACAATTTTCATAAAATTCCATAAAAATTCCATTTCACAGATATATCATCCACAGACATCATACAAATTTAAACATGACACACTCTCGCGCACACGTTTATTTGATATATATATATATATATATATATATATATCTATATATATATATATATGTATGTATATATATACTTATAATTTATTTTTATATGTATATTTCAATGCAAAGCCCTGGACCAGGAATTGGTTGCAAAGAACTGCGGAAGCATTCCTATTCTCTGATTTTGAGGAGGTTATTAATGTGTCATTTGGGTATAAGCACAAAACATTCTCGCAGATGGCCATAAATATGGTCAAGCCCAGTATCGAGCGAATGGTTGATACGGTGATGGAAGGTGAATCGGTGAAATGTGTATCTACTGGCGAACGTTTGGCTGAAGACTCTGAGAGGTTGAAAGGTTAATAGCTGTAGAGTCATTCGGACAATCTAGAAATGCATGCCAATCGGGTTTTTTTTAACCTTTATCTGGCTTGAAAAAGTATAGACCCACTTGTGAATCTGAAAATGATTGATTTGGGAGAAGGCTTTATCTGCTTGTAGAGTTTTAATAATTAAGAAACGGGGAGTGTTTTTCAATGTTGATTTGGCCTCTTCGTTGGACTCCTACCAGCTTTATGATGTTTCGTTCTTATCTTCTTTAAAAGTAGTTGTATTGTCCACCGTTTTGAGTGGCCAATGTGTAGCTGATATTATCTGATGACCAAAAGAAATTTTCACGCTTTGTTAAAATATGCTCTTTTATTTTTAATATAATATATTGTTAACTCAAATAGTAACAGAGCTATTAATATTTTTTTAACTTTCATTTTTAATGTAAACTCCCATTTCTCATATCACCTGAGAAATAATGTGATATATTAAGATATATATTTTAAGAATAATGTGCCGACAAAAGTGAATTTTGGGAAGAAAATTTTACGAGCTAGGTGCTTGCCTATCTATATACCGATTGAAAAAAACTCAGAAAATATTATCTTTACTTTTTTAAAAGAAGGTACACATAAAAATAGATGGCCTCGTTTAAAGACTACTGTGAGGAAATGCAGAGATATATCAACAAATGGTGTTGCAAATAATTACCTCTTAATCCCTAAGATTTAAATTAGAATACTGAACTAAAGAATTGAAGCAATCGAATTAACCAGAAATTACCAATGGACACACCGGACTTTTGAAATAGAGGCCTTAATTGCTACGTTATTCATGGTTTATTCAATCAACGCTGAGTTTATTCTGAACTGTGTCCAAAACGTATTATACCAAGGAACTAACTTTATGCATTTTACCGTGCTTTAAAGACTTCTTGTTGCCTTAAGTACGTTTTATGGCCCTGCCCTTAGCACTACAAGCAATAAATTAGTTCCAGTGTCTGTTTAAATTATAGTTCAGTTTCACTAGAAAGTGTTTTGCTCAACTTGACTTTTTTTTATTTCTAGAATTTGACTTGGACCCTATATACAGGAGAAAAGATTATCATGTCAGTTGATCTCAAATGCTCACGGTTGTTAGTGAGTCTTAGAAAGCCAGATTATTTCGGTTCCTGTAATTTGGCTATCTACGGATCAGCTTAATTGATGAGGTCTTTTATACCTGTTTATGGTATTTCACTTTGGTACTTATTTATTTCTATTAAGTGATACTAATCGAACTTGAGATTGGTCAATTCTTATAAGTATTTATGAATCCGGCTAAATAATTTGTTAAAAAACTTCTTAAAAAAGAAAAACTTGCAAGATTCACAACTCTATTATCAAATTGGCTAATAATTCTTTAAAATAATTGTAACGGTTTTTGAATTTAGAAATGTTTTCATAATTAATATGATTTAAGTAACCTTTCAAGAACTCCTGAAAAAAATTTGCCAACATAATTATATAATGCTTTTTTTAAAAAAATATATTTAATTAACAAATTGTATTAGTCCTAAAGTGAATATTAAATAGTAAAATGCAAATGTCTTCCAGTAGTAAGGAATAAGAAATATTGGTGGCAAAGATCAGCATATAGTAAAAAATATTTTCCAAGATTCAAAGGCATGAAAAAAAGAATGTCACGAAATTTCAAGAAGTAACGAAAGTACGTACGAGGTCGGTTAAAAAAAAATGAAGTAAAAGGAAAGTTGATAAAAAAAAATAAACTAGAGCACGTAAAAAGTAAAAAAAAAACTCGTGGACATAATGAGAAATAAAAGGACGCCAACTAAAAAGGAAGAGTGTGATGGCTTTCTCCAGAATAGGATAGTGTTAATTGAAAACATGAAATATCTCCCATTCGCTGGAGTTACCTTCTACGACACCAGCTACGGCCCTTTCATGAGTTAGGTGTGACAAAAGGAGTGAATTTCATCTATGCAGCTTAGACTACTATGGCGAACAATCAGATAGAAACAGTAAGCGTGGCCATCAAGAAGGAAGCAATTTTAGATAAGCCTCTATATATAACGTTTTATTTTAGTAACACTATTTTTTTTCTTGTTACTTATTCAGTAAAAAAAAAAAATTATTGAAAATGTAATATTCTACAACCGTTTTTCTATACAGTTTCTTTTACTCGAATATTTATCTTATTTTAGTTTATTTATATTTATATTTTTTTTTTTTTGCAAGTATTTAGTGAAACGTCCTTTTACTCGTACGATTGTCCTTAAAGTCACTAAATCAATAAAAAATGTCTGACTCGCAGGGGCTGCGTGAACTAAGAAGATTTCCCACATGCTGGTATAACACACTTGTGATCTCATCTCAACCACATATTCTATGTTTGTACGTAAAACCCCCATGAGTAAAACAGTCGGGTGGGGGGGGGGGTGGAAGTTACTAAAGCCTGGAAACAATAAAGAACAAATATCTCACTTAATATTTGAGTAACGATAAAAAGGATAGAACAACAATTGTAGAGCATCCATAGTTTAATAAGTTAGTTCTATTACATGTTAAATAAGCGGTTTTAATACTGTTATAAATTTGTTAGCAGTGACTTCCCCAGGATTAGCTAAGGGATTTTTTTTTCATTACATACCCAATAACAATTTCCTCTAGTCCTGTTCAGGATATAAAAGCATGGAGGCAACATGAAAATAACACGTTGCGATTAGTCTTAGTTGAATAAAGATGTTATTTTAATGTTTATATTTATTTAGAAATTAAAATATTTTTGGTTTGTTAGATTATACATTTATTTTGAAGATGCTTGAATCAAGGTCACTTGCATCTGGGAGAATGTGGACTCAATTAATTTCCAAGAGGTGTAACAGGATTACACTACAAAGGAAATAATTAAAAAAGAAATAGACAGGAATAAAACTTTAAAACTCTGCGGAAATAATGCACATATTATTAAATGCTACGTTATTTATAATCTGCATTTTATACTACTGTGACTAATTGGACACAGATTACCACTCTTTTCTAGCCAGGCTGGAACTAAGAACTTTATTTAGCGGGATAGTTACTAAATAAATTCCTAATCCCAATTAGCATTAACAGCATAAATGGACGTTAATAAATAATATAATAAGTTTCTATTGCCCCACTTTAGTTCAATTCACGACTTTAGGTTTACCAACTGTTTCAAGACGAATTCGCATGGCTAACCTAAGCCCCTAAATTTTATTTTTTTGTTATCTTTTTTGATAATTATATATTCTTCTAGCAGATTTCCCTAAAGGGAAATCAGCTATTGAGGTTGTTCTCAATTCTAAAAATTTCCCCAGATAAATCCTAACTAGGAAATGACGAAAATGAGGTCCGTTCAAAATTATATATATATATATATATATATATATATATATATATATATATATAGATATATATATATAAAGATCAAGTTCGTTAATGGCAGAAATCGGACCAGAGGGAGGCTTAGAGGTGGAATTGAAATATCTCTGTTACTATACGTCGGATCGAAAAATTCTACATAATCAGTCTTATTGAAAATTAAATTTACCTATAAATGTTGTTATATACATATTTTCTCTATCATGAATATTAACTATTATTAATACTACTATTTATATTAACATATTTGGATTTTTTAGTTTTCATCGTTAAGTAATCCCCTACTCCTACTCAACTCATATTTACAATAAGCTGTTATTTCACGAACCCCTTTATTCTTAACTTATATACCAAATGTTTGTTTTTCTTTGTTAAGTGAGATATAAGCAAATTCGCCATCAATTAAGATTTTAAGTATCCGATACCATCACGTGGGAAATCTGCTTAGTTTACGCAGCCCCGCGTGACGGAATTTTCTTTTAAAATGTGTGTGGTCCCATTTAGCCTTAGTAGCACAAAGTGGCCGTCAATAATAATTACATTAAGTTGTATATCGGTCTTTTGGTGTCCATGCCCAGTCACAGGCGCTTGCCTCTTTGCTCTTTGACAGCCAAGTTATGTTAATATAATAATGAATAATTTACAAAAACACGTCCCATGATATAGTACTTCTGATACATACATGATGCATGATGTACATATCTTCGGTCAAATATACATTTAGATCCTGACTTTAAGGAAGGGAAGATATTCCGAATAAAGTAACCGAGGGGAAAAGGCCCTTGAATAGGTTTCCCTGCTGAATGGACTTGCATCTCCAGACAATACTGACACATAACGCCAGCTGTAACCCGGAATATATATTTCCTGTTTCTCTTCTTTTGAAAGGTTTCCGCTTCCCTTGTTTCCTTAACAGTATTCAAAATACGTATCCCTTGTAGAGATTCATTTCTCAGCAAAGCTTACCTTAATATTCTGAGGGGATGAAAACTAATAGTGTTCTAGTAACATTTCCATAACATATGAGGGGATTCAAACAAATTTAATAATAATAATAATTTAATAAAAAAAAAAGAAAAAAAAGCCCATCACTTTAATCGATTTTTTACCTGGTGGAATGACACAAATTTATTTCGCAGTCTATTTTCTTTTTCTCCTTTAGATTTGTATGCAAACCCGCATGAGAAATTTAAACTGCACTTGAGATAATTAGTAATATGTAACTGTATAAAGAAAGAACGCATAAGGATAACAGATGTTTTGCTGAAGGGTATAAGCGGAAATAAACACCTCTTGTAATAATCGCTTTAGATAAGAATTTACATAACAGCAACAGTATAACACTACCTTAACAATATGATTGGTTGAATAATATTTTGTCTACATATTTATAGTAACGCTGATATTTCCGATTTAAAAAATTTCCTCTTTTCTTAACCCCCTCTTCAGATGAGATTCAAACATTTACAAACTTGATTTTTAGTTTTACATGAAACATTTTAATAAAGGATATATTTGCCAAGAATGAGGAACAAAAGGAACTGGGTTATTGAAGCTACATCCCACCATCGGAAGGCTTTGCTCCTGAATGGTGGAGTGAATAGAAGTGTGACTAGAAACTTGGAATCATATCCTGCTGCTATAAATGTAAACTCCATGGTCATGTCCGTGCGCATTGCTTGTACAAAGATATTTGCGACCATTGCAGAGGTTTGTCGTCTGCAGCACACTTAGCTCTGTAATGGATAGAGCCAAGTAGAGAAGACTCCAAATAAAGGTCTGTTTCACAACTTAAGATGGCACGTTTTGACCCGAAATATTCATTCCTATTCTCTGGGCTATTGCTGGCCTGCTAGATTCCCAGTGATATTGATAACGTGACTTAATTACCGACCCCTACCTATGAGCTTGTCTACTGATAATAATTCTGCTGCTGGTATGGATGTTCGTGATAAGTGTTCATGATGGATAGAGGGTCATCCATTCCTGTCCGTGGTGAGTGGAAGGTTCCCAGTTGGGCTGGCTCTTGCGCACTAGCATGCAGTTTCGGGAAGTTTGGTGACTATCGTCCACTTTCTGTGGCGTCTGTGTTTGTCCGTTGAGGATTTTGATATACTATTAATTTATTTATAAGAAGTAGCGGACATTTTTTTATCCTTATCTCCATGCTCTGTAATGTTAGAGGGGATATCCGAAATCCGACCGTCTAGGACAAAACCTGTTTAGCTCTTACGTACAATTCTGTTTTTTACGTATTGGAGCAGTAAGCGATAATGAAGAAGATATTTGATATTTTAGTCTTTCCCCTACTCAAAATCACCCTCCTTTTGGTCCAGTTTCGGCCATTATCGCACCTGATCTTTAATTTGACATAAAGCGGTTCATTGGGAGACATTGGGCTCAAGTTGGTCATGCTAGATAAGGTGTTGGTCATAATTAACCAAGCAAGCCTAGCGTAATGTGCTCAAATCCCTCCTGACAATGGGAATTTATTTAGTGACTAATTCTCTAACTGTCAAAAAATCTTTAGACCCAATTCTGGCTGGAAAATGGGCTCAGGGAAAAGGACAGCCCTCTGATAACCCGTTCCAAATACAACAAGTGGGAAATTTGCTTTATTTACGCAGTGCAGAGTGATTAATTTTTTGGTTTTAGGCCTAGGTGGGGTCGATGGGCGTTTCAAAAACGTTTTTGAGAATCGATTTATGTGTAAAACCTAATACTTCATGGATTTCTACTGAAACCATTTAAATGACAGCAACGCACCATTTTCACAACATTACCAGAATTTAATTATCGACGAATGCATAAAAGTGAAACTCTTAGTCCCACTCTTGCTAGAAAAGAGTGTAAACCTGAAGATGACCCATCCCAAGTAAGCTTAGTACCAAAAAGTGGACGTTACATGAAAAAAAAAAAAACATTAGAAAATATCAAACATTCTATTCATTAGTTACTCAGTACTTCAATGAATTGAATAGACTTATATTTTATACTAAGGACTACTCAACTTCATTACTATGGAATAAGAACATTACTTTTTAAATATATTTTGTGATATTTCATGCAAATACTTTTACTGTTGTCGGTGGAGACTGTCGTCACTGGCTGATGGTCGAGTACAGCTGGCAAGCGCTTTCTATGCGATGGCACCATCTTCAAGCCCGTCAAAAGTTGTACAAGAGTGATACAACTTCTCATCAGTCTGTGACTACGGTCTCCACCGACAGGTATGACAACAGTATTATTTATATTGGCGGTTCTAATCCTTTTTTTTGAATTACCAAATAACTTTTAATTCAAAAGTTATATTAATAAATCTAATAAAAAATAATTTTAATAGCGTTAATTTTTAAATACATTACGAGATATTTGAGCCATTTTATCTGCTCTGCTATAGTTTGGCGTCCAAAATAAGCTACCAATGAGTATTAATATTCTTTAAGGTTAAGAACCAATAACAGTTACATATTACTTTCCTGTATATTTGAATGACTAATCAATAATGAAAATAAACTGGTTTATTTTGGAAATTAAAGTCAAAATCTGTTAGATTAGAAGCCATTATGCAAACAGAGGCCAGCTAAATAAGAGAATTACTGTTAGAAGTACTCTTTATTAATTAATTATCGCAGTGTTATGTCATGATTCCGATTATAAACCTCAAACTGCCAGCCCCAAACACACATCATTGACGCATAGTGTATGTAATGTGCCTGCTTATATAATTTTTCCACCAGAATCTGAGAAAGACTATTGTGAATCCTTTTAAGGATTACGCAGTTTTTAGTCTGCGTATGAATATAAGCTGAACGGTCGCGACGAAGGACGTGTGAATAAGAACCTTGGAGAAGACTGCAGTCAGACGGAGAAAGGTAAGCCAGGTCGGTGGCCCGAGGTTAAACTTGCATCATGGTCTCTTATATAGAGGCAATGACGCAAGCTGTCTCTGTAGTATACCAGCTGGCTCGACTATTAGTTTATTCCTTTCAATTCAATTCCAGTTGGTATTTCGATAAACCAGCTTCATTTAAAATGTTCCTGATAAAGAGGAAATGCATTCATTACTTCATTCTTAGGAAGGGACTATGTCTCAACGCCGGGACAAAATATTTTTTCATTATAATTCTCGTAGATTACAAAAATACCATTCCTTCAAATTTGTGTGCATTAGCTATTTGACTTAAATGTTCATGTCATGGCTCATGGCAACTAAAACTTGTTACATCTTAATTCGTTGCCCAGCAAAATTAGTTTGAAGGAGCGAGGTTAGGGATTAAATAAAAACTGCCAAGGCTCTATATAACGGACAACTCATTAACTAACTATTGCTTACTGAAAATGCCTAAACCTAAGATTAAAAGGACACTAAAACTAAAGACATTTAATTTATTTGAAGATTAATAATTTTTGTGTGTTATATATATATATATATATATATATATATATATATATATATATATATATCATCATGATCTTAAGTCTAAGCCTTGTAGTTACAACCATTGTATCTTTTCGGAAGCTGTATATTACTATACTCACCGAAATCCATAAGATGCTTGATTTCTTCAAAATACGATTTTCTCGGCCTTCCTCTTCCACTATGCCCAAGAGGCCCTTCAAATATACATGTGATGACATCGCTGTGCCTTATGATATGCCAAAGACGTTCACACTCCTTTTTTCCATGGCGTTGATATGACTTTTGCTCTCACTTACTCCATTTATAACTTCCAAGTTGTTTTTTTTTTTAGTCCAACTTGTTCCAATAATTCTACGCCTGATCCACATTTCCATTGCTTCCAATCTATTATATTCCCTTTTGTTGAGAATCCAACTTTCGCTCCCGTAAAGCAGCACACTCCATACGAAAGGTTTAGCAAACATATTTTTGGTGTCCATGCTTATAAGTTGAAATACTTATGTTTTGGATGACTTGTTAAGAATGTGCTATTCTTCTATCGACTTCAGCTCTACCATTATTATGATGAGTGATGATGCTCCGTTTTTATAAAACCTTTTTTATTGAATGTTGAGTAAAAAGGCCACCCTTCCACAAGAACAATTTACTGAAGCGACAAAACGCTTTCGATGCAGTGGTCCCGAATCCCCCTTCATTGTGCAAAAAATACTTTTAGTCGTTCATACTTTCTATGATCTTTATTGTGAAATTGAAAAGGTGTTTTTTTATAACACCTGTTTCTTGTTGTATTAGATTTGTAAAGGTTTGAGGTGGGGGTTAGACGGACATGGTAGGTTCTCTCGATATTTCTAGTACTTTCGTATTTTTTTTGTTACATAAAAGGGATTTATTTTATGGAATACGCCTTTTGATGATTTTGGTCTTGTCCTACTGAAAAGCTTTATGCAATCTGCTCCTGCTCGCTTCCCCTTCCGTCGAAGACGACTGGAAAGCACTCTATCTGCTTGTGGGGTTGAAAATCTATCTGCTTCCCTTTTGATTATGTTATTCTTTTTCCGTTCCTTGGCTTCCTCAAAACTATTTCCGGGGCTACCGCATTAACCTGCGCTTGTTGATGGTTCCTCTTCTGTCCTGGCTTCCTCCTTAGGTTGAAACTCTACTTCAACATCTAACCACAATGCATATTTCACTTCAAACGTTTCATTGAGGATAGGTTTTTCTCTATCAAACTAAATAATTACAGCGTAATACGGCTAGTTGTCTCTTTACGTGTGCGTTTTCCGATAAAATATATTTAAGAATTTAGTTATAAAACTCACAGCTTGAATTTGAATTAAGAATCAAATGTTCCAAATCTCTTCCTGTCGGTATATTATTTGTCCTACCTAAGAAATTAATTAATGAATAATTATAGCTCAAGAATGTTTATTTACTGGACAAAAAATAAAATGCGTTTTAATTACATCCAAACAAAATTAGTAAATGACCACTTGAAACTCGCCATATACATTATTGTTCTTCTAACTATTGCATTCAGTGGTTAAGTGCCAGTATTATACCTAATTCCTATCTGTACCATTATAATCGTAAAATAAAATAATATTTACCGAAAAAATTTATTTCAAACTCATTCCACTAAGATACACGAAATGCCGATATTTAATACTCTTACAGGATCAAACAAGTATGTGTGTAAAAAACAAATATACCTATATATATTCAAAATGTATACTAGGTATAGAAAAAATATATTTGGTTTTTCAGATTTTTTGCATCATGATGGGCGAATCGGGACCACTGTGTCACTTCAATGAATTGTTATTGCGGGAGATTGCTCAACCAGCAATAATTCAGTTCCACCTGCCAGAATACCAAAGTAGAAACCTTTTTCTGATTTATTTCGTAAGTCATCAATGATACACAACACGTGTCCTCAGTGCACTTCTTCCACACGAACCTAATTTGTAAATAGCACTCCGTATTAGCTAAATAGTTCAGAAGGTATTTTTAGATTAGAGGATGACATGGAAAAGTATTCATTTTAATTTCTAAGTACATAAAAGGTCCCCCATCTATAAACACGCGATAATGTAATATAGAATTGAATTTTAATAGCAACGTTATCCTTTCCCATCGTCCAATAGGGAATTAGGCACGCGAAGGCATTTCATTAATTTGTGCACAACAATGAGCTGTCGAAGAAAGATGTTTACTACATTAAATATATTAGCCTACGAAAAATGCTTTCACCTCACCTCCTTTTCTAAATGAAAACATTTGGTCACACAAACAAACGGAAGATGTTTTAATTTATTTCCTTAGATTAAGGAAAATATATTATGCAACTCGGGTTGGGTGTATAAAGATTTTGGCTGACCAAATATTTAGAAATACCTAGTTCTGTTAACATAAGATGTTAGAATCAGCGTCTACTTCAGGTAGTATACTTCTCATAGTCCACACTGCCCATCGTATTGGGATAAAGGAATTAAGTTTTTTTGAAAGGCTAAGCCCTTTTAAATGCCCAATGTGTTACTGATGGCACACGACATTACTTGTATTTCATGTATTTCTTAAAGCCTACTCGTGACATTTTCACCTTATATATCATGAAATGTGTTATTCCCAGCTTGCATGCCGGGGAGGAAACATAGACTTTAAAGTAATTCCTGATGGCCACATCGCATTATCCATGTTTATCTGCATGTGTGAATCTTAATTTTGAACGTGCTTTTGTAAAATTGTACGGAGTATCTATAATGCAATTCCACATAGAAAATTTGGTTTTACGAAATTTTTTCTCCTATGACACCATTCAGCATTATTTTCGAATGTTCGACTGATTGGAAAACAAGTAACGATTTTACTTGATACCACACTCGTTACTTAACCGATTAATGCAAAATTAAAAATTATATGCAGTAATGGCAGCGGCTGAACGGTAGGGGAGGGGTTCGGAAGGAGCGGAATCGAAATTTCGAAATAACTCCGTTATCCATGTGTCGGATAGAAGAATGTTATCTTTTCTACAACTATTGTTTTATACGTGTTTTCTCTAACTCTAATATTTGCCGAATTATTTGTATTTCTTGGTATCAGGTTTTGGTAAGTTCCCACTTCTACTCAACCTATATTCATTTTGAATATCTCAGGCACTGGACATCTCATGTCCAGCTTACATTTTAATTCCTGTTTAGGTAGGCTTCTTACTACGAGTGAAACAGAGAATAGTGGCGAGATGATATAATTTCCGAATGATTGTCAACCGCATGAGAAACTTAACTAACTAGTTTATGCAGAACCTGAATGATGTTTATGAAAGACTTCTTATCGTCTAAAGGACGGATAATAAAACAAAAAGTCTATTAGTTGATAACACTGCAGATTGTACGGTATAATTAATTTAATGGTAAAATGAATACATCCTCTTTATGTTTTGGTGAATTCCAAACAATATTAAGTCAGTGGAATGCAAAGTAACTACACTGTAAAAACTTTTTTTCATGTTCCGATGCGTTATCAAGGAGGAATGGCAGCGATTACTACTAGCCGGGCTAAGTGAGAAGGGTTGTATATTTAGCAAGTGATTGTGAAAGGACTATGTTGAAACACTTGAGGTTTTATTTCTGTACAGGGGGTCATTCAACCTCGCCATTAGAGTGGCTTACGTCAGGGTAACCTAGGACAACAATCTCTTGAGAGGAGACAAGTATTTTCATCAATGAAGGCGAACCCACTAGTAT
This sequence comes from Riptortus pedestris, assembly GCA_019009955.1. Classification (NCBI taxonomy): domain Eukaryota; kingdom Metazoa; phylum Arthropoda; class Insecta; order Hemiptera; family Alydidae; genus Riptortus; species Riptortus pedestris. The sequence continues at coordinate 102,473,915 of CM032228.1, read as the reverse complement.
CCGGTAAAATTATGAATGGGCTGCCCACGTGGCACTTACTACGGGGTGCCTACGCCCTGACTCAGAGAGAAATTTTGAGATAGATCTCGATTGATGAGTCAGCCGTTTCCCGCTAATGCTGGGGAGAGGTTCGGGAGGGAAGCTGTTTGACTCAGTCTTCCTCTACTACTCAGCTCGGAGATTTAAAAATTCCCCGTAGTCTTATCACTGCTTTTAGCAGGTTCTCGCCTCTGTTAGATTAGAGCTGCCAACTCTGATAAATATTGGACTTGATAGCGACTCGTCAGAAAATAGTGCTTGACAGCTATTAATAAGATTAGGAAATGAAGTAATGACCTACTTCTAGCACAAAAAATTTGGTAAATGGGTTTCCAAAGACTGATCTAAATTTTGTCCTTTCAACTAAGTTTTGAACGACGGATTGTTATGCTGAATTAACAAACGTGCTGTGGACAACACACGACCTCCTATTAAATTGACTGTGCAAAACATTTTGTTGGACTTCATTTGAAAGTAAAATTATTGTTGATCTCAAGAACTTGGATTTAATTATTTATTTAAAAAATCAGAATTATTATTTATTTATTTAATTTGTACAAGATGTTAATCTTTAACAAATAAATATATATTCTATTCTTCTATTCATTTGAAAGTTATTACGATACGTAATATACTTGGAACATAATTTATAAACTTTTTTTTGTGGTAAACTAAAACTTCATATTCAAATCTCCTTTATAAGGTGCGCAAAAAATACATGACATTGATTGTTATTCTATCACATAAAAGTGGTTCTATTCATTCCGATGAGCTTTTATATTTGAGTCAACTACATACGGGTATGTTAAGGTACGATTTAGGCTATATGATTATAGATTATTTATATAATTTATTATATTAATTTATTTGTTTATAAACAGTAAATTTAAATTAAATATTATGATTATACAGTATAAGTTGAATATTTATAATTATGTTTCTTCGAAAAGGACAATTGGTTGGAAGAAGGCGTAGCATTGAGATGATGATGAATATGCTTGACCTAGTATGCCTAACACTTCTTATCTCTTTAGATGCCATTTATTAATCCTTTATTGAACACCGCTCGGTTGACACGTTACTTTATCAGTCACGATTGTTGACAGATTGTTGTAATAGCTTACTTTTTATAAGTTGTTATTTCCGGGCATATATTTTTGATTAGATAATTTCTCATTCGCATTTATAAGTTAAAATATTTAAATTTCCAACAGAGAATTTCCCTTTAGTTCTAATAAAAACTAAGATTCACACGATGTACTTGACTAAGTCTCGTATTGTTTAGTAAATTCATTTTTCATGTTATCAAAATATGATTTTTTAAAGTTGAACCCAAACTCCATGATGTTTGAGCACAACCTATAAGAAGGATATAATTAGTGCCTAGATGCTGTCTAAACCATAACGACAAAAATTGATTCATAGGAAAATTAGGAAGTATTAATCAATTAATACCAGAATGGGAGGTGTTTCAATAATATTTAATACATTTTAACATCTATAACATTTTTATAACATAGTTTCTTAACTGTGAACAAAGTTATTTAGTACCCAGTGTTCCATCAAGGCAGTATTACCATTACGCCTGATGATCGACATTCATAATTTTTCTTATCGAATTAATTGAATTTCAGGAAATTCGTAATCAAATTGTACAAAGTAATTCTTGACAGTTAATAATAGTCATTTGCACAAAATGATTTTTACCCCTTAATTGGCGGGCCAGAATGTGCAACGCATTAGAATTATTTTAAAATGCCTACCACTCTAGTGCATCACTGAAAAGTTCTAGTTAATTCCTGTTTTTAAAAGTCTGTTTATGAATTATGAAATTAAAAAATTGCCGCTGTGTATACATACACACACACACACACACACACACACACACACACACGCGCGTATGTTAATAAAAATTTGAAGGGCACAACTCTAGAGAACTTGAAGAAATGAGTACAACGTCAGAATCTTTACCACAACATAACACAGGGGTCTGTCATTGCTATGAAACCTTAGTAACAAATAAATAAAGCCAATTCACATGTGTAATAACCGAAATGTATACGGCGTTTATATATATATATATATATATATATATATATATATATATATATATCCCAAGAGATCAACTACTGGAAAATAAAGGAAGCTTTCCATTAACCAAATAGAAAAATATCAACACCCAAAGATCATATACACTGATGGCTCGAAAATTGCCGAGTCTTCCTCCTGTGCCTACTACGAAGAAAATGCCTGCCAAAAATTCAAACTAAACAAATTAACCAGCATCTATTCTGCCGAACTATTGGCAATTCAGTACACTTTATATCATTGCATTTACAAACACTCGACTCAAGAAAAATTCCTGATATGCACTGACTCGTTGAGTGCCCTATTGAGTATTAAAGATGTATTTACAAACAACCCAATAGTACAAAAAATACATAATCAAATACAAATGCTCCGAGAGTTAAAAAGGGTCGTCTACTTCATGTGGATTCCAAGCCACGTGGGAATAGATGGAAATGAAAAAGCAGATTTAGCAGCCAGAGAAGCCCACCAACTCGACTCCATCACCCCAACAACAATTTCATCTGCAGAACTCTATCAACCACTCAAAGAATAAATTGATAAAAACTGGCAACACATGTGGAACGAAATCCAGAACAATAAACTAAAAACTATTAAAACCACCATCCGTCCATGGAAATATTCGACAAGAGACAACAGAAGAGAAGAAGTTGTATTAGGAAGACTCCGAATATTTACGCGTGGTTATCTTATGACAAAAGATCAACCCCCGATTTGTGAGAAGTGTAACACAGACTTGACTATCTACCACATATTAATGGAATGTCAAAAGTATACAGATATTAGAAACAAATGCAATATTTCCAATGATATAGAAGTGGCCCTTGGAGATGACCCGAAAGAACTCGATAAATTGTTTAATTTTGTAAAAAATACGAATTTATACAAAAAAATTTAAAGGACAAGGTTTTTGTATCCTCGTTTATATTGTTAAAATGGCGATATGGATGAGGATATCAAAATGTGAATTATAGATATTACAGGGCGATGATAACCTGGTAGTTTTTCGCCCTAAAACCTTACGAAACAAACAAACATATATATGTGTGTGTGTTTCTGAGTACATATCAGACTTTGATTATTTTAAATCAAATACCAAGTTGACGACTAAACAGAGAAGGGTATACCACTAGAGGAGTGATTCCAAAGAAAACAGCTGAATCGTTCATGGAGATTGAGTCAGAATAGATAAGAAGCTTTCTGTGGGAGTTATAAATCACTGTTTATATCAACAAGATCAACTTCGATCTCCCCATCACGGTCTTCAGCTGATAAAGAAAAATGTAAAAACTAAGAGCGGGAAAAAAAAATGAATTATTTACATCACTCAATTACGCAGTTGGCCAGATGAGGAAGCAGTCTTAAGAGAACCCCTCCAACAGTTTTTAATTGATGTGAATAATCTCCTTAGCAGATTACGTTTTAGACTTGATTCAATCAAAATTGGATGACAGTTTTAAATACATTAATGAAAGTATTAGTAAAGAATATATAATTAGTTCTATATCTAATGTTAGCATAACTGGAACGCTGTCTTCCAAATCTATAAAATATGTAGATAATGGAGTTTATTCCAGTTATTCAACCAAAGCACTCCTGGTGTTGAATCGCAAATTGACTTAAAATTGTATGTTGCAAAAGTTTTAATAAACTAAAGAGCCGAGTCCGGTCAGTAGATTGAATATAAAACTAAACATATTCATTCAGGAGGAATGCTAGAGGACGTCACGTTCTTGGAGTATTCAAATAATAGCTATACATTACCTTACATAGTTCAGCATAATGAGTCACATGCTCAAGGCTGCTTACAAGCATGAGAAGAATAAGGTGGGGTGGATATGTCACAATTTGAAGAATGTTTGAAAGGTTTTGGGACTTTCTTGCTAAGTTTTCGAAGCCATGTATGTCACAACTCTAGTTCGTTTGTCAAAACAACACGAACCTTGTCGTTAATATTTTTATCGTTAGCAATCCTGACTCTAAACGGGAGTAAAAAGTGTCTCACGTGAGGAACACCTCTCACTCACGTCCGAACATTTCCCTCTCCCCTCTCTGACTAATGTCGGATACAATGCAAGATGAACTACTTACGAGCTGCAGTATTAGCCAGGAACGATTTTATTAGCAGATTTCCCTTAAGGGAAATCAGCTATTGAGGTCGTACTCATGACGCGATTATCGAAAAATTTCTTCAAATGTCCATCGATCCTACCCAGGAGAGGACGAAAATGAGCTCCGTTCAAAACTATATATATATATATATATATATATATATATATATATATATATATATATTTGTCTGTTAACACTCTACCGGTCGTAATTTTTGTACAATCGTCACCAAACTCGGTATTTAATCGTTTTATGTAAAAAGGAAGATCAAGTTCGTTAACGGCTGAAACCGGACCAGTGGGAGGGGGAGGGGTTTTCGAAAATTCGAAATATCTCCGTTACTATACGTCGGATCGAAAAATTGTATAGAACCAATCTTATTGCAAATTAAATTTACTATAAATATTGTTATATACATTTATTCTATATCTTGAATATTAACCAAGATATTTGCATTTTATTAAGTGTAACGGACGAGCTATGGCCGCTGCTTCGTTCCCGCTGAAAGCTAGTTCGGCTGTTTCCGTAACTATTCGGCACTCGTATGGAGATTTCTCTGTTGTGTAACTTTACGTGGGAAATCTGCTTAGTTTACGCAGTCCCTGCGTGACGGACTTTTAAAACGTAGAGAATTTGAAAGCAGTTCAAGAATAATTATCGGATATTTCTTAGTCCTTCATAAGATTATTCATCCTATCAAATCAGAATAAACTTATGGCAGGGATTTTACAATTTACATGTGCCCAAGAAGCCTGCCCTATCTAGTACATGGAGAAAATACCTATGAAAACATGCATACACACACACACACATATATATATATATATATATATATATACTAGCTCAGATACCCGGCTTCGCCCGGGAATTGATTTGAATCAATTCCCGGGCGAAGCCGATCAAGCTGAATGTTGATGGTATTTTTTTGGCAAGGCTTTACTTTCCACAATATTTTGCCATGGACCCGTCCCAGTGTTTAGGATTAAAACCCCTTTTCGGCATTTGTTAATAATAAAATTAATTTTTTATGTAAGACTTCACTGTCCTCCATATTGTCATATTTCCAGTCTCCTGTGCATTATGCATGGATTTCAGTTATTAAGGACAAAATATTAACGTAGATTTGAATTAATTTTTCCAGGTGAGGTACCTCATAGTTCAAATTGGAATGAATTGTTGAGCATATCAATATTTCTACTCAAATTACTTGCTACACAAATTGTTCCTGGAGAAATGTATAAAACAAAAGTTCATCTAAATAACAAAGTAAACAACTATTGTTATGTGCATGTTTGCCGAAAAACATATAGACAATGATATATCGCGAATTTTTATTTCAGGCATCCCTTATAACCCTTACTCCCTTTCTAACCTAAAAATTTTAATATAGCTTATAATCATGGAAGAATTACTGCTAATTGACATATCGAGTTTTGTTAAGTTCGGTTCAATCGTTAGCGCCCAATAAAATAGTAGACTCCCGCTTTAGTTTATAGTGTATATCTCGTTTATACTTTATTAAAAGACAAAAACGAATATTACAAAAGTTACTTTAAATAGAAAAATAAACTACTTTTGTCATGTGCATATTTGCAGAAAAGCTAATTGAAAACGAAATACAACTATTTTTAAATTCATGCCTCCCTTTCAACCCCCACTCCTGCCCATCCCTGGAAAAGTTGATATGGCTTACGATAATTAAGGCGTCAGTGCTAATACACATACCGAGTTTTATTTAGTTCGGTTCAGTCTTTTGTGTCAAATAATATTGATGACTCCCGCTATAGGTTTTAGCGTATATCTCGTTTATAATTCGGTATACGAAAAAAGTGTATATAACAAAAGTTACTCTAAATAACAAAATAAACAACTTTTCTTATATTCATATTTGCAAAAAACCAATAGGAAACGAAATATCGCTATTTTTAATTTCTGGCTTCCCTTATAACCCCCACTCCTGCCCGTCCCTTGAAATGTTGGTATGGCTTGTTATAATGAAAGCGTTAGTGCTAATACATATACCGAGTTTTATTTATTTCGGTTGGGTCTTTTGTCCCAAATAAAATTTTTCACTTCCCCTATAGATTTTAGCGTATATCTCGTTTAAAATTCCGTATACGAAAAAAGTGTATATAACAAAAGTTACTCTAAATATCAAAATAAATAAGTTTTGTTATGTTCATAATTGCCGAAAAAACAATAGGAAACGAAATATCGCTATTTTTAATTTCTGGCTTCCCTTATAACCCCCACTCCTGTTCGTCTCAGAGGTTAATAATATAGCCTAAAAATTAAGTTGGGTTAGTAGTAATATTAATACCAAGTTTCATAAAATTTGGTTCAGCCGTTTATGCGTGAAAAGGTAACAAACAAACAAACAAACAGACACCAAAGAAACTAAATGCAGTTATGGTGTCTATGACATGTGAAACGAAAAGTTATCGTGAAATTTCGCGAAAAAAATTAATGTACAGACAGAGGTTACAATTTTATATATATATATATTATTCTCTGTTAACGCTTAGGCTGGAACTAGAGAAGGGGGATTTTAGTGAATAGATCAAATCTAAAATTGTTTTTATCTCCTTTATTATGCGACCGATCGATACATGTTATGTAGTTGTTATGTTTATAAACAACTTATTTGTAATAGAATAGACACTTTCTACTTTTAACAACAAACCTTATATTAACATCATGTTTTCTCGTACAGCTTTCAACCGACAAAACTCCATACCTCCAAACATTTGATCTACAACAATAGTCAATGTAGTGAATGAAGTAAATTTCTTGAATGTTGGCCTGTACACTTTCCTCCTGTCGAATATGAATGGAATATTGGGCAATTTGCTGAATAGTAAAGCTCGTCTCTTAGTAGTCTTTTGCAATGTTGTATCTTTCATATTCTCGTAGACTTCAAATCCCACTCCATCTTTCCAGTGATAAAGAAATTGTACTAAATTACGTTACTTCATGAATTTATTTTAATCGTATTAGGGCTGAATTTTCAGGGTTCTAGTTTTTCTCTCATATAACACCTTTTGTGCTGTCCTGTTGCCCTCATCTAGCCATTCGGGTTGCATTCTCACGTTCGTTCGCCTATTCCTTATTTTCTTCTGCACAGGTCAGCGTACCCATATCTCTAGATCTTATTCTGTCAGTCGTTTTTACATGCTTCTCTCTAAAGCACGGTTCCACAACTGTTTTTTGATTTTGTCAAGGACCAAACCTGTTATCAAAGAAAGCTAAGGAGCCCCTGCGTGACATACTTTTTTTCAATGGATAGAGAAAACGGGAGGGATTCAAAATAACTCTTATTCTACGGCTGGAAAAATGTTATATAACCAACATTAATATCAAAGTAATGTACTAATATTGCTCTTCTATACAATTACTCTCTAAACCAAAGATTAACATTGAGATTTAACTTTTATTTCATTTTCAATCTTCTGTAAGCCTCCACTCCTACTAAAGTGATTTTGATTTTACGTGCCTAAGGCTCTAAATATCTTATTTTTAGCTTACATCTCTAGTCTTGTACAAAACGATTTCTTATTACAGAAGAGAAATGAGTATAAATGGTGTGAGAGCAGCCACGTGCCCAGTACGTGGAAAATCTTCTTAATTTACCCGGCTCTACGGGACAATACAAATACATAACTATAAAAACCAAATGACAACAAGAATGACGTGTACACAATGCAGTACCATTCAAACAATGTTAAGGAATGACTGGTCAAATGAATGTTTCAGATGAGTAATTGTACTAGTTTCACACCCATTCACCATTACCTGGCGGTATGTATTCAACTACCTAATTGTACCTAAATTAATATAGTGTTACTTGTCAATACTAGTCATCGTTTCCTCATTTCATGATGCATATTTCTATAGAAAGTAGCCATGTTTCATTCACATAACGGAGACTCTGAATTTAAATATCTGGAGTGACTCATTAGGTGCTGAGTTAGCAGCGAGATCTGGGTGACTGTCTAAACACCGTGACTCAGGGAGCCAATTGCCCATTCGAGTAACGAGTTGCTATTGCAATCCTCTGGCCTTCAAGGCCGACTCTGCGGGATTGATGGCTCATTTCTTTCCGAGAATTTCTTTAGTCTCACTCAGTTAGGAAAGATTTCAAATTTCTTTTACTCGGATAAACAGGTTTATTTCCGCTACAGCCTGCTACTCTTCGTTACAGAATGGAGTTTTAAAAATGTCCGTCACAGATACTTCGTAAACTAAGCAGATTTGCCACGAGTTGTTATATTGCACGGATCCTCTATTTCTCCTGTAGTAAGAAGCGAATGTCAACAGGAATTGAAATACAAAGTGGATATTTCCTGTTTAGCGACTAGTACTCTCTCATGGAACTCTTGTAATGACCATCATATATAAGTATGCCAACATGCCTGGTGGAGCTCTAGTAAGGCATGAAATAACATCATTCATAAGCTAGACCGAATGTTCCGTGGAACTCTTGTAATGAGCATCACATATAAGTACGCCAACATGCCAAGTGGAACTCTAGTAAGGCATGAAATACCATCATTCATAAGCTAGACCTAATGTCCCGTGGAACTCTTGTAATGAGCATCACATATAAGTACGCCAACATGCCTGGTGGAGCTCTAGTAAGGCATGTAATACCATCATTCATAAGCTAGACCGAATGTTCCGTGGAACACTTGTAATGAGCATCACATATAAGAACGCCAAGACGCCTGGTGGAACTCTAGTAAGGCATGAAATACCATCATTCATAAGCTAGACCGAATGTCTCGTGGAACTCTTGTAATGAGCATCCTTTATATCTACGCCAACATGCCTGGTGGAACTCTAGTAAGGCATGAAATACCATCATTCATAAGCTAGACCGAATGTCTCGTGGAACTCTTGTAATGAGCATCCTTTATATCTACGCCAACATGCCTGGTGGAACTCTAGTAAGGCATGTAATACCATCATTCATAAGCTAGACCGAATGTTCCGTGGAACTCTTGTAATGAGCATCACATATAAGTACGCCAACATGCCAAGTGGAACTCTAGTAAGGCATGAAATACCATCATTCATAAGCTAGACCTAATGTCCCGTGGAACTCTTGTAATGAGCATCACATATAAGTACGCCAACATGCCAAGTGGAGCTCTAGTAAGGCATGAAATACCATCATTCATAAGCTAGACCGAATGTCCCGTGGAACTCTTGTAATGAGCATCCTTTATATCTACGCCAACATGCCTGGTGGAACTCTAGTAAGGCATGAAATACCATCATTCATAAGCTAGACCGAATGTTCCGTGGAACACTTGTAATGAGCATCACATATAAGAACGCCAAGACGCCTGGTGGAACTCTAGTAAGGCATGAAATACCATCATTCATAAGCTAGACCGAATGTCTCGTGGAACTCTTGTAATGAGCATCATATATAAGTACGCCAACATGCCTGGTGGAACTCTAGTAAGGCATGAAATGCCATCATTCATAAGCTAGACCGAATGTCTCGTGGAACTCTTGTAATGAGCATCATATATAAGTATGCCAACATGCCTGGTGGAACTCTAGTAAGGCATGAAATGCCATCAATCATAAGCTAGACAGAATGTCTCGTGGAACTCTTGTAATGAGCATCATATATAAGTACGCCAACCTGCCTGGTGGAACTCTAGTTAGGCATGTAATACCATCATTCATAAGCTAGACCGAATGTACCGTGGAACTCTGGTAATGAGCATCACTTATATGTACGCCAACACGCCTGTTGGAACTCTAGTAAGGCATGAAATGCCATCAATCATAAGCTAGACAGAATGTCTCGTGGAACTCTTGTAATGAGCATCATATATAAGTACGCCAACCTGCCTGGTGGAACTCTAGTTAGGCATGTAATACCATCAATCATAAGCTAGACAGAATGTCTCGTGGAACTCTTGTAATGAGCATCATATATAAGTACGCCAACATGCCTGGTGGAACTCTAGTTAGGCATGTAATACCATCATTCATAAGCTAGACCAAATGTTCCGTGGAACTCTTGTAATGAGCATCATATATAAGTATGCCAACATGCCTGGTGGAACCCTAGTAAGGCATGTAATATCATCATTCATAAGCTAGACCGAATGTTCCGTGGAACTCTTGTAATGAGCATCATATATAAGTATGCCAACATGCCTGGTGGAACTCTAGTAAGGCATGAAATGCCATCAATCATAAGCTAGACAGAATGTCTCGTGGAACTCTTGTAATGAGCATCATATATAAGTACGCCAACCTGCCTGGTGGAACTCTAGTTAGGCATGTAATACCATCATTCATAAGCTAGACCAAATTTTCCGTGGAACTCTTGTAATGAGCATCATATATAAGTACGCCAACATGCCTGGTGGAACTCTAGTAAGGCATGTAATACCATCATTCATAAGCTTGACCGAATGTCTCGTGGAACTCTTGTAATGAGCATCACATATAAGTATGCCAACATGCCTGGTGGAACCCTAGTAAGGCATGTAATACCATCATTCATAAGCTAGACCGAATGTTCCGTGGAACTCTTGTAATGAGCATCATATATAAGTATGCCAACATGCCTGGTGGAACTCTAGTAAGGCATGTAATACCATCATTCATAAGCTAGACCGAATGTTCCGTGGAACTCTTGTAATGAGCATCATATATAAGTATGCCAACCTGCCTGGTGGAACTCTAGATAGGCATGTAATACCATCATTCATAAGCTAGACCAAATTTTCCGTGGAACTCTTGTAATGAGCATCATATATAAGTATGCCAACATGCCTGGTGGAACTCTAGTTAGGCATGTAATACCATCATTCATAAGCTAGACCAAATGTCTCGTGGAACTCTTGTAATGAGCATCACATATAAGTATGCCAACATGCCTGGTGGAACCCTAGTAAGGCATGTAATACCATCATTCATAAGCTTCACCTCGTGATAACCTGGAGCTTTTGGTCTATCCCTGCCTGAGGGGGGGGGGGGATTTTATTTAGTGGGAAACTCACTAGTCTCACTCTGAATAGGAAAGGTGATAGGTCTTCTGTCTTTCCTTATTAGCCTCAGTTGTAATCATTGGACTTAAAAATGTTGTTCTTTATATTTAAAAATAATTATTTTTTTTTCCCTTAACTGTAAATTACAGGTTTACTGTAATATTTTATTCATTAAATTTACGGAAGCTTTGACATATATCATATTTAAAGTGTTTTGACACAATCTAAGTATAATGATCTGCTTCCTGTTTAAACCTCACAAGATTGTCCATCCGCTGATAAAATTTGTTTAATCACTAATCATCTTTTTTAAGTTATAATAATAATCTAATCTTATTTAAGTTTTGAGAGGACTGAGGAGAGAGCGGTCTTACTAAGGCATGCCAGAGACCTGAGTCACCATTAGAATTCTTCATTTCTCAGTAGGCGTTGTAGCATATGGCCGGTTCTTGGTAATGAATAATTAATTATATTCAGAGGCACATTCCTTCTAGTCTCTCATTGCTTCATTCTCTGTACTCATAAGAAATAAAGTCAAATCAGTTGAGGTTATTTTTAGAATCCGCGTTTACGGTGATTGTAATAATAGATGTTAATGTTTAAAATTGTTGCTCAGTGGATTTTCTAATAATAGAACGAAAGCATTTGACAGAATAATTATATTTATAGTATGGTGGGATAATTTATACTTTCAATGACATTGTGTATCTATTCCCAATCACACAGTTGGCAACAGCTGGAGAGGGGATAGTAGGGTGTTTTTGACACAACAATTTTTAGTGTAGAAAAACATACATTAGTTAAATTAAATGAAAAGTAAATATAGTATCTTTATAATCACTTTCAGTGTTTACGTTTCCATCGACTCCTATGGGAATCGTACATTTATTCTGTTCTTTGGCTAACTCTGTCCAACTACAACTTGGGTATGAGGTTGTCAGGAAGGTCCTAATAGTCAGTACTTTATCTATCTTGTTTGCCGTGATAAACCTGAAATATGAAGAATTTACAATCGGAATAGTTGATTTGTCATAATTTATCGTCATAAAAATCATGTTAGTTTCTCAATTAGTTTTACTGATCAGTTAATCCTCACAGCCCGAAAATATGATATTGTAACTCATCCAATTTCTCCTCCAAGGAGATCTGTTTAAAAATCTTTTTATGATATTTAATAGTTTCAAAGTTAATATCATAAAACGGTCTGTTCAGTGACTCAGCCAGATGGGAGCTGAATTGTCTTCTCCAATAACTGGTCCAATGTATTAAAATATATTTATAAAAATAAAAATGTCTTGCATTTCTCAATGATAAATTCGGTTTGAATTCTCTAATAAAAATTTATGGACTGTTTTTGAGGTATTAAACACTTGCTGTTGCTTCATCCCCCCAAACAAACGTATGCCCGCTGCAAACACAAATTTGGGCTACATCCTTACTTAAATATATAATGGATAATTCTGCAAAACGTCTTTTAGAAGAATAAATTCCAAATTAGTAATGAAAACATTTTAGAAATATTAATAATTATATTTATTATGTTTCCTCGAAACTTTTGTATCTTGTAGATAAAACTATCTGATGTGAGATTTAATGCTGTGAGGAGTAGTAATTATGAAATACAACAGGCCTTCCATTTCATTGTAAAAAATGGATGAACAGCACCAAGTAAATAGAATACCCAAACAGCTGTTAAAATGAAGTTTGTCCAGTCTTTTTGTGTGGGTTTTTGAAAAGGGGAGTTTGGTTTGAAAAAGAGTGAATCACTGACTGGTGTTTATTTGTGGAGAGTGATTGAGCAAGGGTTTGTTTAATCTGGCCCAGTGAGAGCAGTCAGTCATCTGTGTGCCTGTATATTGTTCCAACGACCCCCCCCCCTTCACTCTATAAACAATGGCGTCTCATTCCTACAGTCATAAACACTTACTCGCAGAGGTCAGAAAGGTCAGAGGTACACGCGTCCACAATTCTCTCCAGTTCACGTCCAATTCGTCACTTGGGATAATGTATTGACAGGCTAGCTCTGGTAGTTGTTCCCGTCAACAGCAAGTCCTTCCAAGAGAACAAACAGAGCTGGGAAGAACGTCTCAACACTTAACAGATTTCTGTCGCCTACTGCATTGATAATCATCATTAAGAAGAAGAGCGGATTTAATTAAAATATTTAGACTAACATTCTTCTATTACTAACATAGGCCTACTAATGGCAATCAGTAGTGAATATAGTGTGTAAAATACAACATTAATTTATTTATCTCCAGTGTTTCCCACAAACGATAAGAATACTGCCAGTTCGGATGAATAAATGATATACAAATTTAAAATATATTCTTATACTCCCCTTATACTGGGACATTTACCCGTCCCAGTATTTAGGGGTTATACCCGTCGTTGCTGTGGGTTTGTTAATAATAAAATTAATTTTTTATTTAATTAAATTAAAAAATTTTAATTAAAAATTACTTCACTGTCCTCCATATTGTCATATTTCCCGTCTCCTGTTATTATGCATAGATTTGAATTAATTTTTCCAGGTGAGGTACCTGGTAGTTCATATTGGAAAAAATTGTTGAGCATATCAATATTTCTACGCAAATTACTTGCTTCATACATTGTTCCCGAAAAAATGTATAAAACAAAAGTTACTCTAAATAACAAAGTAAACAACTTTTGTTATGTGCATATATGCCGACAAGCCGAAAACAGGAAACGAAATATCGCTATTTTTAATTTCAGGCCTCCCTTATAATCCCAACTCCTGTTCGTCTCAGAGAAAACTAATATAGCCTAAAGTCTAAGTTGGGTTAGTAGTAATATACATACCAAGTTTCATAAAATTCAGTTCAGCCGTTTATGCGTGAAAAGGTAACAAACAAACAGACACCAAAGAAACAAAATGCAGTTATTTATGGTGTCTATGACATGTGAAACGAAAAAGTATCGTGAAAATTTGAGGAAAAAAAATTAATGTACAGCCAGAGGTTACAATTTTATATATATATATATATATATATATATATATATATATATATATATATATATATAGATAGATAGATAGATAGGTAGATAGACAGATAGATACATAGATAGATAGATATATAGACATATAGATACATAGATAGATAGACAGATAGATAGATAGATAGATAATGAACAAAAAACCAAGCCTATCTATACACATTGCCACACGTAAAGCATCTACTAACAGAATGCAGTTATCGAACTAACCTAAATGTACCACAGGACTAGAACGAAATACTGACTCAAGGTAGCCCACAATTTTACCACATTTAGAAGCTATTCGGTCGTTTGATATTATTTAATCACAAAATTTAAAATTTATGAAGTTTGTGTGTGTTTGAGTATGTAACATTTGTTTTGTGTTATTTGTTTTGATTTAATGTGAATTCTATATGCCTGTTTTTACGGATATTAGTTTAAATAAAAAATTGTTTTCCCGCCCCAACATTTTCTGTTCTAAGTTATGTTCGTGTTTCATGTTTCTTTTGATGTTTTGTGTTCAATTTCCTTAGTTTTTCCTATTTACTTAATTGCTTTTAGTTTACATGTATTATTTGATCACATAGACTATTTGGTTTCCATTCTTCTCTTACTTTTTCAATCTTCCTAGATCAAATTGTTACTGGGAGGGGTCGAAATGATACCTTCCCCCCTCATTATAGAAAATTTGCCACGTTCTGGTATGACATACAAGTGATCTCATCGCACTATATATCCTGACTGAAAACAAGAAAGTACTAATTACTCATTTAATATTTGAGTTACGAAAAAGCGCAAAGAGCAACATTTGTTGAGAATCAATATTTTAAGAAGATTGGTTCTATAACACATGTCGATCCCACTCATTATAACGGAGATAGCTAATCGTATTTTCCACATGTTGGAATGACTTACTATTGATCTCATCCAAGCATACATTTTCTTTTTCTGAAAAATTCCAAGAGTAGAAGTGGTAGATCAATAAAATCTTAATAGATGACTTCATCACACTAACTATTTGCATGTATCTCACATAATAAAGGCCCATTGAAAACCATGTTTGGAATAATACATACTCTTATTCTTAAAGTGCGATCACTAAAAGTGGGAGATTTCTGAACGTTCAAAACTATAAAATGCAACATCTCGGTATATATTGAAGATGAAAACATTTATAGAACATCACATTTTGAATAATTTGCTTCTTTACAATTCAATTCAATACTATCCGTTGCTATATAGAGGTTTTGATTTTTTTAAATTCCTTCCCACTAACCCGGCCTCCCCTACTTGACTACGTGAAATGTCCATCGATCCTACCTAGGAGATGGTGTAGATGAGTTCCGTCCAAAATTATTTATATATACTTGTCTCCGCACAAGCTCTAGCGATCGCATTTCTTATTTAATCATAACCAAGTTAAGTTCGTTAATGGCTGAAATCGGACCAGTGGGAGGGGGGGGGCAATTTAGGAATATCTTTGCTATTATACGTCGGATCGAAAAAGTTTATGGAACCAATCGCATTGGAAATACAATCTACTATAAATATTGTCATATGCATTTATTCCCCATAGCTCGCTGGGAATTATGGCAACACTATACAAACCACTAAACTTAACATAAATAATTATAAGACAACATATCTTTAAAAACAAATTATCAACAAAAAAAAATTAAAACATACATATATGATTCGATTTGAATTTTTTTAATTATAATTCGTAAAACAAGAAAGACGGATTAAGATAATTAAAATAAGGCAAGACGTTTAATTCACACGTCAAATATTTAAGATTAAGATTCCTAGAATTATATGAATTTCATCAGAGCTTGCTACCAAAATAATAAAAAAAATACAGCCCAACTGTAACTTTAGTAACGCGGAAAATAGTGAAAGTTTAGTAGTGACTTGGAGAAGAAAAAAAAATGGTTTGAGCTGAAATTTAGTAGTTAATAGGTAATTACTGGGTATTATGGGACTTTTATAATAATTTCAATTAACCTCCTCAATAGTAAAACTCTATTTAGAGCACTTTTGAAGGTATTGTTATAATATCGTATTATTTAATGACTATCAATTCTCTGAACAAGTATACCAAGAAATGGGGACGGGGTGAAGTTAACTTTTATTTTCAGTCGTTTTCATTCGGGGTACCTTCGTAAAAGCACTACTTCCTTATACATAAACCAGTAGCACGGTCTGTTTGTTTTCCTTTAGGAGTAACAGGCAGAAGGGAACAGGAGGCCGATTACACGCTAGCAGTAAATGTAATTAGTGAGAGATTTACGCTGTTTAGGGCTATTCCTCGGCACTGTTTGTGCTCAGAATTATAAAGGAGTCCAGACAGAACACTGAGTTGGGTTAGGCCTCAACCTCCGCCAATGTCTTTGGAAAAATCACTAGACTCTTTGGGTCTCCTTTTTATCAGATTTCCCTTTAGGGAAATCAGCTATTGAGGTCGTACTCATGACGCGATTTTCGAAATTTTTCTTCAAATGTCCATCAATCCTACCCAAGAGATGGCGAAAATGAGGTCTGTTCAAAACTGTATATATATTTGTCTGTTACCGCCCTAGTGGTCGCAATTTTTGTCTTATCGTTACCAAACTTGATATATCATCGTTTTATACAAAAAGACAGATCAAGTTCATTAACGGCTGAAATCGGACAAGGGGGAGAGCGGGGTTTAAAGGGAGAATTTCGAAAATTCTTAATATATCCGTTATTATGCGTCGAATCGAACAATAGTATAGAACCAATCTTATTGCAAATGTAATGTTCTATAAATGTTGTTATGTTCATTTTTTCACTATCTTGATTATTAACTGAGATATTTGCATTTTTTATTTTTAGGTCCTCAGTAAAGCCCCACTCCTACTCATCTCATATTAACAATATTCTATTCTGTTATGAACACTTTATTTTAAGCTTAAATACCAAATATTGTTCTCATTGAACTTTTAATTTTTGAGATAAATGCAAAAGCGTAACGCACGTGGGAAATCTGCGTAGTTAACATAGCTCCTGCGTGACGGACTTATTTTTTATTTCAGCAGATTTCCAAAATTCATGCCTCCCTGTGGTAGCCAACAAAATTATTTTTGAAACAAGTCTATGGGAAAAGAATGGATTCTGAAATAAAAAAAAGTATTTAAAACGAAATAACGCAAAAGTATTCTTGAATGAATACAAAAAAAAAAAACAATGTTTACTTCAAAAAACATCAATGAAACAAATAACGTTCATAGAATTAATTTATTTTTTACTAATTACGTAGTGATTATTTGTAAAAGGAATAAATTTTACACCCTGTTATGCTCCATGTAAAAAAAAAGTCCGTCACCCAGGGGCTGCGTAAACTAAGCAGATTTCCTATGTGAAGTTTAGCATTAGAGAAATCTGCATACTGGTAACACAACACCATAAGTAAATACAAACGGTAATGAGAAGTCTTTCAGATAATTTTAATAAACTCCCAACTGAATCGGCTTCTGAATTGTAAGAATAATTTATATTTTAATAACTCAAATTTTAGTAGTCCAAGAACTAAAGAAGGTGGGGGCGGCGGATGAACAGAACGTATTTGCATAAATCTCACAAAGTAACGACGATTAGGTAAGGTTAGAAACTACAGGTTAGGTTAGAAGCTTTCGCCAGAGCCGACTTACGAAAACGGCCGAACTAACCCGAACAACACCCGACCACAGACTTCATAAAAATGCAAATATCTCGGTTAATATTCAAGATAGAGAATAAGTGTATATAACAACATTTATAGTAAATTTAATTTTCAATAAGATTGGTTCTATACAATCTTTCGATCCAATGCATATTAACGGAGAAATATCGAATTTTCGAAAATCCCCCCTCTAAACCCACCCTCCCTCTGGTACGATTTCAGCCATTAACGAACTTGATCTGTATTTTTACATAAAACGGTTAAATATCGAGTTTCGTAACGATCAAACAAAAATTGCGACCGCTAGAGCGTTAACAGATATATATATATATATATATATATATATATATATATATATATATATATATATATATAATTTTAAACGGACCTCGTTTTCGTCATCTCCTGGGTAGGATCGATGGACATTTGAAGAAATATTTCGAAACTCGCGTCATGAGTACGACCTCAATAGCTGATTTCCCTTAAGTGAAAACTGCTAAAAGGAAGGGTATCTTCCAGGGAAGAATCATCAAGTATACTTTTGCTTTATAATGTATTTTTTATTTATTTATTTTTATTATTGAGAAATCATTCCTCTTTCCGTAGACTTGCTTCAAAGATAATTTCCTTGCCTACAACTTCAACTTCATTTTTCAATAAAACGTGCCGTTTCTGAAATAAAGATTTGTGCATTTTACGGCTAAAGGATGCGTCAAATCAAAAAATTCACCGATATAAACTCGTTTTTATTAGCAGATTTCCCTTAAGGGAAATCAGCTATTGAGGTTGTACTCATGACGCGATTTTCGAAATTTTTCTTCAAATGTCCATCGATCCTACCCAGGAGATGACGAAAATGAGGTCCGTTCAAAACTGTATATATATATCTATATATATATATATATCTATCTATCTATCTATATATTTGTCTGTTACCGCTCTAGCGGTCGCAATTTTTGTTTAATCGTTACCAAACTCGATATTTAGTCGTTTTATGTAAAAAGAAAGATCAAGTTCGTTAACCGCTGAAATCGGGCCAGGGGGAGGGGGGGTTTAGAGGGGAGGATTTTTGAAATTTCGAAATATCTCCGTTACCATAGGTCGGATCGAAAAATTGTATATAACCGATCTTATTGCAAATTAAATTTACTATAAATATTGTTATATACGTTTATTCTCTATTTTGAATATTAACCGAGATATTTGCATTTTTCACTTTTCAGCAAACCGCCACTTCTACTCATGTTACGTAAACAATACTCTGCTACATAATAAATCACATTATTGGAAGTTTAAATACCAAAAATTGTATTCAAGAGACCTTTATTATACGAGATACATGCAAATATGCCCTGCTGACTCCCCCCCCCCATCTTAAAGTTTTGGACTACTAAAATTTTATTGATTGAGATAACAATTATTCAGACTCATTATTAATTACAGTACTAGATATAGTAAATAGTTCTCAATAAAATAATGTGTTATATTTTGATATATTTCAGTAATTGTTTTTCTTTCCGGTGTGAGGCAGAGGTTAGGTTAGAAATGTAAACAAACGGGTCGGCCCCCGTTTGTTTACATTTCTAACCTAACGCTTCCTGTCGGCAGGTTATTGAAATTGGTTGAAACATTTCTTATTTCCGTATGTATTTATTCACGATGTTGTTGTGTTAGCAGTATGTATATTTATCTATTAGTAAACATCACGTGGGAAATCTGCTTAGTTTACGCAGCCCCTGCGTGACGGACTTTTAGAATTTGATTTTCTACAAGTATCCATTGGAAATTCCAAAGTTATGGTCGCTGGAAAAGTAATAGAGAAGGTTGAAAGGCTATTCTCAATATGATTAGTGATTCAGTTGATCAAAGTACAATTGAAATTTTAAGACTGGGCGTTTACAAAAAAAAGAAATAAAATATATTGTTTAATATCTGTAGCAGAAAAACAGTATTAAACATATATATAAAACAAATTAAATTTGCAACAAGATTGGTCTTGTAACCCATTTCCATCCGAAACAAAATAACGAAGATATTTTAAATTTTGTATTTTACCTTTTCTCTTAACTCCACTGCTCCTTGTTCGATGAAAACTATATGTCGTATTTAAAAATGAAATAAATCTCTTTCTGGTATATAGTTCTTGCTATAGCACTTCTCAAGCTATTATTTTTCGGAGGAGAAGCTTGGCTGATTGAGTTGTTTCACGCCGGGCTGGGTCTGCTTCTGACAGATGAGTTTGTTCTCTTGAGGAGCTCCTCTCTAGTTGCTCGTACCGTCGTAATAACCTTCTAGAAGTAAATTAATTGATATTGATATCGCTGTTATTTATAAAGTAGGATATATATATATATATATATATATATATATATATATATATATATATATATATATGCACTCATGATGCAAGGCAAAATGTTCGTACGTCGTAATTTCGAGAGAGAGAGAGAGAGAGAGAGAGAGAGAGAGAGAGAGAGAGAGAGAGAGAGAGAGAGAGAGAGAGAGAGAGAGAGAGAGAGAGAGTGTGTGTGTGTGTGTGTGTTTGCCTGTTCATATTTAAACTTTTTTTTCGGGAAAGAAATATTGAGTTTGTTAACGGCCAGAATCGGCCCTGGTAGGGGTTCATAGGGGGTTTAAATGGAAATTCCCAATATCTCCGTTTATGAGTGGGATCGAAATATCTTATGTAACCTATCTTGATACAAATGTAATTTAGTATATCATTGGTTCTATGTAAGTTTTTCGTACAATTACCGCATAACGAGATACTGGCGATTTTAGCGTTATTAGGGGTTTCTCTTCAGAAAAAATAGCTACTGAAAAGATAGCTACTTTTGCCTACATGAAAAAAATGCATAAAATAACAAAAAAATATTTTTCAGTTGACAATTGGCCTCCAAATTATGATCAAAATTTATTTGTTGTCTGGAACTGAAGAATTATTCTTCCGATTCAATAAAAATTACACCAAACGTTTGCCGAAGCCAAGTGCTAAGTTTGAATTAATATTAAAAATAATTTTATATATGTATTAAGATGTTGTAGAATGAATTATAATTTCTAAGGTGGAAGCGTGGGATCTTATTTAATTAAATTAATGAAATTATTAATAGAGTTTTTTTTTTTTTTCCAGATGTACTTGATAGGTTTTTTAATATTATTTATTTGTTTCGATCTGGCTATTGTACCTGCTTCGCTGTATTCCTGTTAAAATATTACGGACCATCCAGACATTTAATATTCGGCTAGTTGCTTTTACAGAGACCAAAATCATGTTTTATTTCGGTATAGTATTGGACCCCAGGAATAAATATGATTTGAATGATAAAACTGAAATATATTCCGTATATTGTAAGCACTTTAGAAAACCACAAATTACGCAGCTCCTGCATGACGGAATTTTTGCTACCTTTGTATAATAATCCCGCTTGTAAAGACAGTCTGGCACTTGTCAACTGATCAAAAGGTTCATACACTTCTAGATGTTTATTTATTATTACAGGAAAAAATGAATCAATGAATAGTGGATGTGATAAATAAATTTTGAAAAGAGTAATAAATGTTTTTATGAATCCATATTCAGAGTGCTATTTATGTATTGTTATTCAGTAAGGATTTCTCTTATCGTTCATATGATGCATTTATTAATAAATATAGAGATATCTTATTCTATTTAATCAGTCATTCATGTATTGAGTTATACAGTGGCCTTGGTGGGAGAGATAAAGTCACCCCGAGATATGAGTTGCATTAAATATTTATAAATAAAGCGTAATCCATTCCTTACCGTTCCAAACGTTTCTTTTCTTGCTTTATTTAAGACGGTGTGTTGAACAAAGGACCTTACATTCCGTCTGTGGTTGCTGTTGTGGGTTTATTTGTATGTGTGTGTGTGTGTGTGTGTGTGTGTATTTTTTTTTATTTCACTGGAATTAAGCAACATAGTGGTGTTAAAATCAGAATTGAGCGTTGAGGCAATTCCTCTGAGGTAGGGGGTACAATTGCTTGTCTCAGTTGCTCTATTGAACGGTGTACCCTTTTGAAATATGACTTGTACAGAGGCAATAGTAATATGGGATCATTCTTTCTGGTTGGATTAGGAAAGCGGTGGCTGTGGTTGGAGCACATTGCCCCCGGAGACAAAGCCAACAACTCACCTTGTCCTACCTTCCGTTAATTAATTAGCCTTTGGCTGTTTTCATAGCCAGTGCCGAACTGGGCCAGACCGTTCCTCCAGTGTCGTCTAGTGTCAATAGCCCCCTCAACAATAACTAGCAACAGCTATCTCATTCAATCAGGAGCGGCTCCTTCATTACACAGAAATGAGCCCCATTCATTCCACATTATCATCCCAAAGAGGATAAACAATAACTTTCTAGCTACCGTGCCACTCATTTATTCAACAACTCTTCCATTTTCTTTTGTTTAGCCTTTCTCTGTTTAGTCCTGGAATTTACTGTCCTTCTATCTCCTACTCCACCCTTATAATGAGTCTATTAGCCTGTTTAAAGAACAGATAAATTCTCTTTTTTTTCTCCACATCATTGGTGGTGTCTTCTGTTTCACCACCTTCACCTTCTCCTCCCTCTCACTGGGCTGTATTAATTGAAATGAATGTCCCATACGCTATGAAGCAGAATAGGGTCCCAGATCTGATGATGGTGCTTTGGTTCTCTGAAACTTCTAGGATAAATAACCAACTCCTCTGAATAAAGACGTCGTCATTCTCCACTCGTCATTCTAAATAATATCCTCTCCCCCAGTATCAACATTCCATTAATGAATCATTCCCAAATTTTCTATTTGTTTTTACTTTCTTCATATCGGTAATAGTAAATGATTTAGAAAAGTAATTGGGACTATTTTTTAAATGAGTATAAATAATCAATAAAAAAGCTAATTACAGACATAATGTTAATATTTAAATGCCAGAAAAGAACAACAAGATTTATATTCAACAGAAAGTCGAGAGGCTATTCGATTACTTTTTAAGGAATCAAATACAATGACTTTTCCTTCAATACACAGTCTGAGAAACAAAACACTTATTTTAGAGAAATAGTGTAATACATAATCATAAAAAGAGTAATAAGAATATACTTCAAACCTCCAATCATGAACATAATCATTTCTTGAAAGGCAAATCATTTTGAGGAGTTAAAATTCTTTAACATTACGAAAGTATTAAATCTATAAAAAAAACGTGCGTCACACAGTGGCTGCGTTAACTAAGCAGATTTCCCACGTGCACTACGTATTTGCATTTATCTCAAAACTTAAAATTTCAATGAGAACAATATTTGGTATTTAAGACACAAATAAAGTCCTTCATAACATAATAGAATATTGTTAATATGAGATGAGTAGGAGTGGGGCTTTACTGAAGACCGAAAACTAAAAAATGCAAATATCACAGTTAATAATCAAGATAATGAAAAAATGTACATAACAACATTTATATAACATTACATTTGCAATAAGATTGGTTCTATACTATTGTTCGATTCGACGCATAATAACGGATATATTAAGAATTTTCGAAATTCTCCCTTTAAACCCCGCTCTCCCCCTTGTCCGATTTCAGCCGTTAACGAACTTGATCTTTCTTTTTGTATAAAACGATTATATATCAAGTTTGGTAATGATAAGACAAAAATTGCGACCGCTAGAGCGGTTACAGACAAATATATATATATATATATATATATATATATATATATATATATATATATATATGTACTGAACTCCTTGGTAGGATCGATGGACATTTGAAGAAAAATTTCGAAATTCACGTCATGGGTACGACCACAATAGCTGATTTCCTTTAAGGGAAATCTGTTAATATAGATGTGTTAAAAAATAAATTAAACTATTTCATGTGTGAAGGATATTTTTATGCAAAAGATAAATTCTATCAAACATGTTCAAGTATCATATACATGTACAAAATATTTTCCATAAAAATCTGTAAAAATAATTTACGATGAAGTATGCTGCCGCTTTAAGGTGGAGACAAGTATCTCATAATTTAGAAAGCATGTCACCCTTTAATAAATTCAAGACTTATAAATAAAAATGTCAATGATTAGGAATGTATTTTATATATTTAGAGTAATATTAAATTGTTAAAATTAATTTATTGTATATAATTTTAACAAAGAATGTATTACATAAATTCCCTATTTATTAATATTTGAAGAAATTATATTGGCATAATAGTAAATTTGTTAAAACAATAAAAATATATTTGTCTATTATGTTATTTAACATTTAGCAGAAATAAATACATTTCATTTAATACTTCCTTAGAATAATCAAACAACGGACCCTATATATTGAGTGGATTTGCAGTCAGTACTGGGCTGGTTATCTTTCTTGAAGTAAAGTTAAAATAAGGTAATAGCTGATCGTCGAATACACCTTGCATGCACTTTCACCTTCAAGCCTGTGGAATGTTGAAATGAGTAATTGCTTGTTTATTCCAAATTTTTATTTAGTCCAAAGGCAGGTTCTTGGTTGCTTACGTTTAGTCTGAGAATGTTTCTATGTCTCTTTGAATAGTTGTTTATCTTGCCTTAAAAGTTACTTTCTCGACGTTTAAAGTTCATGGAAAGATGGTATTTTCTGAATTCCTCAAAGATTGCATCTCTTTTATTATTATTATTGTTAAATGAACCTATATTCGTATGTCGTTCATTGTAGGAATGTACATTTGTCGGCATCTTTCCATTTAATTAGTGATTTCAAGCGGGCCGAAAATAGTGCATGATCTGATGTTAAAGTTTTAATTAATCAGTTCATCAGGCCTAGTTGCGCTCATCTAACTGAGGCTTCCTTGGATTGTTGGAGTCTGGTGCATATTGAAACAGGATTCCTAAGTTTTATGCTTTAACGGCCATAGTTTTAGCTTTTATCTGCAGTTGTGAATGTTTTAATATAAGTATTTTCTATAGTCTTCAATTACATCAAGCAGACCTTACTGATTTACTTTATAGTTAACGCGTAAAGTCGTTTATATAATAGTTGTTATTATTAGTAAGATTCATCTTATCGCTGGTTTTTATATGAATAAATGGTTTGATTTTTTTGTTTTTCAATTTCGTCAGGCTATCTTAAATGTATACATTACTTATCGTCGCTATTTATGTTTGTACAAGAGTAAACCAAACACATTAAAATATTTACTAATATTGTTTGCAGTAGCAGCCGAAACAAAACTCAACCAAGAAATTCATCTTATGCCTAGGATTTAAAAAAAATTAAGCAATAATATTTCAAGAATTGAAATAATTTGAAAGGTATATTGTAACATAAAAGGTATAAGGAAAGTGTGTAATTTATAGTATCATATTCTTGAATGTGCTTACGTTTATGTGTGTAAGTTGTGAGTAGGACAGTAGGAAGATATGGTTGCATGTGATTCAAAGCTGAAAAAAATGTACACTTAGACTCAATACTTTTGATTTTCTAGTAACAACTGACTACACGCCAGTGGGCAAGCAATCTATCGGCTCAAGCTAATGTGGTTCCTAGTATAATTCGGCCGCCAATTAATTTTTCCCACAAATTGATGGTACATAGGATTGAATTTGAATAGTTTTTAGTTAAGAATTAATGAGTTGAGATTTTGTGAGAATATTTCCTTTTTAGTGAGAATGTTTCCTTCAGTTTTTAGTTAAGAATTAATGAGCTGACATTTTGTGAGAATGCTTCCTTTTTAGTTTTTAGTGAGAATGTTTCCTTCAGTTATTAGTTAAGAATTAATGAGCTGACATTTTGTGAGAATGCTTCCTTTTAGCAGATTTCCCTTAAGGGAAATCAGCTATTGAGGTTGTACTCATGACGGAATTTTCGAAATTTTTCTTCAAATGTCCATCGATCCTACCTAGTAGATGACGAAAATGAGGTCCGTTCAAAACTGTATATATATATCTATATATATATATATATATATATATATATATATATATATATATATATATATATATATATATATATATATATATATATCTATCTATCTATATATTTGTCTGTTACCGCTCTAGCGGTCGCAATTTTTGTTTGATCGTTACCAAACTCGATATTTAGTCGTTTTATGTCAAAAGAAATATCAAGTTCGTTAACGGCTGAAATCGGACCACGGGGAGGGGGGGTTTAGAGGAGAGGATTTCCGAAAATTCGAAATATCTCCGTTACTATTCGTCGGATCGAAAAATTTTACAGAATCAATCTTATTGCAAATTAAATTTACTATAAATATTGTTCTATACATTTATTCTGTATCTTGAATATTAACCGAGATATTTGCATTTGTATTCTGCGTGTGGTACCAGTAGGCTATGTTCGGACTTTCCGCCGAGAGCTCTGGCGGCCTTTTCCATAACTATCCGTCCCTCGTGAATAGGTTTAGAGGTTAGGTTAACTGTGTTTCGGGGCTAGAAACTACTGGGTTATTACGCCCTAAATAATGTTTTAGGTTTAGAGGTTTCTTTCTATTACAGTTGTTATTAGGCAGATTTCTCTATTGTAAAACTTCACGTGGGAAATCTGCTTAGTTTACGCAGCTCCTGCGTGACGGACTTTTTAGTTTTTAGTGAGAATTTTTCCTTCAGTTTTTAGTTAAGAATTAATGAGATGAGATTTTGTGAGAATGCTTCCTTTTTAGTTTTTAGTGAGGATGTTTCCTTCAATCTTTAGTTAAGAATTAATGAGCTGAGATTTTGTGAGAATGCTTCCTTTTTAGTTTTTAGTAAGAATGTTTCCTTCAGTTTTTAGTTAAGAATTAATGAGCTGAGATTTTGTGAGAATGCTTCCTTTTTAGTTTTTAGTGAGAATGTTTCCTTCAGTTTTTAGTTAAGAATTAATGAGCTGAGATTTTGTGAGAATGCTTCCTTTTTAGTTTTTAGTGAGAATGTTTCCTTCAGTTTTTAGTTAAGAATTAATGAGCTGAGATTTTGTGAGAATGCTTCCTTTTTAGTTTTTAGTGAGAATGTTTCCTTCAGTTTTTAGTTAAGAATTAAGGAGCTGAGATTTTGTGAGAATGCTTCCTTTTTAGTTTTTAGTGAGAATGTTTCCTTCAGTTTTAAGTTGAGAATTAATGAGCTGAGATTTTGTGAGAATGCTTCCTTTAGCTCCTAAACCCCAGTCGCTTTATTTCCTTTTGTCTGCATTGGCGGTGTAGTGGGACAGATGCATCGCATGTTAATGTACGATGAGAATTGTGAACCCACTGGAATATCAAGTAGCGCGTTGCTTCCACCAGTAGAATATACAAATAAAAGAATAAATGAAACCAAAACTACATTACGACCCAAATATTTTGACTTTTTATTAATGTTAGTTACTGAGAAATGACGTTTCGTTTATTCAAAATTTTTCCATGTTTTCGGCATATTCCATTCTTTGTTCATCAATCAAGCAGTGGCTTGGTCCTGCAACTTATAATAAAAGTGCCTAATCTGTTGGTAGAGGCCGTCGTCATTGCTGGCTTCCCATTGAGTACACATGGCACACATAACTTCCTTTTTTACATCTATTTTTTTTTAATGTACACCTTCCTATACAAATTTCCTATACAATACAATTATTTGTATACAAATTTTTGTTTCATTTCTAATGAATGGTTAAAACTGAATAAATTCCTTTAATTTGAACACACACATCAGTTGCACATTTATAAGGGTAAAATAAAATACTTTTGTTATTTACTCTTTCTATTATCACAACATTTTTATAGCTTTATCTTCATTATTTATTAAAGCATTCAAAAACGAGTTTCATCGTAAATTTCATTAAAAAAAATAAGCTAAAATATTAAGTACAACACGACGTACACCATCAAAAAGCTTCAAACAATATTGGGATTTCTAAAACCCATCATACAGAAAAAATCGTAATAATTTATTATAAATGGTTGCAGAGATATCAGCCAGGAATATGGAGTCTGGCACCGCCTTTACTTATCAAATAATAGTTTGATATACTGTATGGAGAAGAATTTCATATGAAAATCTTCCTTGGAATCCTTTTAATATGGCATTATTTGTCTCTGCCACAAGTAGACATTGCCATCCTTGAAGGGATAGCTCCCGTATAAGGGGCTTGGCTTTCAATAAAAGAGAGATTAGTGGTAAAGAGAACGAAAAGAGCAGAGTGCGGAATAATAGGTTTTCCTTTATGGTGACAGTTGTCTCTCGGAGATGATCCCATGAAGGAAAATTGAGACCGAGTCCCCCTCCCCCCCTCGCTCCTTCTCTCTCTTCTGAAGCAGAGGTTATTGGATGGTTTTACCAATAACCAGCCGTGTATACAGTTGCCATTTTTAGTAGATTTCCAATAGGAGAAATCAGCTATTCAGGTTGTCATGATGGGGTTTTCAAAACATTTCTTCAAATTTCCATCGATCCTACCTAAGAGATGAAGAAAATTAGGAACGTTCAAAATTATATATATATATATATATATATATATATATATATATATATATATATATATATATATATATATATATATATATATATATATACACACACACTAGCGGACCCGACAGACATTGCCCTGCATGATATTTCAAGCTATTAGGATATTAAATTTAATAATATTATGTTTAAAACAAAAGCTACTTTTAAAAACACAAAAAACAACATGTTTTTGTAAGCAATATGCACGTTTGACTAAAAACAAATAGAAAATAAAATATCGCGAATTTTTTATTCAGACCTCCCTTATAACCCCCACTCCCGTTTGAACCCAAAAAAATTAATATAGCTTATAATCATGGAAGAATTAATACTAATTTACGTATAGAGTTTTGTTAAGTTCGGTTCAATCGTTAGTGCCCAATCAAATTTTCGGCTCCCACTTTAATTTTTTAGTGTATATCTCGTTTAAACTTTGTTATATTACAAAAGTGAATATAACAAAAGTTACTCTAAATAACAAAATAAACAACTCGAAAACAAAACTAAAAAAAACGGAAAAGCTATAAAAAACTATTAGAATAAATTTAATACATAACTTAAAAATAATTACTAAAGTGTATAAAGAAAATAGAATCCCGAATTTAAAATAAACCAGATAAACCTAAGGACAAACTTTCATCTTATAATTTGTCATATAAATGTGAATGTTTTCAGTATTCAATTTCGTACTCATCACGTAATGTTCGACTAATTTCCTCAAATGTCCATGGACTACCCAGGAGATTACAAAATTAAGTTCATTCAAAAATATATATATATTAGGTATGTCTGTGTGTGTATATCTATCTATCTATCTATCTATCTATCTATCTATCTATCTATCTATCTATCTATCTATCTCTCTATCTATCTATATATATATATATATATATATATATATATATATATATATATATCTGTTAGCGATCTAGCGCAAGGTTTGTCTCATCGATACAAAACTCGATATTTAAACGCTTTATGTAAAATTAAAGTTTCGTTAATGCCTGAAATCCGACGTGAAAAGGGGAATTTAGAGGGGCGGGGGGAATTCGCAATATCTCTGTTATTATGTGTCGGATCGAAAACGTGTATAGAACTAAGCTTATTGCAAATGTAATGTTCTATGAATATTGTTATGTACGTTGTTTCACCATCTTGATTATTAACCGGGATATTTGCATTCTTTAGTTTTCGGCTTGAAGCAAACCCCCGCTCCTACTCTTGTTTTATTAAAAATAAGCTGTTATAATATGAAGTACACTATTCGAAGCCTAAATACTAAATATTGTTTTCATTGAATTTTTACAACTTGAGATAAATGCTGACGCAGTTCAGAAGACCATGCTCTGGCAATCTCATTCATCTCAATTTGAGAGACAGTCTAGTCCAACGGGTTTACCCATCGTTAATAACAAACATTTAACAGTATACATTTATATTTGGTATTTACACGTACTGACTCAAATTGACAATTAGAATATCTTAAATGACAGTACTTTATGCAAATCTCTTGATGGATACGGCCTCAGGTTTTGACTTGTTCCAGCAATGAAGAGCGAGTGAGAAGGCTGCACTAGAGTTTCTCCACCTATCACATTACAGGGGTGTTACACTGATGCAAGTTCGGGCTTCCTCCATCCGATATTCGAGCTGTACAAGTTGTCCACGCGGCTTCCATCCATAGAAATTATGTAACGGTATTAATTAAATAGGTGAATTCTCGTAGTTGAATTGAATAACTAAATAAAATAAAGCATGCATATAGATGTCAGTGTTCTATTAGGAAATGTTTGTATTTAGACCCGACACGTTGAGAAAGCACCCCCTGTCTGGATTTCCTTGCTTTTCAGGAACATGAAAGTTCGTAATTCGAAAGTATTTTTATGTATTATATAAAATATGCTAAGAAATAAAACAGAACGGTATGCTGATTATGATCAAACTATTGAAACTAAATAGCCATCTTAGTCTCAACGCTTGTACTGGAGAGAAAGAGACATTAATCAAAAGTCTGTCACGCAGGGGCTGCGTTAACTAAGCAGATTTCCCACGTGCGCTACGTATTTGCATTTATCTCAAAACTTAAAATTTCAATGAGAACAATATTTGGTATTTAAGACACAAATAAAGTCCTTCATAACATAATAGGATATTGTTAATATGAGGTAAGTAGGAGTGGGGGTTTACTGAAGGCCGGAAACTTAAAAATGCAAATGTCTTTGTTAATAATCAAGATTATGAAAAAATGTACATTACTACATTTATAGAACATTACATTTGCAATAAGATTAGTTCTATACAATCTTTCTATCCAACGCATAATACCGGAGATAAGAATTTTCGAAATTCTCCCCCTCTAAATCCCCCCCCCCTTCCCGTGGTTACGAACTTGATCTTTCTTTTTGTATAATACGATTATATATTAAGTTTGGTAACGATAAGACAAAAATTGCGACCGCTAGAGCAGACCGCGGTAACAGACAAATATATATATATATATATATATATATATATATATATATATATATATATATACACATATACAGTTTTGAGCAGACCTCATTTTCGTCATCTACTGGTTAGGATCGATAGACATTTGGGGAAGAATTTCGAAAATCGCGTCATAAGTACGACCTCAATAGCTGATTTCCCTTAAGGGAAATCTGCTAAAACGGTCAATGGATATGTAGATTTAGGGAAAAAAAGTTAACGATTGCGTTAATTGCAAATCGATGTTTGATTCATGACATACACATATTAGGAATATATTAGAATGACAGGAAGTCATTTTTAAGCATTTACAAAAACCAGAGTTGACAAACCGTTATAAATGAATGCGAATGAGCAACTAGACTTAAGAAAGGTGTGAGACAAAGATGCCATCTTAAATTATCTGATCAACACGTCCATGTGAACAAGACTAGCGAATATGAAAGAAGTAACTGAAGCCATGTAGATTAACAGAAAATCAGGCATCTGCATCATATTTACAGATTGGTGGCAAGGCTAGAACGCTGCAAGTCATGAAGGAGGCCGTAGATTAGCAAACTCAAGATAAACTCACTTCAAACAGATGTTTTTGTGACGAGAAGAAGAAACAAACAAAGAAAATTTTTGTATAAATATCCCAATCACCATAATTAAAAAAGTCCATCAAGCAGGGGCTACGCAAACTAAGCAGACTTCCTGGTATAACACTTGTAACTTCATCTCACTTCATATTATCTATTTCTATGTAAAACCGATGAGTAAGAGGGGGGGGGGTACTGAAGGCTAAAAACAAGAACGTACGAATAACTCACTTAATATTTGAGTTACGAAAAAATGCATATAACGACAATTGTAGACCATCAATAGTTAAGGAAGATTGGTTCTATAACATTTTACGATCCATCTCCTTATATCGGAGATATTTCGACCCCCCGCCCCTCTGAACCCCCACTGTTCCATGTTCGATTTCAGCCAATAAAAAATATTGTCTTTAATGTTGACTGAAACGGTTAAATATCGGATATGAAACAGATCAAACGAACCTTTTTGAGTTAAGAAAGTTAAACCTTAATTGGTTGAAGAATTTCCATGTATCTCGCATAATAAAGATCTCTTGAAACAATATTTGGTATTTTACCTTAGACTAAAGTGCTACATGATATAACAGCTAATTTTTAATATGAAATAAGTAGGAATAGGGTTTTACTGAAGGCTGAAAAATAAAAATTCCAAATATCTTTGAGGCTATTAATGAACTAAAAAATGAGTAGATTTGTTATAGATAGAGGCAGCACCATTTCTGAATGAAATGATAATTAATGACTTCTATATTTTCCTTATTAAAGTTTATACAAAAAACTGCCTAAACATGAAAAATGCCCAAAAAAATGAATATTTTAAGTAACCGATTCTATAATACATATTAGCAAATTCATTTAAGTAACGGGAGAAAAAGAACAAAGCATCAAGCAAATCTCTTAACGTACAATTTCATTAAAAATGAATTGAAGGTAACTTGTACTTAATATAGGGAGCTGCGTTATTGAGTGGTTGGAGTACTTACGTGAGATCAAATGATTATTTGGATAGGTATGTGAGTTATTGGGTATAGGTGTCACACAATTAGACAATTATACCTTTATATATATATATATATATATAATTCTACTGTACGTGTGTATGTCACTGAACTCCTAAACGGCTAGACCGATTTGAATGAATTTTTTTAATGTGTTGGGGTGACGCTCTGGATGGTTTAGATTCACAAATCAGCCCGGCAGATGGGGCAGGAGTGGGGGTTTTAAGGGAGGCCTAAAATTAAAAATAGTGGCATTTCGTTTCCTATTGGGTTTTCGGCAAATACACAGAAATGCACAGAATAAAAGTTGTTCATTTTGTTATTTAACGTATCTTTTGTTATATTCACTTTTGTCGTATAACAAAGTATAAACGAGGTATACACTAAAAAATTAAAGTGGGAGTCAACAAATTTATTGGGCGCTAACGATTGAACCGAACTTAACAAAACTCTATATGTAAATTAGTATTTATTCTTCCATGATTATAGGCTATATTAATTTTTTTATTTTGAACGGGAGTGGAGGTTATAAGGGTGGCCTGGATAAAAAATTCGCAATATTTCATTGTCTCTTTGTTTTTAGGCAAACTTGTACATAACAAAAATTGTTTTTTGTGTAATTAGAAGTAGCTTTTGTTTTAAATATAATATTATTAAATTTAATGTCCTAATCGCTTGAAATATCATACAGAACAACGTCTTTCGGGTCCGCTAATATATATGTGTGTGTGTGTGTGTGTGTGTGTGTGTGTGTGTGTGCGCATGGGCGATAAATCATTTGTGCCTTTACCATTTGTATTTAGAGTACCGGCCTGTGTGTGCTCTTGTAGTAAGAGGTTCCTTCACCTAAGAGCCTGCTATTTCCCTTTTGTTATGATAAAATTAGAGGTAGAAGATAGAAGATGATAAGGATTGATTTTAAAGGTGAGCAGGTTGAGTAGAAAGCTGTAGCTGCAGCTGGTGGGTGGGCCTTGCACACGGAGCTAACGGTCTGCATGCAATAGCTTCCTGGTTTGCAGTGCTCGCCTCATTTCTAGCCACCTTCTATCCAGCCTCACCAGTCATATTACACTGCAACCTACTTAGTTTCTAAAACTAGTTTCTCTCCCTTCCGACCCCCTTACCCTACCTATACCTTGCCTAGTCACCCTTTAGGGAAAACAGCAGTGCCAGTTACCCCCCCCCCTCTTGCTCATCTGGCATTCGAAATAATTTAATAGCACCACGAATTGCATTTGAACGTATTGCATACATGCCCATTACTAAGGCAGAAACAAGTAATTGAAGGCGAAATATGATAGCTACATGACGTTATCTAGTTCTCATGTACTACTACTTCGTCATCGTCGTATATTTATCGAGGATGTCTATTGTAAAATTGCACGTTGGGATCCTGCTTATTACACGCATCTAAGTGAGATATTATGAGTTTACCATCGCGCCTTGAACCAAATCTAGGACGGTAATCATAGTTACCCGTGTCATCATTGAAAGCTCACTACTACGTTATTCTTCAGGGTGTTGAAAAGAACATGTTTTATTCAAACAGTGTGTCATACACATTAGGTCACTTTTGGATGTTTCGTAATTTTAATGGTGTTACGAAGGGAAGAGTTTATGTTTTAATTAGTTGTCCTTCGACCTCATTTTCAACCTTATAACCAGTATAAGAATATATAATCAAGAATTTCCTCTTCTAGAATTTTACAAAATGAGTAACATTTAATTCACTACTAGTTCATCATGAAAGAAAAATTTGGTTTTCCAAGACGTGGGGGGATTCAGAAGCAACTGAAATTGGATTATCTCAAATTATCAATTACTGAACAAAATAACGGAACTAAATTATTTTTTGTTCATGTGATGATATATCACCTACATAATTGAATATGCACTAAAATTCTGTTACCCATATCTCAGACATTTTCCAATTTCAATATTAAAAGACCAATATTTCTAACCAGTACTCAACGGGAGCTTTTCAATAATGATAGCGATGCCCTGCACATTGGCCTCCAACAACTATATGGAGGGATTTATATACAGTTCTGTAGGGCCGTGAAATGCGGTCGAATGTTCACAGTGATAGAAATATAACGGTCCTTTTCGGGAAGGAAAAAAAATATATTAAATATTAAGATGCAACGAATCATTCTATGCTCATTATTCTTTCTTTAAAGGTAGGCAGATGAAAGAATTGGCTACGCTTCCACTGTATCTATTTCATTAAAACGACAGAGCGCTTTCGATGCAGTGCATCATCATCAGTGCCCGAAGGTCCTGGATGTTCAGCAAAATTAATACGCTAAAACTAACATTCTTCAAGCTACCAATTTTTTATATCATATTACACTTTATTCATAATTGATTATTTTTAAGATGCAGTGAGTTTCAAAATATATCGTTTTTTATTGGTTATTTTATAGCTTTTCGGCAAGGTTACCCCAATACATTATTGTCTATTTTCCTATTATCTAAAGTAAGAGTTGCGTTGGCATTCATCCGTAATGGCTGTCCGCCTGATAAAAAACGAGATTATCTGCCAGGGGATGTAAGCCCCTAAGCAGGAGGGCCTAGGTAGATAAATATGAATAGGATTGGTATTTCCTGTTCCATCCCTAGATGCGGGCCCTCCCAGACCCCCTCACTACCCGGGGCAACTTATATACATTTCATATGTTCATTCACTCCAGAGTATGTGACGTGAGTATAATCATTCAGAATGTTAATTGATTAATTGAGGCTTAAATGTATGCATTTATTCCCTATGGTGTATGCTTGTCTGCTCAAATTTTAAAACATATAAGACCTCTGTTCAGAATTGTTGAAAATATAGCGTATCCAATTTTCAGAAGAGAATGTGTTGATTAAATCATTATAATATTACTTACTACTAACTTTGCTGTGCACTATTTACTTCGAAGAACGTCGGATGTCACTCTCAAGCGTTGCTACAGATAAATACGGAGTACTATTATCACAGTAATAAAACCAGGTTCTTTTGATGGTCATATCAAGAAGAAGCCGGTTGGAAGACCGGCGAAATATCGTGGGCCACCACAACGTATACACCGCTGGAGATATGCCGCAAAAGACAAATGAAATAGATTAATCTTTTTGAACTCTCTCCCTTTTTCAATATAAAGGGATGTCATGGCAATTAGCCAATTTTAGAGGTACAATAATGTATGCATAATCATAGTTAGGCAATGTCTACCATTTGTCAGTATATACTGGCTGCTGATATTCTTAAATCAACATTTTTTAGTAAAATAGATCTATTAATGATTTTAATACTTCTTTTAGTGTGTTTAAGTGAAAAACATCTAAGCTAGTATTATTAGAAGAACTTGCCCCCCCCCCACTCCCTCCTTCCAAGCTTTAAAAAATTACGGCTTTTTCCACCGGCTGAGGGTGACGGCGAGTTTGTTTGAAGTTATTTACGGAACAACTGTTTCTGTTTGATAGCGGAATCTTTTTCAGTACTTGATTTATTATACTGGCATGAAGAAAAACGAAGTTTAACACTAAACAAGCTTTCCTAAAATACCTTGATTGGACAGTTTCAGAATGATCTTGTTATTTGTTACTTAAGAACGTCCATTTCTATGCTACAATGCAACCATTACAACCATTTTCTAGCCAGGGTGGGAATAAAGATTTTATTTAGTTACTTCGCCACTGAATAAATTCTTATTGCACGAGTTGGTAATCTAACACTTGGACTCTAGGTTTATCACGTACTTTAAAGCTAACGCCTTAGCCTTGTCGCGCTAAAGAGTAAACAATTGATGTGGGTGGTAATGTGGAATTTTCAAAAATTATTAAAAACAATTTGTTAAATCCTACTATTTAATAACATTTTTGGAACGCCTTCGTTAATTTAAATTTGAGGCACGGGATGGAGATTTCTTTACCGCAACCCGAATTTTAGTTTATTTAATGTTCAATGATTTGGAACTATTAAATTTTATCTTCAGGCAATGAAAAAAAGTTTGCAATAGTTCTGTGGAGAGAAAATGAAGCTCTAAGTCAGTACTGTTACATCTGTAAATAGATATTCGAAAGAAACAAAATCTAAAGAGGCCCCAAGGGTGTAAAACAATACTTCAAGCAAATGGATGTTATCGACTTGCCCTAGTGGCCAAAAGTTTGTTTGATAGGTTAAACCAAAACTAATGATCAGGTTTAGGATTTATGGAATACTTACAAACATCATCTATAAACTTTCCATTCATAATTTGGACGAATTTTTGTGGAGAGGAAGTTAGTACCGACACTTACTAAACAAAAAGAGCAGTGGATAGCTTTCTCTGTTATTAATGAGAGAGTTATGTCTTGTATATATCCTGGAAGTTCTGTTTTTCTCTTCACAATTGCCTCATGCTCGAAGTGCAATTTCATGAAGTACATTTAATTTCTCTAATTTACTCATGCCGTAAAGAAATTCCACTCATTAATTACTTTTTCTTTGATGTTAGAGAAAGCCTCTTGACGGGTAATGTGTAAAACTTATTTTCGCGTTCAGTAGATTCTTTGGGTTTCTTCTAGGGAAGCTCTTTTAAGCAGTTTTTTAAATGCAGTTAATTAAATTTTTTAGATGTTGCCTACCTGTGTATGCTTTTAAGTATTTACTTCCTCCGTTCTTCTTTGATATTCTGTAACCGTTACCTTGTATTTTAATTATGCTTACTTTCTTTTGTTTTTTTAGGTTAAGATTGTTACTTTAAATATTGTTTGTTACATGATTTCTATCGGTTTTCGTTTATGTCAATAGGCACTGAAGATTGAGCTTTTTTTCTGAAAGTGCACTCTGTCAAAAATAAAACGTATTGTAGAGGAAAACAGGCCTACTGTGTACATCCAGATTCTTTGGGCACTTAATTTACTATATTACTTTTCGTTATGCCCGGATAAAAATTAAGTTGTGGTGTTATAGATTTATATATATATTATATATAATTATTATATATTTATTTATATTATGAAACGTTTGCATTACAAGGGGTTATTGATTATATTGTAAGCCTTCTAGAAATGTATTGCTCTTATTGAGTCAGTACAAATAATAACACTTTTGGTCTGAGATTAGTGAGTCCTATGACTAGATCATATAGATCGGTAGTGTATAATGCAGTGTAGTAGTGTTATTTAATCTTTCGCATTTTCTCCGAATACTTGCATAAGTAATCCCTGACATTTCGGTTATGGATTTTGGGCGCCTGAATGAACGAGATATGTTCAAGATATGTTGTTGCCTTGATCCAAGCCACTATAGTGGCTTTGCGCAATTAAAGGGTTAAACTTCGTCGCTGGTAACTCATAACAAGACAACTGTAATGATTCATAATAATCTACTGAGCATGCATAAAATTCTGTTTTATATGTACATGTATATCAAATAGTGTCTTTGCGTGTGTTACCACTTAGTCAGTTTCATTATCGTGATTTATTATTTTCATTAAAAATTAAAAATCTGTTCTGAAAATTGTTCCAGAAGGAGTCGGCGATTCTTAGAGGGCTAAAATAGAAATACCTACTCAGAATAAAATAGAAATACTGTTCATTACACAGGTACTCGCTGAATTAAGCAGAGTTCCCACATGCTGAAATATGATGCGCTGATTATGTTGCTTGACAATAATTTCAAAGGGAAGTATTTATCTTCAGATTATTGAATAAACTTAGAGTTCCGGGTCTAACAGTAGCAGAAAATGAAGATTAATCTCATAACAAACATAAATAAAAGAATACTGAATGTCAATGGAGAAAAATCATTTAGTCTGTTGTTTGTGATACGAATATCAGTTAATATAATTATTAATGACCAGATAACACTAGTGGTGTCTGATGTGTTTTGGAATGCCGTGTATTTCGTCGTATCCCAAGTTATAGTAAGCCCCAAACCCTAAGGCTCTCGCTCAAACACATCAAAAGGACCGGCTAATACCGCGTTAGTTCTACACTTAATCAATACCTGCATACAGGATAGCTTGTGTATGATACCACCAGAATTAGTATTATACCTCAGATTGTACCTTCCACCTTGCCAGTCCTCTAGGTAGCGGGTCTCCGTGCCTTAGACACCTCAAACCTAGCTGACCACACTACTTTTGTCTTTACAGAGGACTCCTTTCCAGTGTCAGTTTTGTCAATCTGATAAACTTGATCCGTTAAAGGTTACAAAAAATGTACTATTTCTTTTTATACATTATTCTAAGAGTTATTTCGAGGTTCGCAATATTTTTATAATCAGCTTTATTTTCTTCCAATTATACCTCAGCCAGACACCTCAAACCCCTTTGGTATAATTTAGATTGCAATGATGATGATGTTAACAGATATATTTTATTCATACAACGTTTTGCTATTCAAAATTCGTTATATTCATTTTTTAATTCAGTTATTTATTTAATCATGAGATAGTTAGAAAATAACTAGCCCCACTTATTGGATTAATAGAATTTGTATTTTAGCCTACATTAAATAAGGTTCTGGTTAGTTAGTTACTAATCTTGTGAACTAATTTCTTAGCACAAATAATGAAACCAATTCTATATTCTTTCAATTTTTGTGTTTACTCATCACTTTATTTCAAAAAATCGCATGGCCAGATCCACAATATTTAGATTATGAAAATGACCTAAAAGTTAAAAGGGCTAAATAAAAGGGTTAACTTTTATTATATTCTTTGGACAATGCACGGATATGAGAAAGAATCAGATATTAGAGAAATATTTTCCATAATATAAAAGTACAAAAAAAGGTAAGCACATGAAGGAGTAAATATATCATCCTAATAATGCAAATCACCATCGCTATGGGGTACAAAACTAAATAAATAAAAAAATAATAATAATATAAATGTACTAGTATATAGGAATAACATAATTTTTTTATTAAAACCATTTTAAATTATTGTCTTTATTACTAGTCTAATGTTTATTTATGTTTGTTATGTCTTATGTTTATTAATTGTCTTTATTACTAGTATTTAATGATTATCTGTAGTATTTAATTTTTATTTGTTGTTTCAGCTTTTGTTATTTTCTATAATTTTGTTTTCATTTTACATTGTGAAACTTTGAGCCAAATCGCCAAAGATGCAGGTGTTCCGGTATAAATAAATAAATAAAAAATAAATGTTATTTAGTGCTGGATCTTTGTTTAGAATATGAAAAAAATAACTTATTTTAGTGGTAATTTTCATTAGGAACTGCCTTCAATTGCTCGTTTCCCGGATACATCGGAACCAGCGGAAGTAATAGTCATTCATTGCGCTGTTACCTGTCGGAGTAATCATGGTGACAAGAGAATTATTTCAAGCAGTGATTTCCCTGCTATTGCAACCACGGTATATTCATCAATGAGAACTCTTTATACACAACTAAAATTGGATAATTTATATAAATTCACATTAGACCTCTCATTTTCTTCATTAAAATTTGTTTAATTTCATTATGCTTTTGGCGCTAGTAAGAAATATTCGAAAAAGTCTTCAAATATATCGTGTCCGTTCAAATTTATCTCTTTATGTGTGTCCCTTAAGGGAAATCAGCTATTGAGGTCGTACTCATGACGCGATTTTCCAAAATTTTCTTCAAATGTCCATCGATCCTACCCAGGAGATGGCGAAAGTGAGGTCCGTTCAAAATTATATATATATATATATATATATATATATATATATATATATATATATATATATATATAGTTATACATATATATTTGTTTGTTAACGCTCTAGTGGTCACAATTTTTGCTTGATCGCTACCAAACTCGATATTTAAACGTTTTATGTAAAAATAAAGATCAAGTTAGTTAATGACTCAAATTGGACCAGTGGCAGAGGGGTTTAGAGGGGAGGATTTTCGAAATATCTGCGTTATTATATGTCGGATGGAAAAATTATATAGAATCGATCTTATTGCAAAGTAAATTTACCATAAATATTGTTATATACATTTATTCTCATCTTGAATATTAACTGAAATATTTGCATTTTTATTAAGTGTGTGCTGATAACGGACAAAATGAAATCGGCTAAATTCTACTCGTCAGTTTCTGCCAAAAGCTAGTTAGGCCGTTTCCGTAACTGTACCGCACTCATGAAATTTCTCTATTGAAAACCTCACGTGGGAAATCTGCTTAGTTTACGTAGCCCCTGCGTGACAGTTTTATTTTTGTTTGGCCTTTATAGGGCTCAATGCTTAACTTTCAAATAATGTTGTAACTAAACATATTAAAAATACCAATGAAAAATACAAATACAGTGCAGTGAAGCATGGACTCTCAGCCAAGAAAACCTACTTCCTAATCTGGGAGTGACAACACTGAGAACGATAATTGATGATGGGAGGGGTAGCTCAGATGAAGTTGGGATTTTTTTCCAAGAAAGAATATGTAAGAATTCCAATAAGCATTTTTGTTTTAAAAGAATAAATTGAAGAAATCTAAAAAACTCATTTTTTTTATTATCCATTTTCGATGTTTGATTTTGACTTTGAGGATTTGTGGCCGGAATTAGGCTGTCCTTTTAGAAAGGATGATTTGCCACAGGCTAAAGATAAAAATAAGAGGAAACCAAAAGGTAGATGTAGGAGAGCTCGTAGCAAGATTACAAAATACTCATTGCGAATTTCTGTATGTTTCGGTTGTTTGAGAATGTTCAAGGTGGGATATTCCCAATAAAGAGTTTGTAAGAATTCCAAAT
The DNA here is from genome assembly GCA_019009955.1 of Riptortus pedestris. Lineage (NCBI taxonomy): Eukaryota > Metazoa > Arthropoda > Insecta > Hemiptera > Alydidae > Riptortus > Riptortus pedestris. The sequence continues at coordinate 102,432,733 of CM032228.1, read as the reverse complement.
CCATGTTTGTTTCAATATAGTAAATTGAATAAGTCCAAAGAACTCAATGTTTACTATCCATTATTTGATGCTTGGTTCTGACTCAGAGAACAGGAGGCAGGGGGTCTGGAATTGGAGAATCTAGACTAAAGACCGCATTAAACGGTTTAAGATATTGGAAGTGGCTCAGGCCAACCAATCTGTTGCACCTACTACTTTGTTAATTTTTCCGGACTACATAAATCAGGATAAATAAGCTTAACATTTAAAATTCTAAATAAGAAATTAGTAATTGTAGAAAGAAATCTTTTATTTGGTGAGGTTCTATCGATTTTACAATGCATAAATATATGTATCTTAGTCAAAGGAACATCCAACACGTAAATTTGTTATTAATCTTGTAAGCTCTCTTGAACCTCAACTATTTCCTTGCATATGTTTTCATAATCTGAAATTCTGGGTTTCAGTAAATTACTCAACTCATTAATCTTCCTTCCATTTTCCTTCGAAGTTTTCATGTATGAAACTATATTATGAAAGTTTGAATTTACCGAAATAAACAAAGGGGCAGTTCATTATATTATAGGAACGGGAAGGTTACAATAGAATTAGGTCGAGGTTGGAAAAAAATAGTCGAAGGATCATCGAACCCATGACTTGTAATCAGCAACCCGCCAAATGTCAAGCTGACCTTACAAATTCACAGTACACACCAAAATATATATAAAGCTTCCATATCCTGTTTGAATGTTTAATCGGCAAGCTCCAGAAATAAACATATTTAAACGTATAAATAAAAAACTACAGACAAACGAAGATACAAAACAAGTTTAATTAAATTAATTTATTTTAGACACATCCCAAAATAAGTGTATGCATCTTACCCGGTGCGACGTAACTCGAGGTACATTCACATACTCTCTGACATCACTATTTTCAACCAATTCTGCGTCCAATCTTCGCAAGTCATCTATGTATATATATTTGCATGTTACCGCTCTGGCGATATTCGATTAATTAGCTTTAATAGAAAAAAGTGGACGTAATTAAATAACAATGAAATAAACACGAAGCTGTTGAACCTATGAACAGAATTTATTTCCTAACTTTTTTTTTTTAAATGTAGGTAATTACTTATCTTTTAGTGAAATAGTCATTAATACAATGCGTAGTTTAGGACATTCTCTATAATTAGTTACTAGTCACAAGGTCCAAGAAAATATAAAAAAGATTATTTTCCATTAATCACTTAATTATCTTTTCAGCAACACCGCCTCGGACCGTAGGTAATCACCGAAAAAGATGCTTCCATCTTCAAAAATAAAAAATAAATTTCTGAAAAAGTATTGATTATTGCGAAAAAATCATTAGGAAGTAGAAAAGGAATGTTTATTGCTTAGTTGTTATTTACATTTTGTGACAATTATAAATAAAACTCTCAATCCGTCATGATTTACTGGACTTACTATCAGATAACTTCTGAAGCCTTTATAAATATCTCAAAGAAATAAATGTTTGCGGAAAACTATTATTAAATAATGTTTGAACTTGTAATTTTACTGGCCGACCCAAGAATAAATAATAATAATAATATAATTTATTGTTAGATACGATGACTTCATATTTGTAATTTAAATAAGTAGATAATTTTAGGTACAATAATTTATTGAAGGCATTGTATATGATTTATACTTGCCGATCGCTTCAGAACCGAGTCAGTCACAATGAAAAATTAATAATAAATATTAAATATATTGTGATATAGTTTGGTTATCAAGCGTTTTATGTAAAAAGAGTGATCAAGTAACAATATGTCCTAAAATGTTATACGACCAATCTTGTTAACCTATTGATGCTCTACAATTGTTGCTCTGTTCATTTCATAATAGTATTCCCCCCATCCCTTCAATTGTTTACATAGAAATAGGGAATATATTGAGATATGAGATCAAAAGTGTCTTATACAAGCACGTGGGAAATCTGCTTAGTTTACGCAGCCCCAGCGTGACAGACTTTTTTCTCTTCTTGTCAATCTAAGTTTCCCCCTAAACCAAACCCCCTTGGTTTTCATTAGTTCATATTAGCCAGAGTCTAATTTGTATGACTGTAAACATTATGAATATGTCGGTGTCTGCGCAGATTGATCCGTGTTTAATTCCCATCTGGGGTGTAACATCTGGTTTGGGCCCACTGATCCACGATCATTTTTTGAGTGATAGCTGTATATTGGCAATGGCGTAGGAATGATTATTTGATATGGATTAAGGTGATTATTCGAGTATTCATTCATTAATACGATTAAGTGAGACGAGCAGGGGGTAGGAGCTGGGGGGGGGGGGGCGGACAGCTGTGCCCAGGGTAGCTACCCCAGCCTCCCAGTATCGACCCTCGAGCAACACCCTACGCCCTTATCGGCGGGCTCTCTCTCTGATTTATATCCTTTATATTTGCTCTCTCTCTCGCACCGCCCTTGTTAGACCCTAATATAGTACTACACTTACATTCCACTTCCTTCGCCTCTGGCTCTCATTATGCCAGTAGAACAGGCGATCTGTCGCCTCGTGTCTCCAGACGGCTTTCTTGTCTACTAGAACCTAGTCGCACCAGCAATCAGCTTCGTGGGATTTGGAACCACAACAAATGTTCTTACTATAACCAAATAATGTATACCAGGACACATCCTAAAACGTATTGGATAAAAAATGGGACGCCAGACGGTTGAATGTAACAGAAGTCCATCACATTGGGACTACGGAAACTTCAACTCACATCCCATCTTAAATTTATCCCTTTGTAAGGACCGTATATAGGCAAGACTTAAAATATATAGTGGCCATAAGATATTTAATCATATAAGAGCCAAAAGTACCAACCGCATGTGTATGAATGGGTCTTTCACTGAAGGATAAAACGAAAAAAAAAATAGAAATAATACCCGTAATATTTGATTTGCAACAAAGCAAATGGAATAAAAATATTAGGTGATATTGTTATCAATGAGATTGGCAGTTTAATCGTCTTAACAATTTAATATCAGATTCATAACTATTCATCACTAAGACTTCATTCCACTTTTAGGATTGTGATATGTAAATATCGAATTTGGTAACAATCGAATAAAATAGGCGTCCTCTAAACCGTTTAATATATATTCATACGTGCCCACAAATGTCCCCCTCCTTGTCTAAATTCTCACTTCTACATGCCAGTGGGGCAAGGCCTGGAGAGTAGTTTAATGGTGTTGCCTGCATACTCGTACTGATTAATACTTGCCATAAGTCATCTTATGCATTATGGCTACGGAGGAATGGCTGCCTAACAACTCTGGCCTTGAGCCGAATTTACCCCACACATGATTTTATGGAAGTGAATGTAATTTTTCTCATGATACCTTTCAGAGTACAAACTGAAAATACTATATTCAAATTACCATAGACTGTATTTCAAAATAAAAGAATATTGAGAATACCTTAAATATCTTTAGAACACTGTAAATTTATGAGGTGTGTTTAATCTAATCGTATGTCATAAATTTACATTATGACATGCGATATCATTGTTAAAGTATTTATGAGTAAATTGACATGATATGACATTTTATACCCGATCGTTGAAATTCTATTGCTGTCGAGAGTTTATCTTGCTCCAACAGTGTCGAGTCTTCACAATGTCACCTGACTGGACAACCTGCTGTTTTCACCTCTAGCCACCTGAACTATTTCTTTGTAGGAGTGTGAAGTTCTGAAGAAGCTAGTTGTGAGGCGAGGAAAATATTACGAGGGAGAATCTGACACCTCTCGAGCAAGCCTTTCACATAATAGAGAAAGGAAATATCATTAGTAGCTGAATGTTGGAGAAACGTCTACAAGAGGGTATAGAGCATTTAATTATTATGAAATACTCCATCAATTAGGATAACGAATTATTATACGAAATAATCAATTATTCACCAACTGGCCTGAGATGTATTATTATTATTTATTAACGTCCACTTTTTTGCAACTAAGGCTAATTGGGACGGGTTATCTACAGGTTACCACCCTTTTCTAGCCAGGGTGGGACTTAGGATGTTATTTAATGAATTTCGTCACTAAATAATTTCCTTTGCCCAGGCGAGAATCGAACTCGTCACTCTACATTTACTATGTGATATTAAAGTCAACGCTTTAACTCACATGGTGAACCTGAGCCCCTCTCAAACTTAAAAATAAAATTCTGAAATCTGACAAATCACAAGAATCTAAAAAGCAGGTAGGGTCTTTATAGTTCAATAGTGATTTATTTTAATAACAATGATTCAAGACAGAGATAGCTTACTCCGTCAAAACTATGTTTAAAACATTGATTAACAAATGAAGCAGAGCAATAAATGGGTGTGGTTAGTGGCCGTTTTTTATTCTAGAACTCCATTTTAGAATTTTAACTATTAAAGTAGTGCTCACTTAGTAGATAACAAAAATAAATGAGGGGGCTCGAGTTGGCCGTGCGCGTTAGGGCATTGGTTCTAATCTCGCATGGCAGACCTAGAGTGGCGGGTTCGAATCCCACTCTGGGCAGTAGAAATTTATTTAATGACGGACTCATTAAATAAACTCCTTGTGCCCACTCTGGCTAGAAAAGGGTGGTAACCTGTAGATAACCCGTAAAAAAAAAATTAAAAAAATGAATGAAATGTCATTTCCAAACATTATACATATTAGATATATTTATATATATCACAAAATATTTGTGTCGTAGGCATGTACATATCACTGCGTTATTTAACTTTCTCGGGTAGAATTAATCTCACGTTCCTTACCGGATGAAATCGGAACAAGTGGAGATGTGGAGAGCAGCTACCAATTTATGGAACACATTGAAAATATCTTCGTCATTGTGCTTCACAATAGACAGGTGGTGTGTAAGAAATCTTATTAATCGATGTTTACTCTTCTTTTATTGGTCAACACGTTTTGATGAAATTTGAATATATATTGTTTTCTGAGATGAGATTCTGGCAGGTGGAAGTGACTTCTAATGTAGGTAGGATGAAAGAACTGGACAGATCCAAGATCAGTCAGGTCAACATCCAGGACCTTCGGGCACTGACGATGATGCACTGCATCGAAAGCGCTCTGTCGTTTTAATAAATTATTATAGTGGAAGCGTAGCCAATTCTTTCATCCTATCTTCATGTATTGTTTTGATGTAATATTTCAGTCTTCGACCCCCCCCCCTCTCCCTACCTATCATTCGATTTTCACATTACATGTAATTTCTATAAATTTTGACTCTTTCAGATTGGGAAATATATTTCTTCTTATTAATTGATAATTGTCCAATATAACGTGTTGACAATCTGTATTGGGGTGACTCACTGTTTGTCGTTCTAGTAAGCGGGAAATTTACTTACATGACGTGACTCCTACATAACAGAGTTTTTCCTTTATTTCTTTGTCAAGCGGTATTTAGGCTGCCATATAACTATCAATCTCATTATTCCAGAATTATTGTACTACAACAGTGTGGTTCGAATCCACATGGAGGTTAAATGCTCCATTTTTTTTACCTATGCAATTTTTGTACTATTTTTGTTCCTGCTATTGTGCTTTGGGGCTGAACTTATTTCCGCAATCTTAAAATTAAGATTACTAATTAGCTACTTTATTAAGAAAGCATAGAACATTGGCCCGAAACCACGAAAATCACAGAAAGCGTCATGTCTTTACTTATGATCATGCGATCAACCAATCACTTTTGTTTTAGAGATTTTTTAACCAAAACTGTAAATTTTTATGAATTTGGTTTGCTGAAAAGGTGAATAAAGGACTGATGTTGATATATGTGGGTGCCTCTAGAAGGAAAATAATAGAGTTGTAGATTTCTGCAGCAATGGAAACCGCAGGCGCAAGGAATGTGTTATTAAAGGCATAGGTTCTGCTCTACAATAACCTGTACCTACAACGAAAATCCGATTATAGACGGTCAATTGTACTCAAGGGGCCAGGGATCGAACAGTGAAAGGGACCGTGCTTCAGAATAGTCGTAGGTTACGGGATGTATGGGCATGAGTTTTGTATATTTATAATTAAATACACTTAGCCTTTGTGGCAATTCCCGACTTAAAAAATGCTCTCGAATTCTGACTCCTTTAGTTTCTATTCCAGCTAATGTGTGTCATTTATATTTGTCATCTGTGGTCTTTGCATATTGCAAGGAGATTTGCATAATGAGGTCATTCACTCTAGTTGAACTGAGCCCGTTTATTATTCTTGGGTTGGCTGTAACTCCTACTGGTAAGATTGTTATTCCACTTCCAGTGTCTAGCAATTGAACATCTGTCATTTAAATAGAACAGTGTGGGAAGCTAAATAATTGTTTTTGATATCATCATGTCGGGGATTCAACAGTTTTGCTTGATAAGATTGAGCAAATATTTTCAATCCCACTCGATTAAAATGAGACGCTAATAATAAACTAAGTAAATTTCAATAATAAACAACAATGATTAAGAGCTTTTCGAACAAACTAGATAATTATTTTATTTAGGAAAATCCTGTAGGTTGGTCATGAATCGAAATCAACCAAATATAAAATTTACAGTTGTTTTTTTTTCTTCTAGCCCATAATTGGGCTGACTATGGTCATATGAATATAGTTCGAAAATAATCATAAACAGTAATGGTGAATATTCACCGTTACGATTGTTACGTCTACCTGTGTTTATCACTATGTTCAGTGCGCTCAAAATCCATTCGTGCAAAAGTATTTCCAGGAATTTGTACCCTGTTTTGGCACTCACTTGTGAGTCGCATGGGACGTGCCCAGCTGATCCAAAATCTCGAATCAATTAGCGTCATAGCGATTTCTGACCAGTAAAGCTTTTTTAGTGTTATTTGCTTTACAAGGAAACACGTGTTTTTTTTTTTGGTTTAATTGTAATTTGTCAACAAGGACCTCTTTGGAGGTTCATAGGCAATTCCAATATCGCAGGTTTACCCATAAAAGAACATTTAAAAAAATGTTCTGCTATTTAGTAATTGTGATTTTATTGTATATATATATATATATATAGGATGAAGCTGTTCAGGAGAATGAATTAAGTAGACCAATTGTTCACATGTCTTTATTAATCTGAAAGCTTTCGATTGCTCTTGCTGCCATTTTCAGAGGCATCAACAGCCTCTGGAACGGAAGTCCTCCTGATTGTCACCTTCCTCCAAAGTAGTTTTCTATAAACGAAACCATGACATTATTTCCTTCAGGATTCCATAATATATATATATATATATATATATATATATATATATATATATATATATATATATATATATATATATAAAATTGTAACCTCTGTCTGTACATTGATTTTTTTCGCGAATTTTCACGATAACTTTTCGTTTCACATGTCATAGACACCATAACTGCATTTTGTTTGTTTCGTGTGTGTTTGTTTGTTTGTCACCTTTTCACGCATAAACGGCTGAACCGAATTCTATGAAACTTGGTATGTATATTACTACTAACCCAACTTAGACTTTAGGCTATATTCAGAGCGTACATTGGTCGCTCGAGCTGAGAGAATTTCAGAGCCACAGAACTTCCCAAAGGAAAAACGACACTTGATGACTGCTCTGCTAAAGAATGGCTACGGAAAAGAGGAAATCAGAAATCAATTCAAAAAGAAAAAAGAAAAGAAGACAAGAACAAATGAAGAGGAAATCCGGAAAACAGCCGTAATACCTTTTGTTAAAGGTACGACCGAGAAGATCTCTAGGATACTCAAGAAGCAAGGCATAGACACAGCATTTGGCACTGACAGGAAAATAGCTCAGATATTACCCAGCTGTAAAGATAAACTCCACACAAAAATCCCGGGGATATACAGCATACCATGTTCCTGCGGCTCAGAATACATTGGCCAGACCGGCAGATTGATAAACACCAGGGTCGCCGAGCACATCAAGAGTTTATAAAAGTTTCGGACAGAAGAATCAGCCATAGCGGAACATTTCTGGGAAACCAAACACAACATTAAATTCGATGAAGTCAAGGTACTGGCAAAGGTTGACCGTTACCAAGAAAGACTGGTTCGAGAAGCTATAGAAATAGCGAAATGCCCTAACAACTTCAATAGAGAGGATGGATACAGACTCAGCAAACTCTGGAAGCCGGTAATTCCACAGAGACCTCCAAAAAGAAACGAAAACGACGGTATAGGCGATGAACGACCACCGGACCAAGTATCCGTAGACACCTGGAAGGGAAGACTCCGCCCAAGGAAACCGGATAAGACTCAAATATATACCAGAGATGAACTAACAACTCTTCAGTCTCAGAGATAGCCCTGAGGAAGCTAGCAGCATGTCTAGCGAAACGTCGGCAACCAATATGAAGACACGGTCAAGACCCGAAGACCTTAATAGTATTAATATATTAATATCCTTTGAGACGAACAGGAGTGGGGGTTGTATGGGAGGCCTGAATTAAAATAGCGGTATTTCGTTTTCTATTTGTTTTTCGGCAAATATGAACATAACAAAAGTTGTTTATTTTATTATTTAGAGTAACTTTTGTGATATACACTTTTTCCGTATACCGAATTATAAACGAGATATACGCTAAAACCTTTGCGGAAGTGAAAAATTTTATTTGGGACAAAAGACCCAACTGAAATAAATAAAACTCGGTATGTGTATTAACACTAACGCTTTCATTATAACAAGCCATACCAACATTTCTAGGGACGGGCAGGAGTGGGGGTTATAAGGGAGATCTGAAATTAAAAGTAGTGATATTTCGTTTCCTATTGGGGTTTCGGCAAATATGCACATATCAAAAGTTGTTTACTTTGTTATTTAGATTAACTTTTTTTTTTTATCCATTTCTCCAGGAACAATGCGTGGAGCAAGTAATTTGCGTAGAAATATTAATATGCTCAACAATTCATTCCTGTTTGAACTATCAGGTACCTCAGCTGGAAAAATTAATTCAAATCAATGTTAATATTTTCTCCTTAATAAATGAAATCTATGCATAATGCACAGGAGACGGGAAATATGACAATTTGGAGGACAGTGAAGACTTACATAAAAGAAGTATATATATATATATTACCCTCATTTCCTTGTGTTAAATGATGCACTACCTATTCTAACGCTTGTTTCAACGGCTGTCAACCAATTTAAGAGCGGAGGCATGCCTATTAGATTTGCTAGTTTTATTCATACTTTCTAATTACTACTAATGTAAAGTGCTATGTGAAAGTGAATTATTTTGCCAAAAAGCGAATATGTTAGAATAAATATTATAACTTCCTGATATTATTATATATCATTGAAGGATACTATCTAGGGAAGTCGCATATAGCCTGTTGTTCTGCAGTAGTTAAAAGATTGTAATGTTAATTTGTAAATGAGAGGCAGACTCAAGTAAAGTCCATATTTTGCGGGATTGAATTTCATAAGGTGTGTAGGGACGTAGGATATCCCTGTGCCTGCCATGTTTGCGCTTATATCTCCATTATTTATGTATTGTTCGTTTGGCTAACATGTTTAGGGCTTGGTTGGCCATTTAAATATTGTTTGTCTGCCAATTGCAATTGAGGCTACTTTGAAATTAAAATGTTGACGTCAATTTTCAAATAAGTTACTATTGTCTCCTCTCGGTGCCGGAAGCACAATAATTTGCTTAAAATTATGTCCCCATAACCGTAAAATTTATTCAAACTACTATTTACAATTAAAAATTAAATAGCTTGTTTATTATTCCAGTATCGAAAATATATATCTATTTAGATGATGTTGTTATAGAAGAGAGCTAGAATTCCTTGGGAAAGAATGACAAGGAAGGACGGAAGGTGAGAACCCCGAACCGGTTTTACTCGAATACATTAATGAAAGGGGGGGGGGGGAGGGGGGGCGCTGTAACCACGGCAACATTGAAAAGACGCCATTTATAGATTGAAAGGAAATTCCTACAAGCCTCCTCATTTTTTTTATCAAACACCTCCGCTTATATGCGCTATTTTAAAAATATCTTTCAGAGAACGCCTTGACGTTTTGAATTCATTCTACAGTAATTTACATTGGTGTACTGTTGGTATACAACACAACAAATAATTCAAACTTATTTAAAATTAATGATGATCTAATATCACTTAGCAATTGGTTTTTTGAGTATTGAATTTCTGATACTCTACCTTCTTTAGTAAGTTATAACTGGATCACAAAACAAACTATGAAACTTCATTGAAATGCAAAAACCTCTGAATCTGCTGGAAAATTATATGTCCTTCAAAGGCATATTGGGGACTCGTAAGTGGTTATGTCATCACTTCAATATTACCTCACGATTAATTTAATTATTAATACACATTACTTCCTTTATCAGGTTGTCACAACTCCTCAAGTAGAAGAATTATAATCCTTTGTTCTAAAATTTCTAATCATTTCTTAAATGTTTTCCCTCTTTTTGACTAATGCATTTATTAATGTTACTATCAGCTCTTAGAACCCCAGATAGAATCACTTCTACTCCCATTATTAGTGCTTACTAAAATTAAACACGTCTTTAATTACTCATCATTCCTCTTACTGTCTATAAAGCTATGTATTTTTGCCATTTTTACCATTGCATCCATAGAATACTACTACGAAAGCGTATTTATAAAGTCATCTTAGTCGTCCTAGACTACAAGGCTTTTTAAAGTGGAACTAGAACACCATGGGTCTTATTTTCTTAATATTATCCACATTTTACAAAGCAATTAAGAGTAAATGAAGAGCCGAGCGCCTGATTAGGCCCACTAAAATTAACTGCAATATTTAATATATTTATATATTTATTGAAATTTAGATTCTTTCTCAAAGGTCTTTTACGGATTACAAGGGTGGAATAAAGCTGAGGAGGGTACAATATCATCATTCTCTAGCATAATTTAGCAACGACAATAAAGACTTTTATTTAAAATAGAACAGTTAAGTGGTAAAAAATTAATCAAAATAGCTCACCAATATAATAAACTATAAAATGTATAAACCTAATGACAAGAAAGAATATTTAGGTCGTACTATGAATTTTCACATTTATTAAGTAAGTGTTTTAGCAGATTTCCCTTAAGGTAGATGATATTATTCTTACAAACTGTGTCACTGTTCTCTGTCAATGCACTTGCTGGATGTGCACTTAGCGCATACATTAATACTTAGAAAGAAAAATTGATATTAGCGATACACCGCCTATAATTCAAGAATAAAAACATGTACCAAGGTCAGAAAAACTTCATAGAAAAAGTCTAATACGTACAGTGCAGGTTGGCAAATTGAAAGACCACCTAAGGCATTTCCGAATCATTTTAGTCTGAGGTTTGCATGAGTCGATTTTAGGGCAAATCATTTCTCTACAAGTAATGGGGCTATTATTATAATAATCGTAGATACTTACATGAAAATATATTTATTTAAAACTTAGAATGGAAGAGCCTCAACGACATACCAGATCACATTGACGGAAGCGTGAATGACTGGCAATACCTAACTCTTCTGTTTGAAGTCTGGTCAGGGAGTTTTCATGCTTAGCTCAATAACTTTATTACCGAGTATAAATAGTCTCTATAATTTGAGTGAATATACAAATTGTGTCCTTAATGCCCGAAGTAGCCTTAAAACATTTAGCCAAGAAGTGTTTTAGGAGAAACAGTGCGATTTGTCATGATGAACCATTAAGTAAATGTAATTTATAAAATATTATCTGAGTTTTAAAATTAGAGAAACAAAAAATGAACAGTTAGGTGCATACAAAACAGCTTTCATCACAAACTTTTGCAGAACTGTATTATAAAGTATACATATTTTAAATTTAAATAATTCTATGTTAAATGTAATTTATATATTCTACAAATTTCATTCATTGACAAGGGTCACCAATAAAAAAACATTTTTTTTTTTTCGGTGCAAACTTTATTGAAACTGCACTACATGTTTCATTGCTTCTTTGCCACCTCTTCAGGTCCTATCCCTTTTAAAAAATATATAACAAATTATTAATAACATTAATGTAACACATTTCTTAATAATTATTTTGATATATATTATATTACTAGGTGCTTGCATATATGATATATTTATTAAATCTAATTATAAATTCCTACGTACATTTCAGAAGTACTCGTTAACCTTTTACATTCGTTGTGACTGTCCTCACAGAGGAGGTAGATGATACTGAGAGTAAAAAACAATTAAAAGAAAACTTAGATAAAATTATTTACAAGCGTTCTACTCTTTCAACTATCACCCACAAATATATAGAAAACTGAAACTAATTTTCAATGGGGTATGTAATATAGCCTGGAAATATAACAATAAAATTCAAAAAAAGTACAAAATAACGAATATAAAAGGCAAACTTCAAAAATGAAAGTAGCAATTTATAATTAGATTTAATATATATATCATAGAGGATGCCCTCTATCTCCAATCCTATTCAACTGAGTCTTGGACAAAATTTTCAGTGAATTGAACTGGACAGAGTTAGGCCTAGCGATCAACGGTAGCTTCCTCAACAACCTCCGCTTCGCAGATGACTTATGCCTGATTGCGGATAAATAGCAGACCTACTAAAAATGCTCACAGAACTTATGAAGGTTAGCTCAAAATATGGCCTGAGAGTTAACCACCAAAAAAACCTGTATTATGACAAACGCAGAAAAACCAGCAGTTGTAATTGAAGGAAAGGAATTTGAGTATGTAAAGGAATACATCTACCTCGGACAGTGTGTGTCTTTTAAAGGAAGAATGGAAAACGAGCTTCAGAGAAGAATCAAAATAGGATGGTCTAAGTACTGGTCACTCAAGGAGATCTTCAAAGGCTCGCTCAGTGACAAGTTGAAAAGCAAGGTGCTGAGCATGTGTGTTTATCCTTCCATACTCTACGGAGACCTGGGCGCTTACAGCCAGAGCAGATTCCAAGCTGAACTCGACACAGATGACTATGCACAGGAGTTTACTAGGAGTTAAAAAGAGGGACAGGAAGAGGAATGTGGATATTTTAAAAAGAGTGCCGGTGAAGAACCTCAGAGTTGAAGCACACCGATTGAAGTGGGGCTGGGCAGGTCATCTGGCTAGAATGAATGACAAGCGAGGGGCGAAGGTCTGCACAGAATGGATCCCAAGGGACATGGTCAGGAATAGAGGAAGACAGTGCCTGAGATGGAGGGACGAGCTTACTGCAGTCGTTGGCAACAATTGGTGGAGAGTGGCGAGAGATAGAGAATGGTGGAAGAGGACGACCAGAAAACTTTGACAATTAGGATGGACTCCTTATTATACCTCCTAAGGGAGAGGCTTTCATCCTGGAAAAGGATGCCAATAAAGCTTATTATTATTATATTATTATATATATCATAGATGTAGGGACCTACTAATACAATATATAGCAAAAGAATTATTAAGGGATATGTTAAATTAATGTTATTAATAATTTTTAATATTTTTTTAAAAGGGATAGTCCCTCAAGAGGTGGCAAAGAAGCACGAAACATGTAGGGCAGTTTCAATAAAGTTTGCACCGAAAAAAAATGTTTTTTATTGGAGACTCTTCCCATAAAATTTGTGGAATATATAAATAATATTGGGTCCAGATTGAGAAGGTTAATTGTAATTGTTAATTGCCAAAATAAATACCTACAAAATACTGGGTATAAGTCATGTAGGATAAATAAATATATTTTCGGAGAGGAAAATAATAAATGTCCGTCAGCGGGGGCTGCGTTAACTAAGCAGATTTCCCCAGGTGAATCACGTATTGTATTTTTCGCAATACTTGAAAGTTCAATGAGATCGATATTTGGTATTTAGGGTTCAAATAAAGTGCTTCATAATATAACAGCATATTGTTAATATGACGTGAGTAGGAGTGGGGGTTTACTTATGGCCGAAACTTAAAAATTCAAATATTTCGGTTAATAATCAAGATAGTGAAAAAACATGCATAACAACATTTATAGAACATTAAATTGTCAATAAGATTGGTTCTATACAATTCGATCCAAAGCATAGTAACGGAGATATTTGGAATTTTCGAAATTCCCTCTCTAACTCACCCCTCCCCCTCTCCCCTGGTCCGATTTCAGTCTTTGACGAATTTGATCTTTAGTTTTTCATAAAACATTTAAATATCTAGTTTGGTAACGATTAAGCAAAGATTGCTACCGCTAGAGCGTTAACAGACATATAGATATATATATAGTTTTGAACGGACCTCATTTTAGCAGATTTCCCTTAAGGGGAAATCAGCTATTGAGGTTGTACTCATGACGGAATTTTCGACAAGTTTCTTCAAATGTCCATCGATCCTACCTAGTAGATGACGAAAATGAGGTCCGTTCAAAACTGTATATATATATATATATATTTGTCTGTTACCGCTCTAGCGGTCGCAATTTTTGTTTGATCGTTACCAAACTCGATATTTAGTCGTTTTATGTAAAAAGAAAGATCAAGTTCGTTAATGGCTGAAATCGGACCAGTGGGACGGGGGGTTTAGAGGGGAGGATTTTCTAAAATTTGAAATATTTCCGTTACTATACGTCAAATTGAAAAATTGTATTGTGTCAATCTTATTGCAAATTAAATTTACTATAAATATTGTTATATACATTTATTCTCTATCTGGCATATTAACCGAGATATTTGCAATTTTGTGAAATCGGGGCGGATAACGGATGAGAGTTTCCCGCCAAAATCTAGGTCGGCCATTTTCTTAACTCTTCGGCTCTCGTGAAATTTCTCTATTGTAAAACTACACGTGGGAAATCTGCTTAGTTTACGCAGCCCCTGCGTGGCGGACTTTTTTGTCATCTCCTTGGTAAGATCGATGGAAATTTGAAGACATTTTTCGAAAATCCAATCGTACATACTACCTCAATAGCTGATTTCCCGTTAATCTGTTAAACATAATTGTAACAAATTTATTATGTATATATACACATACATACATCGCTATTTGATGATGGTGTGTTTTTTATTTAAGGGCCTCCAATTAAAAATGGCCTTAATCCCGGTCCTTGTAGTAAAGTATGCGTCCTTTGTGGAAATTCATTAAAAAAGAGGGTTAATTCCTACAAGTAGAATGACATTACTAGCCAGCTTGTCGGGAGAGTGAGACAAACATTGCAGTTGTGTTCCAATGCTACGTCATTAAGATCAAGGTTAAGAGATCTACTATGATTACTTCACGTCTAGCCTCGAGATGATCTTATCCTAACCCAATTACTAGGAGCAAACTCATCCAGAATTTTGGCATGATTGCTAATTGGATGTCAGTGAGTTCTGAAGAGCATCCTTTCTAATTATTTCAATCCTCTAAAATAATGGACAAGTATATTTCCTAAGTTTTGATTTATTGTGAAGATTTTATTAAATTAAAAGCTATAAGGATGTTAATATCAGATTCAAATTAGATGGGGAATTAGCTATGTCTGGGTTGCGCATCCATTTCACGATTTTGTAAACATTCCTTCTACCGTCAATTGATGCTACCTAAGAGTCAACGAAAACAAAAATTTGTTCAAAAACGTACAAACGTACATACAAAAACAAAGATCAAGTTCGTTAACCGGCTAAAATTGGATCTCTAGAATTTGGGGAATTGAATGGGAAGATCAAAATTCGAAAATCTGTTTTATTACTCAGATCGAAAAGTGTTTTATAACCAAACTGATTGTAAATTTTTATTTATACATTTGATGCTTACTCAAACATATTATTACAAGGCAAACCTAGAGTGGCGAGTTCGATTCCCGCCTGGGCAGAGAAATTTATTTAGTGACGGAATTCATTAAATAAAATCCTTAATACCACCCTGGCTAGGTAAGTGTGGTAACCTGTAGATAACCCGTCCCAATTTTTTTATTTATTTATTTGAGCTTCGCAACTTTGGCGATTTTGCTCTAAAATAAAGCATTTTGCTCTAATAAATTAGTAGTAAAGCCTTAGTTGCAAATAGCGGACCTTAATAAATAATTTTTTTCAAACATATTAACTAAGATGCACGAAGTAACCTCTACTTGTGTTACATTATTAGTGGTTAGACATTATATGACGATGTCTTATTTAAGCTTCGATCTAGAAGGAGTCGGGTACAGAGAAGAGGGTAAAATAAAAAATCCTATATATCTCCGTTATTAGTGAAAATGATTGGAAACTGTAGCATAACCAACATTTTAAAAATTGTATTTCTCTAAAATTGTTGCTCTATACATTTGTTCCATAACTCAAATATTAACTGACGGTTTTCAGTCGTCTGTAAACTTCCTCACCTACTAATAAGATCTCTCCTCTCATTTACAACTTTCATTTCAAATGCTGCTTACATAGCTTTTTGTTAAAGGACAATATATTTTGACAATCCTACAAATGAGAACACAGCTTAGTTTTTCCAGCCCCTGCGTGAATAAGGTTTTTTGTATTAGTAATGCCAGCCTTAGCAAGAAAGCTGTCCCATATTTGTGTATAGCCTTGCAGCCAATCCAATGTTAGTGCCTGCAATTCTTGGTCTAGTTGGCCCAAAAAAAAACAAAAAAAAAAAACAGATTTCAGTTATTACATTCAAAGAGTTTTTACAAAATTTTCGTTGGGTCAGAGATTCGTTATCCATAATTATTGGTTGCTATAAATGACTCGCCTTTTGTTATACAGTGTAATCTCTCCATGCGAAGGGAGTTAGCCTTATCAATCTATACTCCTACAAGAACATTACTAAGAGCACAGGAACAACGTTGTATTTTATCGTATAGATTTTTAATATCTTGAACTTTGTAGAATCGGAAATATGTCATAGTTTAATGGCAAGGGTCACCAATATAAAATATTATTCCCGCGCGAACTTTGTTCATACTGCCCTATAAGTTTTGTGGCTTAAAATCACTGGTCTGATTTCAGCCATTAACGAACTTGATCTGTCTTTTTATATAAAACGTTTAAATATCGAGTTTTGTAACGCTCAAACAAATATTGCGACCACTAGAGTGGCAACCGACAAATATATATATGTATATATATATATATATATATATATATATATATATATATATACACACACACACACATATAATTTAGAACAGACCTCATTTTCGTCATCTCCTAGGTAGGATCGATGGACATTTGAAGACATTTTTCGAAAATCGCGTCATGAGTACGACCTCAATAGCTGATTTCACTTAAGGAAAATCTGCTAATATTGGGCCCAGAATAAGGAGGAAATATATAATTTTAATAGGAATAACAAAATTTAAAAAAATCAAAAAATAGTCTAAATACTATACTATAGTATAATACTTATACTCACTTTGAGCTTATTTGTACTCCACGGACGAATGTTAAATAAGATCCGTCACGCAGGATCTCCGTAAACAAAGCAGAATTCCAACAAGCGGGTATGACACACTAGTGATCTCATCTCACCATATATTCGCATTTATCTCAAATAATAAAGGTCCTTTGGGAACAATATATAAGATTTATGCTTTGAATAAGACGTTTTATGATATATTTGCTTATTGTTAACTTGCAATCACTAAAAGTGGGGGTTTACAGATATCTGAAAATTAAAGGATGCGTATATCCTCCGTTAATATTCCAGATAGAGAAAAAATGTATAAAATAACATATATAGAAAATTAAATTTGAAACAAGATAAGATCTATACACACTTTTATTTGACTCATAAAAACGGAGATATTTTGAATTTTTCCCTCTAAACCTCCCCTCCTCCCGGTCCGATTTTAGCCGTTAACAAATTTCATCTTTGGTTTGACATAAAACACATAAATCAAATGATCTGATAAAAATTGCGACCGCTAGAGCGGTGACAGACAAACGTGTGTACATGTGTGTACGCGCGAGCGTGTGTGTGTGTATATATATATATGTGTGTGTGTGTGTGTATGTGTGTACATACGAGTATATATAATTCTCATCGGGCCACATTATCACATAGGTAGGTTATTATTTTAATCGACGGACATTTGAAGGAATTTTTTGAAATTGCTTCAAGAGTGCAACCTCAATATTTTTATATTTTAACCTGACAATGGGGTGATCCTACAGAAGCTAACTACAAAAAACATATTAATAGGAAGACAACATCATATTCCAATACATACAAAGGCTCATCTTTCCACTAGGGCTATTAGCCTGACATTTTGTATTCAAAGTACTTGTAAATGTTAAATGTTTTTAAAAAATAGCAAATTATATCCTCAAGCTGAGAGAGGAATCGACAATATAATATTAAAATAAAGTAATTTAAATTGCATTCTATTATCCTTAATTGCTTATATTTTAATGATTTTGATTTAAGATTTCATACTTCAAATTTTTATTTTACATTTCTTAATATTTATCCTTAAATAACAAAGTGTTAAAATATTTTGAAAAATGTTCATACAAGCAGGCATGAGATTTATCGAAAAATAAACTTCCTCCAGATAGAGTTACATGGAGAGGATATATATAAAAATTCCCAATTTATTGTGTAGGAAATCTCCTGCAGCATCAGAGCAATTTTAAATAACACCATTGACGATCCTAAATTTGACAAAATCGCCCGTAGCATAGCTTTAATATTATCCAGTATATTAGGGAGTAAGATGATTTTGTTAACAGGCTATTATGCTTCTTTAATTTATATAATATAAGGCTATCCAATATTTATACCTGGATCTTTCTCCAGAAATTTAATTTATTAATAATAGGAAGATATTATGAAGAAAATATTTATTTATCTGCCAAAAAATCACTTACGATTATTTATGACATGACATTTAATCTCTTGGACAAAGCATAGTAGTTCAGTTGAAGGTTATCGCCCTTTTGCTGGAAATGGAAGTACGTTTACAGTTCTGCACTACCGCAAAAAGGAGTGCAGCGTCTGCTTGTATATTGGACTTGTTTTCTATTAAGTCTGATCGTGCACCGTGAGTCTTGGGTTATTTTATATTCTTTTTTTCTTTTTTTTTTCTAGGATAGCGATAGGAGAAGTGATGTTAATCTGAATAGAAAGAGAGGGGAAAGAGAAGTCCAGGTGGAGGAAAATAGAATAAGCCAGTGATGGGGAAGTAATGGAAGTAAAGGTAGAGGAAGGCAATTTACCGCCAACACCACATTTCAATCAAAGGCAGGAGCATAGCCTTCCCGCCAGAATGGACCAGTCACCCGCTCTTATATTACATTTCCCCTCGATAGGTGCCCTCGGGCAGGCTCTCTACTGCTTCTTTATTCGCCAAGATATTCAATTGTGAGCTCTCAATAGACTCGGGACAATTGGTCAAAAGTTGGCTATACAAAGTTTGGAAATAGACCAGGGGCAGTTTTGATTTGCTCACTTATGTGGTAACTTATTTACGTCCACTCTATGTTACTATGGCTATCGGGACGGGTTATCCACAGGTTACCGCCCTTTTCTAGCCAGGGTGGGCCCAAGGAGTTTATTTAATGAGTCCGTCACTAAATAAACTTCTATTGCCCAGGGCGGGAATCGAACCCGCCACTCTAGACGTAGAGTGAGAGACCGTGCGAGATTAAGACCAACGCCTTAACTCACACGGCCAACCTCAGCCCCCTTATCTATCTATCTATCTATCTATCTATATTATATATATATATATATATATATATATATAATATATATATAAAATTGTAACCTCTGTCTGTACATTGATTTTTTTTCTCGAAATTTCACGATAACTTTTCGTTTTCACATGTCATAGACACCATAACTGCATTTTAGCAGATTTTCCTTAAGGGAAATCAGCTATTGAGGTCGTACTCATGACGCGATTTTCGAAAACTTTCTTCAAATGTCCATCGATCCTACCCAGGAGATGACGAAAATGAGGTCCGTTCAAAATTATATATATATATATATATATATATATATATATATATATATATATATATATATATATATATATATATATATATATATATATTCGACTGTTAACGCTCTAGCTGTCGCAATTTTTGTTTGACCGTTATCAAACTTCATATTTAAGCGTTCTACGTAAAAAAGAGAGATCAAGTTCGTTAATGGCTTAAATCGGACTAGCGGGAGGGGGGGTTTTAGAGGGGGGGGGGATTTTTGAAAATTCAATATATCTCCGTTATTATGCGTCAGATCGAAACATTGTATAGAATCAATCTTATTGTAAATTAAATTTTCTATATATATTGTTATATACATTTATTCTGTATCTTGAATATTAACCGTGATATTTGCATTTGTATTGTGTGTATGGTCGACGGAACCCCCGCCATGTTCCGGACTCTCCGCCGAGAGCTCTGGTGGCCGTTTACAGAAACTATTCGTCCCTCGTGACAAGGTTTAAAGATCCCTTCCTACTACAGCTGTTATTAGGCAGATTTCTCTATTGTAAAACTTCACATGGGAAATCTGCTTAGTTTACGCAGCCCCTGCGTGACGGACTTTTGTTTATTTCGTGTATTGTTTGTTACCTTTTCACGCATAAACGGCTGAAACGAATTTTATGAAACTTGGTATGTATATTACAACTAACCCAACTTAGACTTTAGGCTATATTAACATTTTCTGAGATGAGCAGGAGTGGGGGTTATAAGGAAAGCCAGAACTTAAAAATAGCGAGATTTCGTTTCCTATTGGTTTTTTCGGCAAATACAAAGATAACAAAAGTTGTTTATTTTGTTATTTAGAGTAACTTTTGTTATATACACTTTTTTCGTATAACGTATTATAAACGAGACATACGCTAAAATCTATAGCGGAAGTGAACTATTTTATTTGGCACAAAAGACAACGGAACTAAATAAAACTCGGTATGTGTATTAGCGCTAATGCCTTCATTATAATAAGCCATACCAACATTTCTAGAAACGGGCAGGAGTGGGGGTTGTAAGGGAGGCCTGAATTTAAAAATAGCGGTATTTCGTTCTCTATTCGTTTTTTTTAGCAAATATGAACATTACAAAAGTTGTTAATTTTATTATTTAGAGTAACTTTGGTCATATTCATTTTTGTCTTTTAACAAAGTATAAACGCGATATACACTATAAACTAAAGCAGGAGTCAACGATTTCATTGAGCGCTAACGAGTAAACCGAACTTACAAAAACTCAGTATGTCAATTAGCATTAATTCTTCCATGATTATAAGCAATATTAAAATTTTTAGGTTAGAACGGAAGTGGGGGTTATAAGGGAGGCCTGAAATAAAAATTCGCCATATTTTCATTGTTTATTTGTCTACGGGAAATATGACAATTTTCGAGGACAGTGCAGACTTACATAAAAATTAATTTTATTATTAACAAATCCAACAACGGGAATTAACCCTACACTGGGACGGGTAAATGTCAAAATATTGTGCAAATTAAAGCCTTGCCAAAAAAATACCATCACCATTCAGCCTTAAATCAATTCCCGGGCGAAGCCGGGTATCTGAGCTAGTGTGATAATAAACACCTATTTAACTGTAAACCATGGATGTTGATAACTTCCCGGAAACAAATACTGGAATATGTTATGCACCTGCTTTTTTTTATTATAATATTACTACAAAATCTTCATACAAAAATCACACGCGGTCCTTGCCAATTAATTCTTAGATTACCCTCGAAACTGTCCCTGGGGGGAGTGGTATTCCAGGTTCATCGCATCTCTCGTTAACCCACTTACATAGGGATCACTTTTAAGGATGTATGTGCAGAAGCAACATTTTCAAATTTATGTTATATTTTAGCAGATTTCCCTTAAGGTAAATCAGCTATTGAAGTCGTACTTATGTCTTAATTTTCTTCAAATGTCCATCGATTCAACCCAGTATATATATATATATATATATATATATATATATATGTCTGTTAACGCTCTAGCGGTTGCAATTTTTGTTTACTAGTTACTAATCTCGATATTTAGTCGTTTTATGTATAAAAAAAAGATCAAGTTTCTTAATGGCAGAAATCGGACCAAGGGGAGTTTAAAGGGGGAGAATTTTGAACATTCTGTACTATAAGTCGGATCAAAAAAGTGTATAGAATAAATCTTCTTGCAAATTAAATGTACTATAAATATTCTATACACATTTATTCCCTATCTTGAATATTAATCGAGATATTTGCATTTTCCAGTTTTCAGCCTTCCGTAATAAAGTATTGGATTAATTGTAAATTCAATTATCAATGCGCCTCTGATTTACCACTTCTCCGATTCATAATTATAACTCTATAGATCCAGTCTCATACGCCAGTATAGACTAAATACGTCATTATTCTCGTTCCGAAGTAAATCAGAAATCTAAATTTGACAATTCCTTGAATAATTGCACATCCATATTTTAAGGCCAATGGTCCCTGTCGATAAATGTTATTTAACCTGGAAATTATTGTATGCAATAACTATTAGAATGAAAATGACTTTATTTCCATTTGCCTCTTATAGAGCATTATAATTGTTAAGGACGTACTCATTTTGTGGTTTTCAGAAACTTTTTCCTGATGTCCATAGACCACGAAAACGAAATAGCACTAGTGGTAGCAATTTTCCTCTGATATTTACCAAACTCTATATTTAAGCGATTATGTTAAGGACGAATGTTGGTATACAGAAAGAGTAAGATAAAAATTCCTAAATATCTCAGATATTGACTCGGATCAAAAAATTGTAAGTAATCAATCTTGTTAAACATTAAATTCTTTGCAATAGTTCATTTTTCTAACACCAATTTTACCCGAATTACTTGTAATTTTCTTTTTGGTTTTCGACATTCAGTAAATTTTTATTCCCACTCATCTCACATTAATAATAAACAAATATTTCACGAAACTACTTATTCTAACCTTAAATATCACATATTGTTTTCTTGGGATCTTTTAGGTCATGTACTTGAATAAATGTGAAGTCATCAATGAAGATTTAGAACTATAGAAGACTCACTTCAACTGAAGATAAAATCGTTTGCGAAATCGGCCAAGAGGAGTGGAGTACTTGCGATGGGATAAAACAATGAATTATGTACGCTCCGATATTATGATATATACCAAAAACATATCTCCCGAGATCCTGGACGAACCATCGTCCTCCCATAGGAGGAACTGATTCAGTTCTCGAATCAAGCTCTGATAATGGAGCTTGGCCCTGGAAGTTAACACTGCATATATTCAAGTATTTGATGAGGATAAGGGGTTTTTATTGATCCAGGAAAACTTTATATCCTAGTTTATTAACAATGCAATGTACTGCAAATGTCATTCTACATTTGTTTCATTAGCTCGATAATTCCCACGCACATGATTTTCGCTTAAAGGAAGTGTAATTCTAATCATGTCATGTTCAAGTTACATTCCAAGTCTCGTTCACTTATGGTTTTTATTACGGAATAAATGGAGAATGGATTTAAATCGTCAGCGTGCCATAAACGCACGTTGTGCTTAGTTTACACCGCAACTGTGTGGCATTCTGTTTTATTATTAGTTATATCTTAAGGTTGTGGAATCACCTTTGCTCCACTTTGGGTATTCATTATTACATCAATACTAATCTGGGAGGATTATATAAATGTTACAGTCCATTATGTAGTTCAGGTGAATGCATAAAATTCCATATTCCATGTGCGTGATCTGTGCTTACATTGAATTTAAGACAAGAAAATCGTATAGATTCCCTTGGCACTTGCACATGTGTGGAGCTCACACATGAATAATTGTCTGCTCAGAGAACCAATTATTACGTCTAGCCCTGACAGTTTATTGTATCATAAAATAGCTTATTCTTCTTATTCTGGGCCCAAAATTATTTATATATTCAGTCTTGTATGGCAAGGGTCTCAAATAAAAAACATTTATTTCGCTGCAAACTTTATTGCAACTGCACTACATGTTTCGTGGCTTATTTGCCACCTCTTCAGGCTATCCCTTTTAAAAAAAAAATATTAATAACATTAATTTAACACATCCCTTAATAATTCTTTTGCTATATATTTTATTAGTAAGTGCCTACATCTATGATATATTTATTAAATCTAATTATAAATTGCTACTTACATTTCTGAAGTGCTCGTTTACCTTTCACATCACGTTGCGACTGTCCTCACAGGGACTTCTCAGTAATCGATTTGTAGTCAGCTGACTTAACCTACCTCGGGAACCTCTCTGTACCATCTACCTCCTCTGTGAGGACAGTCGCAACGTAATGTAAAAGGTAAACGAGCACTTCAGAAATGTAAGTAGCAATTTACAATTAGATTTAATAAATATATCATAGATGTAGGCACTTACTAATACAATATATAGCAAAAGAATTATTAAGGGATGTGTTAAATTAAAGTTATTAATATTTTTTTTAAAAAGGGATAGCCCCTGAAGAGGTGGCAAATAAGCACGAAACATGTAGGGCAGTTGTAATAAAGTTTGCACCGAAATAAATGGATTTTTTTATTGGAGCCATAACATTTAAAGTATATATAAAATAGCTTAGTATGGGTAGAGAGTAAGAATTTTATTGAGGGAGTTGAGTATTAGATTCCACTGATGGAGGAGGAAATGCTGCATTCTGGAGTTTGTAGAAGCCCTGAAGGAGAGAACTAGCGGTCTGTGAAGAGGCGGTGTAAATAGGCCAGTGGGGAATAATAAGGATGAAGCTAGTAGAGGAGACTGAAGAAGGATGACGATGATGGAGTAGGAGCGTGTCCTCATCAGGTAACGGGCCTCCAAATAGCAATGATGATGGAGCCCAGTCTACAGTTGATCGCTATTAGCTTGCCTTCAAATTGATACTTACTTTTATAAGATTTTCCTTAAACGAAATCATTGTGTGTGTGTGGTGTGTGTGTGCGTGTTTCCGAGTGTGTGTGTGCGTGTTTCCGAGTGTGTGTGTGTGTGTGTGTGTGTGTGTGTGTAATTAATTTACTACTGTATAAACTACACATTGAAACATATTAGATCTGTATTAAAAATGCCTATTAATACAGCTGTATTAATAATAATGCCTGCTAGAGACCGCAGTTTTGGTATGAAGTTTAATAAACTCAAAATATATTCATATACAAACTGTATGGCCGAAATCGGACGTGCGGTGTTTAGAAAAGCAGTAAAGTGTACAATGGTAAAAATCTCTTTTATTAGGCGCGTCGGAAAATTGTGAAACCAATTTTCTGATTCAATTATAGTCCTACAATTGATATCCTATTCATTTTACTCTAACTTAAATATTAACAGCGTTCTTTGCAATTGCGTTGCCTTCAGTAACCCCTGACTTGCACATCCTCGTGCGATTTTTACTGTAAGCAATTATATCATTAAACCCTTATGGTAGGTTTTAAATTTCAAGCCTTGTTCAATTTCTCGCTATGGGGAAGTATATAATAACAGGTCACTCCATCAAGTGCAAAGTTAGTTTGTTCTGCAGTTAGTGTAACTAACTTTATTTTCAATTTCAGACATTCAAAACCCCTCGGCCTGGTAAACCTTTAGCATAAACTTATGAATTTGCAGTTCAAAAGCAATCGTTATTATATTGCTCGAGATTACTGAAAATTAACATAATTTTTTAATATGATAATGTAGCTAAATCATTGTATTGCGGGATGAAACATGGCAGGAGGTTCTATAATACACTATTAGAGAGTTCACTTCATTGATTCAAGAATTGAGATTAAGATATTTTACCGGATTTCCCTTAAGGGAAATCAGGTATTTACAATTGACATAGCCATCGGTAGATGGGCCATTACTGGCTGATTGTCGAGTACACTTGGAAGCACAACTGATAGGCTAGAGGATGGTGCCATTTTTCCAACTTTTTCATTACAAATTATTTTATTGTCACACGAAAATGAGGCTTAGTTGGTACCGTATAAAAACTTTCCCGTAGTAATGCATAGATTCAGGTTAAAAATAACTACTGTGTATCAGCAAAAATATATACTACATTTTAGTACCAGATGTATGTGGTTGGTTTAAACTTTTAAGCATTAGAAAAAGGGATCCAAGTATGAATAAAGGTTTTGGACCACAGAAACTCATAATTCACTGGCGTAGTTCATTATCTCAGAAACTCTTTTACCTTTAGTAATATAGCTCGTTTGCTGGTGGGAAAATATGAATAATAAAGGGGAACCGACAATATCATTAAACCAATCTAATGAACTGACTTAAATTATTACAATCGAATCTCAATTTAAACAATATGTTATATAATCAAACCACCAATGTAACCAAATACAGTTCATCATTAATTCTATTGCTGTAAATGACTTTACAAAATACAATATAACCAACGTATATTACATACACTTTAACTGATTGAAGTAAAATTTAATTCAATTAAATTATTTCAGTTCACGGCTAGGTCCCACGGTACTTTATTTATTTCTTAGCATCCGCCAATTAAAACTTAAATGATTGAGTTTCATTAGATCAACTAAGCAACAAGTATCCTCAACATTTTCAGAATGAGGATGTCGTTAAATTTGGTAAATTCTCGCTCTACGCGATATCCGAACGAATATCTTTCACACAGGAACCAGTTAAAGATCGTTAAAAATTCATAAAAAAAAGAAAATAGTTAAATTGGTAAAGCGGCGACGGCGGCAGATCAATTTAAGGGAGGCTGACTTTAGATTGGAATAATTAGGACTAATGATCGTGAGTCAGTTCGTTAATTCTGGAATTCGGTCCGACTCGTCTTAAAAAATGGATAATGTATTGGTCTCTCTGCCCAGCAAATATTGAATATTCGTTTTACTTGCTCCAATAATGTGCTCATTTATCCAGATGATTAATTAAATAATGGTAATTGAGGTAACTGCCTGCAGACTAGCTGCGTGTGCTTTAGAAGGACTATGTAATCGTCACTTCTTAGGCCAGCACTTGAATTTTCATTTCAGATGATATCCTTAAATTAATACCTTGATGGCGGTCCAAGGGTGTTCGACCCTTCGACACCTGTTAATCCAGTTTCAACCATCTAGCCATTTGGAATGGCGTTACCTCATACGGCTTAATTTCCAACGTATAAAGAGATTTAACCTCATGAATAATAAATAAAGTACATCAGCTATTCAGCTTCACGTTGTTACGCCAATTTTGAAAACTGTTTTCAAATGTCTATGAATCCTATCTAGAAGATTACAAATCTGTCGGACCTGTCAAATTTATTTCTGCCCGCTCATGCGAGACACACACACACACATTCCCGAAATCACGACCCAAATCATAGCTTATTGACGAACGAAATCGTATTGTAACTGAATGTGTTAAGGTAGAGTTTTGTTAGTTTGACTAATTAGAAACACATCCTAAAGAAAAATAACCAAATGTTTTCTTAATTTTTCTAATGATTTCAACTTAAATGAAATTCCCCCGTCCCATTTGCCTGCGATAGTGCCAACAAGGCTTATCTCATTAAAATGTTACAAGGCTTCTGAAGTTTCCATCCGCTCGCTTATGTCTAACGGTATAAGTTTGAAACTCCCCAGCTCCAGAATCTCCGTGTTCTACCGTCTCTATTAGGCTTAGTAACATAAGCACTAAGTATAACTGCCATGCGCTTACAGCTCTTATCCTTGGGGTTAATCTATAACCACCCCTCAACAAATCCCAGCCACACACATCTCTCTAACTTAATTTCTCGGTGTTATGGACACCTCCGAGCAGACTGGGATGAATTCACTTAACAAGTTGGAGCTCTTGAAACATTAGTTATATGTACATAAACTGATCTCATTTTCTTCATTAACTAGATAGGATCGATGGACGACTAAAGAAATTGTCTGGAGTCGCATCTTGAGTACAATTTTATAGTGGAACCTTCAAAAAGTAGGAATAGTTATAGCTATAATAGAGGTAGAGCTTCTGGAATTAGCTGTATTGGGGTCCTGTGGCAGAGACATGTGGGCACATCTGCTCCAGGCTCAGCTGTTATGTGTCTCCAGGCAGGCCACCTCTCCACAGCCTAACAAATTACACACAGATATGCGCTACCCTCTAATCAATTCAATTTTCACCTAATAATTGCAGCCATCCTCCTGACTCAACAAGGCTATTTCATTTTCTAATCATCTCTTTTTAAGAGTTGTCTCGTGTGCCACTTTGAAACTCTTAAATTGTCATTGCATTAATAATGGGTTTGATGTAGCAAAAAGAGGACAAAAAATCTCCTTCGCGCAGGTGCTGCGAAAATAAAAATATTTCAACGTGCAAAGCCGACATGCTGGTGATGTCATCTCAGTACTTGTCTTTATTTCTAACGGAATAAGAATCATTTAGTAATACAGGCTTACTTCAAGTGAAAATCGATGTAGAAGAGAGGGTTATCTGAATGCCAAAAATACGGATAACACAAGGTGTAGATAGTTAGAATTTAGTATATCAGTTAAAATGGTCTCCTCAGTTGCCCATTTCAACTATTAAGTAACTAAATCTTCAATTTCGGTAACCTTATGTGTCCAAGATGGGGAATATTTGTTCCTCAAAATTTTATTTGATACAAT
Source organism: Riptortus pedestris (assembly GCA_019009955.1). NCBI lineage: Eukaryota > Metazoa > Arthropoda > Insecta > Hemiptera > Alydidae > Riptortus > Riptortus pedestris. The sequence goes on along the minus strand of CM032228.1, from coordinate 102,404,255 downwards.
GGCCTCCCCAGTGAGGATGGGGCAGTTGCAACGAACATAAGAGGGAACGAGCCAAACAGCAAGTAGTGATCTAATACATCATGTAAGGGTCACTTATTAATGCAGTATCTAGCAAAGAATTATCATTGGGTACTGTTAAATTTATGTTATTATTTTTTTAAATTAATGTTATTACATTATGAAAAGGAATGACCCCTGAAGCCAAGAAACTTGTAGGGCAGAATGAACAAAGTTTGCGAGGAGAAAATGTTTTTTTTTTTTTATTGGTGACCCTCGCTATAAAATTATTAAGAACATATAACAATATTGGGTCCAGAATAAGAAGAATATTCCTAAAAAAAGAATTTCCTAAAGAAAAAACCTAATATTTGCCATCCTTAAGATGAATGAATCCCGTCATGATAAGTTACCTCTAATACTGGTTTCCTAAAGAATAGCCTGCTAAAATGTGTATATGAAAAACTAATTCTTTTATAGAAAACGTATTAATTAATATTCCAACGTATATCATTGCAGACTTTACTGTTTTAATTTGATTTTTGATTATAATCTGTTTTTATGAATTGCTTATTTATAGTTGCCTAACGTTTTCAAAATATACATTTGTTAACCCATACAGTAATTAATCTGCCTTCACGCGAAAGTAATTTTTTTTTTCTAAATCTGAATGTAATAAAGTGTATACTTATCTTGGTTCATAATCTCTCTCTAGGTTTGTTACCTGTCCTACTTAAATGCATCGTTACGATGTTGATGGGCATGACTGTATATGGACTATACCCTGCCGGTTATCGGCGAAGCGACAATGACGGGAGGGGTGTGAAATGATGGACACAGGCCGTGATAGACAGTGGATAACAGTACCCGGTACAGTTAGAGGGCTGATGGTCCACATTGTCTAGGCTAGGCTTTGTCTTTCGACCCATTTTCGCCTATTTAGCGTGTGCGGCTTCCTATATGGCAACAGCTGGTCATAGCGGTGCATCTACGCTGCTCAATGCAAACTCACCTGAATGCACTAACCCTCCAACTCATGCGTGGCCCTTTATTATTTAACGGGTGTAAACCAATTAGAGACACTGGGCCAGACCGCTCGCGGTGTACTAGTAATGGAATAATTTAATTCTTAATGATATACTTGCAGATTGTTTTAAACATTTTGTTTCTAGCCAGGCAATAGATGGTGGTTTTTACTTAACTAGTTTGATTTTTTTAAATGTTGCATGTCTTATGAATATAAATTATACATAAAGAAACTATTTATACTGACGAAGTTTTTTATTTCTCCATAATTGCTAGGGTCTCGCTATACTGTCAATTGTCATGATATAAAATAAGAATAGACAGTATCGACTCAAATTCCAAGGAAACCCATATATTCTACATGAATATAGCAACTACATAATATCTTTCTAACAATAGGTATGTATTAGCAGCGACTTATTATCAATCCAATAGACTGTCATATCAGCAAATCTTATTTTAAAGGAGGTTTGAGGGAATATAACTGAGATTCCGAGACGAATAAAATTGCATTATGATATATCTATATATATGAGTGTGTATGTGCGTGCGTGTGTGTGCGCGAATATGTGAAATTAACTTAACTACATTTCCCACCCTGTACTGGTTACCTTTATAGCCTTTTATCTATACACTTAGCAATATGAGTCTTTTCAAAATTTTCAGGAAGCCAACCTCTCACAGATATTATTGAAATATATCTGAATATATCATATTAAATTGATGGAAAACTATTTACTTTATCATAATACCCCGTGATTTTTATTAGCAGATTTCCCTTAAGGGAAATCAGCTATTGAGGTCGTACTCATGATGCGAGTTTCGAAAAATTTCTTCAAATGTCCATCGATCCTACCCAGGAGATGACAAAAATGAGGTCCGTTCAAAATTATATATATATATATATATATATATATATATATATATATATATATCTATATATATATATATATATATATATATAAATATATATATATATATATATATATATATATATATATATATATTTGTCTATTAACACTCTAGCGGTCGCAATTTTTGTTTGATCGTTACCAAACTCGGAATTTAATCGTTTTATGTAAAAGGAAGATCAAGTTCGTTAATGGCTGAAATCGGACCAGTGGGAGGGGGAGTTTAGAGGGGAGGATTTTCGAAAATTCGAAATATCTCCGTTACTATACGTCGGACCGAAAAATTGTACAGCATCAATCTTATTGCAAATTAAATTTACTATAAATATTGTTATATACATTTTTTCTCTATCTTGAATATTAACCGAGATATTTGCATTTGTATTCTGCGTGTCGTCACCAGTAGGCTATGTTCGGACTTTCCGCCGAGAGCTCTGGTGGCCGTTTCCATAACTATTCGTCTCTCGTGAATAGGTTTAGAGGTTAGGTTAACTGTTTTTTGGGGCTAGAAACTGCTGGGTTATTACGCCCTAAATAATGTTTTAGGTTTAGAGGTTTCTTACTACTACAGTTGTTATTAGGCAGATTTCTCTATTTTAAAACTTCACGTGGGAAATCTGCTTAGTTTACGCAGCCCCTGCGTGACGGACTTTTTTTGTTGTGATATTTGGATGATATTCAAAAATTCAAATTACCCATAGCACAAATAATCAGGCCGAGAAATTGGCTATTAAAAGCCAATGTAGAATATCACGTTTTGTGTAAAGTAAGTAGCTTTTTCATGTGCTTGTTTGAAGCATTACTGAACACATACAGCATAACTTTCTTAATATTTGACGTGGGAGAAAATGTATATAACAACCATTGTAGGGTATAAATAATTTATCAAGATTGTTTCTATGACATTTTTCTATCCGGCTAATAAGAACGAAAATATTTTAAATTTTCTAATCTACTCTTATCCACGTCCGATTTCAGCCATTACCTAGTATGCTCTTTGGCATAGAATGAATACAATTAATGTCAAGTAGCGGAAAAAAAAAGAAAATCTCCTGGTCGTTGGATGATAGATATTAAAGAAAACACAAACAGCAACAGAGCGCTTTCAGAGCATGAGCTCCTTCATCAGAGCCCCGTCAACACACAAACAACCTAAGGAATACTCAAGTCAACAATTGTATGATATATACTCAAAAATATTTCTTAATCTACAAAATGTTTTAAAAACAGTCAGCAAGATATAACAATTTCAATGTCATAAAAATATATAAAACTCACATGCAGCCAATGTTTAATAACAGAATAAAAACAACAGGGTCTAAAATCAATATACACACAAAACACAAGCAAGCGTTAACATTTAGTAAATTGGGAAGGATGGCTTATCATAGAGTTGGCTGGTCTCGGCTGAGGTTGGCTTTGGACTTAACATTCCCTGAAGGGCAACTAGTGCTTCGCACGAGACATATTACAGATCTTGGTTTTAAGAGGAAGCCTATGGCATATATCTGAAGGCCGTTTTCAGACTCAAAAATGAAAGGGCCTTTTGCCGGCTCACACACCTCACTAACGAAACGTACATGGGAAAAGATGCTTGGAGAAGAATGCCCATCGAAAGAAGGGAAGAACATGGCAGGACCATAGGATGAAGGATATACAGCACTGCAAAAGCATAAATGATAGTAGGCAGTTATTCCGGGATGGTAGATATTTGAGTTAATTACAAATAATATATATATATATATATATATATATATATATATATATATATATATATATATATATATATATAAACCAGTAAAACCTTTGTTAAACCTAGCTTGAAAATGAGAAAATACCTGATTTATTCCATTTTAGCTGAAAAAAATGTTATTAATATTTCTTTTCACGAAGCATATACTACTGTACTTAATCAGTCAGAAAATGTTCAAATTTTGTTTCATCATCTTTTTTTTTTTTTGTTATAATAGTATTGCATTTCAGTTTAGTCCTTAATATTTACAGGTGACCTTTCAATTTCCATCCTTTTTCTCAGTAAAGAAGTAGAAAATGTTCAAATGATAACAATAATTAATTCTCTTTTAAGTAAATATACAATTAATTCCAACTGTTCCAGTCTTATTTTGCCTCATTATTTTAACATGGAGACCTCTCTAGCAATTTGAGTTCTGTTATTTTAATGGTATTCAAACAATTTCTAACTTCGTTGTGTTTTTGTATTTTTTTTAGCACTGAATGCTAGCTTCGGAATTATTATTTTGTATATTTTTTGCTGAAATGAAAATTTATAATTAATAAATTCCTTTGAAAAGAAATTCATATTATATATATATATATATTTCAAATAAGTTATAGTAGCGAGTAATGATATCAAGTAAAATCCGTTTAATTTCAACGCAAATTAATATTAATACAGTCTATTCATGTAATTCGAATGGGAGAAGGTTATATGGTAGTAGTCAGGCACTTCTCATACTCTTCACACTTATTAAACCTCTTTAAATTTTCCAATTCATATAAAGCCTCAAATTTATAACACTACCTACACATATACCTACAGTACTTTCCACTCTGAGAGCCACGTTACTACTCAACAAATGGCTGCTTTGAAGTCTGCCCATTTTAATAGAACGGATGAAGACAGTTTCACTTATTAGTTGTATACTATTAATTCGGTATTGTTTCTAATGCTCCATTTGTGGTGCACGTTTACAGCTCCAAAACGTTTTTATAAATATTTCTATATCCAGCGTTCTCGTGCTGTTTTGTTTTCGTTTGTGAGAGTCCATATTCCACAAACATAAACGGCCATTTGCCAGATAACTGTTTTTTGTGTCATCATGTGTTCACTGTTTGAGATCTTTTTTTACTATTGACCGAGCCATGCAGGGGGGATGATAAACATTAATTAAAAAAGTTTTCATTAACCAATAAAACTACCAAGGTATAATTAATGCAAAATACTGTATGCAATACAGTTTATATTTTTCTCTTTTTGTATCTATGAAAATTAATAATTTTGACTGTATACTTTAAAGAAAGATATTTCACTGTAAGCAACCATTATAAAAGTTACATCTACCAATTAAATATAATAGCGTAAATGTCAAAAGCCTGCATTATATACAGTCTCACCAAACAAAATACAAAGTAATTACAATTTACACACACAGTAAAATTACACTACAATCACTAAATAACCTTTCTATTCACGACCCTCTCATAGAAAAAACATTGGGCACACATCAATTTTACTCTTCCAAAAACAATTTGACATCAGTTTTGTATGGATTCGTGGATATTATAGAATTTAGGTAATGAAATTGCTAATGAAGTTGGCTTCTAAATCTTCGAAAATTGTAGAATGTTACTCAAAAATACCGAAGACACACGTTAAACATTTACTACACACAGACACCATAAACAAATGGCAACAGACATTCATTTCCACCATTGCAAAATATTTGAACATTATAGAAACACCTACTAACTTTTACATAACACAATTATTTATAGGACATGGCTCAATTAAAGTGCATCTAAACAGATTTCTGTCTAGAAACCGAATAACAAACCATTATGCCCATTTGATTTTACTACTGAACAGACACCCATCTCATACTTTACTGTACACTGCTTTCATACGAAAGGTACCTTTTAAAAGATTCAGTAATGAAAATAACAAACCGATGGTCTGTTGGGGATAGACTTTTATTCTATAAGTGCAGTAAAACATCAGGAAATTCGCAGAAGATAAGTTATACCAGAAAATAAGTTATTGGAATAACTATTATAGGTACATGGATAGTATACTATTACAAACAACATTAAATAATCTATTTTCACTGTTTCATCATTTAAAATTTTGTATAACAATTTTCTTATTTATATACTAGAGTTACGTTTAATTAGTTGTATATTGGCAAAATAATGACATCGCCACAAATAAAAAAACACATAATATTTTTTGATACTATTTAGTTTTGTTGAATAATAAGCTGTAAGATTTTTTAGAAATAATTTCAAATATAGGCGAATCCAAAAGAGGGGGGAGGAAGAAAAACAGCAACCTTAATCAGTAACTTTACAATTTAATACGTGCATTTCTAAAGACAAATCAGCAAGAACTTTCCAATGATTTATTAAAATGTGGGCTCTTGGATAAAGTGTTTCCGATTTAGGCCCCTCGACATATTTAGGCCGGCTAATTGGAAATTAACCCGAATTGTTGGAAGGAGACCTTTAATAACCGTCAAGAATAAAAATATTGAAATAAATGTGTGGGTTTCGTGAAATTACTTGTTTCAAACATATATGGGCTGTGACAGACAGACAGGCACAATGGTTGGATAATAGAAGACTCCAAAAACAAATAGCCAGAAATAAAGATTAGTTTGCTGAAATCTTTAGTAAGTACAATCCATAATAAAGATAACACTCATAAACTATCACTTCCAATACTTTCAAGGCAGCCAAGGTTCCTTGGAGATACCATGAGAATCGCATTTACCAAACAAAGGATTATGAAAATCTGACGGGGCGTCTTATCAGTTCATGGTCTCAGCTGTTATGAGGCTTTAAAGGTCTCAACTGTGGAATGGAACTGGAAGACTGATTGTAGCCTATTTAATTTCACTGCATCTCAGCTATTATAATGTCGTGACTGTGTTACATATTCCCGCTAGAACCTTCACCCATTACGTCATGGCCTTTCTAAAGCACGTCATCACACTGAAGGTCTATGCAGTGCTCCGCCACTTATTCCTAATTTATCACTCTCTATACGGGAATCTACATATATAAAGAAGAGTTCATGAGAGATGGATTATTAGACAATTCTATCCAAAAACGATAACATTTTTCACTTCACTTTTAGAATAAGTGGAGGTTCGTTATCACCAGTGGATTACAGAGTTCTTCTTTGAAGTTTTTTTATCGCCTTGTTTAATAAAGTCTACAGTCATCATTCTGCTTGAACTTCCTAGCTCAGATGACGAGGGTGGGCCGCCCCTTTCAAATCAGTCATCCGGTTAAAGTATAAGCTAAACACATTTTCTGCGTTACGGATGGTGATGTTAGAATCCTAATTAAATGAAGACTTAAAATTCCAGCTGGGATTGAGATGTTTAGTGGGGAAAAAAATAATGACACAAATATTCATTATGACTTAATTACCTTTTTTTTTTTTTATTGAAATGAAATGTATTCTCCAACTCATTCATATTGCATAGAGAGGATACCCATACATTTTCAGTTTTACACGCCGAGTTATTCAAGTTCAGCATTTCTCCCCTTGTTACTCAGGGTTATCAAATTATACTGTTACAATTTTCTAAAGTTAAATTGAGATGTTTGTAGTTGCAGTGAAACTTAGAATGGCTTGTTTTAATCAACATATATTGAACAAACTGTAACCATAAGTTTTCCAATATTTGTATCTTTGGTTTTAGGAGTACTCCCTTAATATTGGAGTTAGAGAAATATGTACAAGAGAAAAATTGTAGGGGATAACACTGTCAACACGATTGGTCATATGAGACCAATGCTCCCATGCAAAATTCCGAACAAATTTAATGTTTTACATACTGACCCTCATCTTAACTACCCACTCCTCCTAGTCCTATTTTACCCACTAACCAAATTGACCATTTCTTCTATAATATTTGAAATAGTTAAATATTAATTATGGCAATTTATATTGTTGCTGCTAGAGCATTATGTTCATAGGATGTTAATTATTTATTATTTATTTGGTTTGTGCCCACATCGATCGTGATTGGCAAGATCTCTGTTTGAATAATATATTTATTCCTTCATGTTCACCTTAGTTCTACTTTATTTATATATTATGGAAAATATTCCTTAAATATCTGATTGTTTCTCATATCCGTGCTTCGTCTAAATGAATATAATAAAAGTCATCCCTTTTAAATCTTTTTTAAGTATGCTGTAGACCTATTCTATTTTATACTACATGTTTTTGTAAATGTTTATATGTTTTAGATATGTTAGTATTTGTGGAATATATTGGCTGCTGTCAGTTAATAGTTCTGTCATATCGTAGGGTATGTGAAGGTTTTCTCGTTGGATGCAGTCTGCCAGTATGAGTTTTATCGTAAGGTGTTTGTTGCAGTATTTGCATATAGGATTATCAGTCCTTGTCATTAAGTGTCTATGTGTCAGGTATGTGTGACCGATTCTGAGTCTGGCAAGAACAACTTCCTCCCGTCTAGTACTCCTTTGGCTCGATGGCCACTCCTGTGTTTAAATATCGTTGGAAACTATTGTGGTCGCTATAGCGTATTCACACACACACACACATATGCCTATATAGTTTTGTCTCTCTCTAGGTATGATAGCTGGAAATTTGAAAAATATCTTTAAATATTACGTCAGGTGTATAAGGTTCAATAGTAGATTTCCCGTAGGAGGAAAATTACTTGTGAGACAGACACATTTCACCGGAAATGTAGGCTGTTAATGTACGCTAGCTCCGCTTTCTATTTCATTAGAGTAAGGATGAATGACCGAGAAGGCGAGTGTTGAATTTAGTGTTCGAAACGAGAGTGATGTCGAAAGTATGTGTTAGTATGTAGTGGGCGAAGTCGGGCAGGATGCTCCGGGATACGTGAGTGTCGCTCTATCTCTATAGCTCCCTGATACTCCATCGAACCTTAGTTGATATCTTATACCTCTTAATTTTATCTCCGCCACAGAATAAATTGTCTCGGATTTCTGGTTCAGCCTGTTTTGAGAGTTGAATAAGCCTCAAGAAAAGCAAAAATTCTATTGATATACATTTAAAAACCTTCTGGTAGATGGCATGAAGATATGACGATTTTAGCAGAGCAATTCTACAGCAGCGATCTTGATAACATTAAAATTTATTAGTAAATTTATCAAATGTACATGGAATGACACTCAGATTGCTATCTATGCCTGAAATAAACGAAATGAGGTATTTAAGGTCGGCTTAAAAATTTTCGGGATTTATATTAGCTCATTGTGCAAGTGAGACAAGTGTATGTTTACTAAGAACTAAAAACTATAAATATTAAAAATAACCCCATTAAGATTGAAATTAAAAAAAAAATATGAAAAACTTTTTGAATAATATTAGTTCACATTTTCCCCCCGAAAAAAAAACAAAAAAAAAGCAAAAAACGATGAAACAAAAATTGCGACCTCTAAAGCCTGCGGTACAGCGTTGGTGAGTTGCCCATTGGAACAATGTAAGACTATTTTAGTTTAATTAATAGACTAGACATCTTTCATTCAACAATGGATTAATTATTTTGGAGGAAACATGGAATAGTAGTCATCATTTAAGGTATGTGAGAGCTGCGTATTATTTGTAATGCACAACTCACACTCACACACACACACTCTTTGGAGGTAGTCTCCTCAAGTAGCCTGGACGGTGAACTCCATGTAGAAGAGATCTCTTAACAGTCACCATATAGAAATAGTCTTCAAGTGACTTTTAATTCTAGCTAGTATATGTTATGATTGTGTGTGTATGGGTGTGTTATGGTTTGTGTGACTGTGAGTATGTGTTTTGCACCGTTAACCAACTTATATATACGCACATAAAATTGGAAAGACCTTAATTATGTCTTCTGTAAAGTTGGGCTACTGGACATATGAAGAAAGAAAGCCAAATCCGAAATATAAATATAAGGGAAATTTGCTAAAACGTATGTACATGGGTATAGATCTACTTTCAAGTGTATAAAATGGTAAGCCCAATTATTTAGGGTTTAAAGAAAAAACCTATTCTTGAATCTTAATGGTTGAGGTACTGGATCCCAATATGCCTGTCTAATGGGTGTTACAGTGTTAATAAGATTTCACGCACTTCCAGAGTGTGAGGAGTGACGAAGAATTATTCTCCTGTGAGAGTAATGTTCTAAGTGAATAATTGCAATCTGAACTGACCTGGTTATGAAGTTTTGGCGTTCATCTGTTTCCCATAAACATTTTAGGCGTCTGCTTTCCTGTCTTGCTGTCCCAAACACCCAACAGGACAATACTGGAGGAAAGTACTATTGAATGTCTTCAGCAAAATACAATACTAATGTCTACTCTAGGAGCAAGCTTCAGGCCAATTATTAAGGATTTCCTGCCAGTGTATTTTGTTCTGAGAATCAATAAAATAGAAACTTTTTCAAAGGTCAGTTGGTAAAGTGCTCGTCGAAAAACAAGAGCCTACAGACTTACAACATAATACAAACACAGAGATTACACTTATATAAATATATTTGACTCAGGTGAGCCGTCTTCGTATGCCTATATGTTAATAGATATTTTATATCTTAATATTCCTCTCAATATGTTAATATTCTTTGAATATAGCTGTTAAAAAATACCTCTTTATAGTATTTGAAGTAACATAGAACTACGAAAAATGTATTTAATGGTCAGAAATTCAATAATCGTAATACAAATAAACCTATTTCCTTTAGATTTATTTATGGACCGAGTACTAAGGCTTATTATTCATGGCACAGTGTATTTCCAGCACGTATTTGGCTTTCGAATGAGAATAAACGGATGTTGCTTTCTAAACCATTTATACACAAATATTCTTATATTGTATCCAGAAAGAAATGCTACGAACGTCATCACTAAAAATTTAATTGAGATATACATTGTTACTAAAATAGTTAGTTATAAGTTCACCCGGCATGAAATATTTGAAAGAAGGTAACAATGAATTAATTAGATTGACTAAAATTATAAAGAACAGAATAATTACAAATGTTAAAAGTTAGTTTAACATTGAAATTAGTTTATAAATTTTAATGGTACAAGTGATAGTAATAATTAGATTCTTTTTTTAAAGTCTATTGTAACTTTCAATATTGAATTAAATTAACTTTTTACCAAACAAATAACAGTGTATGGTGATTGGCTATATTTTAGCCCTCAATAACAGCAATAAATATGTATAAATGTATTAAGGACAACCTTTACAAACGATACAGTGTTAAGCTCGACAAACTGCAAGGCAACCAAGTTTCTAACAATGGGTACCCCTCAAGGATCGTCAATATCTCCAAAATTCTCCCCCTCCCCCTTGTGCGATTTCAGCCATTAACGACCTTAAACTTTCTTTTAACATAAAACGACTAAATATCGAGTTTCGTAACGATCAAACATTAATTGGTACCGCAACAGTGGTAACAGACAAATATATATATATATATATATATATATATATACAATTTTGAACGGACATCATATTCGTCATCTCCTAGGTAGAATCAATGAACGTATGAAAAAAAGATTCGAAAATCGCGTCATGAGTACAACCTCAATAGCTGATTACCATTAAGGGAAATCTGCTAAAAGAGCTATAACAGACACTACGTTTGTTTGCCATAACAGCTGTCAGAGGGCACAGAACTATTTCATATGAAACTGAATACTTACTAACTGATTTTATTTCACTATTCTCAGCAGAAATATACAACTATTACCAAATACTGAAAAAGGCTAATCATGACATTCAAAAATTAGTGCTTAAATAGCTAAGCCCAGCTGACCGTAAACGTTACAACAGAGGACGGCCAAAACTACTGCTACATTTAGAATTTACGCAAATGGTAGCTATGAAGAAGACAAAGTTGGCTATGCATTTGCAATATACAATGGATAACAGTTTTTTGCCGGTATGCAATGTAGACTGGACTGAATTTGTTCCAACTATCAGGTTGACCAATTTGCAGTACTAAAAGCAATAGAATTTATAAGACAAAAAAACAATAACAGACAAACAGACAGTAGAGTAACTATTCAAAAATTGACAAAACAAAATCGACAAAGCCTTAACGGAACAAATCAGAAAGCACTGTCTTCTAAACAAAAACATATAGACTCATGGATAGAATGAATTAATGCACTCACTGGACACATTGGAAATAAACACGCTGGCAGGCTGGCTAAGGCGACATTATCGATGACATTATCGCGACATTATCGTGATTGATAATTGCTTATAGAAAACACCTAAATCTAAGATTAAGGAACACTAGGATTAGAGTCCTTTAATCGACGGAATGCAATGAATAGACTAACACAAATAAATGTAGACATTTACACATTTTTAAATAATATAGAAAAAGAAAAATGTTTAAAGTAATTAATAATTGAATAACTGAAGTACTGACAGGATATGGCTCAACTAGAAGCTATTTACATACGTAAAAAATTATTACCTTAAACTAAAAAACCTCCACTGCATATGTGACAAATCTATTGGAGTGACCAACACAAAAAGTAATGAAAAGAATATGGCTTAGAAGACATATTTGGACCGTTATAAAGTACGGTCTATTTCTCGTTTATGCTAATGGTTTTATGTATTTATACGTGAAATAAATTATAACAAATAATTCAGGTAAATTTTGTAACAAATACAAAATATTAATGACAAGTATGTGTAAAGAGATATTGATGATGACAGGTGAAAATGAGTAGAAACTTTAAATTCTTTAGGAAAGGTATTTGTTGAAGGTAACATATTTGATACTGGGGCTTAGAGATTGGGTAGGAAAAGCCGGGGGATTTATTCCACGAGATCCTGGATTCACTAGGTTTGACACGGGCAGCCACGCTAAGCTCCAGGGGAAGAAAAGCAGCTTAACTCTGTATATATTTTGCCTAAAAGTATGAGAACCCCCTAGTAACAGCTTTTAAGGATAGACATTTTATAAATTTTCGGACTGTCTGAAAATATGAATTTTCAAATTCATAACCATTTAATGTATTCGTTGAAAAAAATAAAGTTACCGATGAATATATTACGAAAAAAACTTATCATTAGCGATAAATGGTTTGATCAATTCTAATCAGTCTTTCTGGTGTAATACTAGCTAAGTATCAATTGTTGAGGGAAAATTAAATTCCATACTAAGTAGTCTTTTTGTTATTCGTAATACTGTGCATCTATCGTGGAATGGGAGTAGCATGAACGATCCCCACCATCCCGTCCACAGCCTATTGTTATGGATACCAATCACTACAGAAGACCATGGCTAAGAATGTGCCTTTCAGAGATTTTGCTCCCGGACTAAATGGTGCAAGATAAAAGGCACTTCTTAAAGTACCGTGGAAAGATGCTTTTTAGTGCAACTGAGAAAGAAGCATTTAGGATGTATATTATACGTCGGTGGCTTCATTTTATGGCGCTAGGAAGTCCATTCCGAGAATCTCTGAAGAACTCCACAGATTAGACAAGTGTATCAAAATACAAATGAATCCATTTGCATCATGTAATGCCTTCACCAGTGCTCCTAGGTACGATGAGGGCATTTGACAAGTGTGGAACCTTTTCCTTGCGGTCGGAAATAGGAGAAAACTATGAAGGAGTTGGAAGAAAGGGTGGTTAGGATAAAGTGCGCACATAGTTGAGGACAAAGGCTAGCTATGAGAATTAAGGTGTTGAGCCTACATGGTAAACCTAGAATCGTAGGTTGATTCCCGCGTGGGTAGTAGGAGTTTATTTAGTGATGAACTCATTAAATAAAATCCTTATAATCACACTGGCTGGAAAAGTAAATTAACCGTCCCAATTAGCCTTCGCAGCATAAAAAGAACGTTAGTAAATAAAGAACGGAATGAATTGTACGTGAGTGTACATTACAGGGCCACATATGAATATAAATGAGTGGGGTTAGTGAAAGATAATAATAAATGCAATAATCCTCAAAACAGAATCTTTGGTGTACTTAATTCAAAGCAGTATGTATTACAACCATTATAAATGTTTATTGGAAGACAGCTAATGAAAAGCAGATTTTATGAGCTCAGGTGATACAATCCTAGATGAGGTTTACCAGGCGATATGAGGAATTTAGGCTAATGAAATAAATGTCTGCAGAATCAGTCTTTCTGCCGATTTATAAAAAAAAAAAAAGTTCATAAATTATAATGTTAAACTTATAGGGCATAGCGCTGCTTCCCATAGCTTATATGATACAGTCTGTGTACATGATTCGTTCACGCTCTACAAAAGATGTAACACCTCTTTATTTAATGATCTGTAACAACTCTTTATTAACATTCGTCTGGCTTGAGTCTGCGTAGAGAGGTTAAAATTACTAGAGATGAACATCCTTGGTCGCTATCCTTGTCTTATGTGGTTGTCGGACACGTGGGTTGAAATCTAACTACATCAGCAAGCCAACGTTTCCGTAAAATTTATAACCTTTGCCAAGGCCTGGAATATTACACACGTTCTAGATACTGGATGCTTTTTAAATATAAGACGAATGCATATTTATATTATAATATAGTAAAAGGCATTATAGTCATAAAATCAAAATTGCTTACAAACTGAAAAAGGTTTCACAAGTTTGATTAGATAAGACCAAATGCTAAAAGAAATAATTCGGGAAGGAGAGTAGGAGAGAGGATCGAAATGAAATCAGACTGTAGAATGAGCCCTCAGCTAGGTCGGGATCCCACGTGACCGACGACCACATAATAATGTGAAATATAAGATAACGTTTACAGAATTATTTATAGGAAATGAATATTCATAACAAGATACAAGTTCGCATTGCATTTGTAAATGTATATCTAAATGTTATATGGATTTAAAAAGGTTACAATCAGACAGACGCCATAGCTTCGGCATAAGGAAACTATAAAGTTAGCCTTTTTTGAAGCAACAGACCCTAAAATTAGGGTAATGATATTTACAAATTCAGTGAAATAATTATACTCTGATCTCGTCCTTTACAGGAGTTAGTAAATGTTTTTTAACATAGGAGTTTTATTCAATCCTAATCACATTCAGGATTTTGGTAATTCAGTGAAGTTGATCCTAATTCAATTATTATGTTTGCCATTGGGATAAATATCGTGTTAAAGCCACCTCGGAATAATAATAGCTCAGTGATGTATTTTGCTAGAATCGGCGTTCAATGCCATTTATAAGTTTTCAAGGATGAGGTATTGACGTGGTATGTGCCATTTATTGATGGAGGGGGGGGGTGGAAGAATCGATAAAATTACTAGGTTCTGAGTTATGTATGAGGTCATTGGCCCTAACTGAAATAGATGTCATGTGAACACGAATGGCGAATCATTTTTCTGAATTATTTGCTCTACTGAGATCCCTATACTCGGCATTTCAGGCACTGCTTCTCTGAGTAATTTTAGAAATACTGTTTTTCTAATGTCACAATGTACAGTCAAGAATACGGTACTTCTGGAAATGCATACACTCTGCGGAAGTTCAGTTTACAGTTAACTCATTCAGTTCCAAACTAATCAATCATTGGAAATTAATATTTCTCTCCTTTCATTGTAGTATCATTTTTCATATCATTGAAAAGTATTCATATTTAAGATTTTGACCTAAATCTGATCAATTCTGATAACAGCAATACCTCAAAATCCAACTATCTTGAATGTTATGTGCATAAAAGATCTACAGCCGTCAGAGATAAATACGATCAAAAGATAAATTATTCTTGCTAAACCATATATTAATTTTTACGCAAATTTCGTGTCTGTCTTCAGAAAAAAATAATTGTCTACCATATTACTTTCTACAGTAATCTAAACCATCGGTTTGACATTTGTCGTCATCGCTACTTTGAGGTAGGTATTCGCTTCATTTAAGACAGCCACGTTTCAGTAAGTGTTTTGACAGTGCCTCCCAAAGTCCAGCAGGAAAATACAATATAAACTTGATGCAATGTAAGTGAAGACCACCATATTTATCCAGCAGGTGGAACAAAAGTCATTCCCCTTCACAAAACAATTTCATTACCCCTTTTAAAACGTACTTCATCCATCTTCAATGCTGTTCACTATACGTACTATATCAAAATCTAATGAATC
Organism: Riptortus pedestris; assembly: GCA_019009955.1. NCBI lineage: Eukaryota > Metazoa > Arthropoda > Insecta > Hemiptera > Alydidae > Riptortus > Riptortus pedestris. Next base: position 102,388,464 of record CM032228.1, on the reverse strand, counting down.
GTTTACGTTGGAAAAAGTCGGACTTGTTGAAGACATTTTATCAAGAGATAAAAATACTAATTGCTTTGTTTAAACCATTAATTGCTTGCGTTAACAGAAACCGTAACCACCTTCACAAAAAATAGTTCTAAAATAATAATTCATGAAAATAAAAAAAATCCTTAAGCAAATAAAAATTATTATTATGGGCTAATTTTACCTTATTTTATGCTTTAGATGTACGTTACAAATAAATAAATGTTTATAGTAATTCCAGTATTATAGGTTAGATATGGATAAAATATATGGATATTCTACAGTTGTTCCGCAAATAGACAATGAACTTGTGAAAGACTTAGAATTGGATGTATATTGGTGTGCGGCATGTGCTCTGTACTTGAATTGGCATGAAAGTGTGGTGCTATTGTGGCGAGGCCAGACAATGGCAACTCAGATTGCAATGGTGCAGCAACAAACCGCAAATATCAGTTATCGGACTACCACGTTTGCAAAACAAAAAGAAAATTACAACAATAAATCGTACAGTCGCCCAATCTTGCTGAATAGATTGAACTTTTCAGTGGTTCAGCCTCTTCTTGCACAGCACAAATACTTTCAGATTTTACTTATTTTTTCGGGGACCTTCCCATTTCTTTAAATCTGTAATAAAATTATGATTAGGTAAACCAAAATTAGTTTAGCGACTGAACATAAGACAGCGAGGAATTATAATATCTTCACTTATTGAGAGGATTTATTGTTTTTGGGTTTAATTAATATCCTTGCTTCTAATTGACATTTTTTTTTATCATACTCAGTACGTTGCTCCCTCATGTTTAAATTTAATTTTGTCATGCATATATACTAAAAAACTAAGAATCTACAAAATTAAATATTTTCCTACATTTCGAAGTGTAAGATAAGAAGAATGCCTCAAAGTAGTCGAGTCAGGAATAATTTTAATGAAATCCATTTCAGTACAATTGTAAAAAAAATACAAGAACAAATAATTATTGGGCGTTAATGAATGATGTCACTTTTATCAATATTGTAAATGCAGAAAATTTATTATCAAGAATAGTCATTAATAATAACAAATTAAATATTGACCTTTAGTTTACCACTGAAAAGCAGAAAATAATGCATACCGAAACTGACAAAATTTTAAACTTACTGAGAAGTTTTTTCCCAAACTCTTAACCACTAAAATATTGAGAAACAGAATAATGTTACATTTGATGTCAATAGGATAAGTGGAGTAGAAGCATCAAAATACGAAGTTTGGTCAGATGCAATACGCTTTATTCTGGAATGTGAAATTCCAATGTTCATAACTTGAAAAAAGATTTAATGGGAAAAAATGGAAAAATCTTTTCAATATCAACCTACCCTTATTAATCCAGTGTAGGGGAGGGTTTGACAATTTTTTGTATAAACGACAATGAATTATACAAATTACAGTTGAAATATGTTCAATTTCAAGAATCTGTCTCATCTTTTTAACAATATATAAAATGTTCATAGGCAATACTTACACGTTCAGAAGGTCGTTACTACAATTGCCCTTATCTAAAGATCAAAAATAGTTCTTCTGAACCTCAACATTCAACATAATATTACATTTTAAGTGGTCGCTAGAATTCAAATTAAGCCCTTTCACTTCAATTTATACAGGCAATTTGGAATTCTGTCCATATCGATTATCTTAACGAGCCTTGTGAGCAATGAGGTTTCATTAATAGCAATGGTAGGTTAAAAATATACCCTAAAAAGAATGGTTGACTATTTACAACATTCACATGAACTGCAAACACCATGGTTGTAAACGCGATTCGACGCCAATTATAGTTTCTAATGAGCTTGCCTGGAGCTTTTTATCTCCGACCCTTTCAGGTTGAATCGATATTGGAATTTTCAAAGATGTTTGCCAAAACAGAGATTCCTTAATGCCATAATGAAAAGGGGATAAAAAGCTTTAAAGAGGCATGATAAAAGGCGTGGAGCGTTGGAGCAAAGAAAATGAGGGAATGAGTTTGGTGTGGTATAATGGAAGGATTTAATGAAAAGAAAGATAAGCGTGGAGAGGAGTTGGATGTAATCTCCTACCTCTTTGGAGCCTTCCACAATGGAACATTTTATTCAGGATCACACCCCTTCCTACTTAAGGGGCTTCCCTTCTCATTTACCTTATAGTATTACCACTCCTATTCTTACCCTCTAATCAGAAGCCAACAACCATCTTCTGTTTTTAGCAATTCACTTGAGGGCTTGATGGTTCCATTGATTTCACCAACCTTTCAGTAATCAACCAATAATTGCGGACCGATCCACAGCCAAGCTAAGAATGACACTGCTGTTTATCTATATCATATTGCTGATTGGAAATCTGCAAGATGATATTGATGAACATCTACATATTAGCATTATGCAGACTATAAAATTTTCTTCAAATTTTATGGCAAGGGTCTCCAATAAAAAAACATTTTTTTCGGTGCAAACTTTATTGAAACTGCCCTACATGTTTCGTGGCTTATTTGCCATCTCTTCAGGGGCTATCCCTTTTAAAAGAAAAATATATACAAAATTATTAATAGCATTAATTTAACAGATCCCTTAATAACTCTTTTGCTATATATTGTAGGTAGGTAGGTGCCTAAATCATGATGATATATTTATTAAATATAATTATAAATTGCTACTTACATTTCTGAAGTGCTCGTTTACGTTTTGCATTACCTTGGGACTGTCCTCACAGAGGAGGTAGATGGTACTGGAGGTTCCCGAGGTAGGTTAAGTCAGCTGACTAAAAATCGATTATTTACCAGTCAATCTTGAACTCGGTTATTGAGCGTCATAATTTAAGAAAAAATGTTATAGATTATATGATTGAGGTATTTGATTTCTGTTTTTTCCCACAGCCCTTTTTCTATTTTTTTTTCTATGCAAGCCTTAACAAAGATAGTCATTAGAGAATATGTATTAAGAACATATAGAAAATTGATCAAGCAGATGAGAAAAGTGACGAACTAAGAAAGTACTTGATGGGACAAACGATTAAAGAGGCTGAGAAGTCTTCAGGACATTCTAGGTTACAACGATTACAGAGTTGGTAGCAGGCAGGTAGTGATCGTAGAGATAACAGATTCCTATGTTTGTGTCTTCATATGAAAATGACTTTCTAAATACTTTTTCCCCCTCATCTTATGCTAACTCAAGTAATCAAGCCATCGACTCAGCGTAATGTAGCTCAGAGATATTTTAAATATGCTGATGACATTGATAAAGCATTACAATGAAGTTGGTTCGAGGAGTTTGGCTTCTGCATACAATAGGGCTATTTGATTTCCCTTGAGAATTTGTAAGGTTCGATTCTAATCTCCATCAACAGGCGAGGAGTTGAATTTCTGAATCGCGATCATTCTGGAAACAAAAACAAACTAATGACCTCCTCAAATCACGCATATCTAAAGGCAGATTGATATCATGGACAGTCAAACTTATCTCAGTGCTTGGCTACATTGGAGTCACGTAACATATAACATATTAACGTTTGGAGGCATTCAATTATTACTAGGCAATTAGACCTAACACAGTACGTTTCCCTGTAATTCAGAATATTTCTTAAGAGCTATTTTACTTTTTATCAGTTTGGGAAAATGTGGAACAACAATTTTATGCCTCTTTTCGGATCCTCTTTTTTACTTACATATATGTTTTCCTAAAACCATTCTACAGAATAGCTGAGAGAAAGAGAAATTGTATTAATAGGAGTACTAAGAGAAAAAAAACCAAGACCTCCAAGAATAAAGGATGCACCAGCATGATAAAAAGATTACGCATATACTACCCAAGAATAAGATTTCATACCTCTATTAAAGTAAGAAAAATACTACTTACTAACATTTAATTTTTTTCTTCGAACGAAAAAAGTTCCAAAATAAGCTGAAAGTAAAATAGTAAAAACATATACCTGTTTTTCAGTTAACTTTGCTGGGGACGAGTCAGAGATTCCTTGTTTTTCTGGCTATAAGCTCCAGCAGAAGGTCGAAACCCCGACCGCTAGAGAAGGGAAAACACTAAATGTATGAAAAATGAAATATATGTAGAAAATGCGAGACTATTAGAGATATTTTTATAATGAACAAAAAAGGTCTTATAGGAATCTTCAATGACTCTAATAGGTACCGAGACCTGAATAGTCGCTCAATCAAAAGGAGAAGTGCACAACTAGATGTTGCAATAGACAATATGATGTTTCAACATTGAAAAGGTAGTTGTTTTTGAGTTATGCGAGATAGCATACAGCATTTGCATACAGACGTCCGTCCAAAACTTGACAAGATGAATTGAGGGAGGGTCAGGAAAAATAACTCCGCTGAACTCCGAAGAGCGGCTTTTCCTTAATCTGTACAAGGATGTAATAATTACATTGAGAGAAATGTATTTGCCCTAGACATTTCTATAATGGAAGACTGATATGAATGTGCATTAGAGTATGATGTAGAATGTGGAAGCGGATGCAGTTGAGGTATGCCCGCCGGTCAGCGGCTCGCGTGTCCGGATTTCCGTCCGCCACTCCATCACCTTACAACAATGGAAACCAATTATTTTTGGGAAAATTCTCTAGAGTGCAGCCTTGTCTTCTCTCCTGCTTTTTGTATTCCCACCAAACGACGGGGTTAATTGTTTCATTTAAATTCTATATTATTCATTAATTTGTTTATTATCGAACTTCATCTTTCTTAACCCCCGTAATATAATACTTTTTACATATTTCAATGTAATAAATCATGATTCAAATGTACGATGATTCTTTCTGTGAATGTACAATTAAGGACAAACATTGGAATGTCTTTACTTAACACACAGTTGACTAGTGCAAATTTCTATAATTCACTTAATATTATTATTTTATTTATCATTTTTTGTCTTAAAAACATATATTCATTTTTAAATATTTATTTTATGATTTACGAGCTATATAAAAAGTAGATCCTGTAATTTTAGAAGAGTAAACACTTCCTAGAGACCCACGTATACGTTGGGGTCTTGGAGGAACTACATCTCAAAGCAATAACTTTAGACGTTTTGGAAGACTTAAAGGAAATCAGATATTTTGGTTGAATATCTGAGGTTGAATTTTACTGAAAATAGTTATTTATTATACAAGTGACGAAAATAGATCATTTTACAACTCGAGTGAAACGTTTACCCACACGAGTGAAACGTTTCCCAGACGAGCGAAGCGAGTGTGGTAATTTCACGAGAGTTGTAAATTCTACTTTCGTTATGAGTGTAATATTAAATTTTTTCTGTAATCGTGTAATATATGATCAGATCTAACCAGAATATGAACAAAATTAGGATCTTGTGAAGATTATGGTATGTTGTTGGTAGGTTATAAGCATGGTTGTGAAAGGTTATAAGCATAGTTATAAAACAACTAGTGATGATTGTGAAGTAGTGCAGTTATAAACATGTGCAGGTTATAAACAAGGAAGGTAATTATTATTATATTTAAATTTTAAAATATATTGATTATTTCCACCAATAATTCATTCACATTTCAATTTATTTTGTTAAAATAAATTCTTACAATGTTAAGAAACATTTAAAAGCATTTAATTTCCAACTTCAAATTATTTTTTAATTTATACTTATTACTAATTAAGAAGGCAATTCACTTTCTTCACTTGTGAAGAAAGTGATTACTTTCTTCACTCTATTACAAAATGTTTCACTTTCTTCACTCATTTCAGTTTAGTAATGTTACCATTATTCAACGATTACAGAAAAAGTAAATAATATTGATTTTTGAGGAGCTGGATGGTGAAGGAATTATTATCTCAGGTAAAAAAAAAAACGCCTGGTTCCTTCACTGTTGTTTACAACAAACACCAGCGAAGGAACGAGGCGTTTTCAACAACTTGCCAAAGTAGTTACAACAAATAGGTCTATTAAGTAGTTTGTTCAAGGTTTTGACAGCATTATTTGCTTTAAATACTATATGTAAAACAATTAATATTTGGAAGCTATGCTATTTATTATGTCGCATGCAGGTTATTTGGCAAGTCTTGTCTACATGGGGCAATTAGGAAAAGAGAATGGAATGTACAGATAAACATTTATCTTCAATCTTTTCTGCGGATGTGAAATCCGCTTCGTTTCCGCAACCGCTATGCCCCCTCTGATCCAACCCTCCATCGAACAATTCTTTCAAAAATGTAGATTTAGGCTTTAGAGGTTCAATATTAACCTCTCCGCCCTTCTTTGTTGTTGCTGATTCTGGAAAATATATATAGTTATTCAGATTGCTGATAAGAAGCAGGTAATTCACAATTTAAAATTTGAAAATGTTTTAATTAACCCATTTAAAGAGTATATATTAAAAATGGGGGAAACAATGGAACTTATTAAAATGCAAACAAGTTTATTGGGGGGATCCTAAAAAAAATCTCATTAGAATGCTAAGTTTAATGAAAAAGTTAAGGCTACCTCGTGGGTCTGGTTTTTCAACTCGCCCAACTTCTCTTAAATATCTATACATAATTTATAGCACCTTGTTTTAACAGCATTGCTAATGTTTTCCCCTAATAGAGGCTTTTTAGTTTATAATGCAATGGAAACTAATATTATTTTTTTGGCGTAAATATACGCAAATGTTGTGGTGTAAACTCAGCCTTAGAGATTGATCTGAAAAACCACACCCTTATTGTGATTCATATGTAGATCATCATGTTGAGCTTTGAAAATATCCCCAAGGGGTAATCCGTGAAAATGTATTATTTATTGTAATGATCTTTCAAATCAAAATAGCTTAAGGAGGGTATTTACAAGCCCAAGAGGCTCGTAAGACTCTATAAGATTAAATGCCTCCGACATATATACATATATTCATTGAGTGTGAACATGGGAACATTCTCCGGGAGAGTGATCAAATGATGAGGTTTCAAATGATCAAGGGGCCTCCGATAGGATATCATCAACTAAATAATTGAAATGCTATTGAACAAGCGTATATGATATGTTTATTTGAAGAGACGAGATTTGGAGCAGTCAGTGTTCATCTTGTTATTGAAATTTTGGCTTCAACTCAAGGACCTTGATAAACCTCACACTCTACCCTCGGATGAAAATAATCCTCCAAGTTTCAAAGATTTGAGAATTTGTCACGCTTCTATCTTCTTGGATATATATTAGAAGAAGCAAGGACTCATCTTTCGGAGATTCTAAAGGAGCATGGTTTCGGTCCTACGATAGTATAGTCCAGCTCATGTTATTAGGCTCTATTAATAAATTCTAATCATTCACAGTCTCAGACTTCACAGTATTATGATTATAATATGCTAATTATATCTTACCACTACTTTCCAAGTTTTATGTAAATCTAGGTGTATTTCTTATTCAAATACATTAAGCTGGGGTAATGTTTTAATGGTTTGTTCTTGTAGGTTTCTTCAGAATATCAGTTTTCCCTTTTTTCCTGTTACTTACTGATCGCCTTCCTATCAATATCCTGAATTTAACACATTACTTTATTTCCTTATCACTTTAGATATTTGTTCCTAGAATTTTGAATTCACTCTCCCGTTTCCTTCATTATCATTTGTAAGATTTCTGACCGACTACTATAAGTAATCCGACATTCATAACCAACATGTACATATACAAGGGACTTACATTTTCCTAAGACATAGAAACTTATCAAATCCACTTAATGATTTTTTTCATTTTCAATCCTTGCAGTCTGTTCATTTGTCTTATTCCTAATAAAGTTATTATTTATAATACTTGCTAAATTACTTCATAAGTGATTTCTTCATGTGTTTGATCCCTGTTTGTCCTTCATGTTTTTCATTGTGCTCGTTTGTATTACATTTATTTTTATCTTGATATTTAAAGAGTGCATCTTAATTGCTGCGGAACTCTGAATAAATAAATAATAAGTTGCATAATAAACCAATCATAATTATTAGGAACATTACATCTATTTTTTTTTAAAGTACATAATGTGATAGATTTACAATTCCTACGATAATCTTGGAGACCCCAATGGCACCGAATAATCTCTTCTCGCGGGCTTATGGTTGTCATTACCTTCCAAAATACTGTCTTATAGTGCAGGCGCCAGAGGGAGTTGAGTATGCAAAATATCCCGACCACATTATGTAAATAGTTTTGAACTCAGAATTATAGCTTCCAAATTATGAATCTGGATGTTGCCAGGAGGTTTTTTTGGACACCTATACGTGTTAATTAGATTATTAGGCAAAGGAAACGGAACAGTGCAGAAAGTCTTTTTCTAACGATAATCTAATGTTTAATGGGGTGACACCTATTACTATATTTATATATATATATAATTCTACTGTACGTGTGTATGTCAATGAACTCCTCCTAAACGGCTGGACTGATTTTTTTGTACGCGTTTGGGTGACGACCTGGATGGTTTAGCGTCACAAATCAGCCCGGCAGATGGAGCAGGAGTGGGGGTCGTAAGGAAGGCCTAAAATTAAAAATAGCGATATTTCGTTTCCTATTGGTTTTTCGGCAAATATGCACAGGTTAAAAGTTGTTTATGTTGTTATTTAGAGTGACTTTTGTTATATTCACTTTTGTCGTATAACAAAGTATAAACGAGATATGCACTAAAAAGTAAAGTGTGAGACAACAATTTTATTGGGACCAACGATTGAACCGAACTTAACAAAACTCTATACGTAAATTAGCATTAATTCTTCCATGATTATAAGCTATATTAATTTTTTTAGGTTCGTACTGGAGTAAGGGTTATGAGGGATGCCTGAATAAAAAATTCGCGATATTTCATTTTCTGTTTGTTTTTAGGCAAACTTGCACATAACAAAAGTTGTTTTCTGTATTATTAAAAGAAGCTTTTGTTTTAAAAATAATATTATTAAATTTAATATCCTAATAGCATGAAATATCATGCAGGACGACGTCTGCCGGGTCCGCTAGTTTTTACTCATGATGCGAGTTTCGAATAATTTCTTCAAATGTCCATCGATCCTACCCAGGAGATGACGAAAATGAGGTCCGTTCAAAATTATATATCTATATATATATTTATATATATATATATATATATATATATATATATATATATATATATATATATATATTTGTCTGTTAACGCTCTAGCGGTCGCAATTTTTGTTTAATCTTTACCAAACTCGGAATTTAATCGTTTTATGTAAAAAGGAAGATCAAGTTCGTTAATGGCTGAAATCGGACCAGTGGGAGGGGGGGGGTTTAGAGAAGGGAATTTTTGAAAATTCAAAATATCTCCGTTATTATTCGTCGGATCGAAAAATTGTATAGAATAAATCTTATTGCAAATTACATTTACTATAAATATTGTTCTATACACTTATTCTGTATCTTGAATATTAACCGAGATATTTGCATTTGTATTCTGCGTGTGGTCACCAGTAGGCTATGTTCGGACTTTCCGCTGAGAGCTCTGGTGGCCGTTTCCATAACTATTCGTCCCTCGTGAATAGGTTTAGAGGTTAGGTTAACAGTGTTTTGGGGCTAGAAACTACTGGGTTATTACGCCCTAAATAATGTTTTAGGTTTAGAGGTTTCTTACTACTACAGTTGTTATTTGGCAGATTTCTCTATTGTAAAACTTCACTTGGGAAATCTGCTTAGTTTACGCAGCCCCTGCGTGACGGACTATTTGTATAAATTGACTCTATTACGGTACATATGATATTGTTTATTTTATTTTAAATAAAGCGGCGCATGAAAAAAAAAACTATACAAGGCCCAATAAAGTTGATGAGTATATAATACATTTTTCAAAAGGATATAATACTTGTAAGGAGCTCTTTATGCTGCTAATCATGAGAGCGTTGATAGGGAAGGAGCCTAATGACCTTATTAATAATACTCGAGTATGCTTTCGTCTAAAGAGCCCTTCTAAATTAACTGTAGACACAGAGAGATAAGTGACAAGATGAGTGAAGGCATGGGAACCCTTATCGATGTTGACCCTTCGGACTCATATCAGCCTCCATGATTAGATGCTGGGTTCTTGATGGATCTATCTTTAAATATCAAGCCACTGTTAGCCCACCATTTCCTTTCTCCTTTCATCAAACATCCCTCTCACCATTTTCATTTATATCTTGCCTGAGGCCAACTCCTTGGAATCCGTCACTTTTGGATTGCAGTGATAAAAGTCACGAATTTCGGAGACTCGGCCCGTAAGGAGAGCAATTTTAGATTCCTGGACTCAACAACAAAAGTCTCTTGAGGACCTGACTTCATTGTACTCCGATTAAATAAAATAAACAAATTGTTTGGTTGCACTTCATTTAAAATTCTAAATGCACGATACCTCCGTTCTAATGCATTAAATCAAAAAATATTATAGAATATAATATGTAAACTTTTTCAAGGCAAACAAAAAAATCCCTATACATACCTGAGGATCTCTAATGCCTCAGTTAACTTTTTTATGTTACCTTTCTCCAACTACCATCTCTCCCCTTAAGTCAATTTCGATCGATATGAGAGGTGCACAACAAGACAGACCTTAACAAAATCCCATATATGAAATTTCAACACTTTAAGTCTAGTGGATTTAAAGTTATACGAGAATCTTATGTATTACGTATTATTATATATTATTATATTGTTATTAATATATAATGTTATTATATATTATTATATTGTTCCAATATTTGCTTATTTAGTGTGCGGTGGCACACCACTGAGCCTCGCAACGCATGCTGGGAGAGAGTTGTTGGTGTGCTGTGAGCTTCCAGGGAACCGCTTGTTAATAACTATTTCAATAAACCAGTTTGTTTTATATTTGTCTACAGTGAGTTCCACCCATTTCATAGTTAAAATTACGAATAAACGTCATGCTGAAACGGGACGAAAGGTCAATACGGATAGTAAGTGTATGGAATATAGACATATTACAAATATTTCTCAACTTCAGATATAATAAATTGACAATTATTTTTTAAGTCATCTAACAGTTGTTTTCTGTGCTTTCCAGTTCACTTCAAGGATAACATTAGACGCAAACTCTGTATAGTTTCTAAATAAATTAAAATATATACTGTCAATTAAGCAAACAGTGTTTTCAGATGATTAATAAACAATTTAAAGATTCAATATTTTTCCCAAACGTCTTTTATGTTGTCACATGGTTTTAAAAAGCTATGAAAACGTTTTGTCGAAACCGACCGACCTTGTCGAGGCCTACAAACATGTACGTATGTAGAGTATGAACTGGCTATACCTGACAATTGATCTCATGAAGAGGTAAACCTAATTTTCACGGGACCTATCAAGGGAATAAGAGGGTCACAAGGACATGCAGTGATTTCCCATTGCCTTCTGCATCAGACCCTCCAGCAATAAAGGCATCATTAGGAAAATTTAACTCTCCCCAGTAAAGGCATGAGTAGAGAAAATTCGTTTCAAGGTCAGAGTTGTAAGATAGCCATCCTTCCGTAGCCTGTAACCTGCATAAGCTGACTAATTAGCCAGTATGAGAATGCAGACTACAACTACCCTACAGTCTTGCCCCACTGGCATGTGTAAGTGAGAATTTAGGCAAGGAGTGGACCTGCAAATATACAATTAGTTTGAAAACCAAATTTATGAAATAATTGGAAAATTTATGAAACTGTTAATGGTGTAACTTACATCATAAAAACACATCTTGAAATATGTAATGAAAACTGACCGATCTAAAACAGTTCCATTAGATTGTGTGACTGGTTGGTACCGTTTTCAGTAATTACCGAATTAAATTGTGTACCCATTTAAGAGTCACCATATAAAATAAGATCTGAAAAATGAGAGCTATAGCTGGAAGTTGCTGAATAGCCTGACTATTACATAAAACATCACTTGAAGAAACTTTTTATTGCCATCTTAAGAATTTTTATTAGTATTCTTCTTTGCGGGCAAGCAAGGCATTGCTGAGTTACGACCTTCTGCATCATCTAGTGACAGACGTATCTGCCATCTACTGTACTGTGTTTCTACTATACTCCAACCGTCGCAATGTATAGTACTCCTGTGTAACATCAGCTTGGATATTTTGTAGCTTCGTTGGATGAGTTTAAAGGCTCAAACTTGTAATATTTATTTTGATAAGTCCCTTATTTTTCACTTAAACCTATTTGAAAAGAAGGTGAACAGAATCCCTGTTAACTCCTGCATGAGATTAACCAAATGTGAGTGCTCCACTAAGGCCAAAATTGTAAACAGATCCTCTCAGAAACCTTATTAAAGTTAGTTATTACACCTTAAAGCAGTGAGATCTAAATCTTGCAATTAGTTGCATGAGAGCATAAATTTATTGATTTTCATAGTTTCCTCTATATCTACGTCGTCCCTTTTGTGGATTCCTTTAAAGTAAAAACGACACAGAATTTTTAACTCAAACATGATTTGAGCTGCTTCATCAGTTTCTTGTACTTGGAGCATTGTTTAGATATTAAATCTAGTTGTACGTTGTAAGTGATGCACTCGAGGTATAACCCCCGTTACCCAATGGCCTGGAATGAGTTGTCTCCAGTAGACTGGCGGGCCTTAATATACCCGGGGGGCAGTGATCATATCAGCAATGCCCAAGTTGTTAGTCGACGGGATCTCGGAGAGTCAATGTCCTTCATCATCCCAACAGGTTGTCAGATTGATTGAGTCACTGGACTCCCGTCATTCCACTACCGCCACGACTCCCGGACGCTTTGGTAGCGCACCGGTCTACTAAATCCGTTCCATCAGTCTATTCAAGTACTGACCTTGCTCCATGCTGCTTAGCTTGGATGATCTATAATATTAATGCTCTACCACTGATCTATGGGTGCTCCAGTACTAATATATTGGCTGTTGGTTCCGCCAGTGTATATAATACCATAGTCAAAGATGTCATCTTTACTGTGGGCATAAGGCACCATTCTGAAGCTATGTCAGTTGTAAACCGTCTAGGAGTACAACTATTGAACGGCCTGATGACGGTCCCATAGCATCGACGATCAGTCAGTAATGACGCCATCTAAAGACAGATTTGACTACAGTATAAAAGTTATTAGTTAAGGCTCACTTTGTATTACTGCGTCCGATCAGCTACCTAGAGGCTGTTACTCTTTCCTGGTCATGGTAGGCCTAAAGCCACTAAATAAAATCCTCTATCGAGCCCAAGACTATAAAATAATCATAAATAGTTACAGTAAATTTAATATAAATATGAATGTGACATGTATTAGAAATTAACTGTTTGTTAGAATTTAAATAAGGTAATTCAAAAATCCAGGTTTATTCGGAAAGACTTTCTAGTTAAAAAATTAAGGAGACGTAATTCTTAATAAAGTAAGGTGTGGAGCTGTACCTAACCTTTCAATAAGGTAACTTTATAATGTTGAAAATGGTGTTGTGAGGAGAAGCTGGGCTGTGGAGATTAGCCGAAGAAAGGCGTTACGCTGCGTGCAATTTCACGCTTGAGAAGAGAATACCAGCCCTGCAATGACATTAGCTGCTCTTATTGCCTGTAGAAATAATTACATTTAGCCCTCTCTTCACAAGGGGCTTTGTACAACCTCTTCACACGCTCCTTGCAGACTTCATCCGCTCATACGAACCCACCCATCCGTGCCATATCAAAAACCTTCATCAAGCCGTAATCATCACATTAACTTCCTCTCAATAGTTCCTTCATTACGCTCATGTCATTCTCTCTACTATTTGATAATATAAAAGAGTGAGACGGGAGAGGTTGTCCCGACGCACTGAGTAAATAATTATACCGCTGAAGAATATTAGTTTTCAAGTATAACTGTAAGCAATAAATCAAAATCAGATATGTATGGACTAACAACACCAATTTAGTCAGATCTTTTTATTAACGTTAAAATAAATTTTAATATAAATGATACTATTATTATTATGAAGAAAGTGTCTTCTCAGCTGAAGAAAAAGTCCATATATAAGGATAATCCAACAAATATGAAGAGTCTTAACATTTTTGGAGATCTATATTAGAGGGAATTGTTCACAATTATGGCGGTTTCAAGAATTACCTTCTGTGTTTCTTCTGTATTTCTGTGGACAGATTTAAATTCTGGGTGCCCTTACAGGCACGAATCCATTTGCACTTTATAGCCGTTGCAGTGGTAGACTTAAGCTTGTAAACGTCTTTTTGCTCAATAACTAATCCAAAAAATTGTCTAACTTTTTTGACATAAGATTTTCAAATATTCACATCTTTTGGCACAATACTACGGTGTCAATAATGCCGTCAGTCTTATTGACCCTGTTAATAATAAGAATATCCGGTTTGTTTTGAAGCACAAGTATGGTCAGTTATTATCATTTCATCTATGTACATCTTTACATTGTCTTTATCGGTGTACCATTAGAAATTCATTTCTGATATTATCTCTAATCTTGGCACCCTGCTTCACGGCCATAAGACTCTAACGTATCATGACAGCAAGAATCCTCTGTTCAACTTTGACTTCATGGGTATCGTTCAACAATCATATTCCTCATCCATACATCAGTGAGGCATTGGTAATTCTTTCTTGATGGTAGTAGTCACATCCCGAGAAGAACAAAGAGTCCGCAGGGGCTGCGTAAACTAAGCAGATTTCCCACGTGAAGTTTTACAATAGAGAAGTCTGCCTAATAACAACTGTAGTAGTAAGGAATCTCTAAACCTATTCACGATGGACGTATAGTTACCGAAACGGCCCGCACTAGCTCTCGGCGGAGAGTCCCGAACATTGCCGACTTCTGCCGACCACACACATGCTGTATGCATTGGATTTGTATAATCCAAATATCTCGGTTAATATTCAAGATACAGAAGAAATGTATAGAAAAATATTTATAGTAAATATAATTTGCAATAAGATTAATTCTATACAATTATTCGATCCGACGAATAATAACAGAGATATTTCGAATTTTCAAAAATCCCCCCTCTAAACCCCCCCTCCCACTGGTCCGATTTCAGCCATTAACGAACTTGATCTTTCTTTTTACATAAAACGCTTAAATATGAATTTTGGTAACGATCAAACAAAAATTGCGACCGCTAACGCGTTAACAGACAAATATATATATATATATATATATATATATATATATATATATATATATATATATTTTTTTTTTTTTTTTTTTTTTTTTTTTTTTTATAAAATATTGTTTGAAAGAGGTTATTGTAACTCCGAGATAACTGAATTTTTTGGGACTGATTCAAGATGGGTTTTTTTCATGTGTAAATTATGGCTATCAAAAGTGTATTTGTTCATTTCTTGGTTCTTTTTGTAGTATGTGCTTTCTTCTGTAGCTGACTTTACGTCAGCCTTTCAGCTTCTGAGAACAGTGACTTCATTTGAATATGCGAGTTATTTATGTATCTGATTTATAACTATTTCCCCTTTCACCTTGAATGGTTCCAGCATTGCCGTTCTCAAAGCTAGGTATAACAGCATAGGCAACGACTAATCACTTTGCCTCATTCGTCGTCTTGCACCATTTGACAGCGGGAGCTCTTGATTCACGCCCTGCTGAGTCGGACAAGTTCATCTGGAAACTTAAGACTAGACCCCCACTATATTTTCCCAAGATAGCTTCTATGAGCTGAGTCACATGCTGCTCTCTTGTCAATATAGTGCTGTACATTTTGCTCTACAATCTGTTTGACTTGCTCCTTCGACATAATGATCACCCATTCTTTCGTTCTGATAATCTTAATTCAGGTCCGAATAGTGGCTGCGATTTCTTTGTAGTTTTCACTGTCATTTGTGGTTTTATTTTCTTATCGCGTGTTCTTTAACTGCCCTTACCTTCTCATCTCAATGCTTCTTCTATGAAGCCAGGCCGGAAAAATGGCTAGTGTCACATTAGCCGTAATAATATGCTATAGAATGTAGAATTTTTGGTATCGTTATTTATTTGTATCCTAAACTAATTAAATTCTGGTTTCCCAGTTCACGCGATCAACTACTACAGTAAATACTACAACAATTAAATCTGTGATATTCACTGGGAAAAAGGAGTATCATTTTACGTTATGTTAATATTTGATGGAAATAAATACATTTTATTTCAAAGGCGAGTGAGTGAAACCACATGAGGTTAATAACGGTTACTCCTCATATTTGTGACATATTTAACCAAAACTGATATCACTATTTAATGAACTCCTGAATTTTCTAGCGCAGCTAGGTGAATATAGTCAAAGGTAAACTATCAAGAACAAACACTGTTATTGTAGTACTATAAAGTTCCAGGAGCAACTATCACAATATAACATTATATGATCAGTACTAGTATAATTGTAGAAATTAATAATATTTATTAAAACCGTTCAAAATACATGTACTAAGAGCAACGCAAATTACTCTCAGAAGAATTCGGGATAGAGAAACGGCTCTTCAAAATATTATGGATATTACAGGCTAAATAGTTGTCAGAAAATAAGCCTCAATTTTTGTATTTGACAAAAGTTCAATCATATTGATAATAATTATTTAAATGGGTATAATTTTCGAATCATTTAGCAGATCTAATCCATTATATTCAGACATGTTTCGGTATGTGGCAAGAACTGGGAATGCAGGCCCCTAACCGTTCAGCTCTGTGCTACGGTACACAAGTATTATGTAATAAAACTGTGAATAATATTCAAATAATGCTAGAATAAATATTGTTCATAATGGAACAAGTACCGCACTCTCGGCTTAATAAAAAAGAATCAACCCTTCCATCCGAAAGGAAATTAGTACACTAGATAAAAGTTGCTCTAAAAATAGCTTTACCCCAACGATATATGATAGGTATGAGTAACTATGGTCAGTGTCACTTGCACATAACTGTAAACGTAACATAATTTAGATCATTGATCAAAATTAAAGTATAAACACTATAATAAAAGTTACTATGATAATAGTTTTTGGTAGAGTGTCCCTGGCTTGGGAGTTCATATATCTCAAGAATTTTGATTTGACATGAAACAGATAAATGTCACTCAAAGAATGAACCAAATAAATAATGAAGGTATGAATGAATAATTGAGGAAATGGAGAAGGAAATTAAAAATTAAGGGGTTGCCTAAAATTGGCGGGTTAGTGGCCAAGATATATCTGATTCAGGAAAGAGGGGATGGTAAGGCCAGGAAGGGTTAATATGTATAGGGAGACAGCTAGCTCCCTTATATTATCCTCTCCCTTCTCTGGCAGCTAGCCAATCTCTTGCTCTCTCTCTCTCTCTCTCTCTCTCTCTCTCTCTCTCTCTCTCTCTCTCTCTCTCTCTCTCTCTCTCTCTCTCTCTCTCTCTCTCTCTCTCTCTCTCTCTCTCTCTCTCTCTCTCTCTCTCTCTCTCTCTCTCTCTCTCCCCTCTCTCTCACCCCCCTCTCTCTTGACTCTCTCTATTTTTTTCAATTTCAACACAAATAGCCCTTTAACAAACGAACAAACGAATGTAAAAGCAACAGATGACTAATTTGTTAGTGAAAAGAATTACAACAGAATGCCCATTTTGGATTGAATTATTTTATTAATGCTATATTTTCTTAGCCTATCCTAAAAATGAGCCTGGCATGTTATTAGGAATTATGCTTTGTGTCAGGCCTACAAATATCATATCAGTATAAAAAAGTAAGATGTAGGCACCACATGACTTTCTTGTAGTTTAATTAAATAGACTTAATGGTTTCTACGCTTTATTTAAAACTAGCTATTACCAGTCCTTGAAGGGATAAAATCAAAATAGCTGTCCGGAGAAATAAAGCGATTTGATTAATGGATGGCCCTTCATTTTCATTACATTCCATAAAAGTCCTGTAACTTGAATAGATTGTCATTCAATTTGTATAATCATGAAAGATGAAGTGGTTAGATGAAGTTATATTATGGATTATTAACGAATTCTGTTTACAATTATTAGTACCGCTAATAACGAGTTGAACAAAAAAAAAAAGAAAGTAGTTTTCTTCAGAAACATAAATATAGGAGTCACTACAGTACTAAACAATCTTACCATTTACTTCACAATACAATCATTATGTTGGTAGCCAACATGGTTTCGAATACATATCGTTTTCCAACAAAGTGTAAAGGTTGCATCATCGTAGCATTAAGAGAGAAAAAACACTCTGCTCAGGATTTATAATGCAATGCCGGAGAAATATGAGCCAGAAGATAGAAGTTTTGAATAATTCTGATACACCTCGGTAGAAGATTGAAATAGAAATGGTTTTTTGTCTTAATATAAGGATTAAATTACTTAACTTGCCCTAATTATTATCACAAATGAATTATGTCCTTTTTCTAAAGTCCTGGAGGTATGGAATAGTAATTGAACGAATATCAACAAATTTACATTTACAATAGCTGTGACACGTAACACTGCCTGAGAATCATCGCATAGGTATCGCCAGACAGAAGCAATAATTTTTAATTGGATTTAGTGCTCCGAAATACGTTTAAAATTGGAAAATACACTCCAAACGCAATTTATTCTTTTCATTTGTAGCGTTTGTTATGTTATCGTCGATATTAAGGAATATTTGTCTTAACTTCCAAATCAACCCCATTGCTTTGGTATTCCATTAAGTAGTTCTTGTTTAAAACATTCCTTGGAACCCCAAGGATTCAGCTAAACCCCTGTGGGGGCTCCACAAGAATTTAGAAAAATATTCAAAACACCTCTCTCTCACTGGTCGACTGTTCCACGATACGTGGGCTCGGACGACTCATTGACGAGACGTATCCAAAGCCGAACTTACTCGCCTCCACAGTAAGATTGTACTATGCGGGTGCCGATCTATTTGTGTGCGTGCACTTATTAAGTTTCGTAAAATTCGGATCAGTTGTTTAGGTGTGGTAAGATAACAAACAAACACAAATTGTTGACACAAAAAGGAAGACTCAAAGCCAAACATTGTTGATATAGTTTCAATTCTATTTGAAACAAAAAAGTATTAAATTAAAAAAATTAACATACGGACTTACGATGCAATTGAATATATATATATATATATATATATATATATATATATATATATATATATATATATAAAATTGTAACCTCTGTCTGTACATTGATTTTTTTCGCGAAATTTCACGATAACTTTTCGTTTCACATGTCATAGACACCATAACTGCATTTTGTTTCTTTGGTGTCTGTTTGTTTGTTTGTTTGTTTATTTGTTTGTTTGTTTGTTTGTTACCTTTTCACGCATAAACGGCTGAACCGAATTTTATGAAACTTGCTATGTATATTACTACTAGCCCAACTTAGACTTTAGGCTATATTAATATTCTCTCAGACGAACAGGAGTGGGGGTTATAAGGGAGGCCTGAAATTAAAAATAGCGATATTTCGTTTCCTATTGCTTTTTCAGCAAATATGCACATAACAAAAGTTGTTTATTTTGTTATTTAGAGTAACCTTTGTTATATGCACTTTTGCCGTATACGGAAGCATAAATGAGTTATACGCTATCAACTAAAGCGGGAGTCCACAATTTTATTTGGCACTAAAGACTCAACCGAATTAAACCAAACTCGGTATGTGAATTAGTACTAACGCCTTCATTATAATATGCCATACTAACATTTCTAGGGACGGGCAGGAGTGGGGGTTATAAGGGAGGCCTGAAATTAAAAATAGTGATATTTCGTTTCCTATTGGGGTTTCGGCAAATGTGCACATAACAAAAGTTGTTTATTTTGTTATTTAGAGAAACTTTGGTTATATACACTATCGTCGTATACCGAAGTATAAAAACGTTATACGCTAAAAATTGTAGCGGGAGTGAACAATTTTATTTGGCACAAAAGACTCAACCGAACTAAATAAAACACTCGGTATTTGTATTAGCACTAACGCCTTCCTTATAATAAGCCATACTAACATTTCTAGGGACGGGGAGGAGTGGGGGTTATAAGGGAGGCCGGAAATTCAAAATAGTGATATTTCGTTTCCTATTGAGGTTTCGGCAATTATGCACATAACAAAAATTGTTTATTTTGTTATTTGGAGTAACTTTTGTTATATACACTTTCGTCGTATACCTAAGTATAAATGAGTTATACGTTAAAAAGTACTAATTCAAATCTATGCAGAATGCACAGGAAATGGGAAATATGAAAATATGGAGGACAGTGAAGTCTTTCATAAAAAAATAATTGTATTATAAACAAATCCACAGAAACGACGGGTATTTACTCTAAACACTGGGACGGGTAAATGTCAAAACATTGTGCAGAGTAAAGCCTTGCCAAAAAAATACTATCACCATTCGGCCTCAAATGAATTCCCGAGCGAAGCCGGGTATCTGAGCTAGTATATATATATATATATATATATATATATATATGTATATATATATATATATATATATATATATATATATATATATATATATATATGTAAACCGAGTGTCCTGAATTTTCGTCCACTCTAACGAAGATAAAAAGTCCGTCACGCAGGGGCTGCGTAAACTAAGCAGATTTCCCACATGAAGTTATACAGTAGATAAATCTGCCCAATAACAACTGTAGTAGTAAGGTATCTCTAAACCTATTCAAGAGGGACGAATAGTTACGGAAACGGCCAGAGCTCTCGTTGGAAATTCCCGAACATAGCCGACCACACACAGAATACAAATGCAAATATCTCGGTTAATATTCAAGATACAGAATAAATGTATAGAACAATATTTATAGTAACTTTAATTTGCAATAAGATTGATTCTATATAATTTTTCGATCCGACGCATAATAACGGAGATATTTTGAATTTTCAAAAATCCCCCCTCTAAACCCCGCCTCCCACTGGTCCGATTTCAGCCATTAACGAACTTGGTCTTCCTTCTTACATAAAACGATTAAATTACGAGTTTGGTAACGATCAAACAAAAATTGCGACCGCTAGAGCGTTAACAGATAAATATAAATATAAATATATATATATATATATATATATATATATATATATATAATTTTGAACGGACGTCATTTTTGTCACCTCCTCAATGGACATTTGAAGAAATTTTTCAAAACTGGCGTCATGAGTACGACCTCAATAGCTGATTTCCCTTAAGGGAAATCTGCTAAAAAGGATGGATACTATGGTTGGCTGGCGGAGACACAAAATGGGGGTTACAAAAACGTCTATACCTTCACTTGTTAGTTTTATTCGTTGTTGAAGGCCTCAATCGTCTGTGCTCAGCTATAATTGTCTAGCGCGGTCTAGGGTCTTTCTTCTGAGACCGGCCTCCATGTCTGGCTAGTCCATTACAGCTGGACACTGATGATGGAGTTTGAGCCCGTGAAAGTACCATAACGAATGCAACATCTAGTGGAAGTACTGACTTTACTTTGACTCTGGTCATAAAAACAAGTTGTCATGAAACAACAGGCACACTTGCAAAATAAAATAAAATAAGAGATACTCTTGAAGGCAGAGAAAAGTGTCCTGAAAAGTACTAGTCAAATAAGTTAACGATGTGAAAGGATTTGTTTAATCCAAGATTTTTTTTTTCAATTTGTGGACTTTTTGGTATGCCCACAAGATGGTGCATAGACCGAGTGTTATATTCAGTGAATATTTATGAAAATTTATGACGAGCTCATACTTGTGATGCAAGTTAAATAGTTATGCCCGTTGATTTAATAAGAAGGTTCTTTCAAACAAACCTGTATTCGATAGTTAACTCAATCCATTTAATATTGAATGTACTACCAGGCACTCCAATCATAGGTTACTTTTGGCTTCCATCCCAGACCTTCCGAGACAACCTAGCTCTTCAACTCGGGTGCCTTCTCCTCTTCAAGTTTTACATCAGGACTTGCAGCCCTCTATCTTCTTCACACCCCACTCTATGCACTATACATTTTTTATGGAACTCAACCCACTTTCATTCATGATTCAACCACTTCCCCTTCCGTTTATAAAAATAGAATTCGCTTTAAGGCACCAAGTCGCCATTCTTGCAATTAGCTAATAATGTTTTTTTTTTTTTAATAGCATAAATCCAATACTTAAATTTCAATTAATTATAAATTAAAATTCGAAACTTATCTGTGTTCATCAATTTAGGTATAATTATATAACAATTCATGCTTATATTCGAGCATTCTTAATGTTTTCTATTAGGCTACTTCGAAACACAGACAGTGAGTGACTAACAATCTTACCAGGGTCATTGGGCAAATCAATGAGTCCCTCAAAAATTATCAAATGTTATTGCTACATGGCTTTCAGTGATTGACTTTAATATCTACTGCATAAAGAGTGGCGAGTTCGATTCTCGCCTCGGCAATAGGAATTTATTTAGTGACGAACTCAAATAAAATCCCTAGTCCCACCCTGGCTAGAAAAGGGTGGAAGCCTGTAGATAACCCGTCCCAATTAGCCATATTAGCATAAATTGTGCGTTAATAAATTACAATAATTACTTTAAAATAATGGTTAAAAGAACCTTGATTGTTGAATGCAAGTTTAGACGGATAACAGTTGCTAAGGGGTTGGATGTATGTTGGATAGGAAGGGGAAATGCTGAATCGACCTTCTATTAAATTATTCACGGAACAGTGAAATCTGTTGAACGGGGTGACCCGAATCAGCATCACACCGTGCCTCTGGAACCATGCATTCTGTAACTTTATACTGAACTCGCACATCAATCATTATTTACCTTATACAGGCTGCTAAAGAAGCATTATAATTAGCACAGCGTGTTTAAAAACCATTCCATAATATTTAAAATTAAGAGTCAATCCCGTATTTTGATGGCGATGCTTCATTCGAATTGGCAAGCTATATTTATGTGGGGGTAAAGCAATTTCTACATTTCGTTTCAGTGGATTTGAACTGTATGGGCAACCTTTGGCATGTTGTGGGCCAAACTTTTAGTGTGCAAATACATTCGCGAGCCGCTTTTAAAAGTAGTGCATGTTAAAATAGTGTTCATAATTTTTAACGATAGATATCCTACATGAAATTATACGACAATGTAATTATAATACAATTTATTAAATATCAAAATTAAAATAAAAAATAGGTATACCATTATGATTAAATCGTAAAATTTGGGATTATTGCAAACAACGAAAGCTAAATAGTCACACCGAAATCAATGAGACACTTAAGCTTGAATTTGGGAAACTAATCCATCGATGTTTGTATTAATTCCACTGATGCAAAGACGTAAAGAATTTTCCAAATTATCGTCAGTCAGCCTTGGAAGATGTTTCGATTTATTAACGTCCTTCATTGGAAAGAACTGTCCACATTTTTAAGTACTACCAAACGTACAAATCTACCCTCATCTTCCTCATTTGGAGAAAGTAGTGTAATATTATTAATTAATCGAGTTTTTCAAAATGTCTAGTGGACCGGATCAAATTTTACAGCGGACCGGATCCGGCCGGTGGTTGCCCACCTATGTTTAGATCGATAGGACCCCGATTGCTTCCTGAATGTAGTATCAACCTTACTGCAGGGAGGAATGTTTGTAAGTCATACTGGTCTGACGTATATGGATTATTAAAGCAATGCCCATTTCTATTCAGAGAAACTGATCTGGTAGCGAAACCAATTTATCCGTATGAATTGGTTCTTTGACGACGCAATATCACAGGAGAAATTCCTGGAGGCGAGTTTAAAAATTTGCTTTAGACCAAATTTAGGTAACCACACAGTTTGTTCTATAAAAAATGGGATGACCAACTGGGGGGCTAATTTTGGAATACCAATTGACAAAGACTGTAGTAGCGCTGTCGAAATGGCAAGATTGTCATAGATAAGTGTAACAGACTTAAGATTGAGCGTATTTAGCACTGGTATTGTGTGGGTACGATGACAGGCCCTGAAGGGTGAGTAATATTAAGGAGTAGCCGAGACACTAGGGCAATTGGCGAACGGTAGGCGAAGGCCGGCGCCGAGCCCAAGACACGATAACGCACTTATCGGCACGATATTCCCGGCTCCATATACACTAACAGCCCTACTAGCTCACCCTTTAACAGTACCAACACTCAAAGCTATTATTTGACCAGCCAACCCATGTTATGTAGGTCTCTTAACACTTCCCTTTAGAAATAGAGTGCGAAATGGGGGATTCTTTATAGTATGGGTTTCCTATCAATTAATTTCCATTAGCCATAGATATTTATTAATCTTGACAGAATAAACATTTATTTATGTGTGTCGCAGTTTTAGCGATTCATTCCGACTTTTTTATGAAAAGTCCGCCACGCAGGGGCTGCGTAAACTAAGCAGATTTCCCACGTGAAGTTTTACAATTGAGAAATCTGCATACTGCTAACTTAACGCCACCGTGAGTAAATACAAACGGCAATGAAAATTCTTTCAGTTAATTTTAATAAGCTTAAAGACTTTAGGGGGATTTAATTTTTTTTATGTCTAGCTCTAGAATACCTAATCAATAGGGATGCCAGCCAATACTTTGTCCCTAAAGTAGTGATCATTTGTACGGAGTCTTAGTCAGATAAATTTATTTCACAAGCAGTGCAGTTCTATTGGCATATAGATACCTATCTCACTATAATGTTGAATGATTAATGTAGCAGTTGAGGCATCAATCATTTCAGGATAATAAAGATGTATTCTTCCTTCCTGAGGACGCCTCTGATGTGATGAAACCGGTTGCAAATAAATAAATGCTATGCACGACGAATGCCTATCATAGCCTGATGAAAAAGCTGTCTGATGAGCAAAACAGAGGTACCTTATTACTGTTACTCCACTTAGCTCCATGCTGAACTTCTTATATGACATCGATACAATACTAGAATATTAGGATAACCCTACTCAAAGATTGTTTTTTACATAAGGTTTTAGGGCGAAAAACTACTTGTTCATCAACGCCCAGACCTACACAAATAGCAATGAACTCTTTATTGAATAAAGAAAATAATTGTTCAAAAATGACTAAAACTGCACTTTTTTCCCTTACAGGCCAACTGCAAGAAGTAAAAACAGCCAAAGAAAATATAGAAGGTAAGACGAAAATCACACCTATTCATTAATACAAAACCAAATACAATTGAGTCATTCTAAGTGCCTCCAAGGTTCAATTGTTGTGAATTGATATAGCATGATTCAGTTAATTCAAATAATTACATGTAACAAAGTAATCCAAGTATTAAGTGCAATTGCACTTATCAAGTTCTTTACGTTAAATAACATTGCAAAAAGATATTGTTTTTGTAGAATGCTGATACATATTGTTACGTTTATTGCAAAAACCAGCAATAAACATTGCTTAAGTGTTCTTTTGGATTGCAAAATTAAACACACACAAGCTTCAGAGTTTTTATCATTGCAGAATTTATTTAACAACGCACTACACACTTGGTTAATTATTCTTAATTACTACTCACAGTATGCACTGATAGCTTCACTGTTCTTCTTATTATATAGTCCAATAACTCACTCACGATCACTGAAGTTCACAAAAACACGGCACTGCACTGATCTTTGCAAAGTTAACGGCACTGCACTGTCTTAAACACGGCAATATACTGGTCCTTACAGAACACTGTTCTTCTCACACTTTACACACTGCTTTACTAAACTGCACTGAACGCACTGTTGATCACTTGAAGAGAGCTGAGAGCAAACTAAACTTAAATCTGGTCGAGCTGTATTCTTTTACAGTTTGTCGGTAAACATCAAACATCAAAACATCAGGACTCTTCTAGATCCGGACTGGTATTGCCTGGAACGGGCGAGACCATATGTCGGCACCTTTGATCTTCTTCGTACTTTCCAAATAAGTGACTATCTCTGTTCAATCTTTCATGTACGTAGTTTTCGTAACAGTATTATAAAAACAAAATGTAACTTGCCAGAAGCTATATATTACACGATGCTGCTAATAATGCAATGGATAATACATTTTTATTTCAACAGCTAACAATTCTTCTAAGAACAATCAAGCTTTACCCAATAACTAATTATGTAGGTAGTATTGTAACAACTTTCTTGAATATACTGAAAATTACTCTAAATATAAGTCCGGCATGCAGGCGCTGGGCTAAACATATTTCGTACGTTCTGAAATGACACACACTGATGATCTCATCTGTAATTCGATTCTCTACTTGTCCTGCAACACGAAGCCTATCTAAACACGAATTGACATTTAATCTGGGCAGGAGACGATTAGTGATATAGCCGCTTGATGGAGAAATCCTCCTTGAGTGGAGGTTAACTCTAACTATTGGAGTCTTTAAACAAAAACAAATACAAATACCTAGGTTAATAAATTAACATAATCATGTAATTAAATGATTAACATGATTGAATACACCATATTTTTCGTTTAGAACTAACATAAAGGAGATATTTCGAAGTTTTAACCCTCCCCCCTCTCATGTAGGTACGACGTCAACAATTAACCAATTTTATCTTTAGATTAATATTGGAAAATTTAATAGAATTGATTAAATGGGGTTCAGAAAATATTGTTTAATGATGACGTCACATTGAACATATTTGCATGTACCTCACCTACGGTTGTATATCTCAAATAAAGATGCGATTAAATGATTTCTCTCCTAAAAAAATGCATTCACTATTCTACTGTATAACATACAATAGACTAGTGAATGCATTATCTAACGATAATAATGAGGTTAGTAATTACAATCCTTCCCTGGAATAATCGTAATACTTGGAATAATTGAGTACAACTCCTGTTGAGTACAACATCCACTTCGCTCTTGTTTTCTTGCTTTTATTCTTCATTGATATAATATACCGGAATTTTAAAAATTAAATATAGGAATGATTTTATGATTTTTATTTTTTTCTTCTAATCGTGTATTGTTTTAACTTTTCAGTTTTATGTTAGCTCCCGTGTTATTTTATTATGAATTATTGCATTTTATATATCATGTGATTGATGATTTTTTTTTGCTGTGTAGCCAGCAGTTCACCATCATTGGACAGCTACACTTAATTCCTTAAGAACTTTTTTATTTTTTTTAACACATCATAATTGAGTTAAGATTACTACTAAATCATATAGCAGTAAGGAATATTCTCCAGCTAAAAAAAAATCTATAACTCTTTCTTCCGGCTGATTTACTCATTTAAAACTCAAAAAACATCTGATACATTAACTTTTGTTTGCATAATAAATCATTTTCAATTAAAGTTTAATTGGTTTTATACATACTTGAAAATTACTAGAAACCCCTATTCGATTGCTGAACCGTTCTTTCGGGCATATATTTTGTTTGTTCAGTGTTATTTAACAAACATTTAATAACCCACACCCAGGCTCAAACCCCTTACAAATATTAAATAACTGTATAAAATAATTATCCAAAATATTTTTTTTCTAAGGGAAGCAAACGTTGGTTGCCAGGTGGCAGAAAAATAGCCAACTTCCATCATCTATATCTCAGTCATTCAGAGATTTAAAAAATTCAAATAGATACAATTTTAATGAGAACAATCCAATAACACATAACAACATAGTGATTACTAAGGAAAAGTAATCTTAATTGTTACAATTGGATCGTAAATTTTTAATTTCGGTTCCACTCAATATTAGGCATTACTGTGCTTAACAAAGGCTGGAATTGTGCTAGTCCTGGGTTCCATTTACCAGGCAATGGCTCATTATCAATGCTATTTAGTACCCTTATTAATAGTAAATGTTTATTGTGCATTATTTATTCAATTGATAGTGCACTCCACTAATGATCATGCCTGCTAACAAACATACAACATATAACAATGTTAACACGTTCAAGGGACAATATTATTCATTATTAAACGTATTTCAACATTTTGTAAATACTTGGCTTCATAGTATACGTGCTGAAGAGGAAGTTAAAATGTTTGCATACGACATTGCTCGCAAAAGGTCTACATCATATGTATACTTGATATTCACTTCCATTGATAGGATATAATGTGAAATTTTAGCAGAATGTGCGGAAGGTGTAAAATTCTTCAAATTGTACGTTTGGCATTGTATTGTTCAGTTTTCTTTGTTTCGGTTTCCAGCGCAGGGAACCAAGTTTTGTAGGTAACTTTTCATAGTTCCGCGTTTATCTTTTTCATCAGATCTGTTATATTAAAGTACATAGAAAGGTGGGTTTAGTAGCTCATATGCCCTACCCAAACAAGCAACAGAACAACAGTAACAAACCTAAGTTGGCGAATTTTGATTAGAATACCTGGTAGGAAAAAACCAACACTCACTTTTCTGACAGGTAATAGACAATAAATACAATTGAATGGGGGGGGGGGTATAAGACAATTCCTAAAATGTATCCTCTGCAGCTTCATTGAAGAGATCACACGCAATCCCTGAAGGCATATGAACAAAACAATCAAACCCTCAAATGGGTAACATATTCTGCAATATACATGTAGTACTTAGAAGATGTCACTTAAAGGAATCACTTGAGATTGAACTCATGTGGAAGAAAACTTTTTTTCTAAATTGATATAGAAATAACTCCTTGAGAAGGAGTGGTGACACTCGAACGCATCGGGAATGAAATAAAGGGATAAAGGGACAAATTAAAGGGAGTAAAGGAACAATGATTTTCTGACCTTATGGCTCAAAAACATTCTTATATATAGTGTGTGTGTGTGTGTTTTTATATATATATATATATATATATATATATATATATATATATATATATATATAAAATGTGTGTGGGCTTGTACTATCCTAAAAAAGCTTTAGCAGTCGGAATTGTTGTTTCGACACTTAATTTAAACATTCTATGTATAACTGCATTTGGCGTTAAGCGCTGAATCTGACCAGGGGACGGAGGGTTTAGAGGGAGGGTAACTCGAAAATTGTATTGCAGTGGATGTATTACAATTACATTCAAACTCTTTATTATAATTATCATGAGCCACTGTTAGTGATAATATGCGGTCGATGTAATAAATATAAGGCGCCGCTTTAATCCGGAGACGCTGAAAAAATTCAGCAGAGATGATAACAATGTTGAAGATTGCAATGGATCGGAAAAATTAGCATGATGTTTTCTGCTGCCCATTCAAATATATTTATATTTGCAGATATAGATATTTATATGTATATATTTTTATTTATCAGGGCTTATAGCCTAATGTAATTAATGTATATCTCATGATCAAAAGATCAGCCAAGGAGTAAGAATAGGCAGAGCTTTCTCATAAAACAGATACTACCATATCATAATGGTTATAAAGCGAGTACGTAATTCTTAATATTATCCTCATTTATGTTTACTCCAAAATTTTAAATAATAGTAACAAGCTCACGAAACAAAAATAAATTCCTGCATATAAGAAACAGCGTAAAATAAGCAGATTTGCCAAGTTCTTGAGTGATACATAGAACTCATATCACATTCTGTTCTTCCCTTAGTTAGAACCACCAACAATACTTGAAATTTAATCTGGAATGTAAGGATAGGGAGCTCATTGAAGACTGAAAACGCAGAAGAGATATATCCATTTAATATTCAGACAGAACAGAAAAATTTATACAGTAACTTTTGTAGTACATTGTTTTACCTAAAACCTTTTCGATACAACTCATAATAGCATAGAAATTGGCAAACATAAATTTTATCCACTACCTAAAATACTACTCCTCCTAGCCCAATTTGTGCATTAAAAACGTACACGGTTTGGTTATGGAGTTTGGAATCAATAAAAAAAGTTCCTCATGCTGAGGATGCTTGAACCGAGCAGATTTTCTACTTCCTGTAATGACATGCAGATTCCACATTCTAATCTTCAGTTTCTTCAATTTCTCATGTAATAGGAAGCCTATGTAAGCAGGGAACTAAATTTAAGATGGGCGTGAGATGTTTAGTGACCCAGTTACTCATATTAAAAATTGGATGAGTAGAAGTGAATGTTTTGGAAATCTAAAAAGAAAAAATGCAAATAGTGTTTTTCAAAATGTACAGCTCAACAATTATAGAAAATTAAACAACAAAATTAGTCATATAGAAATTTTTAACCCGGCTGATAGTAATACATGTATTTTGATTTTCTTATTTTTTCTTCCACTAAATCCCCTCCCCCCCTCCTCCTGGTGGAACCTCAGCCATTATCGAACATCATTGAATTCAAATAAAACGTTCAAATAAGAGTCGTTTGAACCACTCATACTCCATGACATATTAGCAATAAGCTGTTATATCACGAACCACTCTATTCCAAGCTTAAATGTCAAATATTTGTTTTAATTTAACTTTTACTGTGTGATTTGCATGGAAATACATAGAGTAATGACGTCAACGATTAAGATTTTAAATCGAAAATGTTTATTTGATCCATACCATTACTCGGTATTTAACCGTTCCACTCAACACTAAATAGCACACTAAAATAACTAAACCGGGGTTTTAGCCGTTTTGAACATTATAAACATTGTAAAATAAATATTTATACCCCACCGCAGTGAACCTCCCTACTCTACGAATTTTCTAGCCCATTTATAAATGTATATATTTCTACACTTAAAAGAAAAGTCACATTTTACTCTGATAGAAGAAAGATGTCAATTATTTAACTTAGAAATATAAATGATTCTTTTGAAAAGATAGTTACCTTAAATGAAAAATTACTGTTTCAGAACTAACTATTGATGCATACCACAATATATATATATATATATTAAATAGCTTCCTTCTAAATGAATGTAAAATATTTAATTATTAATAAACAATTATTGATTTCACAATCACTTCTCAACGCCATTCCCAAAAACCCTTAGAGTTCTTCCAAAGACCGACTAAAATACTTTCAAAAACCTTGAAGGCCCTACCATTCCACCGACTAGACTTATTTTGTTAATTGCGATTAGGCTTCCTTGGCCAGCAATCAAAATAATTTATTTCCTAAACATATCTAGTCTTAGGAGTTAACGGAATGAACCCAATATAACATTTAATAAATAGAAAGAGGAGTAACGTTAATAATAATTGCAAAGAGTTTTATCACAGTGTGGTATATTTGAGTGCGTTTCCATAACCTACACAGAATCCTGATAACAGATTCTGGGAACAAACCTTCATCTAAGTAAGAGGAACTTGAGCAACACAAGAGCACCGACTCCTTCCACTAATGATATGAGGCTCGTTAGTAGAACTACTATTGTTGGGAAATCCTCTAATGGTTCCTGCGGAATACGATTCTATTGTAATTAATAATACCTGCCTGTATTGAAACTTTGAATCTCAAGGGACTTCATTCACTGAACTTCAAGCTCTCCCACAGTATATATTTGTTTCTTAAGTGGCTCCCTCTCAGGATTATAAGAAGTTCTTTTTCTTTTCCTGTTGTACCCTGTGTTCTTTCGTTGTTCAATAACAACACATCCGGAGGTAAAAAGTTCCATTTACAATCCGGAGGTAACCATTTCCAGTGTTTGGCGTCTTTCTTAATCCAATGAAAGTCCATTAAGCAGGTACGTTCATTTCCTATCTTTTAGAATGGATTAACCACCTCTGGTCTCATTATGACCATTAACAAATTTTATCTTTAGCTTTATATGAATCTCTTGCCCCATCGAACATATTTGTATGAATAGCACAGTGTAATGGAACGATTAAAACTTTATTTAATTTAGGAATAAGTTGTTTCATGAGAAATCAGGTTCTTGTTAATATGAGATGAGTAGGAGAGGAGATTTACTAAATGCTGAATATTTAAAAGAAGAAACACCTTGGTTGAAACTCGTCACAGAGAAAAAAATGTGTTGACCAATATTTATACAAAATTTAATTTGCAACAAGATTTATTCGTCATCATTTTGTGATCTGACTCATACTGTAGGAGATTATAAATAGAGAATGTATACGATCAGTAGTGTGTCATACTAGCACGAGGGAAATCTGCTACTTTTACGCAGCCCCTGCGTCACGGACTTTTTTGTCAGAACTCCGGCGCTCTTTGCTCTCAGGTCATATAAGTTCGCAATGGTGGTAAACAGTTTAATAATGTTCTAGTGACAGCGAGGTTTTCTCTAGTAGGAGTGCAGCCAGAAGGAGACGACCATGTTGAAATTTTAAATTCAAATGTTGGTACTATTTAATTATTATTATTTATCAACGTCAACTTTTTGCAACTCAGGCTAATTGGGATCTACAGGTTACCACCCTTTTCTATCCAGGGTGGGACTTAGGATGTTATTTAATGAATTCCGTCACTAAATAATTTCCTTTGCCTAGGCGGGAATCAAACTCGCCACTCTAGGTTTACCATGTGAGATTAAGGTCAACGCTTTAACTCACATGGCTAACCTGAGCCTCGGTACACAGAATGAACTGTCCAGTGAAGTATACGCAATAAATAAATACGCATATGTATTCTGCATCAACTAAAGCTCCAAAAAACTCAATGTGCCTTGCATCTGTGAGTTGCACTTAGAGCCCATGCTGAGTTTAGTCATATCCTGTAGCTCCTTGGCCACTAGTGCGGCCTGCATCCGGTCGGGCAGTCCTCTCAGCCAGATAGGCTTAAGCAGGTCACCAATTCCGTGGCCTGGGGGGAAAATAAATAGTCTTGTTTCACAACATGTATTTAAAAAACAATAACTTGTTGGGACTGAAATATTATTATTATTTATTAACGTCCACTTTTTGCAACTGAGACTAATTGGGACGGGTTATCTACAGGTTACCACCCTTTTCTAGCCAGGGAGGGATTTTAGGACGTTATTTAATGAATTAAGTCACTAAATAATTTCCTTTGCCCAGGCAAGAATCGAACTCGCCACTCTAGGTTTACCATGTGAGATAAAGGTCAACGCTTTAACTCGCTTGGCTAACCTGAGCCCCTGGGAATGAAATATGTACACATAACAAGCCTATTTTCACTATTTACAATGGTACAGCAGCCACTTAACACAGTCGCATCTAACACAACATAGGACAGCCGCAGATAACACAAAACACTAGGTAAAAGTTTCGTACTCGCAATATATATTAACCTTTTTTCTCTAACTGTATTTAGGGGCTCAGGTTAGCCAGGTGGGTTAAAGCGTTGACCTTAATATCACATGGTAAACTTAAAGTAGCGAGTTCGATTCTCGCCTGGGCAAAGGAAATTATTTAGAGGCGAAACTTATTAAATAACATCCTATGCCCCACCCTGGCTAGAAAAGGGTGGTAACCTGTAGATAACCCGTCCCAATTAGCCTTAGTTGCAAAAACGTGGGCGTTAATATATAGAATAAATAAATAACTATATTTAAAAACATATGGTATTATTTTTATACTGCGAGGTTACCTTCTTTAAAGCGAACGACTCATGAGTATGTGAGTCGCCGCTACACATTTAATAATGAATAATCTAAGTGGGCAATCACTCTACAGGGGGAAATCCTGACATTGGATAGTTATGTGGAATTTTGAACCACGAATTCCGAGTAACATGAGATAGGTGGAGCTGTATACGGTATAACGCCCAAGTGATTTAACCAAAATACCGCAAGGGGTATTGCGAGCCGACAAGATGCATATATATTCATAGCCGTGGCGGAATAGATAGGGGGAGCAGGGGGCAGTGATAAGACGGAGGGCGGCCGGTGGGGTAGCTCTGATATGGTCGCTATGGCAACAGGGATGGCAATGTGGATGCTAACGATCCAGGAAAAAGGCCCCAGCTCCAGGCTCCGATTGCCCACGCTCATTGCCTCGCCCTAAGCCGCAGCCCTAAAGCCAAGTGCTTTTTGGAGCGAATTCCATTCTGACAGCACTTCCTTTCAGGTAGCCGTTTAACGGAAATAGCCACTCCCTTAGCACTATTGCAAAAGGTCAATTCACCCTCAGGCTGAAATGTTAGTTTTTTTTTCTTTTCTTATCAAACTACGGAAGATAAAAATAATTAAAATCATTAGCTAATTATTGGTTATAAGTATAGTAACGTTTATGGGCTCTAAATTAGGAATGAACCATATTTTTACATTAATATCCGAAACATATTTATGCAAGCCTTCCTTTTCTAACCATATATTTAGAGTTCGAATAAACAGTGCTTTATATTCAAGAAAACTGTCACACTGGGCCTGCGTTAACTAAGCAGGTTTCCCACGTGCGTCACGTATTTACATTTATCTCAAAACGTAAAAGTTCAATGAGAAAAATAGTTGGTATTTAGGATTTAAATAATGGGCTTCACAATACAACAGCTTATTGTTAATATGACACGAGTGGGAGTGGGGTTTTTTGATGGCCGAAAACTAAAAAGTGCATATATAACGGTTAATATTCAAGATAATGAAAATACTTACATAACATTTATAGAAAATCGCATTTGCAACAAGATTAATTCTATACCAATTTTAGATCCGACGCATAGTAACAGAGATATTTCGAATTTTGAAAATACCCCTCCAAACACCCCTCCCACTGGTCCGATTTCAGCCATTAACGAATTTGATCTTCCTTTTTACATAAAACGATTAAATATCGAATTTGGTAACGATCAAACAAAAATTGCGACCGCTAGAACGTTAACAGACAAGTGTATATATATATATATATATATATATATATATTTATATATATATATATATATATATATAATTTTCGAGTTGATCTCATTTTCGTCATCTCCTGGGTAGAATCGATGGACATTTGAAGAAATGTTTCAAAAATTGTGTGATGAGTACGACCTCAATAGGTGATTCAATCTACTAAATCATTAGCTATATATGGGTTTAAAGTATAGTAAGATTATGGGCTCTAAATTAGGAATGAGTCTGATTTTCACCTTAATATCAGAAACAGAAAACCTTCCTTTTCTACACATATATTTAGAAATTTTCGAATAAACAGATCTTTATAGTCACAAAAATGGGTGGTAGTGTCATGTGACTCTTAATTATGAAATGCCAGTCCAGGCTTCACAAGAGTTCGCTGTTTGCCGCTTATCTAAGTTTGAATCACTTGGCCTATTAAAAAGCCATGAAATATCATTGTGAGGAAACCACATATCCAGTTAAAATCCCAAGAGTTACAGATTTGTTTATATGTCAACGCTTCGTCAATTTAACCATTTCAAAGGCTTACTGCTTCACTTGAATAATTTTATTCTGTAATTTGTATGAAATAATCTATTGTTATTAATCCGGGGAAAGTGTTGGAAAAATACTCCAAACCATTTATCTGTCTATGGGCCTAAAATCATATTTTTTATAATAAATAAATAAAATGAAAAAAACAGGATGTGCTCTAATTTAGACCAAAACCGTTTGTACTTAATATATCCAAAGCTAAGCAAAACGAAGGCACATTTATGTCGTATCATAATGCCCTCCCACTCCTACTGTAAACTTGGAAAAGGGCATTTATTTAGGCACCGCACTGTAGAATTCCGCTACAGCTTCATCATATTGATTTCTTTGCTGTTAATAGATTCTTTACATATTGATCACTTATTATTTCGTATAAGTTATAGGAAGAACAAAAATAATAACTTGAGGTAGCCGTATTTGAAACATCGTTCGTTCAATGACCTAATATTGTCTTTTAAATGAAAGTATTAATTTATGTTGTAATGTCGATTCTAATTAGCCCTTTCCTGCTCTCCCTAATATAATTCATCAGTAATAAAAAGGACAAAAACGATTTGAATTTTATAATTTTAAACTATTTTATTTTCGCGTCATATAACGTATATTTTAGCAGATTACCTTCGGGGGTAACCAGCTATTAATTTTGAAATCATGACGCAATTTATTTGTCAAACATAAACGTCATGAAATCAACATTCAAAGAAAACATATAACAGAATATACAATACACCACATCTCAGAGTTTTATTAAAGTTACATTTTGATTTATGGAACATGAAAAAACATACGTTGTTTCTATAGGCTATGTCTGTTTATATCATACAAGATAATCCTACTGTGATATATATTTATTATTTAAACTTGTTTACATTACCGTATTTATTCATTTCTAAAGAGTATTAATGATCATTTCATAACATAGTGACACATAACTAAGAAAGCATGGTTAGTAAGTATTTTCAAGGCACTGGTAATGTAGATTGAATTATTTTTATGCCACTTCATAGAGGTCCGTAATAAGCTGTAAGTGAAACTCCTTTCTATGTGACGGCGTGGGAGAAAGTCATTAAGTGAAAAGACACCCCTCTTTACAGTTCATGCATTTCGCTAACTAGGTGGCACAATGCAACTTAATTTATCTAAGCAGTATCACTAAATTGTCTTTTTAGGTAAAGAATTGAAGGAAAGAAAGCTGCCTTTATAAAGTTTCAATATACCCCTTGTATATATACTCTTTTACTCTTTCAATTATGTTTTTTTTTTTTTTTTTCGAATGCATGGTTCTAAAGTTGTAACATATAGAACCATAGAAAACAGGGAATTCAGCTCTTTTAAGAAGATAACCGTTAAGGGAAACCAGCTATTGACGTTGAAGCCATGACGTGATTTTTGAAGATTTTTCATCAATCATCTATAGAAAATGAAGAAAATTAAGAAACTTACATATATATAGTGTTTCTTTTTTATGACTGTTGTTTATTTTGCCTTTTGGCCATGCTGTGAATGTTAAATTAACTCGAGGTTTGTGTTTGTCAGCTGAGGATGGAGCGTTGACTCCGAAAGTGCACTCTGCATTATATATTAAAAACCAGTAGAGGACTTGGCCTTCTTATTGATCCTTATAATTAGCATTACTTGAATTTTATTGTATTCAGCCCACTTCTACCCATCTCACGTTAACATCAATCCAACATATGTTTAAACATCATTATCCTAGCTTAAATACCAAGTATTGTGTTCATTACACATTTGCTATGTGATTTCGCAAATATGTTTGATGTGACGGCATCGTTAATATTTTTTGTTCTAGGCCAAATCATTTTTATTCACTCTAGTCCTAGAAGATTTTTAACCGTTTCCTCTTCGTCGCAAAACTAAATATCATATTCGGTAATGGCTGATTTCGAACCAAGAGAAGGGTTGGAACAAAGAAAGTTCAAATCTCGACATACTTCCGTCCGTATTGAATGAAATAACCGATCTTGTTGCAAATTTTAGCAGATTTCCCTTAAGGGAAATCAGCTATTGAGGTTGTACTCATGATGCGATTTTCGAAATTTTTCTTCAAATGTCCATCGATCCTACCCAGGAGATGACGAAAATGAGGTCCGTTCAAAACTGTATATATATATCTATATATATATATATATATATATATATATATATATATATATTTGTCTGTTACCGCTCTAGCGGTCGCATTTTTTTTTTTTATAGTTACCAAACTCGATATTTATTTATTCGTTTTATGTAAAAAGAAAGATCAAGTTCGTTAAAGGCTGAAATCGGACCAGTGGGAGGGGGGGGGGGTTTAGAGGGGAGGATTTTCGAAAATTCGAAATATCTCCGTACCTATACGCCGGATCGAAAAAGTGTACAGAATCAATCTTATTGCAAATTAAATTTACTATAAATATTGTTTATACATTTATTCCCTATCTTGATTATTAACCGAGATATTTGCATTTTTATGAAATTTGGGCCGATAACGGATTTTTGAATTTCCCGCGAAAAGCTAGTTCGGCCCTTTGCCGTAACCGTTCGGCTCTCCTATGAAGATTTCTCTATTGTATAACTTCACGTGGGAAATCTGCTTAGTTTACGCAGCCCCTGCGTGACGAATTTTTGTTTTCGTCAACTTGAATAATACCATAGTTACTTGTATTTTTTTGGTTTCCGCTTTCATTACCCCCCCCCCCTCCTCAGCTCATCCGATGTTTACTTAAATCCAGCTTTCTGGATGGATTAACTGTCGAGTTGATTGGCTTCACAGCATTTTTAGATCTTACACAAAATAAAGGAAATATTTCACATTTTTGTTTTTCATCCTTTAAAATAAACCACCTAGTGATCCCATTTCATCAGAATGGCTTCAAAAGGAGTGTAATTGGCAATAACAGCTAAAGTGATAACAGACCAATTCATATAAGTGTTTGTGTTGATCTATGTATATGTGTTTGTATATATATATATAAAACTTTATAAAAAATCTGATCTGGGAAATTAAATTTACAAAATGTTTAGTTGCAAACCTTCCAAAAATATTTCATTTGGAAGTGATATAAGATATCTTCTATGTATCGGATCGAAAAAATGTCAATGGATATAATTTGTAGATCGTGTCATGGCTTATAAAAGTTCTTTGTATCTCTAATACCTACATACCTACAGATGTCACGCCTAATCAATGGTTTTAGGGAGGGTCAATAAGGATAAGTCCATTAAAATCTGAAAACCTAAAATTGTTGTGGTTACAATGCTTCCTTTACTTCAAACAAGGAATTAAAAATTACAGGAAACAAATAAAAACCAAACCCAAATTTTGCCCCTTCCTTCTATTCGTAACTTTTATGTGAAAAAATTTATGTTACGAATGGAAAAGAGAATCTAATGTTTTCTCGTATCACAACTGTTTATTGTTTACCAATGGGCTGAGAATGCCATTTTCTATTAAGAACTCTGAATAATGAAGTGTATGGTTATCAAACAATCAGTATATCACTGATTGTTGTTTGTTCCTTTTATAAATTTCTTGTTAAGACCGGCCATTGTGCATTGGCTTCTCCAATAAGTTAACCGCTTCTATTATAGTCTTACTAACTAGAGAACTCCATTGTAATTTGTTTATGTAACAATTTTCTTTTTGAGCTAGTAAGGCAAAACAAGTCTATGTAGTAATGTTTTTACAATTTTATTTGTTCACAACTAGGCCATGATAGAAGTTATTTTTGTATAACGATTTAATAATGGTCATCATTGGTAAAAGTTCTGGTAGAACAAAATCCATGAATAAGCGCTTTTCCAACATATAAAGATAATATCGGTTACTTTTTATACTTGGAAAATTTTGGAAATTCGGTGATATAGGTAGTATAACTCGTGTACCGGTAGGAAAGAACTGGAGGGTGACTGGAGGTAGGAAGTCATCGGTGACGGGGATTGAATATAAATTGCTATCGACTCACTTCCTTCTAACATCTCTCCAGACATTTCAACAGCTTCTTCAACCAATATACTTTGGTAGCCAAAACACTCCATATCTCACAAATTTATTATAATTCATCGAACATATGGATCCTGATGATTATTATTATTATGAATTAACGTCTACTATTTGCTATTACCCCTAATTGGGACGGGTTATCTAAAGGTTGCCACCTTTTTCTAGCCAGGGCAGGACTAAGGATTTTATTTAATGAGTTCGTCACTAAATAAATTCCTATTGCCCAGGTGGGGATCGAACTCTCAACTCTAGGTTTACTTGATGTTGCAGGTGAACTGAAAAGAGGTCGATGCCTAATACTCTATGCGATTGGCTTCTTCTGAAAAACCATATCCTAAATAAATCAAGAAATGAGCTCCCTCTCCTACCTTCTCGGGTAATCAACGAAGTTGAATATCTTCGTAAACATGGATGCCTAGGTGGATTCAAATGTTAGTCACGCATTAGCTAAGTATATTAAGCACATTCCCGAGTGCTGGAATGGCACAAAGATAATGCTATATCACATGTCATTCTCTTACTATTTAATTATAAGAAACCTGTGATTAGGACGTTAGTAGAATTCCAGCAGAATTTGAGACATTAGTGATATTTTAACTTCGAGTGAAGACCGCATGAGTAAGAGTGGGGTTTTACTGAAGATTGATAACGAAGAAAGGTACAAATAACTGTGAATAGACAAACAATTACAGGAGATAATTATCGTACAATTGTGTGCGGGCCAGTATATGTATCATGCGCAACAGGAAAAATTTGAAGAATGTTTTGAGGCATTTCATGATGAATGTGGTCTTTATTTAAACAGGGTCAGACTCTAAGAGCAATAAAGATTAACCAAATCAATAAAGTTAAATTACACCTCTCCTAATATATCACCCTCCATCTCCGGCATCAACTTACCATCTCTGGTATAGCGAGTAACCAACCTCACGAAAAACTCACTAGATAAAGAATAAAACTCCATCTAATGCATGCGCCCCGTGGCTGAGGAAAACAATTGGATTAAAAGAATTAAAATGTAAAGTATAAAATAGAAAATAAAGGTTTTCATACGTTTATTTAGCTGCTAATGCTAATCTTGTAGAGGCATTATGCACCTTTTTCCGACAGTGTGCGTGGATCCGTTCCTTACCTCGATACCTTGAACATTAACAG
The DNA here is from genome assembly GCA_019009955.1 of Riptortus pedestris. Lineage (NCBI taxonomy): Eukaryota > Metazoa > Arthropoda > Insecta > Hemiptera > Alydidae > Riptortus > Riptortus pedestris. The sequence goes on along the minus strand of CM032228.1, from coordinate 102,348,232 downwards.
ATGTATCCTGTTCATCGATTGGTTATCACCTTCTTTGAACAGTTCGACAGACAATCCGTCTACCGAGGCCTTGTCATCCTCTGGTTTGTTTTCAAGAGGTCCTTCTCACCCAGGAGATTTGGCTTCCCAACCGCTTTTCCATCCAGGTCCTCAGCCTAGCTTATATAATCTATTTAGGACATATATTCAGTAGCATAATGCGATCTTTCATAATTCCCAGATATTCTTCATTGACTGCTGTAAGCTTTCCATCTTTTCTTGCTTCTTCCTATAAAGCTGGTTGTCTCTTTCCGCATATCAGCATGCTCACACACATTACAACTACTTTGCCTATTATCAACAACTCATTACAGAAATTCTCTCTTGAATTTTCTAAGATTTTTATTAACTGCATTTTGAGCAGCCTCTTTCCAATCTCTATTTTCCTCTCTATTCTTTGCCCAGACCGGGGTCCTTTACTTTTTTTCTTTCTTTCAGAGTTTTGAAACATTCCTCTGTGAAAAATTTCATGTGCAGATGTCTGTCCTGTACTCACTGAATTTCCGATTGACACCTAGTGTTCTTCAAGTGAAGACCTATCTGAGCCAAGTACCTCTAATCTGTAGACCAATTCTATTCTACTGTCTTTGAATTTCAGGTTTCTTTAACCTTTGAACTTCATACCTCATACTCTTTATATTTTTCTCAGCCTCTGCTTCAGAATCTACTTCATTCCTTGGTTTAATTTAAACCTAACCAAGGACCTATCACCGCTCGGCTCCCCAGATGTTCCTATCACTTTCTTCGGAGCTTCAGTGGCTCTTATCAATCAGTGCTTCGCCAATTTGCGTCGTTCACCGGTTCCCAAGCCTATTCCAACATCTTAATGTTAGGAGTTTAAAGTAAATTGATCTATCCATATATGTTTAGTTCGTTATTAAATCAACACTTTCACGTTGTCTTAATAACCGAGAATGTCACAAAGAAGAATGTTCCCTGAGCTATACTCTAGCGATCTTAATCTCATAAATAATTTTAAACGGTTTTAGGAGAACTAAGGCATATGGAGAGACAAACAATTAGCAGTGTAATTTTTCAGCAGTACTTAGTAATTAATTCTTTACGGAGTTATTAACCACAGATATGCCCAATCTATTGAGTTCAATTAAAATTAGCTTGTGGTATATTTCTTCCTTTATATAATTTAATAACGCGTGTTACGTGATACCCTAAGAAACAACATAAAGCTTAACTAAATATCTTTTCAATATTAGGTGGGGCAAATAGAAGAACAGCGTAACCTAAGAAATAAAACATTTATTTAGAACAGAAATGTACATTAGCAAGCATTTAGCAGGAATTAAGAAAAGAAAATGATAAATAAGGCCAACCCTTCTTCTTAAAACAAATGATGGTTGTGAGTTTACACTGTAATTTCTTGAAATTGCAAATAGCTTAAGTTTTTATGTTACTTCATTAATTACATAATTAACTCTGAATTATGCCTTTTCGTGTCGCAGTCTTATCTTTTTCTTCAGTTTTTGCTTGCTGCAAATATTTACCAGTTTTATTGGTGTTACATAATATGTCAACACCAATGCATGTAATTACCATATATGGTAAAACTTGCGATTTCTCCAATCGGGAAACTTGCGGTTTCTCTTTCTACTATTTGACGATTGCAAGGTTAACTTCTTTTCCTTCTTTGTTACGCCCTTTAGAATTTACCCAAGGGTTACTAAGGGAGGTAGTACAATATTATCTGCCAGTCTCAAGCGCGGATGAAAGGGCAGGGTTGAGCATAGGGAATGATCTTCTTGTCAACTATAAAAATCAAGCACATTCCTTTATCTGCCGGTAAGTCAAATTCCTAGAGATTTAAGAATAATGGCGACGAAAAAACTATAGCTCACGGAGGAACCCAGTTAGAGGGGGTGAGGTGTTCTACCAAGCTCTAGGACTTGATAAGTAAATACGTTGGAAGAGTAACGAAGTAGAAGAAAGAAAAGAACAAGATGGGCATTGAATTAAAGATTGTCATATGAACATGCAGAGCATATGGTATCTAGGAGCGACCAGATAATTTCTGTGCTGGTACAATATTAGTTTGGTGTGGTGACACTGTAGGAGGTACGATGAAGAAAGCTGGATACATTCTCTCTTGATAAAGGCATATTTATTGATTCATTGGCTTCGGGTAGAACCAGGGCGCATGGGATTTAAGATAAAAAAATAATCCTACATCTAAGACAGCTAAAATGACGACATAATCTGTTGAATCAGACTGAAGGAAAGTTTCTGCAATATTTTGTGCTTGTTACTTGTGAGGAGGCAGAGACAGAACAGAAGGGAGCCTATTTCCTGCCTTGCTAGCCCGCGCTACCCTTGATTTTCTATCTGTGCCTCTCTACTACGAACTAGTGCTAGGTGAGAACAACGTTAAGATTGGCAAGCAAGTGACTAAAAGACTTATGAAACATGCTTTGCAAGCATGAGTCTGCTAATGATAACAGGGTTTAATACCTTTTATGTATAGGGATATAATACCCGCTTCTATGATAGGATTATAAATGTCATAACCTGAATTATTGGTCATAATCAGATACACGAAACCATATAGGCCATATTTTATTATATCAGGCACTCCATCCACATATTGGATGTTGAAATCCATTGACAAGGATGACATATTAATAAGTTTAAAACCTGTGTTTAGGGCAAAGTTAGGTTATTAGGTGACTAAAGCAAGGGGATCTATTATAGCCGTGTTCTTTTACTGGACCTAGAAGTGGAAATCTGAGGAATAGAACCTAATTCTGGTGTCACCTTGAATAATAGCCTGATAGCACTTGATATTTATCACGGATGTGTTGACTAGGGGTAGAACCATCGCGTCAATGAATGGTTGTGGTGGACTCAAGTTAGTAACAGAACTGATGCTATACAAAATGCTAATTAGGCCCTTGGTAATGTATGGCAGTAAATGTGGACTCTCATAATCGGAAACAGAAGGAGCTAGTAGTATAAGATAGAAGATCCATATGGATATTATTTAAAGCCAACTAGGCACAGTTGATGCCGCATCAGAAGTAATGCTGAAATACTATACTCAACTGTATTGCAACCTTCAAAAAGTATCTATGCTATCGATAAGGACAGGCTGCAGTGTTGAAACGCGTCATAGAGCGCCCAATTAGACACTATATGTAACACCAGGAGCCAATAGGAAAAGATGTAGACACAGGTGACGTTGGATTAATTACCTAGTTGAGGACTTACTTAGATTGGTCGTCCGCAGTTGGAGAAGTCTAGGAGGGCTGCGCGAGAAACTTTCAGAAGTATAATAGCACTAGCTCAGATACCCGGCTTCGCCCGGGAATTCATTTGAGGCTGAATGGTGATGGTATTTTTTTGGCAAGGCTTTACTTTGCAAACTATTTTGACATTTACCCATCCCAGTTTTTTATAATTTTTTAATACTAAAATTAATTTTTTATGTAAGACTTCACTGTTCAAACCATAATCATGGGTAGCATTTATTCCAATTAAATATCATCTATAATGAACATATTTCCTTTCAAAAGCCAATCTCAGCTCACATAGTATAGGCAAAGTTTTGCACGTAAGATTATATTTGTAATAGTGAATCTCACTGGAAATCGCTTCCAGGAATGCCAGACGGGAAATAAGTTAACTCAATTAACTGGTCCCGTCATCTTCCGCTCCCGCATGAGACTTCTCAACATTCTTCTATTTATATTATTGATGCAAAACATTATTTTATAATTTATCTACCGAATGGAATTAAATAATAGTGGTACCCTGAAAATATCATATCGAGTTTAAACGCATATTGTTTTTTGTCATAATGACATTACCATTAACGTTTAATTGTTATTATATTAGATATTTGTTTCAATAACTTCAAGGTACATTATAGAAATTAAATAATGGAAATGCTCTTATAGTTTATATTTCTATTGGAAATAAATAACGTTATATAAAGTTATTTTCTAGGAAAAATAAATAAATGAGGAAGGGATGACAAAGATTTATAACCTCACTAATCCGAATCATACTTTGAACTATCATATAAGACGAAAACATAACATCATTTGTCATAATATTCATTTATTAAAACCCCTTAAATAAGTACTAACATAATTATTGACTCCCGTTTAGCGTATATCCCGTGTTTACTTCATTTTTACGGCAAAAGTGAATGCACACAAAAGTTACTCTAAATAACAAAGTAAACAACTTTTGTTATATGCACGTTTGCCGAAAAACAAATAGAAAATAAAAAAGCGAGTTTTTCATTTCACCCTCTCTTATAATCCCCACTCCCCTTTGAACCTAAAATTTTTAATATAGCTTATAATCATGGAAGAATTAATGCTAATTCACATACCGAGTCTTGTTAATTTCGGTTCAATCGTTAGTGCCCAACAAAATTGTTGGCTCCCGCTTTAGTATTTAGTGTAAATCTCGTTTATACTTTGTTATACGACAAAAGTGAATATAATAAATCTTACTGTAAATAACAAAATAAACAACTTTTGTCATGTGCATATTTGCAGAAAAACCAGTAGAAAAGGAAATACCGCTATTTTTAATTTAAGGCCTCCCTTACAACCCCCACTCCTGCCCGTCCATAGAATTGTTGGTATAGCTTATGATAATTAAGGCGTCAGTGCTAATACACATACCGAGATTTAATTAGTTCGGTTGAGTCTTTTGTGCCAAATAATATTGTTGACTCCCGCTATAGTCATTAGCGTATAACTCATTTAAACTTCGGATTACGATGAAAGTGTTTATGACAAAAGTTACTCTAAATAACAAAATAAACAACTTTTGTTATGTGCATATTTGCCATAAAAACAATAGAAAACGAAATATCGCGACTTTTAATATCAGGCCTCCCTTATAACCCCCACTCCTGTTCGTCTCAGAGAAAATTAATATAGCCTAAAGTCTAAGTTGGGTTAGTAGTAATATTTATACCAAGTTTGATAAAATTCGGTTCAGCCGTTTATGCGTGAAAAGGTAACAAACAAACAAACAAATAAACAAACAAACAAACAAACAAACAAACAAACAGACACCAAAGAAACAAAATGCAGTTATTGTGTCTATGACATGTGAAACGAAAAGTTATCGTGAAATTTCGCGAAAAAAATCAATGTACAGACAGAGGTTACAATTTTATATATATATAGATTACCAGGAACACACGTCCTTCATAGACTGTAGCGTCACATAGGTAAGGATATTTTTCTAATTGATTTTGCTGACAAAATCCCTTTCATTCCACAGATTCTTTTAATTCTCCATTAAAACAAACGTTTTTGTAATTAAATATTTAATTTTTAACCGGGTTTATTTAAAAAACTTTATCCACCATCTAAATATTATTTTACCTTTTGTCGGAAATTGTTGAATATCTTTTAAATGAATTTCCCTGTTTTATCTGATATGGTATCCATGCAGTTATTCTGTTCAAGCTGCTAATCACTACCAACCATGAATGCTTTTTTCATGTTTCAAATTAAGTGCTAAACAGCATAACGGAGGTAAAATATCTATGGACAGGAAATGGCCGGGCTCCAGCTTAAGTCCAGAGGCCCAGTGGTATGTTGGTAGGGCTCTTGATAAAATAGAAGATATTATCTTTCCCCCTAATAGCTGTAGGAAGTAGGCGTGGCTTCCTCGCCAAAAGTCGGGTTTTCACTCACGATTTATGTGGCTGTAAGAGAAAGCGTCTCGACTACTTTTGCGCAGGTTATAGCTTGTTATTGCCATTAATGGCGAATTACTGTTTCCGTGAGAGGTGCTAGAAAACTTTATAGTGGTTTGGAAGTACTTGACTTCCACTGAAGTACGGAAAATTTTCTAAATTTATATAGCAAAACTTTGGCCCAGCTTAACATTGTTATCTGGAGTTGTGTGTAAGTCCACCTTAAAAACACAGTGATTCTCTTAATAGGCTCTACGCGTTTCACGTCATATGACACCTCTACAGGAGAACGACTTATTAACAATTGAACATAACTGTATCATAGATAGTTTTGAAATGGAACCGGAAGTTATTAGAACGATCAAATCCATCTCAGCCAAGACAAAGATTTCTTCTAGACACCCATGGCCCTCGACATTAGATTTCTTATCAGCCTGTGATGCACTGTATCCATACATTTCTATTAGGAGATTTCCCTTAAGGGAAATCAGCTATTGAGGTTGTACTCATGACGCGATTTTCGAAATTTTTCACTAGGAATAGTGATTCCTCCTCCAACAAATTCTGGAACATCCAATGTGTCAAATGAGAAGTAGTAGTAAAATAGTGTAAAGCTATCAGATTGTCGCCTTGCCAACACCAACATTTATGAGAAAAATGAAGAGATTTGTTTTCTTATCGAATATCAGATAAAGTATTGGACTTAAATTCGCCCATCTCCCTTAAAGAAAATTAGCTATTGAGGGTGTACTCAAAACACAAAGCTTCAATACGTTTCTTCAAATGTATCCTATCTAGGAGATAGCTTTACGGGCGTACAACATTAAAAGAAATATAAATAATATCCTAATGAATGCAGATTTACCATCTCTTTACTAAATAAATGTTACGCTATTCTATAATTTGTTCTTTGTACGATTGTTTTTGCTGCCAGGTTGGTTTGTAAAATTTCTGACAAATTAAAATCAACTTTAACGAATTAATGAAAGCAATAAAAGCCAAGGAGTCAACCAGGAAAGTTATAATTTAAAAACTAATCAGGGTAGTCATTGATAGAATATAGAAATATTGACTTATTTTTAAAATGAGAGAGACTCTTTTTTTAAAGAGTTAATATTTTTGGATTATTGCAAGATTGTGATAATGGTGGTGATATTTGCATTTGAGCCTTATTTTTTTCTCCATTAAGTGAAGAAATGGAGGTTAACTTCTCTCAACAAGTTCTAAGAATAACTTTTTTCTTTGGAAATATTTACTTGTTTACAGTTTGATGAGTTCCTGAGAGAAAGTTCAAGTTATGTGTCCCCAAACTTTTATTAGGTTACCCTAGCCGTTCTGTCCTTTCCGGAAAACAGTGCCTTTCATTTAGGGGTGTGATACTGGAGAGCACGCTGGAGCTTCTGTCAACATTTTCATTTATATTTTAAAGAAACGTCCGCCACGCAAATGCTGCGTCGTAAATTAAGCAGATTTCCCATAGGCTCGAATGGCACACTGGTTATCGTATCCTGCCATGGCACTTTTAATTCTCCCTAGGACGGAAATTTAGATTTAACCTGTACTTTAGATGTTTAGTGACTATGTTATTAAAAGTGAAAATCGGTTGAGCAGAAGTGGGTGTTTACTGAAGACTGAAACCAGACAAATGAAAATGACTCCGTTAACATTTGAGTACGAGAAAACATATAACAAAAGTTGTAGAAAATATAATTTTCAAAACAAATGTGTTATATAACATTTTTCGGTCTTACTCATAATAACGAAGATGTCTCGATTTTTCAACCTCACCCCTATAACCCCGTTATTCTTGGGCTGATTTCAGCCAGAGACTATGATATTCAGTTTGGCATAAAACGGTTAAATATGGAGTATGGTATTGATCAAATATAAACTATGGAGCCTGGAATGTAATGGCGTAAAATCAAACATATATGCGAGTATCTCAAGTAGTACAAATCAAATGGAAACAATATTAAGCATGTAGTATTAGAATAAGACTATTCATGATATTGTCTTAACGTAAACATTACTTGACTAGGAATGGGGGGTGAACACTAAAAAATGCGATTATCTTGGTTATTAATCGAGATAGAGAAAAAATGTATTAAACAATAAGCATTCTAGAAAATTAAATTTGTTCCTAAATTGGTTGTATATTTTTGATTACCACTTTAAAACTTCTCCTTCTCTTTGTCCGTGTAGGGAGGGATTAACGAATTCAAGGATTTAAATTTGATCTTGGATAGGAAATTTGTTGAGTTTGTAGGTTACCTCCTGTGGAAACATTTTGAATTCTTTCATATCTATATTATGCATAAGATAGTCAGGTTAGACATTTCAGTTAATGCGCTAGTCTTAATGACACTGGATAAACCTAGTCGTTTGGAACTTATTTATTGACGAACTCATTAAATAAAATCCTTAGTCCCTGGCTGTAACCTGAAAAGGGCTGTAACTTGTAGATAACCCGTACCATTTAGCCTTAGTAGCAAAGTTGAAATTACTAAATAACAATAACATTATTATTCATGAGGTTAAATTATATATTCAAACTCTAGTGTCCTGTTCCACAAACATTTAAAACTGTATTGTGTAATACGGTTGTAAAGTGTATTCTTCACGGGAGCTTAGCTATGTTAATTAGGTCAAAGCTTTTAAAAATAGCGTGGATGTGATTACATTAAGATATTACTTTAATCACCATTAACACGTTACCGCCCTTTTCCAGATCACTATTCAGTATAATTAACGACATGGTGAAGCGAGATCTATTTTAAATGGGCCCACCTCACACCAGGCGAAGGGATTGCACAATAGTATTTTGTCTCCTGTTGCTTTCCAGTTTACTATATAACATCTACTACAATAAATATGTGCTGTATGTATTTGCGAACAACCGTCTCATAATAACTACGATATCTTTGTAATTTTGAAAATATTTTCGAAAATCGCCCCATGAGTACAAAATCTAAAACCTCGATTACCTTTAAGCATACAATCTTCCTACATTTCAAATATTATAGAGTTAAAAGTTAGATAATATTTTTCCTTGGATATTACCTTCCATGTTTCTTAGTTATTATCAAAATTTTAGAATGTTATATACAACGAATCATGATCATAAATTAATAATTCTTCATATGTACGTATTCTCTAACTCGAACTTGACGCAGTTATTTGTTATTCCTTTTGCGTCTTCAATTAACTCCCACTCCCACACTTGAGATTAATATATTACTAAACATCTCCATTCTATCTTAAATTTCCAGCCTCGTTAAAATAGGGCCGTAACATTCAAATATACAATAGAACAAAGTTCGTCACGGAGGGCAACATAAACTAAGCAGAACAGGGAACACACTAGTGACCTCATATTACTGCCTATTCTGACTGTAAACAAAAAAATAAAAATTACTCATTTAATATTTGAGTTATAAAAGTCCGTCACGCAGGGGCTGCGTAAACTAAGCAGATTTCCCATGTGAAGTTATACAATAGAGAAATCTCCATACGAGGGCCGAACAGTTGCGGCAAAGGGCCGAACTAGCTTTTGGCGGGAAACAGTCATCCGTTATCGGCCCAAATTTAATATAAATGCAAATATATCGGTTAATATTCAAGATAGAGAATACTTGTATAGAACAATATTTATAGTAAATTTAATTTGCAATAAGATTGGTTCTATACAATTTTTTGATCCGACGTATGGTAACGGAGATATTTCGAATGTTCAAAAATCCCCCCTCTAAACCCCCCCCTCCCACTTGTCCGATTTCAGCCATTAACGAACCTGATCTGTCGTTTTACATAAAACGTTTAAATATCGAGTTTGGTAATTTTGAACGGACCTAATTTTCGTCATCTCCTGGGTAGGGTCGATGGACATTTGAAGAAAATTTTCAAAAATCGCGTCATGAGTACGACCTCAATAGCTGATTTCTCTTAGGGGAAATCTGCTAAAAATTGAATAGGAACAATAGTAGAGCATCATAACATTCCTTCTATACGCTTTTACGACACGACTCATAATTACGGAGAAATTTTGAATTTTCAGATCCACCCCCCCCCCCTCGTTCGATTTCAACCAATAAAAAATATGATCTTTATTCATGGATGAAACAGCAAGAACGTATAATCTTAATTGATGACGTTGTCATATTACAACGAATTTGTATGTATTTCGCATAATAAAGGTCTCTTGAAAAGAATATTTGGTATTTAAGCTTAGAACAAAGAGGTTCAACTGTTCATATAACAGCTTATTGTTAATATGACATGAGTAGGAGTGGGGGTTTACTTAAGGATGAAAACTAAAAAATCCAAATTCCTCGGTTAATATTCCTGATATAGAAAATATGTATATAACGGCATTTATAGATATTTTAATTTGAAATAAGATTCGTTATGAACAATTTTTAGATCCAACGTATAGTAACGGAGATGTTTCAAATTTTCGAAATCCCCCTTCCTACTGACCCGACTTCTGCCATTAATAACTCCACCTTCTTTTTTTACATAAAAGGATTAAATGTCGAGTTTGGTAACAGTAAAACAAATATTGCGTCTGCTAGAGCGTTAACCGAAATATATATATTTACATATATATATATATATATATATATATATATATATATATATATATATATGTTTGTGTGTGTGTGTGTGTGTGTGTGTGTTTGTACGTGCGTCCATGCGTGTGTGCATGCATGCGTACGTGCGTGTGTGTAACTAAAATTCCGGTTTATTTTGAGATATAACATCGTCGTTGTTTTAAATCAATGCTTAAAAAGCATTGAAATTAGTATACTGTAATGTTGCACTTTTATTCTTCATAATTACTTGAGGCTTGAGGTATTAAATTATCACATATTACTAATCAAATGAGGTCATCAGCAGAAAGAAAATTGATTTTTATATAAAATAAATTGTTCCAGGATATGGTGATAATGATAAGCTCCTCTGTATTTCCCTGATGGTGGAGCTGTAGTTTCCGAAAACATGTTCTGAATAGTTAAAATAAATTCAATAGTGCTGACTTAAGTTTAGTAGAATTTTAGATAAAGGAAATTTATAAATCTCCAATAGAGATAGAGATTCGATGAATGAATTAATTTTAGACTTCCAACAGTATTAATCAATGATGCATATTAATGATGGTGTTTGTTAATTATTTTAATTTTATGAAATATACTATTCTCAATAATTAAAGTTTCATGAAACATGGAAGGCCTGCACGAGAACTCCACAAAAACACGTTAAATGGCTTTGTAGAAAATAATTATCTAATGAAATATGGCTGGATGATAAACGGTGTATTTTCTGATTAAGTAAATACTAATTTTGTATTTATTATTATTTACATATACATAATTATTATTATTGTCCTTCCGAACACCACACCTATATTTTTGGCATAACTTCAAACCATTTCATAATTTAACTATATTTAACCTATATACTAACTAGCAGGCGCTACAGTTCTCATAGGATTAGGGCTTTGGAACTCAACTCTTATAAAGAGCTGGTTGAATTGAATGAAGCCTAACTCATGATGTATTGCATCGAACTTCAGGGCTGCCAATACTTCAGCTTATATATTCCCGCAGAAAGTAAGAAATCTTTATTCAAACAAATAATAAGGATTCCAGAGTATACCAGGCAGCTGTCAATTCGCTTGCTAATTATTCATTCTTTCGAAAATACCATTTTATAATAGAAAAACATTAATTAGCCTAGAATGCTCCTAAAGGAAAAATTTTGAATTTAAAGAACTGGAGAACAAATGTTAATCTTAATTTTAATAATTGTGTTAATTTGGAAAATTTTGAGTGATTAATAAAACCAAAATTTTAAAATTTGTTTGAAGAAATTATAAGTTGTCTATCATCCCCGGTGCAAGATGACTATGGCACTGGAGATTACTCGAGATACTTCAAGAAGGTCCCTCTCTGTCAACGGCTTCAGACCACAGGCGTATTATGACATACCAAGGTAGGTATAATATAAGGTAGCGCCATTCGCGAACAGCCAATCAGAATGCCGCAAGCTTCTACGTCACTGGGCGACAAGACTCGGGCGGACTAGCCGAAATACGATCAATATACGCAGTTTTCTGATTAATTTGGCGAATAAAAAATTGTTAAAATGGTATATGTCTGTAAATGATACAAATTACGTTAGTTGAATATATTTTATTTCAAATAAACCATGTACAAATTAGATTCCATTAAAAGTAAATACATAATAGTTACTTAATATTGATATATGTTGGGTTACATTTAAAAATCGTAATTTTTCTACGTCATTAACACAATAAAAAGAAAAATGTTACTATAATAAGATGAAATGTTCAAAACATGAAAACAGTAATGACTACTATTATAGAAACAAATTAAAGTTAATAAAATTGAGACTAACCAATCAATAAACAATGATATCCAGTTACCAGAATAAAAATGAGTAAATTATTTTAAACATCAGCAAGTCAATATAGGTACAAGATTTTTAAAGGCTATCATTGGCATGTAGTTCTCTTGTAATAAAAAGATGCTTATATTTAGTCACATGGAATCCTGGGTTTCAGTAGCATCCTTGTGAAGAGAATGGCACTGATGTTGGAGCATATGCATTGAAACCGCACTGTCCCATAGAATAAATAACTGTGAAGGAAACATGTAATGTCATTAATGATGGAGCATGGGAAATAAACTCCTATACAACACTATAGGAAACACTACATGAAGATAATTCTGTTTCTTATATTTTAAATCTTACCTTTTAAAAATTGTCATTTGCATGTAGTCAGTCTTGTCCGAAACAGTTGCTGCTTATATATTTGGAGTGTATGCATTGAAACCGCACTGCCCCATATAATAAATAACTGTGAAAGAAACATGTAATATCATTAATGATGGAGCATGGGAAATAAACTCCTATACAACACTATAGGAAACACTACATGAAGATAATTCTGTTTCTTATATTTTAAATCTTACCTTTTTAAAAGCTGTCATTTGCATGTAGCCTAACAATTCTGCTTGTAAATTCCTTTCGTAATCACTATCGCTGAAATGTTCTGAACAAACCCGAGCAATATCAGGATTAAATTTCAAATCTCCTTCTCTACACAGGACTATCCATTGTTTCTTAATTTCTGGGTTTTTCGGGAATCGGTGATAAGATACAGACTTGCCTGATTTCTTAGAGTTGTGGAGCATGTTGCTACAGCACACTCACTCGGCATTTTGCAAAAAAATCACTTAAAACAATAGAAAATAAAAGAATTCACTAAAAAAAACAACGATGCTCACAACGTAAACAAAGCTGAAAGTGACGCCTAGTGACGTCATGCGCCAAAGTCGCAAAATTTTACGATCTGCACACCTGCCGAATGGCACCCCATATACCTCCATACCTCCTCACGCCCAGCTACTATGGTTGCCAGGACAAATTTTGGTACACATCCACGACCGTGGCGTAGAACCTGTAGAAAGAGTGGGTAGTTAGCAGAACCAGATTTGGTACGGTATCACATCTTTTCTATTGTTTACTGAAAGTAGTCACTGTTAAATGCAACAGTGCTTTACTTAATAAGTACGTCATGGAAGATCGGCAAAGTTCTGAAAAGAAGTATAATTAGAACAACTTTTACGAAGACCGACTGAAAAAAAATACCAAATATCGATCCGCATGCTGTTGAGCAGCAATGAAGAATACCGGAGTAATTGCATTCGGGGTGAATGCCGAAAAAAAAAAAAACATTAGTTTCACTGGAAGGAATCTGTACAGCAATTGCAGACGTGTCATACTTTTAGAGATGGCAAAGTCGAAACTTTCTTAACATTTCAGTGGCACTAGCCACAGAATAAGAAATGATATGTCAAGAACCATCAGAAAGAGTTTGGTGGCAAACTGCCATGAAAGAAAAATCAGGGAACCTCTAGATATCTCAACCTACTAAATAATACGGTAGTCTGTCTAAAATTCTCATCTTGCCTCAAATTGACGAGAAAATTTTAGTTTTTCTCCCAAATTATATTCCCAAATATTTTTGATAGCATTGGTTTAACTGAAAATATTTATAGAATAAATTGTATTTAATAATTTAGTAGAGCCATATCCTTGGATTGATGGCTCCTACTTCAGAAACCGATTCACCATTTTTCATGTTTTAGAGGAAAAACCTTGAGACATTGGCAATCATAACATGTACCCAAGAAGTCAACTAGAACACAGTATGGATGTTTTGACACTCCCCTCCATAACTTTGGTATGCCTCCTCCAAACCCCAAGCTTCAAAAAGTAGTTTAAAAGTATTCCAAACAGGCTTTGAGTGACAAAATAATCATTGTGTTTATATTTTCTTACTGAAATTCCTTGTATCCTCTTCAATTTTAGCAGATTTTCCCTTAAAGGAAATCAACTATTGGAGTCGTACTCATGGCGCGATTTTTTATAAATTTCCACAAACCGATCGATCCTACCTAGGAGATGACGAAAATGAGATCCGTTCAAAATTTTATATATATATATATATATATATATATATATATATATATATATAATATTCGTATATACGTCTGTTACTGGTCTAGCGGTCTCAATTTTTGTTTGATCGTTACCAAACTCGATATTTAAACGCTTTATGTAAAATTATAGATCAAGTCCGTATCTTATTGCAAATTGAATGTACTATAAATAATGTTATTTACATTTATTCTCTATCGTAAATATTAACCGAGATATTTGCATTTTTTTAGTTTTCAGTCATCAGCAATCCCCCCCCCCTCCACACTCCTACTCATATCACATAAAATTACTGTTATAAACCACTTTATTCGAAGCTTAAATACCAAACATTGTTATCATGAGACCTTTATTATACGAGATACATACAATTAGGTTCTGTTGACCCCCCCACCACGTCTTTAGTTTTGGATAACATCAAATACTTTCTGTTGGTGGCTCCCCCCCCCCCCCCCGGCTTAAGTTTTGGATAACTAAAACATGAGACTGAGATAAAAATTATTCTTACTCATTAAAAATCACGGGGTATTATGACAAAGTAAATAGTTTTCCATCAATTTAATATGATATATTCAGATATATTTCAATAATATCTGTGAGAGGTTGGATTCCCCCTTTTGTTTACGATTTAGCCGCTTTCCGTTGGGAGGTTATAAAATTGACTGGAAGATTTCTCATTACCGTATGTACTGATTCACTCAATATTCTCGGTGGTGTTACGTGTTACCAGTAAGTAGATTTATTTATTGCAAAAGTTCATTTAGTTAGTTTATGCAGCCCCTGCTTGACGGACTTTTCTTTTTAAGATCTCACAAGAACATTTTCTTCTTAAGATAAACGTCCAGCTACAATTGAATACATAAGAGATTCTTAGTTGCATTTGTTCTGTGGCCCACTGAACAAATGCAATTAAGAATCCCACTGACAGTGGTTGGATCAACATCTGGTCTACATTTCGGTCGTTCATAAAAATTGTTTTAATTTAACTCCTCCTGAGAACTTATCCATATTCTTTGATATACCTATTAAGCAAAGAAATCTAGCTTGTTATGATTAGTATTGTTAGTAAACCTAAATAAATTTTGATATTTTGTGATTGTGGAAATATTCTTAAGCTGAGTTGCTACTCAGAACGATTCCAAATTGAATAGTTCTTTCATTTTTGCTTCTAAGCCTCCTTTTTTTATTTCTTCGGACTGATTTATGAACACTCTCGTCATTTAGTACAGACAAATTATTGATATCAACCGATTTATTTTGTCTTACTTAAGTTGAGAACATTCGGTTTTTATTGTGGATACTATACCCTGGGTCATTCCACATCAATTCAACCACACCATGACACCCATGATTTCAGATTTTGTTGAATTTTATTTTGGGGGTTCTATTCATTGATTTAAGAAACCATACCAAATATTTTTGATATATCTTTAACGGTTTGGATTTTATGGCCTCTTAAAGTTTTGTGATTTTAGTGTTTTCTATCGATTAGGAACTGTAAAGTTAATTTGTTTTCATTTCAAAAATCATTTGTAACTTTCTTATTTACGAACCAATTTTGATGGAATTTTTTGTGTGTATTCATAAATATATTTAAAAACAATAAAAAAATAAACTAAGGTACCAAGTAAGTATTTGTGGACAGAAAAAAATTGCAAAGTATCAATTTGAGCTTTTCAGAAATATATAGTTTCACGTAAAATTGAATACCTCCAAAAGGGAAAAGGATAATCATGGAAATTTTTTTTTATTTATGTTCTAAGACATATGACCTACCACCTAAAACAATAAAATTAATGGTTATTTGACCCCTTCATTGCTTATTCCAAGTTTTGTATTCCAAGTTGTGTAAATTTGTATGAATTAAAAGAAAATGATAAATAAATGTAACTCAGAGCTCAGAAGTAAAATAGTTAATGGTATATACTTAAAGTTAATATTAAAACAGTGGTATTTAAGTTATCTTAATTCATAAAACTGCAGCTGCACAATGTAAAGAAACTAATCAATTTGTAACAAGAAAAATCTCTTCCTCAACAGGCTCACTGGCTTGTTCAGGCTTGAAAATTTCAAAAAATCAACTCATTAAAATTTTAGAATCAAAATTCGAAGACTATGACGAGGAAGACGTTATTAAGTACAATCAGTGGGTGTCCACAGATAGAACAGAAATGATACAGTGTTCCAGCACTGTTGAAGAATTCATTGAAACGTTAGTTGAAAAACTTCACAAACTGATACCTCATTCTTACATTGCTAAATCACAATCAACAACTTTTAAAAAATTGAAGGAAACATCTCCTTTTGACACAGCTATTATCTCAATGGACTTTAGTGAAAATTATTCATTCACATTACAAGACGAAGCCCAAGGGTACCACTGGACCTCAAATTCTTGCACTATACATCCTGTCATCATACACTGCAAAGATGCAACTGAGAAAAATATTGTCCTACCCCTTTGCATTATATCTGATGACCTCAAACACGATGTAAGTATGGTGTATGAAATCCAAAAATATGTGATTGAATTTTTGAAAGAAAACCGCCCATATCAAAGAAGTTCATTACTTCAGTGATGGGTGTGCTGCTCAGTGCAAAAATAAGTACAATTTCATAAATCTGTGCCTACATGAGAAAGATTTTGAAATTCGGGCCCAATGGTCTTTTTTTGCTACTAGTCATGGTAAAACAGAATGTGATGGAATTGGAGGTACAGTGAAACGATCAGCTCGGAAGGAAAGTTTGCAAAGACCCTTAGAAAACCAAATAATATCAGTGGCTCAATTGATTGAGTTTTGCAAAACCAGAATAGAAAAAGTCAGTTTTTTCTTCTTATCTAAAGAAATAGTTGAAATAACTCGTCCTGCTTTGGAAGGTCGCTTCAAAGATGTTCAAACTCTTCTAGGGACAAGATCATTTCACAACTTCCAGCCAATAGATGAAACCGGAACCATTGAGGCTCGAAGAATTAGCAAGGACGAAAAACCAGCTCTCACTTTTAATTTATTGAACAATCGACCAAAGAGTCAAGTAACATTGAAAGATTTAAGCCCAGGATGTTTCATTGCTTGTGTATATGACAGATTGTGGTACTTTGGCATGGTGAGTGAGGTGAACACCAAAGAACAAGATGTCACAGTACAGTTCCTTCATCCCCATGGACTTTCAGCATCATTTTCTTGGCCTAAAAAGAAGGATATATGTACTGTACCCATTCTTCATATTATTACGACTGTGGAATATTCAAAAACAATGAAAGGAAGAAAGTACCAGTTTTCTCAACAATGTATGTCAAGTGTTGAAGCAAAATTAAACGATACTTTAAAATTGTAAAGAAAATTGACCAAAACAACCATAAGAATTGTATATATTAAAGTACACTTAACTGGGGTAAACAATAATGTAAACTGTATTTATTGTACAATAAACCTATGTAAACTATCTTTTTAGTTACCTTTAATTATCATTTTCTTTTAATTCTTACAAATTTCTAAATTTTTCTATATATTTATTTTTAAACTTGGAAGGGGTCAAATAACCATTAATTTTATTCTGGATTTGTGCTGGCTGGTGGAGGTCCATCATCAACGGAAGGATCAAAAAAGGTCAAACACCTCCACTCTTAATACTTCATTATTACAGGCAAAGTACTTTCGGGGCGAACCGTCCCATCATCAGTGCTCTGTGACACAACATTATACTTTCAAAAACATGTAATATATATGAATAAATAAATAAATAAATGTAAAAGTCAACAAAGGTAGTCGAATATTAAAAACATTTAAAAAAAAACAAACAAAAAAGGATATAAAACGCAATGCAACACTTATGACTAAATATTACAAATAAATAAATATTAAAAAAAAAAAAAAAACAAGGAGATGGAGAGGAACTGACCTAGAGTTGGTCCCTATTGAGCCGACATCTCCGGCGAGACTGGGAGCCTACACGGGCCAGGGCAGCTACTGCAGAGGACGGAACATGCCTGAGCACGCCACCCTCCCCCCTAATATTAATATTCTTGTCCTCCAGCATGTCCATCCTGATCCATAACTGCTCTACTATATCCATTTTCTTCCCTTTGCCAAGGTGGTCGAGCACCTCGAACTCAACGGCATTTGCTTCATGGCTTTCGTTTAAAATATGTTTACGTACCTCCGATGTCTTGGTGGAAAGGTGCTCTTTTAATCTGCTCCTTAGCTTCCTTCCACTTTGCCCCACATATGAGCTTCCGCAAGTCAGGCAAGCAACCCGATACACACCAAACCTATCCAGTGGATCGACCGCATCCTTAATCCTTGGGAGCATATGTTTTAGGGAGCTTAGACTTCGATAGGCAGTACGAAGGCCAACCTTTTCCAGCATGCGTCCTATCTTCTCGGAAAATTTCCCTAGGTATGGGATGCTGAGTTGGCCCACAGGATTTCGAGTCTCTCTCTCGCCTTGTTTTAACTCATCTTGGACCATCTTTGTGAATCGGCGTTCCATGACTTTATCTACCATTCTCTCATCGTACCTGTTGGCTCTTGCGATTAGTTTTATGGACGTAAACTCGTTTTGAAAATCTTCTTCTGCCAACGGGATACTCAGGAGTCGGTTTATCAAGTACGTGGTGCCTGAAGTTTTATATTGAGGATGGTGGTACGAATCAGAAGGGATCATGATGGCAGTGACGGTAGGCTTCCTATAAATGTTGAAGGAGTGAGACGGCCCTTTCCTTGAAATAACCAAATCTAGGAAACTCAACTTCCCCTCATTCTCCATCTCCAAAGTAAACTTTAACTGCCTATGGCAACTGTTGACGTAGTCCATAAGACCCCTCATATCATTCTCCGGTCCCGAGTAACTTATGATGATGTCATCAACATAACGCCCCCAGAAATTGATATGATTTCAGTATGGGTTGCGATTAGACATCAAATATTTGCATTCCAAATAATCCATAAACAACTCCGCAGCAAGCGGGCTAATCGCAGATCCCATCACAAGACCTTTGAAAAAATGTTGGCCTAAACATAACTGTAGAAGATCTAGGAACTCTTTGGCTATTATTGGGTTGAGTTTCTTTATTTTGAAAAAACAAATCAAAAACCCTCACCACGTCCTTGGGGGGAATGTTAGAAAACATGTTCTGTGCGTCCAATGATGCCAAAAACCGGTTGGAGGGAAATTTGATGTTTGGATTATTAATTTTCTTAATCAAGTCGGCAGAGTTTTTCAATGAAAAACTGGGTTTGAAATCTACCAGGGTTTTAAATTTGTGCACTAGTTTTTTGGCTAATTTTTCAGTGGGGGATGAAGCAAACGACACGATAGGTCTCATGGGAATATGGTCTTTATGAGTTTTTGGTAGACAATATAGAAGTGGGGGCAGGGGGTTCATTTGAATTAGCTGGTTTATTTCATACGGTTGGAAAATATGAGATATGTTCTTAAGGGATTGCCTGACCGTATTGTTATACTGCTCAGTGGGGTCCTGATGTAACTGCTTACAACCTAAGTCCTCCAAGAGGGCAGTTGATTTTTCAACATACATTTGTCTTGGCATGATTACATTTGATTTACCCTTATCTGCTTTTGTAATTATTAGGTTGTTTTCTTTTAATTTCATATTTAATCTGTTAAGTACTTTTAATTCAGAATTAGATTTTTGATTTCCCGGAATTTGATTTGATATAAACTTCTCTATTTCAATCCCCACTTCCCGTTCCATGCTCGTAAAATAGCTGATAAAGAAGCGAATGTTAATAAGAAATTAAAATCATTGCAGAATAGTACATCTAATCCCAGGCGCCGCTATACTCCTAGAGGCGTTAATCCTATTAACTCTAATTCTGCTAGCATTGATAACGCTACTAATGACAGTTTACATTGTATTGACACTAGTACTACTGGCCCTTTAAATTGTAATACGAGCTCTCCTAGATCTTTAAATTGCAAGGAATTGGAAAATAAAGACCTGGATGTTGGTACTGTAAATTGCATTCAACAACCCAGAGTAATTAATTTAAGTAAGGTCAATTTGGAGACCGAGGAATTAAACATTTTAAATAAAGGGTTACAGTATTCTTTAAGAAAACCTCCTTCTAAAAAGGATATTGTGAGCCTTATGGCGGCTGTTGAGTCCATATCTGTTGACAGCCCGGTGGTTCGGGAAGTGGGGATTGAAATAGAGAAGTTTATATCAAATCAAATTCCAGGAAATCAAAAATCTAATTCTGAATTAAAAGTACTTAACAGATTAAATATGAAATTAAAAGAAAACAACCTAATAATTACAAAAGCAGATAAGGGTAAATCAAATGTAATCATGCCAAGACAAATGTATGTTGAAAAATCAACTGCCCTCTTGGAGGACTTAGGTTGTAAGCAGTTACATCAGGACCCCACTGAGCAGTATAACAATACGGTCAGGCAATCCCTTAAGAACATATCTCATATTTTCCAACCGTATGAAATAAACCAGCTAATTCAAATGAACCCCCTGCCCCCACTTCTATATTGTCTACCAAAAACTCATAAAGACCATATTTCCATGAGACCTATCGTGTCGTTTGCTTCATCCCCCACTGAAAAATTAGCCAAAAAACTAGTGCACAAATTTAAAACCCTGGTAGATTTCAAACCCAGTTTTTCATTGAAAAACTCTGCCGACTTGATTAAGAAAATTAATAATCCAAACATCAAATTTCCCTCCAACCGGTTTTTGGCATCATTGGACGCACAGAACATGTTTTCTAACATTCCCCCCAAGGACGTGGTGAGGGTTTTTGATTTGTTTTTTCAAAATAAAGAAACTCAACCCAATAATAGCCAAAGAGTTCCTAGATCTTCTACAGTTATGTTTAGGCCAACATTTTTTCAAAGGTCTTGTGATGGGATCTGCGATTAGCCCGCTTGCTGCGGAGTTGTTTATGGATTATTTGGAATGCAAATATTTGATGTCTAATCGCAACCCATACCGAAATCATATCAATTTCTGGGGGCGTTATGTTGATGACATCATCATAAGTTACTCGGGACCGGAGAATGATATGAGGGGTCTTATGGACTACGTCAACAGTTGCCATAGGCAGTTAAAGTTTACTTTGGAGATGGAGAATGAGGGGAAGTTGAGTTTCCTAGATTTGGTTATTTCAAGGAAAGGGCCGTCTCACTCCTTCAACATTTATAGGAAGCCTACCGCCACTGCCATCATGATCCCTTCTGATTCGTACCACCATCCTCAATATAAAACTTCAGGCATCATGTACTTGATAAACCGACTCCTGAGTATCCCGTTGGCAGAAGAAGATTTTCAAAACGAGTTTACGTCCATAAAACTAATCGCAAGAGCCAACGGGTACGATGAGAGAATGGTAGATAAAGTCATGGAACGCCGATTCACAAAGATGGTCCAAGATGAGTTAAAACAAGGCGAGAGAGAGACTCGAAATCCTGTGGGCCAACTCAGCATCCCATACCTAGGGAAATTTTCCGAGAAGATAGGACGCATGCTGGAAAAGGTTGGCCTTCGTACTGCCTATCGAAGTCTAAGCTCCCTAAAACATATGCTCCCAAGGATTAAGGATGCGGTCGATCCACTGGATAGGTCTGGTGTGTATCGGGTTGCTTGCCTGACTTGCGGAAGCTCATATGTGGGGCAAAGTGGAAGGAAGCTAAGGAGCAGATTAAAAGAGCACCTTTCCACCAAGACATCGGAGGTACGTAAACATATTTTAAACGAAAGCCATGAAGCAAATGCCGTTGAGTTCGAGGTGCTCGACCACCTTGGCAAAGGGAAGAAAATGGATATAGTAGAGCAGTTATGGATCAGGATGGACATGCTGGAGGACAAGAATATTAATATTAGGGGGGAGGGTGGCGTGCTCAGGCATGTTCCGTCCTCTGCAGTAGCTGCCCTGGCCCGTGTAGGCTCCCAGTCTCGCCGGAGATGTCGGCTCAATAGGGACCAACTCTAGGTCAGTTCCTCTCCCTCTCCTTGTTATTTTGTTATTTATTGCTTTTAATATTTATTTATTTGTAATGTTTAGTCATAAGTGTTGCATTGCGTTTTATATCCTTTTTTGTTTGTTTTTTTTTAAATGTTTTTAATATTCGACTACCTTTGTTGACTTTTACATTTATTTATTTATTTATTCATATATATTACATGTTTTTGAAAGTATAATGTTGTGTCACAGAGCACTGATGATGGGACGGTTCGCCCCGAAAGTACTTTGCCTGTAATAAAGAAGTATTAAGAGTGGAGGTGTTTGAACTTTTTTGATCCTTCCGTTGATTAATTTTATTGTTTTAGGTGGTAGGTCATAGGTCTTAGAACATAAATAAAAAAAGATTTCCATGATTATCCTTTTCCCTTTTGGAGATATTCAATTTTACGTGAAACTATATATTTGCTTTCTGAAAAGCTCAAATTGACACTTTGCAATTTTTTTCTGTCCACAAATACTTACTTGGTACCTTAGTTTATTTTTTTATTGTTTTTAAATATATTTATGAATACACACAAAAAATTCCATCAAAATTGGTTCGTAAATAAGAAAGTTACAAATGATTTTTGAAATGAAAACAAATTAACTTTACAGTTCCTAATCGATAGAAAACACTAAAATCACAAAACTTTAAGAAGCCATAAAATCCAAACCGTTAAAGATATATCAAAAATATTTGGTATGGTTTCTTAAATCAATGAATAGAACCCCCAAAATAAAATTCAGCAAAATCTGAAATCATGGGTGTCGAAATCATTTTTTTTTTGGTTGATTTGAGATAGAATGACCCCCTGTTACATCGCTACATCCAAATAAAGTTTAATATTATCCTTTCAAATAATTGATTCGGATCAAAAGGGTAATATGAAAACTACCTGACCATCATGCTGAGTTTCAGTGCAGTGAAATATATCTCATGGAATTTTGACCATGAGATATATTTCCATGCATTTTTGCGGCACCGATGTGCCTGGAGCCATCGAGCGTCTCACATTCTTCTGCAATATTTAGAGGTTCATAAATATGCTTTGTTGCAAAGTCCTTAACAACGTATATATATTCGTGTGTGTGTGTGTGTGTGTGTGTGTGTGTGTGTGTGTGTGTGTGTGTGTGTGTGTGTGTGTGTGTGTGTGTGTGTGTGTGTGTGTGTATATATATATATATATATATATATATATTACAAAGAAACTTCTTAGTTTATGCCGATATTTCGAGAATTTTATTTTCTCTTCTTCAGGGCTGTAAAAATACAGTTGCTCCTTTATAATATTCCACATTGTTGTTAAATTAGAGTGTAACAGGAGGCGTTTATGCTATTTTTACTTACCAAGACTAAAGATACTTAAAAATTACTATACATATTGCACTAGAGTTACTGGCTATAGTAACCTTCCCTGGTTTGTTTACATTGAGCAGGGCCGCAGCCTTACGTTTTTTGTATAACTAAAGTATATTGTCTTATGTCAGTTGAACTATATTATAATTATTATTCTAGCTATTATATTATGTTGGAACTATTGTTATGTGTTATTACAGTTATTGTTGTACCACCAACTTTGACAAACCTCAAAAAAAAAAAAGTCCGTCACGCAGGGGCTGCGTAAACTAAGCAGATTTCCCACGTGAAGTTTTACAATAGAGAAATCCGCTTAATAACAGCTGTAGTAGGAAGGGATCTCTAAACCTATTCACGAGGGACGAATAGTTCTGGAAACGGCCACCAGAGCTCTCAGCGGAGAGTCCGGAACATGGCGGGGTTCCGTCGACCATACACACAATAAAAATGCAAATATCTCGGTTAATATTCAAGATACAGAATAAATGTATATAACAATATTTATAGTAAATTTAATTTACAATAAGATTGATTCTATACAATTTTTCGATCCGACGCATAATAACGGAGATATTTTGAATTTTCAAAAATCCCCCTCCCACTGGTCCGATTTCAGCCATTAACGAACTTGATCTCTCTTTTTACGTAAAACGCTTAAATATGAAGTTTGGTAACGATCAAACAAAAATTGCGACCGCTAGAGCGTTAACAGACAAATATATATATATATATATATATAATTTTGAACGGACCTCATTTTCGTCATCTCCTGGGTAGGATCGATGGACATTTGAAGAAAGTTTTCGAAAATCGCGTCATGAGTACGACCTCAATAGCTGATTTCCCTAAGGGGAAATCTGCTAAAACAACAACACCATATATAAATATAACCTGGTCGAAAACATCAACCAATTTTATATATATATATAATCTCATGTGAGGCGAGGAAGGGACATGAGAGAAAGTTGTAAACTTGCAAATTTTATGTTTGTCCTAGCTACGTGACTGGGTGGATATATAGGGCTTGTAAATTAGGGTAGAATGTAGCACATGAAATGTGTATTAGGTTGCTACCTGCGACCCCCAACGATAAGGTTCCTCCTACTTCACCTTCTGGCAACCCACTTCCTTTATATAAAACCACAACCTAAGCTCAGTTCTCCATTATTGCAATTTTCTGTCACAACTTACAAATTGCCGGACTCGTCTTGTTAATTTTATCTTAACCACTGGGCTTGATGACGTTGTTCAGAATACTCAATGTCCAAAATATAGAACGAAACGAAAATGACTAATTTATGGTTGTTTTTTTTTAATTCTTTTGATATTGAGACAACCCAAAGTTCATTAACTTAATGGATAGTGAATGGTATCCCTCGCGCCCAATTGGGAGAGCTGTCACTGTAGACAAGTCGTTATATGTATAATGGGAAAATTTTGTTATCTTCTAATAAATCATTAGTAACAATTTCCCTTAATATGAATTTTATATAAGTGGTATTCAGCTAACGGTGAGATTTTTGGAAGATGTCTTCATATATATATCGATTCTACCTAAGAATTTCAATGTTCAAATTTCATATATGTTCATAAGAAATATGGTCAGACGAAATAAAGTAACATCATTTAAAGAATGAAAGAAAGAAAGCCATGTACACATGCAAAAATCAGCAGTTAAACTACCAACACCGTTCACTCTGAATAGTTAAAAAGACTGACGGAACTTACATGTATTGTATTATGATTATGTACTCTATAAAGTTATTCCGACTGTCTGTGTTGCGTAAAGATGAACGGTTACACACTGGCATTAAACAAACAGTACGTAACAATATAACATCCTCAGAACCTTTTGTACTAACTGGTGCCGAAATTTCCAATGCTATTTCTATCTATCACTGAAACAAAGCACCTAGTACAGATGAAATATATTTATATAAACAGATGGGAGATATATATATAAAAACATTTCACGAATATGCTCTAAATTTATTACCGAAATTTTCAAGATATGCTTTGATACGTGTATCGTTCAAATACAATGGAAAGTTTATACAAATACAAAATAAGTCCTATTAAATAAGTTTAAGATTATAATAGAACTTCCATACCTTTGACCATCACTAGAACTAACTGTATTGTCACAATTAATTAATGTCATTTAGTCCATCATTTATATTCCATTAACTTATACACGAAAACCACAATTTCAGTTTGGATTCACTTGGCAAAAATCAACTCTAGATGTATTACACAAATCAATGAACTTCATATTACAGTCCAAAACTGCAAAATCACATACAGTAATTATCTCATTGAAAATAACAGATCACATGAGAATGCGTGGTGAACATCCATTCTTTAATCATTGAAGCAATTACAATGTCCCAAGAATATCTATATTCTAATTAATAATTATCTCCATAACAGAACCACATATTTAATAACTTCATGCATTAAATTACAAAAATCTTGTACACTTGTAACACAGCAAGGATACTCTCCACTCTTCTATGGATTTTACTTAACAAAGACCTACTAATGAATGACTTAGCACACAATATATAAATTCCGTTTTTTTCGGACATTATAATTTTATTTATATCTAATTGTTTTGGAGAAATACAGATGGTAACATGCTAATATCATACAAATTATTGACATATCTGCACATAATCTCAAGCATACAAAATCAATTTATATGGCAATAGCGCACTAATGGGAATGTGCAATTAAAAGAAACATGTCCCTTACATATCAATGACAACAGTCAATCGTTAACAGAAGTTCATTGTATAAAATATTCAGAAGTAACGGTAGACATAAAATTAAATTGGAATTCTAATATTGGTTGACTATATCTAAAAGTAATACAAACATTATATACATATATATATATATATATATATATATATATATATATATATATATATAACAAACTCTGATTGGGGATTAAATACTGAAGTATTAACAATTCTTTATAAAGGGGTAATTATTCCGGCATTATTTTATGACATTAATATTTGGTATAAATGTCTTTCAAAAATTCATGTTCTGAAATCGCAACGCATTCAACGATTGATAGCCAACAAAATGTTCAGGATTATAAAACAGACCCTATTAGTGTAGGGAGGATAGTTACGACCTTGGATATTCTAGTCAAACAGAAATTTAAGTTATGGAAAATCATGAATATACTGTCAATTTTAAGATTAATCTTATTGGAAAAGTAGCCTATTCCAGTCAATGGACTCAATAGCATCCAAATATAAATTTTAAAAGCCAGAATCATATTTTTGTATGTGAAAAATATTCCGATGGTAGTAACGATGCCGAAGCGTTCACTGTGATTATTGACACATTCGTAAAACAAAAAATAACAGACATACAAGTACAAACTAGAACAGAACTGTACAATGAATCATGTTCTGTTAATTATGATGATTATTTATTCATTACTGTTGCATTCACAAAAATACAGATTTTAAAATATTTACTTGCAAACCTTCATCAATACCACCAAATTGTATAGCAAGGCTGTACTATATTATCTTCAAAACAAAGTAACACAAAAATCTGTAATTAGATTCACCAGCCAGCCCTAATCCGGAGTCTGTAATTAGATATACTGTGACAAACCTTCATAACAATAACATTGGTATCTATTTTTGATGGGTAAAAGGCCATACCCTGTTGTCAGGTAACAAAATAGTAAAGAAATTGCTTCGGTTAAATTTTTCATTAACTGGTATTTTAAAGCTGTGGTTTGTATTTTCGTGCTTTTAGCCTTCAGTAAACCCCCTAATTAAGGGAAAATCGAGAATAGACACTGCTATAACGTAATTTTAGACTTGTTCTAGCACGTGAAAACGCAGCTTTTTTTTCCTGGTTTTCTACCACAAGAATGCTCCAATTAAAAAAAATAAATAATTTCATCCTCTTGTTTTCTTCTTTACAGGACAGTATTAAATGGCTACCAAATATATAACAAATATAAAGTAACCAAGTTTTGAAGAAAAAAAATGAGTAAAATAAAGTAATTATGGTGAATTGTTGAGCCAATTGCATAACGTGTCGCGAGGCTAAAGTCCAAGGGGAGTTCAACCGTTTCCTGAATTCCTTCACAAGCGAATTACATTCAAGGGCATTTGTATCGGATTCGTTTTTTATAATACTGCACGCCATCTTATGTCTCTGACAGATGGAAATTCCATTCAGATAGAATAATAATATATCTTTTGGAACAACTTGAGAACATAAAAAAATCATAATTACGGAATGAAACTAGTGACCTGCATAGAAGAAAAGCGAACGAGAAGAATGAATTTACGGATTATCGGTGTACAGTGGGGCAGTAGAGTATACAAGAAAGCCAAACAAAAGTGCGACAATATTTTTTTTAAATTGTAAGCCTAAGCTGCCAGATGAATTTGGAAAGTCTAAATTATAGCTCTGAAATTCGTTCGAATTCCTTCAAAGTAATTAGCCGATTCAAGTAGCCTATTGGTTCTGCGAGTATATAAAATATTATTTCGTCAAATCTGTTGTTAGGGTCCTCCATTACTGGCTGATCGTCGTTAAACATTCAATAGGCTTCAAAATATTTTTGTCCCCCCCCCCGTGCCCTTGCCGTGTGTACACCTACTCAACGAACAACCAGTAATGATGGCACCAAGACAACAATATTATTAAGATTCCGACAGACTAAACAATAGTATTCATATTTATGCATTTTAAAATAGGCACATATTAATCTTTTGATTCAAATTAGTCCTTCTTTGAATTGTTAAGGCCTCTTTCTCGAACCTCGTTGCTTTTAAGAGTGGTCCACTCCCCCTTCTAGGGAGTATGCATTCATCTAGGATATATTTAATACGAAATTTAATGTCTCATTTAGATCGTAATTCACTTGGTAAACCTAGGTTAGCAAGTTCGATTCTCACCTGGGCTATAAGAATTTATTAATGACGAACTCATAAAATAAACTCTCTGGTCCCACCTTGGCTAGAAATGGGTGGCAGACCTGTAGAGCCTCAGTAGCCCCATTAATAAATTTCGTAATGGCTTACTTAGTTACTAGTTTTAGCAGATTTCCCTTAAGGGAAATCAGCTATTGAGGTTGTACTCATGGCGGAATTTTCTCTTCAAATGTCCATCGATCCTACCTAAGAGATGGCGAAAATGAGGTCCGTTCAAAACTGTATATATATATATATATGTGTGTGTGTGTGTGTGTGTGTGTGTGTGTGTTTGTTTGTTACCGCTCTAGCGGTCGCAATTTTTGTTTAATCGTTACTAAACTCGATATTTAGTCGTTTTATGTAAAAAGAAAGATCAAGTTCATTAACGGCTGAAATCAGACCAGGGGGAGGGAGGGTTTAGAGGGGGAGAATTTTGAAAATTCGAAATATCCCCGTTACTATAAGTCGGATCGAAAAATTGTATAGAACCAATCTTATTGCTAATTAAATTTACAATAAATATTGTTATATGAGTTCATTCTCTATCTTGAATATTAACCGAGATATTTTTATTTTTAATAAGTGTAACGGACGTGCTATGATTCCCGCCGAAAGCTAGTTCGGCCGTTTCCATAACAGATTGACACTCGTATGGAAATTTCTCTATTGTATAACTTTACGTGGGAAATCTGCTTAGTTTACGCAGCCCCTGCGTGATGGACTTTTAGGTTATTAAGTTACATCTTTTATCAAAATTTCTTAGTTCTATAACAATTAGTTCATAACATACTCGTACTAAGAAAGACCTTTGATTCTTTCTGACTTTCCTTAATTGTTAATCCTCAATAAATTGCATAAAGAAAACTTCAGATAATAATAATAATAATAATTATTAACCAATTTATCCGGTGAACTTTACAGAATTGAGCAACCCAGTGTAATTGGACATTTATACCGCATTTCTAGTCAATCCGATAGCTAACGAATTACAGGCAATCAATTAAATGTCTTTCACTCTCAACAGTAGTACTCGCTAAGGCTCATCAATAATATACGCAACGTTTAAACTCTTTCTTCGACATCCATTATTCCTAAGATGTTAATTGAGTGTTAAAGTTCTACTGGGTCATAAATGAAATATGAACGGACGTCTGTATCTATCCATTCATTTCACCTGCTAGTCAATTGCTAAATTATTGTATCAAACACATATTCGCTTCAAATTCAAAAGTAAAATAGGTTGAATTTAAGAATATTAGCAATGTTTCCACGTTGTTTTTAATTAGATCTTACATTGGTAGTTAACCCATCCTGGATTCGAAGTTATAACACTGTTGGTAGCTAAGTATAGCATGCCCCTGGACTAGGTGGCAGTAGTGCCCTGGTATAGTTATCAATAGATGAGATGGTCCGTCCCTTTCCTTTGTCTTCAGGTAAAGAACGGCCAGATGGTGAGGTTCCTCTTCGGGAGGTACAGCAGGTCAATATCCTACAATAGCAGAGACTATTTGCAAACCCCCACCTTGCCAGCTTTCTTTATGCTTACAAATATCTGTCACAGTCTACAATGAAAGAACTACCATTTGTATGGGCAAATTAGAAATTTTAAGACTAGTCCTGGTCCTGCTATAGTGAAGCTTGTTTCTTCCATGTAAATTTTGAAAGATCTCTTTTGGAAACCAAATCGACCTTCCCTTAAATTCTCAGATTTCCTCAACAATAACATTGCATTGGATTTATTTAATGATTCACATTTCTTAAATGGGATTTATGTCTGTAACTTTGAATCCTAGGTGATGTATCTACAAGCCAGACAAAGTAATCGTTTCGTAGACAAGAATATCACAATTCCAACAAGGGATACAGTAACAAGAACAGGTAGTGCATTTCCTTTACCACCTACTGAGACTATAAAAAATAAACAAGGCAGATTTCTTTTTTAGGCCAGAAATACATAATTATAGATACTTCCAACCGTAGCCCATATGAATATGCAAGTTACAACTTTAAACTGTCCTCTACTCTTGCTTCACAGACATTTTATGAACAAGAATTTAGATAAGGAGGAAACCTTAGGTGATAATGATAAAACAAAAGCTGACATTCAACTTAATCTTCCAGTATAAATATTAAATGAATTCGATTTGTATAGGGCAAAAGCGTGGGATATGCAATTCTAGGTTTGGCTAAGAGATTTTACTTCATATTTTTAATTTAAAATATATATATATATTCCCTTATTTGGTAATGAAAAATAATAATTTTCTTTTTAATATTTTGGTAAGATAACATTTAAATGAAAATTTTTATTATACGCATAATTACGGGTGGTTTGGAGTTCCATTAACATCCATTAAGATCTTATTTCACATTATATACTATTTGATGAGACAGAATATTATCTTTATTATTTTAATAGGACTAAAATAAATTAGGAAGGAGGAAAGGAGAAAATATTAAAAGTATTATCCTGTTTAAAGGATTATTTCGTGACCGGGAAGCAGGTATGTATGTAGGTAGTTAGTTCTCCGATGTTGATAAGTGCATTAGATCTTGCAAACCCGACTGACATTGAGAAGTCCATACCAAGAGACCTTGGTTAAAATCCCAGCATTCTCAGTCATAAATACTTCAAAATAAATTATCTCAGATATTCCCTCTGGGATCTGTTAATACAGATCAGAGAATCAACACCCACACTATAGTTTTCAAATTTACCAAGTTATCTGTTTTTGAGTATTTGTTTTAAACTTTGTCCGTGAAATATTCTTGCTCAATCGCATAAATTAAACAAAGCTTCATTTGGAATTCCACTTGCACAACTAAGATGACTCTATTTTATATTCACACTCTTCATTAGAAAATTTGGTCGATGGCAAATATCAAGGAGTTCAGAGAATAGTTGGGCATATGTTGAGGAGCTACATGTTAAAGAAGTTGATTACGAGATGAATCACAAATAGCATTTTATCCCATTTTGGCAAAAACGTTGCTTGTGTTTTTAAAACATTTTCTTATTTGAAGAAAATACTTTTTTAGAAGATTTTCCTTAAGGAAAATCAGGTATTGAGGTTATTCTCATAGCACTATTATCTATTTACCACTAAAGTGGCTCCCTCGATTTTAAGATTATGTGCATGTACATTAAAAGAATGAGCTATCCGTAATTTTGGACATATAAATAATATACCTTTTTTTTTTTTAATAATTAAAGTGCTAAGTTCTCTCTGGGTCTTACTTTGATCAAAATAATACATAGGTATCTAAAGTATAGGTATGCATGGGCCAGTCACTAAAAGAATACATTCAAACATTATTTTATCATAGTCTTGCTTAAAGGCTTATGTCTTTGAGGTATTTTATTACTTACAGATTATAAGAGCTGGTATCTGATTTTAATTCTTGAAATCGTTAGGATTAGAGAAATAGTAAGTAGTAGCATAAAATAAGGACCGTTCAAAATTACACAAACATGTATGTATGTGTATATATATACATATATATTTGTGTGTGTGTGTGTGTGTGTGTTTGTGTTTGTGTCTTCATATTCTAGTAGTCGTCGTAATTTTTCTTTGACCGTTACGAGCCTCGATATTTATGTGTTTCTTCTGAAACTGAATATCAAGTTTTTTACAGGCTGAAAATATTGGATATTAGAAATATTTTCAGTATTGTGAGTTGTGTCAAAAATATATTATACAACATATTAAATTACTAATTTAAATTTTTAATATTGTTGTTCTAGACATTTTTTCTCTAGCTCTAATATTAACCGAAATATTTAAATTTATTTTTGCTGTACACCCAATCCACTTCATCTCACATTAACAATAAACCTGTATACCCCGATGCATCTAATTTCTTGAGTAAATCTGACATTCTGTTTTTATGGGATAAGGTGGAAAGGAGGGGGGGGGGGTTAAAGAAGGGGTAAATCCAAAATTCTAAATGTCAAGGTTCTTATTATAGGAAAAATGAGCACATGGTGTCAGCTCTAGACGCTGGAAATCTGCTTATGTCTATTCCGCCTCTACGTGATGGACCCTTCTGCAGTGTGTTAGTGCAAGCTAAACTAAATGGATAGGTCTTTACTGCATGCACAATAAGTTGTACATTCTTTCCGTAATCTTGTTAAAACTACTTCCTCACTCCTTCAATTTCTATAGTTTGAAGCTGAAAAACGGGGGTGTAAGTTTTATACTTCTTAATTTATTGCTCGTACATTATTCTACTCATGTTTTTATTTCTCGTCTGATTGATACGTAACAGGATAGGAATGGATGTTATATGCCGTCAAAATCAATGGTTTGCCTGTCAGTAGATTATTTAGGACAGATGTTGGAAGTTGTATTTAGTCACGTATTTTCTTCCGGGCGTCCAAACAAATATTATACCTTTATAAAAAATTATTATAAATGTTTAATGATCAGTGCTCAGCTAGAATAAATAATTTATTTAAAACAAAAATTATCATTTCCAAAATAATTTTGAACATAAGTATCTCATTCTAGTAGTCAGTCGGATATTATTATCTTAACAATGGTGTCCTTGATAAAGACAAAGCTCCCCTTGTTAGTATAATTTATCGATGGGTTTATTTGAAAGATTATGTTTGAGGGAAAAGGGGAGAATGACCGAGAGCTAAATATGAAAGGCAAGCCAAGTTATTCAAAAACAATGAGATAACTGCATTGTTTGTCAGACACCAGCTGATAAGGCGGTGTGACTAAGGTTGTTAAACATTGGCAGTACTGCCTTCGACCGATAAACGAGTTCAAATATCCCATTACTAATTCATGGCGTTTGGGATATTTGATAGAAAAGAACCTTTGTTTTTCTGGAATTCCCATATTTGTGATACTGACAGCAGGTCAGATCCCACATCTATTGGCACTTGTAAATGATCTTTCTTCACATCAAGATAAATCTTTGTCTCAAATTCTTCGTCTTGTATTGAAGTTGGTCTATGTGATAATTATTATATTAATAAATAAACAATATGTACACTTAATAAAACCAAAAATCTTGCAAATTTTTATGTAATACACTTGGCTTTGTCTGTTTAGTTTCCCCCCAGTGGTATTTTTTGTATAGTTTTGAGACCCAGTATATTTTACTATCTCCTTCCTATCGTAATTATGCCATCTCCCCAAATGCGCAGTTTGCCACACTCAAATAAAAATCGTTGCCTTACAAACCTATTCTAGTCTGTGAATTATTTGGTCGGGCAATATGCGGTTACTCAACTAAGTTCTCTACATCTATGTCCATGAATTAACTGAATAAATTAACTCACTGAATTGGCAGAGAGGGAAGGGTTAGATGGTCCACTTCGAAGCCATAAAATTTAATGTTTCATTCTGGAATTCGAATCTTCTTTCTAATTAAGCGCGAGTATGCTGAGATACCTGTATATTACACACAAACTCACACTAACAGAGCAAACATTTTTTTTGGGACTGTAAGGTCCCACAGAAGCAGCAAAAACTGTTTCTGCTGTGTCAGATCAAACTGAAACAGAGAGAGAAACAAATTAAAAACAAATTAAATTGCTGAATATAACATTAGCAAAGCTAAAAGATTATTCATCGACATGCAGAAACAGGAACATTTGACCCAAGTTGCAACCCAAGTCCGTCACGCAGGAGCTGCGTAAACTAAGCACATTTCCCACGTAAAGTTATACAATAGAGGAATCTCCATACGAGTGCCGATCAGTTACGGAATCGGCCGAACTAGCTTTCGGCGGGAACGAATAGAAGCGGTCATAACTCGTCCGTTACACTTAATAAAACTACAAATATCTCGGTTAATATTCAAGATAGAGAATAAATGTATATAACAATATTTATAGTAACTTTAATTTTCAATAAGATTGGTTCTTTAAACTTTTTCGATCCGACGTATAGTAACGGAAATATTTCGAATTTTCGAAAATCCCCTCCTTTAAACCCCCCCCCTCCCATTGGTCCGATTTTAGCTGTTACCGAACTTGATGTTCCTTTTTTCATAAAACGATTAAATACCGAGATTGGTGACGAATAAACAAAAATTGCGACCGCTAGAGTGTTAACAGACAAATATATATATATATATATATATATATATATATATATATAGATTGATAGATAGATAGATAGATAGATAGATAGATAGATAGATAGATAGATAGATAGATAGATAGATATAGATATAGATAGTTTTGAACGGACCCCATTTTCGTCATCTCCTGGGTAGGATCGATGGACATTTGAAGAAATTTTCGAAAATCGCGTCATGAGTACGATCTCAAAACTGATTTCCCTTAAGGGAAATCTGTTAAAAAGGAGTATTTTAACCATCTAGACAAAACTCATGTCTTTATTACATTTAATAAGTAAAAAAGAAAATTCATGATATAATGATCATTGAAATTTGAATAATGTATTTGCAAGTATATTAAATAAATGTATCTCTGAAAACTACGATAACAACTTTATGATTTAGATAATTTTGCATGTTATAATCGCAGTATTGTGAGAAGTATATTAGCAGAATTCCCGTGAGAACTTCACATCGCAGAAACAATAACTCTACAGTCATAGTGAAAATCGCACTTTAGTCAACTATAATTTAAATATACCAACCTTTACTGTTTGTGGGAAATCCCCTCAGTTTACACAACAGCTTTGTACCTGATTTTCGGGAGATCGCCTTGAATGAAAATCACCTATTGATGTAGTTGTAATACTAGCGCGGTTTTGAAGTTTTTATTAAAAAAAAGTTCATTGATTCTACCTAATAGGTGTGAAAAAAGTCACAGTCTACGTAAACTAAGCAAAATTCCCATGTGCTGGTCTAAAGTAGCCAAATATTCTCTATATCTGAACTAAATATCACCACAAGTGGGGGTTTACTGAAGACTGAAGACAAGGAATTACGAATAACTCGCTTAAAATTTAAGTTACGAAAAAATGCATAGAACAACAATTGTACACCATGAATAGTTTAGTAAGATTGGTCCATAACATTTTTAGATTCGCCTCATAGTTCTAATATTTTGACTTTTCAAACCTCCTCTAATACCCCCACCCCCTCCCTATTCCTGGTCCTATATCAGCCATTAACGAATATGATCTTCAGTGTTGAATGAAACTGTTAAATATAATGTTATAGATCAAATAAACATTTTCGAGTCATGAAAGTAAAATATTAACTGATAACATCATTTTTATTTATTATCGCCCACTTTTTGCTACTATGGCTAATTGGGAGGGGCTATCTACAGGTTACCAGCCTTTTCTAGCCAGTGTGAGACTAAGGATTTTATTTAATGAGTTCGTCACTAAATTACTTTTTGTCCTGTTTGTCCTGTCGGGAGTCGACCAATACCGATTTTAAGTTTATAATAAAAACGTTAACATGTCCTCCGGAAAGCTGTTAGAACCGGATCCAATGCTGAAGCGTCACTATGGAAGTCTTGTTATACATTCAGAGTGGCATAATTGTATTAGAAGTCTAATGTAGTTCATTCATAACGAGATCTTTAGCAGGTCATTCTTCATTTCCGTCATTATCGGATATTGATGCCATTCTTCTTATGTAAATTAGATGTTTTTGAATGCATGTCGTCGTGAATGACGTAACTCTTTAGTAAAAAATAATCAGTTTGACGGGATAAGGGAGCTAATTAATTCAGTAAATGAAAAAAAATATCTCCAATTATGCATTCTTTAGATTCTCAGAACGATATAACAATATATGTATGTTTCACTCTATAGCACCATATTATTTTTTTTTTTTTTGTGTTATCGTAAAACAAGTCGGCTACTAGCTTGAGAAGCATTCAAAAATATAAATACACTTTAATCAGTCGGGAAGTTTTCGTTAACCCCTGGGTAGGATCGATGGACATTTGAAGAAATTTGTCAAAAATCTCATCTTGAGTACAACCTCAATAGCTGATTTCCCCTAAGGGAAATCTGCTAAAAATTTTGAAAAGACCTCATTTTCTTTATTTCCTGGGTAGGATCGATGGACATTTGAAGAAATTTGTCAAAAATCCCATCTTTCTGATTCAGCTGATTTCCCCTAAGAAAAATCTGCTGAAAGGGCCTAGGCTTATGTCTATTACGGAGGATAGATTAGCAAGTAGCTAATTTGGGAAGTTGTGTTGACCCGTGAAGTGAGAAACCGGTCATGGGTTGGGAGTGTGTGGCAACCAGAGGGTGAGTCAGAGTAGCCGAACTGCCTTCTCGCAACAGTGGCCACCCCTCACTCACTCTATGACTAATTGGACATTTGTCTTTAGTTTCGTCTTGTGCAATACTCCACATTGGAAAATGGATTGTAATACAATTACAATTACAATTTACAATACAAATTAATAATTTCTACAACGGAAAGCGGCTGACTTGTAAAAAAAAACGGACCAACCAGCCTCGTAGAGCTGAATTACACCACAAAGACAGAGCTGACAGATAGACCAGAAAGACAAACAATTAATGAACTATATCTGAATATAATATATCAATTTTATTTCAAAACATTTTACTAAAGTTAGTGCTGTAATTTGTAATGAATCAGAATCAGTTTTATCTCAATGAAATAATTTTAATAATCCAAGACCAAAAGATGGGTTGGCGGGGGGGGGGGGGGGCAAAACAATGTATTTTCAAATATATTAAAAAATAAAAGTTAAATGTAAACAGTGTTTGGTATTTTTCCGTGGAATGAAGTGGTTCAGGATATAAGAGCTTATTATTAATATGACATGAGTACGAGGAGGGAGGGGGGGGTTGCTGAAAG
Source organism: Riptortus pedestris (assembly GCA_019009955.1). Lineage (NCBI taxonomy): Eukaryota > Metazoa > Arthropoda > Insecta > Hemiptera > Alydidae > Riptortus > Riptortus pedestris. The sequence continues at coordinate 102,310,906 of CM032228.1, read as the reverse complement.
CTGAAAACTGTAAAATTCAAATATCTCGGTCACTATTCAAGATAGAGAATAAATGTACATAAAAATATTTATAGCAAATTTAATTTGCAATAAGATTGGTTCTATACAATATTTCGATCCGACGAATAGTAACAGAGATATTTCGAATTTTTGAAATTCCTCCCCTCTAATCCCCCCCCCCCGGCCGAATTTAGCCGTTCACGAACTCGTTCTTTAATTTTGTATGAAATATAAGCGTTTCGAGTGGTTCGTATTGGACCAGGGGAGGGGGGGGGCGGTTAGAGGGGAGAATTTTGGAAATTCGAAATATCTCTGTTATCTGTTGTTTTAGAGATTTCTTCTGTATCTTAAATATTTACATTTTTCAGTTTTCAGCCTAGCAAACCTTCACTTCTACTCATGTCACATAAACAATCCTCTGTTATATAATAAACCACTTTATTTGAACCATAAATACCAAATATCGTTTTCAAGAGCCCCCCCACCCCCCGGTGGTGTTAAGTGTTAGCAGTGTGTAGACTTATCTTTTGTAAGACTTCACGAGGGAAATCTGCTTAGTTTACGCAGCCCCTGCTTAACTGACTGAGTTTATTAATTTCTTCTGGGAATATTACAATCAAACAAATGGTTTGTCAATAACGTCATTCAGACTAGTTAGCAATCTGAGCTATTGGCAGCCTTGATGAGTTCGCAATGGTGAAGAAGTCATTAAGAATTAGCTGTCAGCATTTTAGGACAGCACTAAACAAAGGCTCGTCTATTTGAATTGAATCATTCCTTTGTGGTGTCGGCCTATGCCTTTATAGATTATACAGCTGCGCAGTTGTAAACTGCTTTCAACAGAAATTCAAGTAGGAAATATCTCACTTTATTTCCCGCTCATCATCCTTTGCTCCAAATCTTTTTTTGAAAATAGTAATGCATCCTCCTAACTATATATATATATGTGTGTGTTGTGTGTGTGTGTGTGTGTGTGTTGTATGTGTGTGTAGGCGTGCTTGCGTGGAACTTTACGTTTTCCCGCAAGTTGGTTACACTAAGATTAAAAAATAAAAAAATCAAATTTTCTAGTACGATTAATTCGTATCGCTATAATTAGGTCACCTATCGCCAGTGATTTATTACCTCTTGGCCAACGTTCATAAGTTAGAAGATTACTAAGGCTTAATTTAATTATGATATCTGGGATTTAGTAATGTTGAAATACCCTGATTTTTCTGTCGTCCTCAGAAAATATGGACCACGAGGGACTGACATATGTATTTCCGCCGGACACCGTACTGCGAGAAAGAAAGACGAACTAGCTCTAATTTTTATCAATAAGCTTTGATTAATAAAACTGAAATATTTTTATATTATTCATCACCATTGTTATTATTATTGTTATTTACTAACGTCCATTTTATGCTACTAAGGCTAATTGGGAAGGGTTATCAAGAAGTTACCATAATTTTCTAGCCAGGATAGAATTTTATTTAATGAGTTCGTTGCTGAATAAATTCCTATTGCCCAAGTGAGAATCGAACTCTCGAATATTTCCAAATGAGATTAAGACAAACCCCTTAAATCACATAGCTAACCTGAGACTATATATTCATGGTCAAACTTCCAAATAAGACAAGTAAAGAGAATTTAATTTGTATTTACATAATGTATTATAAAAGCTAGTACAGAAAAAAAAATCTCACTGACTAGCAGGCAAACAATTAGTTCCAAAAAGCCTGTATTAGTGCTTCGGCCTGAAGGTCTTCAGTGTCTTGTGCATAACACCACATTCAAGTGAAGTAAATATTGCGCCACTTACTTATGTCTGCATTTGTGTCAACTTCCGTTGTTGAAACTTAATCTCACGGACTATGTGCAATCCCATTGCCTACAAACGACAATGGTTTAATACCAAGACTATTATATCTATCCCCGGATCTCTAACTACCCTGTGTATAAAATTACTATTACTTAATTATTCTGAAAGATGTGTTAGATATAATATTCATATAAGTATTTATTCTACAATGAACATTCTGATATTTATGAAACAAAAAATAGAAAAATCATTCACAACTCATTCTTAAATTAAATTTATATAACTGTGATATTCAAATGGGTGAAAATACCAGGTCCTTAGGATGTAAATTCATTCACGCAGTGAAGGAGAGATTTATGAAATGTATGTTATCAGTTGAATGAACAATTATTTGTTTCATCATTGTTAATTATAATCTAGATGTAAGTGTTCTAAAGACAGTTCCGCGATAAGGCAGAAGGAATGTGGGATCTAGGAGTTAATCACATATTCAGATTAGATAATGTCTATAAATCAAAATAAATATTCTCAATGAACAAATTTCCACGAATCTAATCGACTCCAATTCATATTTTCTACTTTTAATACGGATTTTAATAAGCTACGTTTAACATCTCAATCGTTCGAAGCTTCGTAATGCCCCATTTTCCTGCCCCAACTACACTTCTTTCGGTCCTACGTCATCCTCTCCCCAATATTCTCATATTCAGTCCAAAGAAAAAAATAAAGTAGCCACGAAATCTTAGCCATTAATTTGTTAATACATTATCTTAGTAGAGACGGATAGATCATGTTCAATTATTCTACCCTTGCAAGCATTTAATACAGTTTTATCACTGACATTAATTTTATTAGATTTCCGTTAAGGAAACACTTATTCAAAAAGAAAAAAATATTTTTTACGTTAAACAGTAGTATATTCTCAGTTAGTACTAGTATATTCTCAGTTAACTTTCAATCGCCATACGGACAAGGCAGAAAATTGGCCTTCTTTGTTCCGAATAAATAGGTGTCCAGTTTCTTTGAAAACCTTATTTCAACTTTTCAAATATAAAGTTCCCTTTCAACGGCGACACTTGCCTCCCAGGAGGCATTGAAGCCCCAGCATTGTAGAGTCAGGAAGCGTGTAGGAAGCCCTTGGTGGAAGGAAGAGAATTATGAGGGGGAAAATGGAAGACAACAGTAGTACGTGGGCGCGGGTGTCAAGCATGAAACTAGGAAAAAGTAACTCAGCCATAGGAAAGAAAAAATCAACTATACTCCTTTTCCAGTTTATATAATGTACTATATTATAAACTCATTTTCAGATGAAGGGGGCCATTAATATTTGTGTTGATAAAAATTATAGGACTCAATACTTTTCTAATATGACGTTCAATGTTTGTTATATTGGCATATGATAATTCTCGTACCTAGCAATTTAAAAAAAACGTTTTTGGCGGCCTGGACAACTACAAAAAGTAGAGCAGCATTTTAATTATTCCAAAATATATTCTGTAATATTTAAGTGATGGACCACAGTTTGTGAAAATATATCCTAACAACCACACTTTAAGCTCATTACAAAGAAAATATGTCACGACAAATTCTTTGATAAGCAGCTGACAAAGATGTATGTAGATGATGGGTGCATTTGATGTGGGACTCTGGTTACTGACACAAATATAGGCCACTTATCCAATCACATCTGTTAAACCTATGACTCATCCAGGGTGGGATCCTTGTTGCTAACCAGCTTTACTCCAGAGAACATAGGGAAATATTACTTCCTCATAGCGTCACCCTATTACGTAAACGTTTTATCTTAGAAGGAAAACTTATTCGGTTTAGATTCATAAATACATACAATTAAGCAATTTTAGAATATATCGAATGTTCTAAAAGTCGGCAAGTATTGAGTGCACTCAAGAAGGAGGGTGAATTGTCCATCCCAAAATGGTTCTTCTACCAGGTTTTCCTAAAAATTAACTACTTGGAAAATGTCTTCAAATTTTCAATCTAGGAGATGTCGAAAATTAGGTTTATTACAATATATATATCTTATATATATAAAATTGTAACCTCTGTCTGTACATTGATTTTTTTCGCGAAATTTCACGATAACTTTTCGTTTCACATGTCATAGACACCATAACTGCATTTTGTTTCTTTCGTGTATGTTTGTTTGTTTGTTTGTTACCTTTTCACGCAAAAACGGCTGAACCGAATTTTATGAAACTTGGTATGTATATTACTACTAGCCCAACTTAGACTTTAGGCTATATTATTATTCTCTAAGACAAACAGGAGTGGGGGTTATAAGGGAGGCCTGAAATTAAAAATAGCGATATTTCGTTTCCTATTGCTTTTTCGGCAAATATGCACATAACAAAAGTTATTTATTTTGTTATTTAGAGTAATTTTTGTTATATACACTTTCGTCATATACCCAAGTATAAATGAGTTATACGCTAAAAATTATAGCGGGAGTCAATAATTTTATTTGTCACAAAACACTCAACCGAACTAAGTAAAACTCGGTATATCTATTAGCACTAACGCTTTCATTATAACAAGCCATACCAACATTTCTAGGGACGGGCAGGAGTGGGGGTTATAAGGGAAGCCAGAAATTAAAAATAGCGATATTTCGTTTCCTATTGGTTTTTCGGCAAATATGAACATAACAAAAGTTGTTTATTTTGTTATTTAGAGTAACTTTTGTTATATACACTTTTTTCGTATACCGAATTATAAACGAGATATACGCTGGTACCTATAGCGGAAGTGAACAATTTTATTTGGGACAAAAGACCCAACCGAAATAAATAAAACTCGGTATGTGTATTAGCACTAACGCTTTCATTATAACAAGCCATACCAACATTTCTAGGGACGGGCAGGAGTGGGGGTTATGAGGGAAGCCAGAATTTAAAAATAGCGGAATTTCGTTTTCTATTCGTTTTTGAGCAAATATGAACATAACAAAAGTTGTTTATTTTGTTATTTAGAGTAACTTTTGACATATTCATTTTTGTCTTTTAACAAAATATAAACGAGATATACACTATAAACTAAAGCGGGAGTCAACTATTTCATTGGGCGCTAACGATTAAACCGAACTTAAAAAAACTCGGTATGTCAATTAGCATTAATTCTTCCATGATTATAAGCTATATTAAAATTTTTTGGTTAGAACGGGGGTGGGGCTTATAAGGGAGGCCTGAAATAAAAATTCGCGATATTTCATTGTCTATTAGTTTTTCGATAAACATGCACATAACAAAAGTTGTTTACGTTGTTATTTAGATTAACTTTTTTTTTTTTTTTTATACATTTCTCCAGGAACAATGTGTGGAGCAAGTAATTTGGGTAGAAATATTGATATGCACAACAATTTATTTCATTGTTTATTTGTTTTTCGACAAACATGCAAATAACAAAAGTTGTTTACTTTGTTATTTGGATTAACTTTTGTTTTATACATTTCTCCAGGAACAATGTGTGGAGCAAGTAATTTGGGTAGAAATATTGATATCCTCAACAATTCATTCTAATTTGAACTATGAGGTACCTCACCTGGAAAAATTAATTCAAATCTATGTTAATATTTTGTCTTTAATAACTGAAATCTATGCATAATGCACGGGAGACGGGAAATATGACAATATAACAAAATATGAAATATGACAATTTGGAGGACAGTCAAGACTTACATAAAAAATTAATTTTATTATTAACATTTGCCAACAACGGGTATTAACCCTAAACACTAGGACGGGTAAATGTCAAAATATTGTGCAAAGTAAAGATTTGCCAAAAAAATACAATCACCATTCAGCCTCAAATCAATTCCCGGGCGAAGCCGGGTATCTGAGCTAGTATATATATATATATATATATATATATATATATATATATATATATATATATATATATATATGTATGTATATATATATATATATATATATATATATATATATATATATATATATGTATGTATGTATATATATATATATATATATATATATATATATATATAATTGTAACCTCTGTCTGTACATTGATTTTTTTCGCGAAATTTCACGATAACTTTTCGTTTCACATGTCATAGGCACCATATCTGCATTTTGTTTCTTTCGTGTATGTTTGTTTGTTTGTTTGTTTGTTTGTTACCTTTTCACGCATAAATGGCTGAACCGAATTTTATGAAACTTGGTATGTATATTACAACTAACCCAACTTAGACTTTAGGCTATATTAATTTTCTCTGAGACGAACAGGAGTGGGGGTTATAAGGGAAGCCTGAAATTAAAAATAGCGATATTTCGTTTTCTATTGGTTTTTCGGTAAATATTCATAGAAAAAAGTTGTTTATTTTGTTATTTAGAGTAACTTTTGTTATATACACTTTTGTCGTATACCGAAGTTTAAATGCGTTATACGCTAAAAATTATAGCGGGAGTCAACAATATCATTTGCCAAAAAAGACACAACCGAACTAAATAAAACTCGGTATGTGTATTAGCAGTGAGGCCTTCATTATAATAAGCCATACCAACATTTCTATGGACGGGCAGGAGTGGGGGTTATAAGGGAAGCCTGAAATTAAAAATAGCGATATTTCGTTTCCTATTGGTTTTTCCGCAAATATAAACATAACAAAAGTTGTTTATTTTGTTATTTAGAGTAACTTTTGTTATATACACTTTTGTCGTATACCTAAGTATAAATGAGTTATACGTTAAAACTTTAGCGGGCACAAAAGGCTGAACCGAACTTAACAAAACTCGGTATGTCAATTAGCATTAATTCTTACATGATTATAAGTTATATTAAAATTTTTATGTTCGAACGGGAGGGGGGTTAAAAGGGAGGCCTGAAATAAAAATTCACCATATTTACATGTATAAGAGACGGGAAATATAAAAATATCGAAGACTGTAAAGCCTTATGGAACAAATAATTCTATTATTAGCAAATCCACGGCAAAGATGGGTATCAATCCTAAACACTGGGACGGGTAAATGTCAAAATATTGTGCAGTGTAAAGCCTGCTAAAAAATACCATCACCATTCAGCCTCAAATGAATTCCCGGGCGAAGCCGGGTATCTGAGCTAGTATATATATAAAATTGTAACCTCCGTCTGTACATTGATTTTTTTCGCAAAATTTCTCGGTAACTTTTCGTTTCACATGTCATAGACACCATAACTGCATTTTGTTTCTTTCGTGTCTGTTTGTTTGTTTGTTTGTTACCTTTTCACGCATAAACGGTTGAACTGAATTTTATGACACTTGGTATGTATATTACTACTAACCCAACTTAGACTTTAGGCTATGTTAATATTCTCTGAGATGAACAGGAGTGGGGGTTATGAGGGAGGGCTAAAATTAAAAATAGCGATATTTCGTTTCGTATTGCTTTTTCGGCAAATATGCACATAACAAAAGTTGTTTATTTTGTTATTTAGAGAAACTTTTGTTATATACAATATCGTTGTATACCGAAGTATAAAGGCGTTATACGCTAAAAATTATAGCGGGAGTCAACAGTTTTATTTGGCACTAAAAACTCAACTGAACTAAACCAAACTCGGTATGTGAGTTAGCACTAACGCCATCCTTATAAAAAGTCATACTATCATTTCTAGGGACGGGCAGGAGTGGGGGTTATAAGGGAGGCCTGAATTTACAAATTTTATTATTAACAAATCCACAGAAACGACGGGTAATAACCCTAAACACTGGGACGGGTAAATGTCAAAATATTGTGCAAAGTAAAGCCTTGCCAAATAAATACCATCACCATCCAGCCTCAAATGAATTCCCGAGCGAAGCCGGGTATCTGAGCTAGTATATATATATATGCGCGTGTGTGTGTGTGTGTGTGTGTGTGTGTGTATCTATATTTATTTATTCTTTTGCCGATGTTTTCGATTGATCGTTGACTAATTCTACATTTAAGTATTCACTATTAAAGTAAGGATCAACATTGTTAGCAACTCACTTCGGATCACGATTAAGAAAATTCTTAGTACAAATTCAATTTTCTACAATAGTTGCTCTTTCCTTTTTTCTTTCTTTTTTTTTTTTTTAACTCTGATATTAACTGAAACTTTGTATTTTTTTATTTCATCATTTAGTATTTATTTATTTATTAACGTCCACTTTTTGCAACTTAGGCTAATCGGGACGGGTTATCTACAGGTTACCACCCTTTTCTAGCCAGGGTGGGATTTTAGGACGTTATTTAATGAATTTCGTCACTAAATAATTTCCCTTGCCCAGGCGAGAATCGAACTCGCCACTCTAGGTTTACCATATGAGATAAAGGTCAACGCTTTAACTAGTAAACACCCATTCTTACCCATATCACATTAGCTATAAACCAGTGTATCACGGGGCACCTTATTTTTTGCTTAAATCCAACTTATGGTTTCCTAGAAGAAGACGTAAGAGAAGATGTATATTAAAAAATTCCATATATCTCTATTATTATGAATCAAGTATATATCAAAATGTTATACAACCAATCCCGATGAAATTATAACATACTACAATTGTTCTATAGATAGCATTCTAAGTACAACATGCTCTTTTCTTTTGCAACCAATGTTGCGACAACATATCCTTGTTGAAGAATCGAATTCTCGTGTAGTCTATGTTGTACCTGCATAGTTGACTCACCAATATAAAGATTCAATTGTACTCAACTGCTACATTTTAAGTGATTGAGTAACAAATTAGAGGACTGATAAGAATATCAATTTTGATATTGTTCTTAGACTGTAAATACTTATTAGAATTTTATTTATATAGGTCCCTCATGCCCAATCTAAGTTCAAGGTCTTTGTTTACATATAGGAGAAATTTCTTAGTGAAGGAGAAATAGAGATAAAAAATAACAATAAAATCTGCTTAGTTTGCACGGTAACTGCACGACGGACTTCTGATCTTGAGATAAGACTGACTCTATGAGCTCTACTTGAGTTGTTTCAAATAGGAAAAAAATAGAATTAGAAACGAGGGAGATAATTCTTTCTTGTCTAACTCTAAACTGCAATGAGAATACTAAATTTTGTTAACCTTCCAATACCTTCATCTAATTGAAATATGAGCCTTTAACACCTAAAGTTTGGGCCAATTAATTATCAAATAAGCGAACAATTCATTTTTTAAAACTAACCTTTTATTTATAATAGTAGCAAAAATAAAATAATTACATATATTCGCCCTAGACAATAATTACCAAAAAAAAAAAAATAGAATTGTCTCAGTAATCATAATTTGAATACAGATATTGCCGTTTGATTAAATAAAACGTCATTTAAAGCAACCAGAGGAAATATTCTTGGCAAAATCTTACATTTTTTGGAGCCCTTTCCGGAAATATTTGTTTCTGTGAAAGCTGCGTCTCCACATTTTTTTATTTTATTTTCATGAAATATGGAAGTTTGACCATGAGTATATAGGGTTTCAGGTTAGCTATGTGATTAAACACGTTGGTCTTCATCTCACTTGGAAAAACTCGATTCGTGAGTTCAATTCTCACTTGGGCAATAGCAACAAACTCATTAAATAAAATTCATAGTCCTATCCTGGCTAGAAAATGATGGTAATTTGTTGATAATCCCTCCCAATTAGCGTTAATAGCATAAAATGGACGTTAATAAATAACAGTAATAATAACAATGGTGATGAATAATATAAAAACATTTCAGTTTCACTAATCAAAGCTTATTGATAAAAATTAGAGCCTGTTCGTCATTCTTTCTTGCAGTTCCGTGTCCGGCTGAAATACTTATGTCAGTCTTTTGTGATCCTTATTTTCTGAGGACCACACAAAGTTGCGTCTCCACATTTTTTTTTTGTTTTTATTTTCATGAAGTAAATAAGCGAAATATTTCATTTTAATTGTAGTAGGTCCACGGTTTCCATGAATGCTTATGAATGCCGTCCAACGACCATGCATGATCTGAATGTTGATTTGCAATTCTGAAACATTCTTATCGATCCGGTCGACTCTACAAATGTAGGTATTTGTTGTACTGTGCAATTAAACTTAATTAGTCAATCAAAGTATTATTATTATTACTTTTTTTAAGCATTCTATCTATTTGCCCTGTAAATGCTGATTTGAAGCAGCTTTTACAATATTATCGTGGCATCTTGGAAAATTTATAGACGACTTAGTGTTAAACTTGAACAAGAATGTTGTCAGTAAAACAATGGCAAATTAAGTCTCTTGTCATTCATGTACTGCCAAATCAAATCTACATTTAAGATAATACAGAATTTATTTTATTTATGTGCTTTCAAATAAGCCTGACTTTACTGAAACGGTCGCTCCCTGTTCCAGTAAATCCTTTTATTTAATTAAACTTATGTTTCCTATGTTTCGTATATGTATTAGTATAGTTTTTCACAAGCTAGTCACAAGGGAAAAGTTATTTAAAGGTGTTTATTTATTTACATCAAACTTCTTCCTCGATCTATTGACTGACTACCTTGAGGGTGATTTTGGACGAGCTTGAGAAAGCTCGAAAAGTGAAGGAAAAGCCAAGAACTGGAATTTCATTGGTTGCTATATCATATTCTTCTACTCTACGAAGCATTTGCTGGGGCCTGCAGTGCTGGTCTTCGAAATGAGAGGATTATCTGGCTACCCAATATAAATTGCACATTTGACTCAGTACTTACACAATTCAATAACAGTATTAACATCTAATGAAGTGAACCTTTTGTAAAAAATGAAAAATATATTAATATGAGCTCTGTGTTTTTCACTTCACCAATAATGGATGCACAATATTAATTTATTCATATATGTAGAAAAATACAACTATTTAACAAACTAACATTAGACATAACCTAGATCACCACCAACATAAGATACTAAACTAGAAAAGTAAAGTGCGTCAATTATTATCTTATTAGACAAATTCTGTTGACGCTCTGATGGTCACAATTCTTGTATGATCGCTACCAAACTATATATTTTAATGTTTTATGTAAAACTGAATGCCGAGTTTGTAATGGCGCAAATCATACCAGGAGGAGGTAGTTCGGGTTACAAGGGAGGAATAAAAATTCAAAATACCTTCGTTCGATTGTCGCCCTGGGCAATATGAGTTTATTTAGGGACGGAATTCACTAAATAAAATCCTAAACCCCACCCTGGCTAGAAAAGGGTGGTAACCTGTAGATAACCCGTCCCAATTAGCCTTAGTTGCAAAAAGTGGACTTTAATAATTAATTTAATTTTATTAGACAAATGACTAACTTTTATGAACAGCCTATAAATGTTTTTTACGTATATTTTTTTTCTCTTTCTTGAATATTTGCATTTTGCAGTTTTCAGTCTTCAGTAAACCCCCAACTCATGTTATATTAGCAATAAGCTGTTATATCATCGACCACTTTATTCGAAGCTTAAATACCAAATATTGTTTTCATTGAACTTTTAACAAGTGTGATAAAGGTAAGTCATCAATTAAAATTTTACGTTGTTAACTCAAGAACATTTATTCCCTTTATATTCGATATTTAACCGATTCGTTCAATTTTTATAGGAAACTTGTAGGAGAGAGGATTCAAAAATTCCAAATATATCCATTATTATTATCGTGTCGAAAAATGTGAGAGAATTACTCTTGGTAAACTACTAAAGCCCATCAATTATTGTTCTATACATAATAAGAAGCTCAAATATTAAGCGGGTTACTCGTACTTCCATGTTTTCAGCCTAAAGTAAACTCCCGTTTTACTCATGAGCCGGGCACATCGGAAATGTCCTGCTAAAAGAATTTTTTTTTATCCATTTCGACTAAGGAGGAGCGAGGATTTAGATGAGGGCGGCAATAAGAAAATGGAAATATCTCCTTATCTATTAGAGACATAGATCAATTGTAGATGGTTATTTTTATAAATCAATAAAAAGATGTATATGTTGTGTTGTAAGACACTTTTTATCCGATGCACTGGATCTGAGATAGCACCAAGGCATTTCGTTTATTTTATTTAATAGACGTACCATGAACTCATGTAGTCCCCATATCAGATTATTTATTAATACCGAGAAGACGAATTTTAAGGTATGTGTCGATGAAAGATTGTCCATTATAAGGTTCCTAAAATTCTTAGTTGATTCTTCATACTGGTACCCACGTCAGACTTTTTAAAATTAGTCTTCTTGAGCAAAATTGGCCGTATAATACATGGTGAGAAGAAATCAGTAGTGCACCGAAGCACCTGGGTAGTCTGCTTAGTTTACATAGCGCCTGCATGACGGACATTTTTTATATTATAATGTTCATCATTCGGAAAAAGAATTCCTCCAGAAGAAGAAGAAATTGCTAAGAATTCTTAACAATGAGCTTTATCTTCTGATGAATTCAGTTGTTGTGCTATTCCAAGCTCTTTGTATGAAATTATTTTGGTATTTCGTGTAGATTATGGATGATAAGGAGCCTTGTTGACATTATTATGGACTGGAAAGTACGGGGGCAGATAGAATGGATCCCCGTTGGCTGGCTCTCTCTGGTGGCCGATGACTCATTGTCAATATCGGCTGAATCACCGCCTCTCTCTCCCTAACCCACCCTTCCATTTATCCTAGTTCACATAACTATTGTCTTCAAATCTATTCATTCTCCTCTATACACTCCTCAAAGTCAGATAAAGGTCATCCATGTTTCATTGGCAAACTCAACTTGGCATTCCAAGGCTTCTGCAAATTGATAAGAAATGGCTTATGACATTCTCTATTCAAGTTAATCTAGGAACAGCAACATAAACAGGTCAGTGCTCCGATTCCAAGACCTTTCACTTGTCGAAATGCACTCTGGCATTACTATATATTGTTCAACAATCCTGTATTCTCAGATAAACTGGAGCAAAATAAAATTGCTAAAAGTTGAAATTAGGATTTTAGAATGAGTGGAAGGAATTGTATTATTCATTAAACAAAAAAAAAAATGAATTACATTCAGGACTATCTTTTTAAAAAAAGTTTGATCAAACATTCGTTTCATAATACATAATATTTAGGAAAATATAACAGTTTAATATTACAAAACTCAATGTTGGAAATATATCGGTTGCGTATATTTAACAACCGTAATATTTAGATAGGAAATATTATATGATTTTTTCCCCAAAAAATTTCAATGTTTGAACGGCACTTCTATAATGTTTCAGAAATGTTGTTTAATCAATTGCAAGTTAGCTTAGGACCAGAAAACAAGAAAGTACGTATAACGTTCTTAATACTTGAGTTACGAGCGTAGATCTACTCTTGTAGAACATCCATAGTTTAAGAAGATTGGTTCTATATTTTACTATCCGACTCATTATAATAGGAGATATTTTGAATTTTCGAGTCTCCTCCCCCTCTATACCCTCGTTATTCCTATCCCAATTTCATCCATTAACCACTATGAACTTAATAGTTGCATGAAACGGTCAAACATCGAGTATGGTATGGAATCGATGGATACAAGAACGTAAAATATTAATTGATGACGACACCTCAACGAATTCTCATTATAAAGATTTTTTGTAAGCAATATGTGGTATTCAGGCTTACATGAGTACGAGTGGGGGTTTACTGAGGGTTGAAAACTAATAAAATCATAATATCTCCGTTAATAATCATGATATATAAAACATGTATATAACAACATTAATAGGTAACTTAATTTTCTATAAGATTAGGGATATAAAATTTTTCGATCGGAATTATAGTAATGGAAATATTTAAAATTTTCATTTTCCTCCCTCTTAACCCCCCTCCCTTCCCCTAGTTCAATTTCAACCGTTCAAGAACTTGTTGTTTAATTTGATATGAAACGCTTATATATCGAGTTTGTTTACGATACGACAAAAACACGACCGCCAGAGGGATAACAGACAAGTGTGTGTGTGTGTGTGTGTGTGTGTAAAATGTGGAACGTTCCGCATTTTCGTCACCTCCTACGTAGGATCGATGGACATTTCTTGTCTGGATAGCCATAGAAACGGGATAGCCTTAGAATGTCGAAATTTCGTGTTTCGGATTGTTAACGACTGGTTTCTCACCGCGCTAAAGCAAATCGACTGAGGGTGAGGTGGTGGGGAAAATAATAATTTCTCCGAGGTACGGAAAATATGTGTAGGTTCTTTTGTGATCATCATAAAAAAAATTATAAATTATATTCTATGAAATTATGTTCTTTTAAAAGTATGAATTTTTTGATAAGTACTTACTAACGGGTGAAGACCTATTACCGAATTGGAAAGAGACTATTTGAAAGAGCACTATATGTAATGTACTAGCATATTGCTCAACTGGGCAGGAGTTGGAGCTGACATTTGAATGTGAAATTAAGCCGGACAATATAAGGCTATCAGCTGTGGGAAGCGCAAAGCGTGTAGGAACTCGGCTAGAGACAGCAGGGGGAAAGTAGAGCAGGCTGTCTGGCACCAGGGTGGTCGATAGAAATTAGACTCCCCTTAATATTGATGGAACAAGAGCGAAATGTTCCCTGAGCCGCCAACTAGCCACTTCAATACTTGCCCGGTCTACAGCAAATTGCGCCAATCCAGCTGGCTCAGGACAACAGGTGTCCTTACACCAAGCCGATAGAGCAGATAAAATAAAGATACCTAAGAACAATGAAGATTATCAATTATTGGAGTTTTTTTTTCCCTGCCAGACCTACAAGTGTTCAGTAATTAAAAAACATATCTTACGTGCAAAACTACAAGCGATATCTTCGATAAAATTTACAAAGGACAAGCACAGATCTCCATTACCGATAAAATCATAAGGTCAAGCAAATGATTTTCTATTTCATCTTTTTTCCTCAGTTAAGTACAATAGTAAAACATTTGCAGCACCTAAGGCGACATACTTAGAAAGTAAAGTTGATTGTGAGGAATGGGAATTATAATTCAATATATTTACCTTACATAGACTCGCAAACACCGGTTGAGTTTAACTTTGATTTGTTTTTTTTTTGTTCTCATTTTTTTTATTTATTTTTTCATTTCATTTATTAATTTTATATGTAATAAATTTACTTATTTTAATATTAATATTTTTATATTATATTTGAGTAGATAGTTGATTAACGTGTATATATTGTAAAATAAAATTGTATTTAAACATAATCATACATGCAATATGCCATGTGGGAATGGAACATGTATTCTAATAAATAACTCCTCATAGGGTTGCTATGAGAAAAAAAAACATGAAAAAAAAAACAAAGCGACATACCACTGTTCTTGTAAGAGCTTTACGGCTTTTATGTGTAAAAATCACATGAGTAAGAGTAGGGGATTTTTGAAAGCTGAAAAAGAAAAAAAAAAATAGAATTTCTATAATGTTCACTTTAGAACAACACGTATAGATATAGTAATAATCTCAGCAAATAATTCAGCGAGTGGTTTTATTACAGTTTTGCTGAAATATATAGTAACAGAAATATTTTCTGCCACCAATTCTCTAAACCTATTTAGCTTTACTTAAATAATAAGTTTGTGACGATAAGATAGAAAGTTTAGCCTCTAGAATAGTAACAGAAAAGTGTAACTTCTTGATTCTTAATCTACGTACACATTACTCTCGCTGGCTTTCTCTAATAACACTGTAGACTTCATTTGTCTGGTGAGGATACTCGTGTTATTTGGTTCATTAAAGGTCAGCTTCCATGAAATGATTGGTATATTCATTTCTTCTGCTTAATCTATTGAATAGACCTATTATTTGAATATATGCCCATAAATTGAAATTTAATTGTAATAATAGAATATTCTTTATTTAAGAATTTCTATTTCAACCAATTAACTTTGCCACGAAAATATTCGTTTTTTCACTTCAATTCAAGCTTCCAATCTTTTTGTTGTTATCTTTCATGATTTTCCTTGTTCACCTTTGCTACCTGTTACGATTTCTTTTTTTCTAGTTGTTACGAAATTAATCGAATCTCCCAAGCCGTACATCCTGATACAAATTGAATATGACTGTTACTTCGAGTGGTAAGTTTTAGAATAGCTAAAGCTTTTTCCAGGCCAAATCTAAGAATAGTATAAAATGAATCTCGTACGTGGATTTGCCTACGGACTATAAGCTTAAAAGATAAACTGTAATTATGAGAAGACTCATTGTAATTATGAGAAGATTCATTGTAATTATGAGAAGACTCATTGTAATTATGAGAAGACTCATTGTAATTATGAGAAAACTCATTGTAATTATGAGAAGACTCATTGTAATTATGAGAAGACTCATTGTAATTATGAGAAGACTCATTGTAATTATGAGAAGACTCATTGTAATTATGAGAAGACTCATTGTAATTATGAGAAGACTCATCGTAATTATGAGAAGACTCATTGTAATTATGAGAAGACTCATTGTAATTATGAGAAGACTCATCGTAATTATGAGAAGACTCATTGTAATTATGAGAAGACTCATTGTAATTATGAGAAGACTCATTGTAATTATGAGAAGACTCATTGTAATTATGAGAAGACTCATTGTAATTATGAGAAGACTCATCGTAATTATGAGAAGACTCATTGTAATTATGAGAAGACTCATTGTAATTATGAGAAGACTCATTGTAATGCACTATTCCATTCAAAGGTTTAGTATCTTCTTGTAAGATTTTTTTAAAATGTGTACGTTCACCTTTCTGATTTTAAAATCTCATTGCAAATATCTTTGTGGTTCATAGAGAGTAAGATGACTTTTATCATTGTAACTATTGTTGCCTTAAGTCCTTAAGGTCCTTGACAGTGTCCTTAAGTGTGACACATCCATGTTCCTTCTTGGCTCCCTTTGGCATACTTTTATCTAAACCTGCAGGTGGTTTGATGCTATATATTTTACAGGTTATCATTAATTTGAAAGGTGTCGATATTTGTTTCATTCTCTGCATTTTTTACAGAGTTGAACCGCCTTCACCCGTATAGGAAAAAAAAAAAAAGTTTATGTTTTCGGAGTTATTTGCCGACGTTACTGAACCGTCCTTTCGTAGTGTTGTCGAAGAAGGCAAAAGAAACGCCGATTATTAGGAGTTACTAAATCAGAATACTTCGGAGAACACTTACAGTCCACCTTTTCATGGGGTTTGTAATGTGGTTTTTCAGGAGCACCTTTCGGAAAAATTTCTACCCTTATCCAAGAACGGTTGCTCCTTTTCCATTTTCCCCTTGTCTGTGTCATTATAGACTTGTCTTGTATTTTTACTGCTCTCGTAATCGATGGCTAAATAAAGATCGATACATCCAAGAAATCTGGATATCAATATTGTGACGTTGTTCAGAATAAGTTAATAAATACTAAAAAAGTTAAGAAAGTAATGCCCAAACTCATTTTAAAAAATGTTCATGCCTATTAGAAACTACAAATAAAACTGCAGGGGCTAGTACGGTTGTTTCGACGATTTTAGTTTACAGGTCATTGATATAGATTTCTATAGCTCCGAGGTATATGAATGTATCTACACTTGGGAAATATAAAATTAAAAAGGGAAACCACTCCATGTCCTTGTGACTCTCTTCTTTTCCTTATTTGTTACCATGGATATTGGGATCTCCTATTCAAAGTAGAAAATTACCAAGTTTAGCTTGTAGATAGATATCTCAGAGTCAAGCAGTTTTCCATAAGTATAGATAGATTGAAGTGGAGAAGTTTGGCCTTGAGTGCTGTTTTATGGAAGTGGAAAACACCTAGAATAAATATGCATAGGGGAGTGGGTTGCCCATTCCTGTTTGTTTTGATCCGTAACCTGTATTTGTATTTGATGGAACGCGCTTTTCCCCTTCTGAACCCAGCTTGGTAATGGCTCACTCGAGTTACGGGTTCATTCTGATAAGCATTGTGTAATGCAATGCGAATTCTCTGCAATATGCAACCCATTGCTGGAGTATTTCTTCAGGAATGGATATAAAGATGCCAGTGTTCTACCTGTTCCAGATCTTCAGGATAAGACCATGTATTTGACTCATACACCCTCTCAACTTGCCACAGTCAGCGTAGCGTATACATTCGTGTAAAGATGAGCATAGTTGTCTAATCTTAAACTACTTAACTGAGGCGCTTGGTTATAAGTATCCTCCAATTTGACTCCATTCTTAAATAAATATGGCTTATATTTCTGGGCAAAACTGAAGTTCAAATTTTAAATGCAACAAAAAACACAGTTTTATTCTAATGGCCTTTCCCATTACAGAATTAGCAGCATAAGTATTGCTACAGACTAGGTAATGAAATATCATTAGAGAGAACGCAGGAGATGGCACACTTGTCGAGACAAGATTGTCGAGTGCTCCAAACAGGTTTTCGCTTGTTGTCGTTCGACCTTCTCTACACAATATAAGATACTTAGGTCCATCTAAACATTAGTTGACTTCAACATTGACTGACTTCCATCTGACATACAGTAGTCACAATATTAGGTTTAGAGCATACGCCAGTGCATTGGTTTTATTATTATTACACTATTGTACCAGATATGAGATCTACAATATGGCAGATAATCTCATTCACTAACTTAATTTTGGGCTGAAGAATTACTTTAAGCCTTACTATCTTTACTGGGATTTCCTTTTTTCCACTCAGGGTATCCCTCTAACGTGGGAGTTTATTTGAGCTTTGTGTGCTCTATCCTGTGGAGACTACACACATTTCAATAATTACACAATAATAGTTAGTATATAATCATTATAAATATTATAAAAACTTATGTAAACGTTACATATGTCTCTGAACAGTAGGTGTAGATCTACAAAATGGTGCCCAAATCTTGTATAAATGCTTAAATCCTTTATTGTATGTGAGTAGAAGTTTCAGTTTGTCCTTCGGCCAAGTTCCGTTTTGTAAGGTAATGTACTTGATTAATTTTGTTCTTGGTCCGTCAATTAATGTCAGTCATTAAGAGGTGGGCACATGTCTGTTCAGTCTCATTGTCACGTTTGCTTGTATTTGTGTTTGTTAGTTTAAATTGGTAAAAGTAGCTTTTATTAGGTCCATGTCCTGATATAAATTGTATTTTAGTAGAATTGCCAAGTGTTATTTTTGGTCTCTGGTATATAGTTGGTATGTACTTATGTAATTGTCGTCCATTAGGAGTGTTTGTCCTATTGGGCTTTGTGAACAAATAAATAATATTTACAAATTCTAAGAGCAATGTTAGGTCTGAACCCCAAAAGGAGTATTAAAAAGGCATTAATAATTAGAATTAGGAAAATTGTATGCAAAATTATTGACTAAATGATTACTTTTATTCGGGCATTTGCAATTGGTTGGGAATTTTGGAAATCTCAGATGTGGACAAAATAAACTGCCTAAGGCCTAAGATTTTCAGATATAATACTCCTCGGGTAACTCTTAGTCTTCGCCTTATTGATAACTTTCTATTTTTCGTTTTATTTTCATAATTTTATGAGTTTTATTGAAGGCTAAACATTGAGATCAATAAAGAACCAGGACACCCATCCACCCCACCGAGACCCAACTCTTTCATTGAATAAGAAATTTCTTTACCAATTAAAAGGCACGTTAAGCAGAGGCTGCGTAAACTAAGCAGATTTTCCACGTGAAGTTATACAATAGAGAAATATTCTACAATACAACTCCATCGTGAATATTAAGTCAATAAATACATACAGTAATGAGAAATCTTTCAATCAATTTTAATAACCTCCCAATGGAAAGCGTCTGCATTGTAAACAAACAGCCGGTCGGCCAACCACTCAGACCTGAACAGATACATAGAAATATTCTTCACCGGAAAGAAAAACGATTACTGAAATATATCTAAATATAACATATTAATTTTATTGAAAACTATTTACTATATCTAGTATTGCAATTCATAATGAATCAGAATATGTTTTATCTCAATAACTCAAATTTTAGTAGTTCAAGAACTTAAGACGGGCGGAGGGGGATGAACAGAACGTATTTCCATATATCTCACAAAGTAGAAGTTCAACGAAAACAATATTTGGTGTTTAACCTTGGAATGAAGTGGTTCGAGATATAAGAGCTCATTATTAATATGCCATGAGTACGAGATGGGGTTTGCTGAAGGCTGAAAACTGAAAAATTCAAATATCTCGATTAATATTCAAGATAGAGAATAAATGTACATGAAAATATTTATAGTACATTTAATTTGCAATAAGATTGGTTCTGTAGCATTTTTCGATCCGACGTATAATAACACAGATATTTCGGAAATCCCCCCTCCCACTGTATCCCGATTTCAGGCATTAACGAACTTGATCTTTCTTTTTACAAAAAAGGATTAAATACCGAGTTTGGTAACGATCAAACAAAAATTGCGACCGCTAGAGCGTACGACCTGCTAAAAGGGACGCAGTAGTAAACGACTGCTAACCTAAGTGAATATCCCAGAGCGGCTTAACAAGAACCTTCTCCTTTACTACGGGCTAACGGAAGTCTCAAAGTAACCCCGATGCCCAATGGCTCATAATTAAAATACTTTTTCACTCAAGTAAATTCTTGAGATTACTCCCGACGTCGGGCAGGCACCAGTCTCATTCCCCACCCATCTAACTAATGAATTACTCCACCGAACTAATACCAAGCTCCTTTTCTCCAACTGAGCCTCGCCTCTTCACTCTTCTACTATATTATTCATTAAGATTTTACTTATTTTGCCGGCTATTTATATTTCAATAAACATGCAGAGGATCTGGTACTTATTGCGTGAACAAACAAAAATCTTATTCGTGAATATATCAACAAGAGACCATTTCTTCCACTCTCATCATTATTTATTTATTTATTCGCAACTGGGGCGATTTAGCGACGAATCAGTTATTTAACATTTAACATTATTATATTTACGTAAGTATGCTCATTCCTGCAAATATTTTCAGTATTGCCCTACATTATAATTTTTTGAAAATGTTGTTATGTTTCAAGTAGTGTAATACGCGGTCTATATACGGGCTACAGTCATGTAGTAGTTCAGTCAAAGTGTATGGTAGGTCTATGTGAGTCCTTAAATAGCAGTCAGTAAGTATATGTTCTACAGAAACAGTGTTGGCAGTAGGGCTCGTCTTCTCCAGGAAGTTGGTAAGTGTGAGTCAGTAGTGAATGGCCAATTCTCAACCTTCTTAAAACTACTTCTTCTCTTCTAATTAGCCTTTTTGAGGAAGGCCATTTACCAAGTGTATGGTTCAGTTCACGAAGTTTGTTATCAGTTGTGCTAAACCAAGATTTCTGCCATGAGTTGAGTATCATTAGAAGTATCTAAGAAGAATTAGGATTTTATATGAAACATTAAATTTCTAAATTGAAAATATGTTCATTGATTTTGGTCGATTACTGCCAAAAATTCCAAGATTTAAAATCGTTATTATATTCCCTTCATTCATAGATCCTCTCTTCTGAAATCATTTCAGGCAGTTTTTTTATTTAAACGACTTACATATGTGAATATATATATATATATATATATATATATATATATATATATATATATATATATATTGTTACGAAAACTACGTACATGAAAGATCGAACAGAGAGTCACGTATTTAGGAAGTACAAAGGAGATCAAAGAAGCCGACAGAGAATAGAGCTTGTTCCCAGCAATACCAGTCCGGATCTAGAAGAGTCTAGACAATTCCGCTTTAATTGCCGACAAGCTATAAAAAGAGACGCAGCCCGCCCGGAGTTAGTTTGTTCTCAGCTGTCTTCAAATGATCATCAGTGCGTTCAGTGCAACAGTGCGACTTAGTTGTAGAGCGGTGAAATGTTTTATGTGAAGAACAGTGTTGTGCCGTGACTCTGTAAAGAACAGTATAGTGCCGTGTTTAAGACAGTGCAGTGCCGTTAACTTCTCGAAGATCAGTGCAGTGTTTTTGTCCGGCAGTAATCTTGAGTGAGTTATTAGACTGTGTAATAACAAGACCAGTGAAGCTATCAGTGCATACTGTGAGTAGTAGTTAAGAATAATTAACCAAGTGAGTAGTGCATTGTTAAATGAATTGTGAAGTGATAAAAACTCTGAAGCTTGTGTGTGTTTAATTTTGCAATCCAAAAGAACTCTAATAAACAATGTTTATTACTGATTTTGTAATAAACGTAATTATATATATACATATATATTGTTACGTTTTTATTACCAAAACCAGTAATAAACGTTTTTAATAAGAGTTCTTTTGGATTGCAAAATTAAATACTCGCAAGTTTCACAGTTTTTATCACTGCAAAATTTATTTCACAATGCACAATAAACTTGGTGATTATTCTTAATTACTACTCACAGTATACACTGATAGCGTTACTGTTCTTCAATGAGTCACAGTCCAATAATTCACTGAAATTCACAGAAAGACGGCACTGCACTGTCCTTTACTTCGCGGCACTGCACTGTCTTCTACTTCGTGGCACTGCACTGTCCTTTACTTCGCGGCACTGCACTGTCTTAAACACGGCACTAAACTGTTACTTACAGTCACGGCACAACACTGTTCTTCTTATAAAAACTCTTTACCGCACTGCACTAAGTCGTACTGTAGCACGGATGGGACCATCAAGATCGCTGAGCATAAACTGACTCACGGCTGGCCCGAGCTCCTTTTTATAGGGAGGCGGCATACATCAAAGGGGAATTGTCTAGTTCATTCGACGTCTGGTCAATGTTGGTGAAATGGTCTTAGTTTATGCCGATAGTTCGCGAATCTTTATTTTCTCGTCTTCAGGGAGTACAGGTACAGGTTGTAGAGGTAATTTGTACAGCCCTGACGTAGAGCAAATAAAGGTTGTCGAAATATCGGCATAAACTGAGAGTCATTTCACCAACATTGACCAAAACTTTTCGCAACAATATATATATATATATATATATATATATATATATATATATATATATATATATATATTTGGCTTGTATGTACATTTTTCACGACGAAACGACTGAACCAAATTTGATAAAACTTTTTATCAATTAATAAACGGTTTAACGACCGAGGTCAATGAAACAACAAAATCAGCTTCCATTAAATTCATATATTTCACTCTTGAATGATGCCAAAGAGCGCGAAACAGAAGATTTAAAGGAAGCTGGTTCTGTTGTTATTTGATTGACTATACATACCATAAAAATTTGGTATAGACTTTAGGCTATACCAACTAATTTGATTTAAACGAACTAGAGTGAGGATTTCACCCCACCTAAATTATAAATGTCATACTATTCTTCTTTGTCAAGGTGAGCGAAGCACTATTACCACCTATTATATAATTATTCTTCCTGAAGTACAAAAATAGGGGGGGGGGTGGTTTTAAGAGTGGCATAAAATGTAAAATCGAAATATTTCTTCTTGTTCTTTTTTTGGGCAAACATGCACTTAAAAAAATTACTTTTTTTGTAACTTAATGTATCTTTTGCCATATAAATTTTACTCCAATAATAAAATATAAACAAGAAAAGCGAATTTGTAACTTCAGCCGATGAATGAACGGTTCATCAATAATTGAATAAAATGAATGAATTCAATATTTGTATCTTTGGAAAACCGAACCAGGCGTAAGGCAATTTTGACTTATTAGACAAAATAAATTATTAAAGCTTAGTTATTAGAATATTAGTCGGTTATCTTATTTCTTCTGAAATGTTGGCCTACTTGAAATTACTATCTAGTTCCTATTAATATTACTTTATTTGGCATTAACCTATTATTACAAAAACATTACGATGTTGGACATTACAATGATTTTACAGTGCGATTTAGACTGCGGTTAGGGTTATAATCAATCTCCTCCAATCCCCCTCCCTTTATTAATATAAAATTAGTAATTATACTTAAGCATTTATTACTTTTATTTATTTTTACCTGATTGTTTTTTAAATAAATAAATAAAATAAAACAGTGTTGAATATATGAGCGGAGGTTGTAGTGATGCCAACACAGTTAATTTGTATTTACTTTTAACTGCGAAAGCTGGCGTTAGTGGAATTACATTATCTATTACATATAAAATACTTACGTAATGCATGCTTGGACTTGTTTTTCGGCGGAAAAGAAATGTTTATTGTTTAATGACATTTAATTATCCTGAATACTGTGAATGATTATGTTTTATATTATCCACAGTGTTGTGAATATTGAAAAGGTATTGATTAAGAACTTTTTTTCATTTAATAGGTTACTGTTATTAGGCACCTACATAATATAGATGCCATTTTATGCTTGGGACCACCCCCTCCAACCTCCCCACCCCACCCCCTGGTCCGATTTCAGCCGTTAACGTACTTTATCTTTCTTTTTACATAAAACGACTAAATATCGTGTTTGGTAATGAATAACAATAATTGCGACCGCTAGAGCGGAATATATACAACAGCTAAAAGATATACGTAGGGAAGCCTTGTATTAAGCATAACAACGTTTATTCTCAAAAGATCTATTAATTTAGTCTAAAGATTTCTCTTAGCTCTAAAGTTGTACCTTACCTTGCTATTTAATATACGTATAACTGCTATGAAAAAAAAAAAATGTCATATTTGTACACTATTAGTTGCAGCAGCATTAACATTACGGATGTTAGTAATAATACGGGATTTAGCATCATTAGCATATGACATACCTAATGCTAATATTGACCAAGAGAAGGTCAAACCCCAGTTGCTAGGCCTCGCCCATTTCTCTGAAACTACAAATGCGGATTGACCGACAGCACCGAACGGATGGATGGGGTGCATTTTGAAAATTATGAAAATAGGCGAAAAAAGACCAGCTGTTACCTTTCGACTACGTGGAGCGCGAAACTAATGAAAGAAACGAGAGGCGAGGCAATTTGCGGGAAATCGTGAGGATGACACTTTCAAGGAGGAGATGGCCAAATAAGAACTTTTCAAGTGTCGTCTCATAAATACTGTTTACTAAATGATGTTATTTATTTAAATTGTAAATATTTTTTCCCACGAAACAAAATGCCATGAAATCAGGACTTCTCTCGTCATCCTTTCAGGAGATATTCCATGGCTAGTTGCTATCCTCATCACACTGATATCTGAAGGCACTAAATGGCGTTTCGGTTAGATGCTTCGGTCGTTGGCCTCTTTTAGCAGATATCCCTAAAGGGATATCAGCTATTGCGGTTCTACTCATGACGCGAGTTTCGAAACATTTCTCCAAAAGTCCATCGATCCTACCTAGTAGGTAACGAAAATGAGGTCCGTTCAAAACTATCTTTATATATATAATTCTACTGTGTGTATTTCACTGAACTCCTCCTAAACGGCTGGACCGATTTGAATGAATTATTTTGAATACGTTTGGGTGACGCCCTGGATGGTTTAGATTCACAAATCAGCCTGGTAGTTGGAACAAGAGTGGGGGTTGTAAGGGAGGCATAAAATTAAAAATAGGGATATTTCGTTTCCTATTGGTTTATCGGCAAATATGCACAGGATAAAAGTTATTTATTTTGTTATTTAGAGTAACTTTTGTTATATTCACTTTTGTCGTATAACAAAGTATAAAATTACCACTTAAAAATTAAAGTGGGGGGCCAACAATTTTAATGGGCATTAACGATTGAACCGAACTTAACAAAACTCTATATGTAAATTAGCGTTATTCTTCCATGATTATGAGCTATATTAAATTTTTTAGGTTCGAACGGAAGTGGGTGTTATAAGGGAGGTCTGAATAAAAAATTCGCGATATTCCGTTTTCTATTTGTTCTTAGGCATACGTGAACGTAACAAAAATTGTTTTTTGTGTTATTAAAAGTATCTTTTGTTTTAAACATAATATTATTAAATTTTATATCCTAATCGCTTGAAATATCATGCAGGACAACGTCTGTCGAGTCCGCCAGTATATATATATATATGTGTGTGTGTGTGAGTGTGTTGCCGCTCTAGCGGTCGCAATTTTATCTTACGTTACCAAACCGTAAAAAGAAAGATGAAGTTCGTTAACGGCTGAAATCGAACTCGGCGGTTAAAGGGGGAGAATTTTGAAAATGCGAAATATCTCCGTTATTATGAGTCAGATCGAAAAATTGTATAAAATATATCTTATTGTAAATGTAATGTTTTGTAAATGTTGTTATATACATGTATTCTCTAACTTCAATAATAACTGAGATTTTTGCATTTTTTGGTTATCTGACTCCTACTCATGTCACATAAATAATACTCTGTTATATAGTGAAACACTTTATTTGAAACTTAAATACCAAATATGGTCCTCATTGAGCTTTTACTTTTTAAGATAAATGAAAATACGTGGCATGCATGGGAAATCTTCTTAGTTAAAGCAGTACCTGCGTGACGGACTTTTTAAAATACTAGATCTCAATACAATAGAGGCGTTTATAGAGGAATTAAGAATAAAACGTTATAAATAATTATTATGTTTCTCCCGAAGAATTGCGCCTAGTGTCCTCAAACTTAGATTTATTCCAACAATCACCTGAGTTTATTATACTAGATAAAACTAACACCTTAGTGTTATCGATTTAATGTAATTGATCAGATTATCAATCAGCAGGAGATTTTTAAAATCTTATTTCAGCCGATGTTTTGGTAATTTGACGAGCTTTCTCAAGGCCTAAAACACATATTACAAAATGAAAAAATATCGAAAGGTACTAAAAATCAACTTAATTCCATTATTCGTCACTCCAATAGTTGACATTTATATTGACCGATGAGTGAAGTAAGTACCTCCCCATGAAAGGGAGGAAAAATTCCGTCAAGCAGGGGCTGCGTAAACTAAAGAGATTTCCCTCGTGATGTTTAAAAATAGATAAATCTGCATACTGGCAACACAAGAGCACCGTCAACATCAAGTGAATAAATAAAAACGATAATAAGACACCTCTAGACGAGATACACCTGACAAACAGGTGTGCCAACTTCTCACAGAAAAGAAAAACAATTACGGAAATATATCAGAATATAACATATTAATTTTATAGAAAACTATTTACTAAACCTATTACTGTAATTTATAATGGATCAGATTTAGAGACGGAATTCATTATATAAAATCCTTAGTACCACCCTGGCTAGAAAAGGGTGGTAACCTGTAGTTAACCCGTCCCAATTAGCCTTAGTTGACAAAATTTGACGTTAATAAATAATTTAAATTTTAAATTTAAATAATGGATCAAAATATTTTTATCTCAATCAATCAAATTTTAGTAGTCCAGGAACTTAAGAAGAAGGGGGGGGGGGTTACGATAATATATTTGCATTTATATGGTATAATAAAGGTCTCTTAAAAAAAACATATGGTATTTAAGCTTCGAATGGTGCGGGTGACGTGAGTAGAAGTTGGGGTTTGCTGAAGGCTGACAACTGAAAAATGCAAATATTCCGTTAATATTCAAGATAGAGAATAAATGTATATAGCAATGTTTATAGTACATTTAATTTGCAATAAGATTAATCCTATACAATTTTTTGATCCGACGTATGGTTACGGAGATATTTCGAATTTTCGAAAATCCCCCCCAAACCCCCCCTCTTACTGGTCCGATTTCAGCCATTAACGAACTTGATCTGCCGTTTTACATAAAACGTTTAAAAATCCAGTTTGGAAACGATCAAACTAAAATTGCGACCGCTAGAGCGTTGACAGACAAATATATATATATTATATATATATATATATATATATATATATATATATATATATATATATATATTTTTGAACGGACCTCATTTTCGTCATCTCCGGGGTGACATTTTTTGAAAATCGCGTCATGAGTACGACCTTAATAGCAGATTGCCCTTAAGGAAAGTGTCTACAGCGACCTACCTGACCCAGAATCCAGTCGGAAATTGGCTCCATTACTAGTAAGGTATAATAATAAGCCATGTAAATTCATTGGACGTGGCCGCCGGTAAGAGTGATGACTGCACGCGAGTATCGCCTACGTTCATGAGAAAAAATTGCAAATGATATGGTGCTTATTGATGCCTTATTGTATGAAAATCAGGGCCCCATCGTCGTGGGGAATACCTACGTAAGGACAAGTTGATGCATTCATGTCTGGATGCAAAGCTACATGTCAACCATTCTACGGAGGAGTTGGCATTGCCAGGGAACCATCACACATGCAATAAAATGAATTAAGTCGTCTATCATGCTAAAGTGATTTTATTCCGCTCATTTCATGGCCTCTATACATAATTAAACTTCTACCTGTGAACAAATTATATTTTTGGCTTCTTAATGAAAAGTTTTCTTGGTCCTGGGTTTAGGCCTTACAACAAATGGTAACAGCTCTTATTCTGAAAATGAAAATTTAAAAAAAAAATTAAATTGAGGGCGTCTGATCTCGATTAATATGGATATAGTGTATAGTAAGTATGCAAATCACAATATATACACTGATGCCATCCTGAAAGTCCGTCGCGAAAGAACTTCGTAAACTATACAGATTTCTCCCGTGCAGGAATGGGAAATATTGATATAACAGTGTGTCCTACCAATTGATATGACTTCATCTGCACATTTCAACCTCTATACCTATATCAGAAGCTTAAAATAAAAATCACATGAAAACCGTATGGAAGTGACTTTCTGACAACCAAAAAAAAAGAAATAAGGCAAAATTGCTAATATCATCGTTAATATTCAAAAAAATATAGAATACGCACCAAGCAACAATAGAAGCACATTACTTCCTGAACAAAACTGATAACATATTATAATAATATTGATTTTCCTATCAGAAATATATTAACTGAGACATTCGTGCTTAAACGATCCCTCCTCCCCTCTAAAGCCCCATCAACCCAGTCCTATTTCATCCATTCATAACCGCGAGTATCACTTTATTGTACAAAGTTATATATCCATTTTGAGGTGCTGGATGGTGAAGGAATTATTATCTCAGGTAAGAAAAAACGCCTCGTTCCTTCACTATTCTTTATTCGTTGTGACAGAGCGCTTTCAGAGCATACGCTCCATCATCAGTGCCCTGCTGGCAAACAAATACCATAAAAACGTTGTACAATATGTCAATTTAATTGAGAAATTTAGAAAATATATGTACATGTCGATGGTCAAGAGTTAAAAACATACAACTTTAAATTACAACCTAAAAATTAGTGTCCCAGTGAATATTTACAGAAATAAGAAAAACTATTTTTACAGATTAAAATTAAAAATTAAAATTGAAATTGTGAATATATTCTACTGACAAGTTTTTAATTTTTAATTTTAATCTGTAAAAATAGTTTTTCTTATTTCTGTAAATATTCACTGGGACACTAATTTTTAGGTTGTAATTTAAAGTTGTATGTTTTTAACTCTTGACCATCGACATGTACATATATTTTCTAAATTTCTCAATTAAATTGACATATTGTACAACGTTTTTATGGTATTTGTTTGCCAGCAGGGCACTAATGATAGAGCGTATGCTCTGAAAGCGCTCTGTCACAACGAATAAAGAATAGTGAAGGAACGAGGCGTTTTTTCTTACCTGAGAAAGTTATATATAGTTTGTGGGGCTGCTCAATTACATTGAGATGCTGAAGCACACAGAAACTGAAGTCAATCCCAAGGACAATTCCACTGCTAAGTAAAACAATTTTATATTGAGTCTAGTCAGCTAAATAACTAAAATATTTTAACACAGTCACCAACCTAAAAGGTGTATGTCACTAGATATTAGTTAAAAACTCTATTAATTAGAATAACATGATCCGTCGATCTATAATAAGATCACTGGTCAAAGTTAAAATTAAAATATATGGTGGGAAATAATCCCTAAAGTATCAATAATGATACCCTCGGCCAAGTTTTGAAGAACCTTCTTGTCTATTCCCACCTCATCAAAACATTTCTGGGTACGCTCAGGGACCGTTCCTCGGGCACCGAACCACAAGCCTATCACTAGAAAACCCGCTCCCCAAATGTTTCCCTGAATTTCTCAGAGTAAAATTTAATACATTTCCCATAAATATTTTTCTTTTCCTCGTGGATCTGCTCCGCTTGATCTGGGTCGTTTCTCTCTTACCGTTTCGTTGGGTCCAGGATATAGGCAAATTTACAATTTTCTTTGATGGCAATGATGTCCGCGTAACTCGTTGATCCTGCGTCAGTCATCGACAGCGTAGACCTCTTCAAAGCATGTGAATTTCGTTGTTCTCAGGAACTCCATGAAAGCAAGCGTCGCCCGGTGATGTCGCCTTGTGATCAGCAACTTGTTATGTGGACAATTTCCGACATGGGCCGGTGTTTCGGTCTCCCTGCCACACTTTCTACAGTTTTAAAAGAAACTGGTAAATATCGAGTATGGTTTACATAAAAAAATAGAATACACATAGATGACGATTCAATGGAAATATATGATTATATCTCTCAAACGAAAGGTAATTTATGCTTGAACCTAATGCGGTCCGTTATGTATTAGCTTATTGCTAATGTTAAAATAATAAAAGTGGGCGTTAACTGAAGCCTGAAAGTAAAAACTATTACAATAACTCAATTAATATTTGTATAGGGAAAAACTCGCCACACGCATAGAGCAATAGTTGTTGAAGTTCTGACTTCATCTATTAATTTATTTTTAATTATAAATAAATTAAAAAAAACAATGATCGTTTGTTGTAGCGAACGTATTTATGATTTCCACATGGACTACTTAGAAAGCGGCCCATTTGTAGTACGTCAGCATACACTTTGACAAAGGACCCCCTTTATGGTGTATTGCCACGGTTTGAGGGCACTATTTATATAAAGAATGAATCTCAATAATTAATTAATTTAAGAAAATAGAATTAATCATTTTCATCAAAACTATGTCTGTAGTTGTTGCGATTTCGTGCGGATCTTTTATTTTTCAATTTCGTAGGGAGGTTTTTTTTTTTTTTTTTGTAACGATAAGGATCCTAAACCTCCTAATTTCGATAGTAAAAATAATAGGTTGTAAAATAAGTTCGTTGCATTTTTTACTGGTGAGTTTTATTATTCATTTAGACAAAGTACGGATATGAGAAACACTCAAATATTTAAGGAATATTTTCCATACAATATAAATAAAGTACAACCAAAGTGTACATGAAGGAATAAATATATTATTATTCTAATTACCCCTACTCAGAGATCTTGCCAATGAACTCTCTCTATGTGCGTTTGGCAGTCCTCGAGATCCTATGACTTTGCTTTTCTGTTCCATTTTGAGCAAGCATACCACTTAAAGATAAGGAATCTCGTTTAAACTGTATCGTTGAAACTGATGCATAAAATCACCTTAACTAATACTTTTTTAGAATATGTAAGCATTATTGACCAAGTAAACATGGTTTTATAAACACAAATAGGTTAAATTGAAATATTGATAAGAGCTACGAACTTATTTTATAGCCCCATGTTTGTTTGTTTTTGTATGAGTCGACTAAATAATATGGTTTTATGCAGCCTGATAAGGACCAATGCTCTTCTAATTCGCCTCATATCCAACAAAACTGTTAATCAAAAACAGTCTTCGTACTTTCTTGTTTACAGCTTCCATTAACCCCTCCGCCGTTTTCTCATCGGTTTTTGAAATAGAAATAGTGAATAGATCTGTGGTGAGATGAGATAACAAGTATGCTATACCAGTTTTTGGGAAATCAGCTTAGTTTGCGCAGCCCCTGCGTAATGGACTTGTGATCAATTTAAGGTATTCCATTTTTGTTAAAAAGCAATGCGAAAGGGACAGCAATTTTGGCAGATGGCAATAAAACTAGTTACCTCGAACCTCTGATGTCCCAATGCTAGAACTAGTTAAATCTTACGTTGTTTTAAACTCCGTCGCTGGGAATCAATTTCAGTTGTCTTTTGAGGTATATCTTCAGTGGTGTAGATCAACAAGACAACTGTAGTTAAATCTTGTGACTTTTTAACAAAATTTCTTAAGATTTTTAAATATTATAAGTAAAGCATTGTGAGAAGAATACTGCTAGAGTTATTTAAAGGTAAGACTCACGGAGAAAATGTAATCAAGACTTTGATAACTTCGTGTGAAACGCAAAAAATAATTATTGTTAAATTAACGTCTCATTCAACTAACGGAGAACTTATTGTCGTAAGAAAAGACGTAATGGACAGCTTGATCAAGTTGACCAATATTTCTGCTCTTCAGCCCAGACAACTTACAAGAGCCTTGATTCTGCGCAGTCTTACTTACTTTAAATTAATAATTTACGTCTAGCTAAGTGAAGATCATGGTGTGGATTTTTTTTCCTTAAATAAAAGAATTAACCTCCTTATTAGCCCGCCTGGATACACAACAGGCGAATTATAACTGGCATAAAATCACACAGTTGACATATCAACTATTGTCACTCATGCCGGAAGAGAGGTTGCCAAGGCTTTGCATCAATAGACTAATTTCCCTGGATAGGAGCAATCCTGATACAATCTTTAATTGGGTCACACAAGTCAAATCAATAGCTAATCACTATGTCTACGGAAAAGAATTTACTGAAGTTTGTCAGTACAGAATATTAAAATATAAAAATGAAATTTTAGAAAAGTTAAAAAAACACGAACTTTCAATTGATATCCTCTGAGCTACAAATTCCAAAAGTTACCCCATCTACAGAACTATATCCAGCTTTAATATGTCCAGCCCGGAGAACTACCTGCCATTTAAGACAAACATAAAAAAGCTAAGATCTATTATCCAATTAAGTTTATCAAGCTCAGAATTCACCAAACTTCAATCACGAAACATAACTTTCTCATTCAAAGTTCAGGAACCTTGCACTTTTTGAAATCAGTTCCTCTCTAATAGCCTGTCACATATCCTTCTCTACTGTGAGAAGCTCATTGAAGACAGAAATAAATATCTACAAACACTTTCCTCAGCAGTCAGTGATGTTCATTAAAAAGAATAGATACTTAGTATCGATAGCCTCGAGACGTAAATCTTTAACAAATAAATATATATCCTATTCTATTCTAATTTCCCTTGTCGATTTTCACACGTCTAAAATTTCCCTTCTCCATTTTCTCACTGATACCATGTCACTGACATGGCAAGATTGAAAATTCATTAAATTTATTTTTTCAATGCCTATGGGAGTCATTTGTCCATTCTACGGTATCCTAAACCTTTGCCTTGAAATCGAAAGACTTTACTGTGGATAACCTCAAGATAATGGCAAAGTGAAATCTTCGGAAGTCTTCCCTTTTTCCTTCAAGAGAACATCCTAATCAAGAGAATATCTAGGAGGTATAGCGAATAGGGAAAAATAAGCGTTTAACAAGCATAAGGATTAACATTAATTTTGGCATATTAAATTTCTTCGCATTATACTTACGTTTTATATTACTCTTACTACATAAGAGGCATATGAATTTAGGCGTCGAACATAACAGCTTTTTTTAATTTTTCATAAGTTTTTTCTACTTCTATTGTGATACAGATATAATTTCATTTAGAAAATATTTTTATAAGCTCAAAGTAATTGAGAGGATTTAAAGCATCCAATAAAAGTATTTACAAAATTAAGCTCTTCACAAGTAGATAGAGATAATTGTAAGGTTCCAAAGTCAGCAATTCTAGTAGAAGGAAAGTAATCTGCTCTTGTAACATGTTGAAAGTGAGTACAAGGAAAGTGGTACAGACCCAGCAGTACAGATACACAGCATTAAAAGAATTTTTCCTCTTAGACTCGCAAAGAAAATATTTTTTAATTTTCCACTTCCTTCGGATGTGATCTAGAATACGCTCTCACGGAGTAAGCTAATGTCTTCATTGAAGGTCCATGAAAGGTGGGTAGGTTTATGAGATCTAAGGCATATTATGTGATCGGAAGCTGATTCAAAAGAGATGTAGAAGCGAAGTGATGACCTTGCAGGGTGCAGGTGGTGGAGAGGACACATGGCGTGCCCTGGACAGAGCGGCGGGGGTAAACAGCGCTAGACTTGGCAACGTCGCTACCAGCCAAAGGCCCTTTCCATTGTGACGTCACTAAGCTGCAGCTGCCCTACGTCATCTACCTCACCCTCTCCCATTAGAAGATTTATTATTTCCACAAAGGCAAGGCCCAATGTGTATTACAGCTTCCTATATATCAGTGTCGTGCAAGTCATAACTTCCTTGGCTGACTTGATCCATCAATCAATCGCCTATCATTTGATTAACATTAATATCGCTCAGATTTGAGGGAAATTCATGGAGTATAGTCATAGTTTCTATTTACAAAGTATAATTTATATTCCAAAATCCAATCAAGGGGCTCAGGATGGTCATGTGAGTTAAAGCATTGACCTTAATCTCGCATGGTAAATCTAGAGTGGCGAATCGTGAGGAGTTCGATTCCCGCCTGGGCAGAAGAATTTATTTAGTGACGGAATTTATCAAATAAAATCCTTAGTCCCATTCTGGCTAAGGGTGATAACCTGTAGTTAACCCGCCCCAATTAGCCTTAGTTGTAAAAAGTGAACGTTAATAAATAATTTATTTTTTTTAAAAAATCCAATACCTTTACCGTCGCTAACTTGCCAAAGAAGGAAGAGGACCCTTTGTTGGAAGGTTGAGAGGAGGATAGTTTCTTCTCCCTCGGAGCATATCCAGAGTAACCTTTCAGAAAGAAAAACAATCATGAGGTTCTCCCCGTCATTCATTTATATGGAAAACTAAAGGTGCAATCACAACTTTAATAAACACAATATTTTAAGGGCTCAGGTTAGCCATGTGAGTTAAAGCGTTGACTTTAATCTCACATGGTAAACCTAGAGTGGTGAGTTCGATTCTCGCCTGGGCAAAGGAATTTATTTAGTGATGGAATTCATTAAATAACTTCCTAAGTCCCATCATGGCTAGAAAAGGGTGGTAACCTGTAGATAACTCGTCCCAATTTGCCTTAGTTGCAAAAAGTAGAGTTTATAAATAATAATAATAACAATATTTTATAACCTATAGTGGAGTACATTCCAATACCCGCCTAAAAAACCAAATTCCATATATTTAGGTCTATAAAAGGAGGGGGGAGGTCTTCACCCTAACGTAAGTGGGATATATCCGTTGTTCCAAAGTCGTAATTTGGTCAAATGACAAAAGTTATTTTAAATTGCACAGACAAAATCCAAAATAAAAATTGATTTGCATATACGGTCATATTAAACGCCACTCACGGACAACAGAGGTTAATTAATTAAGAAGATTCTCTAATCTGAGTACAATCTGAGTATAACTTACGTTACATACTATTCTTCTCCCTAAGGTAGAACCATGTAAACAATACTGGAAATATAAACTACACGCTTGATGTTAAGTGGCATTATTTTATAATAATCGTGATATAATACCAAATTGCCCGTCATCATATCCACATTAAATTACAACAGGTACAAACATGACTTACACAAATATACCCTTTAATGAATACCCCACTGAAACTTACTTGAGCAACACTACTTTCCAAAACACTCATACTCCCTATATTAACATACGCATGCCCAGTCTGGCTGGGCATCAGCAACACACCCAAAAAGAAACTACAGTCCTTCCAGAGCAAAGTACTTCGAATAGCGGGGAATGCTCCCTGGTTCGTTAGGAACATCCAAATCCACAGGGAATTGGAGGTTGCTCCTATTTCAGGACATCTTCAACAACTTGTGAGGAAATATCATGGCAGCATTCCGATGTCAAGTGGAGCCACTCATTATAATTTAGGTGCAATGACTGAAGGACGACAACGTCCGAATTTGTACCAAAATCTCTTAATTTTGTAACAAATCTTATAAGAACACTTTGTGTATAATACTTATGTATTGGTTCAAATAAATTTTCTTTTTTCTTTTTTTCTTTCAAATTGTCCCGATTTAGAAAAAATGTATTGAATATGAATAAACCAAATCTTCGTCATCTCCTACATAGAATAAATATTTTTCAAAAATGGCGTCATAAGTGCTACTTTGATAACTCATTTCTCTGAAGGGAAACGTGCTAAACACTGACAAATGATCAGGAGCTTCAAACATAATAAAAATATATTTCACACATTAATAATTGCCATTTCAAATGCACATTAATGGAAGTGTGGCTAGGTGTGCCGTGCGAGTTAAAGTGTCGGTCTTAATACACCTAGTAAACCTAGAGACACACCAGGAAAGGAATTTATTTAGTTACGATCTTAAATGGAAAATCCTTAATCCCTCTCTGGCGAGTAAAGGGTCATAACTTGGGGAAAAGTCATCTTGATTAGCCAAGGTTCCATAAAGTGCATATTATTGGGTTGTCCAGAAAATAATGCAGGATTTTAAGTTTTCATTAAAATACCCCTCGGTATAATTAACTGTTTACATTTACAGGTTTACTCATGTGTATGAATGTCAACACTTATTAATCCTCTTCCAAATGATATTGTTTGTTTACCTCTGTAGCATTCCGCTACTTGGAATTAATTCAGTCATCCTTATAATGTCAAAGCGTGAATATCGTACGATTTTCTTTTACGAGTTTACACTCGGCCGAAGCGGAGCCCAAACGGCCAGAAACATTAACCAAGTCTGGGGCGAGGGTAGTGTTAATGAGTGCACTGTGCAAAGGTGGTTCAAAAAATTTCGGGAGGGAGATTTCAGTCTTGAAGACGAAGAAGGTCGTGGAAGGCCTTCCACTCTTAATGATGATGTTCTTCAATCTGTGGTGGAAGAAAATCCCAAAACAACTGTTCGAGAACTTGCAGAGCAACTTAAAGTGAGTAAAACGACCGTCTCTAACCACCTCAAGGCGATTGGAAAGGTGAAAAAAGGGCAGTAATGAATCCCTCGCTGGTCAATCGGAAAGGGCCCATTTTGTTGCATGACAACGCTCGACCACATGTGTCACGTGTAACGTCACAAAAATTATTGGAGCTTGGCTATGAAACTTTGCCTCACCCACCCTACTCTCCGGACCTCTCGCCTACTGACTACCATTTTTTTAGACACCTGGACCTCTATTTACAACACAAAATATTCAAAAATCAAACGGAACTGGAAAATGCGTTTTTTGACTTTATCAATTCTAAAAAATCTGAATTCTATTCAGACGGTATTAATAAGTTACCAACACGTTGGGAGAAATGTGTTGAAAGTATGGGAAATTATTTTGATTAAAGAACATTGCTTTAAAGTAACTAGTTTTTTTTTTTTTGTTTGATACCAAAATCCTGCATTATTTTCTGGACAACCCAATAATATATGCAATTTAGCAGTAAATTTCATCATATCACTACTATGAAGAGACAAAAATGCTGGCAATAAATTTCCCACTGATTAAAGAGTGCATACTCTCAATAAATTGAACTTCTATATTCCAGCACTAATTCGCTCTTCTCTTGGTTCACCAACACGAATCCCTACAAATCAATGTGTTTGGGTATCACCACATGTTGACATAGAGCAAAAGACATCAGTAGACGGGATAGATAAGTATCGGCAGAAAGCCAGATTTCATCAATAACACCATTTGAATAGAGTGCATTTCCAAAACCCAGAGTACAACAGGTTACGAGAATCTACCTTGGATAACACAGGGACCTACTAGTGAGTGGACGTTCACACAATCTCCCAGAACATAATGTATAACACTGTAGTATGGTTTCCTTTGAAACAGACTCCTGACACAAATGCTGAAAGCATGTCTACTTATATGAACTACCTATAGCAATGCCCTCGACAATTTGCATGACATTCATCCTAAACTACAGGATATTTTCAAAGACTGAAGTCCAATTACGAAAATAATTCATTACCGTTAGACGTCAAAGATTAGAAAAATTATTTTTACCCTTGTCTGTTTATATTTTAATAATTTATTAGCGCCCCAGAAAACCTATTTCTTTCTTGTGTTATAAAGAAAATGTCCTGCCTAACCAGTCAATTTAGTAACTAGTTATTAGTGGATATATTTTAGTTCCAAATCATTTCCAGAAAGCTTGCAGAATAATAATACATTAGGCATTTTATATGTACAAGTAACTTACCGAAAGTTAAAAAATCAGATGACAGTCAATTTATATTTAATTTGGCAATGCCATTCAGTTGTAATTTAATAACTTCCACTTTTTGCAACTATGGCTAATTGGGACGGCTTATCTACAGGTTACCACTCTTTTCTAGCCAGGCTGGGACTAAGGATTTTAATGAGTGCGTCACTAAGTTAAAGAATTTATTCATAAAATAGGTGATTAGGTATAAAGCTGATTAGGTAGGCGCTGTACAAGACATGTGACAAAGTAATGAAATTCTGCATTAAAGATATTTGAGTTTAACAAAAATATTTCCGAACATAATATACGCCGGTTTGTGGTACAGATGTCAGGAAAAGACCAAGTCAGCCACAAATATGAATAACTCTTTTCAGGCATTTTTTATTTATAAATCCTGCTGTAGCTATCATATGTGTTAATAAGTCGGCACTGGTATGAAAAATATGCCTCTACCAATAGAGTAACAATTCAAAGAAACCGCTTCAACAAACTAGTTCCATTGAGTGAAAATAAAACCGAATTCGCGCTTTTAATATTCAAATTTATTAAATATCAGTTTCTTTGAAGATATGCCAGACATTATATTTTCTTAGTTTTGCTAGCCGAGCAACTTCTTGGGGCTTCAGAATCAAGGAAAAAGTAAAGAACAAAAATAAATTTATGTAAACTTAAGTATTGTTATTTTATACCATAGAAAAATAAATTGTGCATTCAAAGGGTTTTAAGAACATTATCTTCATCTTACAATATAATGTGATTCTTTCTGTTTTTTTGGTTCGATCATAATATATATTTTTTAATTAACGAAAATAGAATATCGAAATTCTCCGCCTCAATTTCTAGGGGACCAAACCAACCATTCCTCTTCCGTATTGTATTATATTATTCGTGCCATTTGACATTGTATAACCGATCAAAATAATATTATTATATTTATTATTGACGGATGAATGAAAAACGTTTGCAAGAGGAAAGATCAAAGCTCCGACCTTAAATAAATACCAATATATAAATTAGAGTTAAAAACTGACGCAAAATGAATTTGCCTTTATGGTAAGTTATTAAAAGATATATATGACTCCTTGTTCCTAACTGTGCCGCTGTCACATAAAGACTGTGTTGGACTCTTTGTACAGTTAGCAGGATCTATGAACAGTAGAACATATAACGCACGCTTCAGTGCTGATGAAGAGGGAAGTTACGAACAGAATGCGACCGATTCATGTCAAATAAACAACGGATTTCCGGCAAGTGACTTGTAAACATTCTTTCCGGCACTCGGCTGAGGTAGTCTGTTCTACAAAACTGAACTACTTACAATATTAAAAGGTAGAAAAAATCAGGAACCATATTTTGAATAACTCTTTCATAAAAGTACATTTTAAATACGAGGTTCATAAAAGTTACATAAGCAGATAGTTAATACAGCTTTCTAGATGATTTAAGGGTAAATCACTGATTCATCTTTATCTGCAGTATTACGGTGTTCGATGTTGGTCATCTAACCCTCCCCCCTGCTTGTCTCCGGTATTCACTCGAAATGATGATCGTGAGTTCATTTCCGATACAGGAATAAATAGTTATAATAATTTTGTTCATCCAACAAATTGACCGTGGAGAATGACCAAAAGATCGTCAAATCAACTTAAATCCCAGTAACGACCAATTAAAGACGAAATATTCCCGGATTAATGGATTCTTATTATCGTCATTTCCTTATGGAAACTAGAATTCTTGGCCCATGATCTCCCAGTAAGTGGCCAGCTTAACCCATACCTGTCTTGGTCTTGGTCATTACAGACCAATGGTCTCTAATTTTCACTCATTGCCCTACGATGCTGAGAGAACACAAATATTGGACCTGAGTTTTATTCTTTACATCGTAAATGGATTGCCATTTATGTTGTAAAATGTTGTTAATAGAGAATATTGGAATAGTGTCAGAACCCTGATATCAAGACTTCAAGGATGACTCTGTCTAGAAGCATTTCTATTTACTTCTAGAAAACTCTATAAAGGTCAACATCAGAACGTAATGTGCTCTGTGATTGAGGGGAATATGATGGTATTCATCTTTATTTATAGAATAATTACTATTAAGGTGAGGTTAAAATATGTAAGGGATAACCTATCTTTTGCCAATGGTAATCCTAAACGATTGGAGACATCTTCTACGAGCACAGCAGGTCCTTAGCAGAGTCACCCTTTCCTATCTGATTAGTTATAGGCAGGTATAGTCTGTAGGCAGCAATGCCATACCAAAACCAATCTATCCACAATGCTATACTATCTGCCAGAAGCCAATCAGAAATCGATCCAGATATATGTCAGCCATTTCACCTCAGCTACTCGTGCGTGTTTATTATGCTAATTGCCTGCCTATACCTGCGGAACATATCCTTAAATAAATAAATTTTACTTGAATAAATTATTGTCCTTCTTGAACCGTGTGGTAAAACGTGTCGGGTCAAGGCCTGCAATACATAACTTTTACTAGGGGCTATGCATTTAGCTTATTTCATTCCTCCTATGTACAACAGAAATTATTGAGCAATGCTTGCAAAGATGAGGGAGATTGTTTTTTATGAATAAAATAAATACTAATACTATCTACTTATTCATTTACTTTTACTATTCAAAATAGCACACAATAGCATAGGAAAAAAACCACTCATATCCCACTTTATTAATTAAAACAAAATTATAACTAACATTAAAGGGATACAATTGTAAGTATCCTATTCTAAGATTCCTATTCTAGTGAATATGTACCTCTATGATTATGCTCCTTGGTATTAACCCATCTATTCTCACGAGGACGAATAGT
Organism: Riptortus pedestris; assembly: GCA_019009955.1. NCBI lineage: Eukaryota > Metazoa > Arthropoda > Insecta > Hemiptera > Alydidae > Riptortus > Riptortus pedestris. The sequence continues at coordinate 102,270,314 of CM032228.1, read as the reverse complement.
TAGTGAAACTGCCACACTAGCGCTAGTGCGCTCGGCGAAAACTCCCGTACTAAGCAGCCTATGTAAACAGAATTTAAATGTAAGTTGGAGTACAGTTACCCGTGTAAAATTCATTGGGTTTGCTGAAGGCTGAAAACAAGAAAATGTAAATAACTCCCTTAATATTAAAGATACCGAAAAAATGTATAGAACAATATTTATAGTAAATTGTTTAATAAGATTGGTTCTATAACAATTTTTTGATCCGACATATGGTAACGGAGATATTTCGAATTTTCGAAAATCCCCCTGGGGAATATTAAGAGGTTTAGGGAGCCCCCTCCCACCTGGTCCGATTTCAGCCATTAACGAACTTGATCTTCCTTTTTACATAAAACGATTAAATTCCGAGTGTGGTAACGATCAAACAAAAATTGCGACCGCTAGAGCGTTAACAGACAAATATATATATCTATATATATATATATATAGTTCGATTCTTGCCTGGGCAAAGGAAATTATTTAGTGACTATATTTCATATTTAAGCTAAGACTTTTCATGGTTTATAACCTAATTGCTCATATGGAATTAATTCAGCCGTTAATATTTAGTTAAACGTGAAACGATGAAGCGCTAACAAATAAATATATCTATCTATCTATATTTATATTTGTTGTTATATATATAAAAATTTGAACGGACCTCATTTTCGTCATCTCCTAGGATCGATGGACATTTGAAGAAATTTTTCGAAACTCGCGTCATGAGTACGACCTCAATAGCTGATTTCCCTTAAGGGAAATCTGCTAAAACCACTCATATCCCACTTTATTAATTAAAACAAAATTATAACTAACATTAAAGGGATACAATTGTAAGTATCCTATTCTAAGATTCCTATTCTAGTGAATATGTACCTCTAGTGTATATGTTATTATGCTCCTTGGTATTAAAAGAAATTCCGCCATCTATTGTATTAAACGGGCTGGGTAAACTTGATGCTTAGATTTCCCACGCACTGGAATAAATGACTGGTAATCTCATCTCACCAATTCTCCCGTACTAAGCAGCCTATGTAAACAGAATTTAAATGTAAGTTGGAGTACAGTTACCCGTGTAAAATTCATTGGGTTTGCTGAAGGCTGAAAACAAGAAAATGTAAATAACTCCCTTAATATTCCAGTTACGAAAAAGTGTATAGTACGGCATTTATAGAGCATCAATTGTTTAACAAGATTGGTTCAATAACAAGCTTCAGTCCAACACATAATAGATGAGATATTTTGAATTTTCGAATTTCCCCCTGGGGAATATTAAGAGGTTTAAGGAGCCCCCTCCCCTATTCCTGCTCCAATTTCAGATATTAACAAACATGACCTTTAGTATTAGAAGAAACTGTTAAACACTGAGTATGGCATTGATCAACTAAACATTTTCGACTCGGGAACGAACAATTTTAATTGGCGTCAACCACAACATATTTGCTTATAACTCCCTTAGTAAAGGTTATTTAAAAACTATATTTCATATTTAAGCTAAGACTTTTCATGGTTTATAACCTAATTGCTCATATGGAATTAATTCAGCCGTTAATATTTAGTTAAACGTGAAACGATGAAGCGAACAAATAAATATATCTATCTATCTGTTTATATTTGTTGTTATATATATAAAAATGACGGACCTCACTTCTCTCATCTCCTAGGTTGGATTGATGGGCTTTTAAGGAAATTCTTCGATAATCGCGTCATGAGTACGACCTCAATAGCTGATTTCCTGAATTAGCTGAGACTCTGGGAAATACGCTAATAAAAAGAAGGCGTGCAGATTGGGAATCAGAACCATCTCTGAACTAACGCCAACCAAAAATCCTTCCTCTTTTATTCGTTGTCTTCAACAGGACGTTGGTTGAGTTAGGCCTAGCCTCGCCCGTCTAAACCCCTTAGCTTTCATATAGTGTGTAATTGCCTTTTATTGCATTCCTTCGACAGAACCGTAAGTCACTATTGCATAATACAACTATAAGTACAGACAATGGGTTCAAGGCTGCCCGTCAAAGCCTACGTCTTGTGCCCATTCATCAGTACATGTTTGAATATGGAGGTATGATCTCTTAATTATAAGGTCCGTGAGTTTTCTTCGCGTAAGGCCGGAAATACTGAGAATAATGACCCCAACTAGACCATATATATATCTATATATATATATATATATATATATATATATATATATAAAACTAGACACGACTCCTTCAAAATTCTCCTTTTTAACAATTTTTATGGCAATTTCTTATATTAAAAATGGTTATTCACAGCAGCAACTTGTAGTAGGCTAAAGTTTAATTCGATTCAGAATGTCGCAAAACATGAAATTCCCCACTAATCTTGAAAAGTTGGCCAAGTCAATATATTACCCACAAAATACTGCACTTGTTTCACTACAGACAGTCGTACTATAATAGGTAATAATGCAGTTAGTGGGTTTTCCCACTTCGTACTTCATTTATATGCTAGATTTATGTAATGTCAAGATTTTATTAGTCTTATCTAATAAGACACAATATCTCACAATTTTATAAACATTTAACTGCCTGTGCAAGGCGTACTGCCCAATGCAAGTGTTATATTTAGGCTTTTGAGACTTCCTCCAAATTATATGGTGAATGTTAACAATAAGAAGTTAATGAATGCCGACAATCGCCTAATTTCTGTCTTCAAAGCTATAACTTTTTAAATTTGTTATTTATTTACGTCTACTTTATGCTACTATAGCTAATTGGGACGAGTTATCTACAGGTTACCACCCTTTTCTAGCCAGGATGGAACTAAGGAGTTTATTTAGGCCGTCACCAAATAAATTTCTATGACCCAAGGCGGGAATAGAACCCGCCACTCTAGGTACTTTTTAAATTTAAATCACAAATTACAAACGATTTCCACGTCAAATGCAATAAATTTGTTAATACCAACTGAAATATTGACCTATTATACTTAAAAGTTTAATTTCATTATATTTCTATTACAGCAGAGAACATTATTTCCTTCCATGTACAACTCATTTGAAGTATTTTGGGGTACTTTCTCTCTAGAAAGGCTGATAAAGAGATCGTGTAAGTTCGGGCAGGATCGGAAAGGCTCGGTCCTCCGAGGACTGGCGTCCTCCCCCCTCCCCTCCCAGGACCCTAGGCTTCTGGAGCCCCCACTTCTTCAGTCCGCTGTAGAACTGCTCAGTGTTAACACGTCCATTAATTCCGTCAGACAGTTCGTGCTCAACTAATTTTAATTGTTTGAAGTCACTTGTGAGTCTGAGTTTGGTGGTAGTTGCTGAGTGATTGTACAGTGTCCTTTGGAATTAATTCAAATTATCTGTAAGTACAATTTGTTTTAGTGTTATATACTATATACATATCCATTTGTGATATTTTATTAATTCGGAAATTATTTACTTAGCTGTTCATGTCTAATTCTAGGATAAATTCAAAGGAAATTCTTATTTTTTACTTGGCAAAGTAATATTTCGCTTAAACAAGAAAGTGACGTGGGGTCATGCCTCAGCATGCATGCTTTAAATACGTTATGTAAAACCACCCCATAATTATCTTGTAATGTAACCTATTTTGAAATTTCAAAGCATTCATATTTAGCTACTTCACATTGCCACTACACTATTATAAATATAAATATCACGGCTAGATGAACACTGTTGATGCTACAGGGAAGTTCCCGGGCTAATTTTTAACTAACAAAGTAGTGTATAATTCGATCTTGGAAAAAAAACTCTTGAGTTGCAAGTAATATAATTCTTATTTTTAAAACAAAGACTGAAAATTTTATTATCTTTTGTCTTAATTTAATTGATTTCGAAATTGTTATTTTTAATTTTCGTTACCTCTTTGTTATGTTGGCACCTTTGACAATTTGAATCTGTTAATTAAGCGGGAATGAAGCGTGCTAACCTTCTTTTGTGTATGTGTTCAGTTAATTGGTGAATATTTAATACATATTTTGATATAAGGAGTTTATCTACTGTAAGTATTTGCACTGCCTTAAATATATTAACGTAATATGTAATTTTTGTGCACGCGGTTATAATTAGGTTTATACAAATTGTTTACCTGCTACGCGTTGATGTTTTAGAATCTGTTTTATTTTTTTAATACGTGCTAATGGCAGTAAGCAACATTGTATTACAGCAATAGTAAAAGCATTATTAAAGATCATTGCCCATAGCGTTGCAGAATGATGTTCTTTTGAATAGCATGTTTTCCCACGATCTCAGGATAGTCTCAGCCAGCAACTAGCATTAATTAACCAGTGGTTATACCTAAAATGGCTTTGTTAATTGTAAGGAAATTACCATTTTAATGGGTATTGTGTTGTATTTCCTTTTTATTCCTTAATAGCATTTTCTCATGTATGCTAGAGGTTATGATACTCTAGGCTTGGTTGCTAACACATGTGTAGGTTCTAGGTTTCTGTTTATGTTAGTGTGAAAACCACATATAATTTACGAACCATTTCCAAATATTATTAAAGTGTTGCTTGATTAAGACTCTTTTATGTTGATTTTGTTTGTATTTTAATTTCCTGGACGCTCATTTATACACCCATTTGTTTGAATAATTACAACTTGCTTCCCTTTTCTTTTTAAAAAACTCATTTCCAATATGAACCTTAATGCTTTTCATGTTTTTATCGTTTTTTATTGTTCATTGTCTGAAATTTAACTGCTTTCTATACGAGCAAAAAGACGAAAGTGTTCCATTGGTATTGGCGCCAGAATCCCTTTGTGAATCAATCTGAAAATGCTAGCACATATTAAATTATTTCAGTTGAGTTTCACTGTATGTGCAGTTTATTGTCTGTGGACAGGGATACGTAGCTCCCACTACTAATCCGGGAGATGGAGGTTGGCTTGTTATTGAAAATGCAGTTTTACTCATTAAATATTCATTTAATCGTTTTCCTTACTAGATTATGTTAATAGATGCTGAATCCTAATTCATTTATAAATTATATTGCTTATGGTTCTGAATTAAAATTGTTATTCTCTTATTTGATAATTTGGTGGCATGTTTTTTCTCTTAGCTGCGTTGTAGATGATTGACTACAATATATATTTTTAAGTATATTTTATCATGGTATTTCTCGTTTTTTTTTTTAAGGATTCACTTAATAAAATATGTAAATTTGTCAGTCATATCAGCTTCAAAAGCCTAGTGAAATCATTATGGGGTTGGAGTTGAGATTTACTTAGAACCATACACATCTTCCATGAAAGACCGGGGGTAATATGGATGGCACACCTGCCACGCCCCAGTTAGCTCCTCTTGGGAAATTCAGACTAGATGAGTAATCATCAATGTGCCTTCAAAAATTGATTAATGCAAGAACATTTTTGTTTGTTTAACTATTCTCTCTGATATAGATATGAATCACGATTTCTTGGAGTGAGAAGATAATGTATAAATGGAGTGGAGTGAGGTCCAATTTGGACGTGCTCATTTCATAATTCTCATTGGAATATTGTTAACCGCGATAGTTTTTATTATTATTATCTAATATATTTATGATTTATTGCCCTATATTTCTCAAACAAATATTTCTCCATATGTGGAAGTAACAGCATTGTTATTGGACATATAAAAGCCAATTCAGGTCTAATTTTTTTTCTATTCAATATTTTTCTAAATATCGTCTTATGTTGATTTTGAGAACGAAATACATTGATAGTATATAGTTACTAATTTCATTATGTCTCTAAAGAATTTTGGTTAAATAAAGTAGGTTCAATAACAATTGGCTATAAATTCCTTTTCCCATAGTTTCTTAATTATTTACATTGTTTATTTATTGTACTTACATGACCTGAAGCCATTCATCACATTTCAACACCCTTGAAAGAATTTATTGTAGTACTAACGTGAAATAAGGTATTGTTTGTCGTGAGAAAATATTTTTTAGTGATATGGAATTTGCATGACATCAGTATTCATTCAAACATAACAATTAACAAGACATGTCCTTTTAAGTAAAAATGTAATAACAACCATTCATGAGTAATTTAGATTAATTCAGAGTGGAACTTGTACACGCTGTATCCTGTTCTGTTTACTCATATTGTTTTCTCTTATTCCAATGAAATAAAATGTTTACTCGTTGGATCTTATTCCTGTTGATGCTGCTACAACTAACCAGGTTGGATTATTTACAAAGTAGCTCACATTATTAGACAGGGGCGGATAACTTGGAAGAAATAATTGTGCCATAATTCCTGTTACAATTCTTTTGGCTTCCGACTGTTACAGCAGTCTTGATGAATGGCTCCTTTCTTTCCTTAGTGCCCCTTCTTGGGTCGAAGCCTTGAACCGAGTAGGGCACGGCGACAATCAAATGAAAAAAATATAAGACGTATTTTGGCAAAAATTTTTCATTCTGCCTAGATCGAATATCAACCTTCGAATGAAACGAATTCGGTGCGTCCCTTTTTCAATTTTCCCATTTTCTTGTGGGAATCAAATCAAAGCTCTCTTGCTCCCTAACTGTCACATTTCTGTGACGATCTTTAGCGGCACTAGAAATGCTTCGAGAGGATTTCATTTGTCCTAGTTAAAGAGAGGGTTTGTTTTATGTTTTAGGCTTACAATTCGTGTTTTTTTTTCGCCTGAAGATTCTTTTGAATTGTATTAACTATAGATGATTTACGTTACCTGAAATACATCTGTACACTGGGATCTTCTTCTGCGTGATTGAAAGTTACATCTGAAATGTAAATTGTTTTGTTTCATTTGAGTGATAGCCCCAATTGTAAACATCTCATCAACATTGATTCTCAAGCCTTTAATATCTATAAATTTAATAAATCAGCTGCCCTTAATGTTAAGAATAAATCTAGTTCTCTGGCATGTATGGACAAGAATCTAAGGGTTACGCCTTGTTGTAGCTACGTTCGGGAGTCCCCCGTAGAGTGCAGGCGCCAGAGGGAGTTGAGTATGCAATGTGTGAGGACCGCATTCTGGAAATAGTTTTGAACTCAGAAAAGCTTGCTGATTATGTTTCTGGATGCTGCGAGGATGTTTAGGTTTTAAACTTAACAAAATTGGAAACCATTTGCACCCAGCTTTCCCTGTTAAAAAAAAAATCAACTCCTGATGAACTTCAGTATAAATTAATTTCTTGAAAAATCGTCTTTGGATTAAATTTATTAAAAGTAAGTTGCACATCAGATGCTCTACATTTACATTTGTTAAGAGCTTCAGCACCAACATATCTTTGACAGCTTGTTGATTACATCTTATTAGGCTGTGCAAAAATAGATGGTAAATTGTACCCACTGCAACCGACCAAGCATTGCCGCAGTTGTTGATTAATTTTTTTGGATGAATTATGTTAAAATGTGCTTTTTCATATTAAGTAATTTTTTCAACAATTTTTATTTTTAACTTTTTTTATCTGTTTTCTTTGACAACTGAATATTGTGACTGAAACAATCATTAGAATAGTTCCAATGCATTTGTTCTGTCCATTTACTTACTCTCTATGAGGGGGTGGGGCATCAAAAATAAATAGACCCAAAAACTTTCTGGCAACATCCAGAATCATAATCTGCAAGCTTTTCTGACTCAAAACTATTGAACGCGTCCTCGTATTTTGCATACTCAATCCCTCTGGCGCCTGCACCAATAGTAGTTTCTCTAGCCATGATGTTTTATCATGTTTAAACAACCTTTTGCAATTACTTTAAAGATTTTTTTTTTTGTCTATTGGAATTGAAATATCTTACATGACGAGTTCAACCGCTAGCTTGAGCTAGGTCTCTATAGGCCCTAATTTTTTTTTTGCCATTATTCTTTAATTTATTTATTTTTCATAGTATTACCTAATCATTGCTGAAAGATTGGGACAAATGTAGCTTTGTCTCTGTCAACGACTCCCTTTGTTTGTCTGACAGTAGCTGTGGTGATTAACTGAGAAAACCTCGCCAAGGTCTATGAGTCAGTGAGGATATTTATAGTTCCTCTATTCAGATGAGGAGGAATACCTAACTGATTTGCATTAGACTTGCTCCTAATTCATTATTATTACCTTTAATCTTGGTCATTTATTATGAGAGGCTGATTACAATTGACTTATGGGTATGAATTCTTTGGATCTATCAGTATTTTAGAAGGAGTTAGTAAGTAGGTATTTATTACATTAGTTTTAATTTTGAATTATTTTTTATTTTAATTTAATTTTATTAATGCATTCACATATTCGTCTAGTCTCAGAGGGGCAAAGGGTATTCTTTAGTAAGTCCATCACGAAATAAATGACTATTGTTCTTCTGGGAAACACGACTTTAAAGTCACCTTCTAAAAAATCCACTGAACCAGTATCTAAAGTTAATGCTTAATTTTCTGTATTTAGAACCATTCTTTATGAAAATGAACACCAATAATATAACTGTGTATAGAGGTATCCAAATGAAGAAGAGTTTTAATATATTCTTGTGTTTTAGTTGTGATTACTTGTCTCTTCCTTTATAACATATTTATACTACAACATTCTTCTTCTTTCCTAATTGTTTTGTACCGCATAATTATAATTTTGAATTTTATCTCTAACTCTCCTTACAAAACTAAGCAGCTGGAGGTACATGGACCTCTTTTCCCCACTTGAGGTTGTTGCCATAAATGTTCAACAATTCCTTCAAAATAATTTATAAACAATTACGTAAAGTTATGTTTTAATTAGTTTATTTGATTTAAAAATTAGTTTATTCGCTATGTAAAATATTTCATTATTTAAAATTGTAATCGCCCCTTTGCAACTCGTTGTGCTCTTTAGTGGGAATTAATGAACAATATATTGAGTGTGGAGTAACTCCTGTTTTAAAGAGGCTAGACTAAAGAATTTCGAGAGAAGGTCCTCCCCTCCCCCGGCCCGCTTTGTATGAAAGAACTACGGACCCTAATGTACAATTAATACGATTTTTATTTGGGACATTCCCGAAAGGAAATATTGGGTTGTACCTTTAACTCCAAGCTCCTTTCGCAATCTGGTCCGTTCTAAAAACATTCACAAATGATCTCGGAGATTTTATTATTCTTGAGACCTCTTTAAACATAGTATTCATGGGTTTATCAATGAATTTAAAGTAATTGCCTAACCTTTTAAAGGGGTGATAGGGGCCTTCATCAATTCTCATGATGCGGGTTCTTACAAGATTCATTTCCTGTCAGATTCAATAGAGATGGATCCATTTACTCAATGCTTCATTTTTTTTTCCTTTTACACCGCTATTAAAAAATACTGTCATTAACAAGGTTTAACAGTTTTGAAATATTTTATCATCTTATAATTCTGATCTCTTGCCTCTTCTTGACATGCTCTAAAATTGATGCTGTATACTTTTTTCGTGACTTTCTGTCTTTTGTAATCCCCTAATTCTACTCATAGACTTTTTACATTGAAATAGAGGATGTATGGTGAGCTGAGATCTGTAGTGTTATACCTGAACATGGGAAATCTGCTGGGTTACGACACTCCTGCGTGACGGACTTTTTAGTTTTTTTTAATGAAACCGGCCTGCATTAAGGTTTTAATTTGATTCCACATTTTCTGATAGTGGGATTTCTAAATATTCTACTAACTGTACCATAATAACTTGGTCTGTTCAAAAATTTGTTTATGGGTATATATATATTGGATCGTTACCAAATTCCATAGTTAAATATTTTATGTATGAGAAATAGTTAAAGGTTCTTTAATGGCTCCCAATTGGAGCTAGTGGGTTGTACCAATGATTGTCGAATTGCACCGGCTTAGTTTAAGAAACATCTGCGCCCAGAATGGAATAATGTGTCCACTAGTCGTACATTGAAAAAATATCAATCCGTTGAATGGATTGGAAATAAAATGTCGCTTATTCACATAATTGTTGCTTTCTTGAGATATTTTTCCCCTGGCAACTCTCAACTCCCTGTTCTTAAGAGATCTGCTAGAGTTGAGCCTGGTGCGTTAGAGCTGTAGGACGGGCTCCTCTGGGTTAATCGGAGGTCCTGGGAGAGGAAAGAACCGGCAACAGCGCACCCCACCCTTCTCCCCCCCCTTCCATGCTTGTCTCAGGTATAGAATTTTTTCACTTGAGTATCCCTATTCAGAATTTTTGCATTTCTTTGCCTCCTCTGCACAAACTCACTCTATTATCTCCCTTCCATCTTCTTCAGTCATTCCAACCGTTGGGTCTCCTCTCCTTTCGCATGAATGTACTCCACAATGTTTCCAAAACGAAATATTCCATTATAAAACTTAACGGAAACTATCCCTAATCCAAACTAAGAATAGTATTCCCTCTTTTCCTTGTAATTATACTTGCGCAGTTTCCTGTTAAGGATATGATAGATGTGACTCTATTTTGTCAACTGATGAATATTTTCAGGCCTTTATTCCTGGAGGATTAAAAATAACCTTGCATAAAGTCTGTGTCAAGTCATCATTTGATGAAATAGGGTTGAAAATCTCAGTTGGTGAAGCTTCAGTCTATAAAAAAAATAATCAAGGAATAAATGTATCATTCATATTCTGAATTAATGTATCTGAACTATATCTATCATATTTTACTTAATTGTTCAGAAGTATTTATTTTTACTCTGCCTAAACTTTTCTGACTAGCTCAACATGTGCGTATGTATCTTGCATAACTCAAGAACAAACTACATATGGCTGTTATATCATCTACTTTTACTTCCCTTTTTATCGTGATTGAAGATAGAGTTCAGAGGATGAAAATAGAATATATCGTAAATTCAATCGTCCGTGCCTATTGGAGGTACAGAAGATTTGTGTACTTTTTTGTTTGACATAAAAAGATATGTAAATTATGTTTTATGGCATTTATTTTCTTCTATGTTTAAATTCTTACAGATTTATCGTAGATCGCTTTCAAATTATTTGATAATATTTTAAAATGGTTTGCAGCGAAACGTTTTTTTTGTTTTTTAATTTAATAGAAGTAAATGGGAGTCGGTGTCCAAATCTGATAATTTTTTAAAATAAAATGCCAAGGCATCTTGCATCGTCTCTGACCGTTGAAATCTCCTGAAGACTCGGCCAGATCTCTTCTTAATTTTTACTGGAATTTTCTATTTTTTAGTGTTTTCAAAAACAGAGTACTTTTTATCTAAATTTATTAATTCATTAATGCTTGATGGTAAAATTATAATTAAATATGACTCTTTATGAACTAACACTTACCGATGTTGTTGCTAGAAGCGCTCTTAGTTAGTAAAATGAGGTAGTGATTACTTATTTTATTCCAAGACTTAGATTTTTCTATTCCTTTGGCATCTTATTTCATTTCTGTAGCATGAGATGGCCTTGTATAAAAATCTTCTTTCTAATCATTCAAAAGTTGGATTGCTTTACAACGTCAATAAATATCAGGATCCCTTGATTCCAGATTTAAACATACCTTGTTTTGAACGAGCCTAGTGTTAATAGGTACTACTCACTTATTATAAAGACTATCAAATTTGTGTATATCACAATTCTATAATGTAGTCCAATTCTGTTTATGGAGTATTACCCCTTCTTTATTAAACATGTAAATTTAATTATTGTTACACGCACTCATAGATTTTAGATCATTTTTTTTCCCTCATTGTTGTATCATTTTATCTCATTAGTGCTGTACATTGAAACCATTTGGTTAGCAATGCTCTAACCCTGTGCCATTAATTGCTACTCCAACATCCTGTTAACTTTTCTTTTTAGCAGGCTACGCATTGGTTGCGCTATTTTGGAAATTATAGCTTTTTGTGTTAAGGCACTCGGGTATAAAATAATTCCTAGTAACAGTATAATGGGCAGCCTTTGTTAGACCATTTCTTATCTTACTCTAGAAAACAATAGATTTCTTACGTAAAACAATTTTCCGCGCTCATTTTAGTTTGAAGACAGACAGAAGAAAAACACCAGTTTAAAAAAAATTTAGTTCACCATTCATATAATTGCATACAACTAGCAGTATGTAGTTTTAAATTATGCCGGAATTAGGTTGCGAGGAGAGATTTCCTTCTTGAATCAGTTTTTTTAGCAGATTTTCCTTAAGGGAAATCGGCTATTGAGGTCGTACTCATGACGTGAATTTTGAAATTTTTCTTCAAACGTCCATCGATCCTACCCAGGTGATGTCGAAAATGAGGTCCGTTCGAAACTGTGTGTGTATATATATATATATATATATATATATATATGTCTGTTACCGCTCTAGCGGTCGCAATTATTGTTTAATCGTTACCAAACTTGTTGATATATAAGCGTTTCATGCAAAACTAGGTCGAGTTTGTTGGCTACAACCGGACCAGGGGTAGAGGGGGGGGGTTTAGAGGGGGAGAATTTTGAAAATTCGAAATATTTCCGTTACCATACGTCGGGTCGAAAAAATGTACAGAACCAATCTTATTGCAAGTTAAATGTACTATAAATATTGTTTTATGCATTTATTCTTTAGCTTGCACATTAACCGAGATATTTGCATTTTTCAGTTTTCAGCCTTCAGCAAATACCCACTTCTACCTATGTTACATAAATAATACTCGGTTATATAATAAACCACATCATTCGAAGCTTAAATACCAAATATTCTTTTCAAGAGACATTTATTATACGAGAAACATGCAAACATGTTCTGGTGACCCCCCCCCTCTTCTTAAGTTTTTGGACTACTTAAATTTGGTTGATTGAGATAAACATTATTCTGATTCATTATAAATTACAGTACTAGTAATAGTAAATAGTTTTCAATCAAATTAATACGTTTTATTCAGATATATTAAAGTAATTGTTTGTCTTTCCGGTAAGAAGTTGGCAGAACTGTTTGTTTACATTTCAGATGCTTTCCATTAGGAGATTCCTTATTATCGTTTCTATTTATTCACTTAATATTTACGTTGGTGTTGTGTTATCGGTATGTAGATTTATACTAAACTTTACGCAGGAAATCTGCATAGTTTACGCAGCCCCGGCGTGACGGACTTTTTTAATGAATACCAGGTTTCTTGGTACATTTTCTTTTTTCTTATCCTCTTTTGAAACTGTACGGTGTAAGTTATTGTTGCTTAATTGCTAACTTGGATGTAGATCCGGTTGAGATTGGTTGTTTCCCCATGCTGCTTATTCACGGACAAGGTTCATTTATTCCCACAAAACCATTCGGCCTTCTCCTTTTTACTTAATCTCTCTCCCTCACACACACTCATTGGAGTTCCTTTATTCTACTTGCATACAACATGGAATAGTATCTCTCGAAGTTTTTTCATACCTTTTTGCCAGTGCTTTTTGAAAATAGAATATTTTGTTTAGAAGACCTGTTGCCTGCAGAATGACAATAGTAAATCAATTTGAATGTCCAAGTATAACTTAAAACTAAGTAAATTGGATCTATTATCATTTTGTGTTTTTCCCAGCGTCCATCGATCTTACCTAGTAGCTGATAAAAATGAGGTCTGGTCAAACTTGTTTGCGAGTTGAGTATTTTTACACACACACACACACACACACACTATATATATATATATATATATATATATATATATATATATATATATATATATATATATATATATGTCGTTTTGCGGCTCAAAATTTGTTGAGCGATCGTTTGTAAAGTGGATATTTTTTTTTTAAACTAAAGTTCGTTGAAGATCGAAATTGGACTATTTGGGAAGCTCAAGGAAGATACCGGAATACACATGATGTGGCACACGGTCTTAACACGTTAACCAGCCTGGACTGGAATTTAGAAAGAAATATATTGCTGGGGGGCGCTATATCACTGCGAGACCTCCCTGTTTTGTATGCATATGTTTGCAAGATTCCTCTTTTTCCTCATTATGAAATAATTAAAAAGCCCGTCACGCTGGAGCTGCGTTAACTAAGCAATTTCCCACCTGCATCACGTATTTGCATTCATCTCAAAACGTAAAAGTTTAATAAGAACTATATTTGGTATTTAGGCTTCGAAAAAACTTCATCATATTATAACTGGGTTTTGTTAATATGAGAACAGTAGGAGTGGTGTTGACTGAAGGCCGACCTGAATAGCTGATATCCCTTAAGGGAAATCTGCTAAAAATTGTAATTGTGACTAACTGAGTCTAATAATCGTCACTTTCTCTTATTGTCATTGATGATAGCAAAGAGTCGTATGTTCTTTACTTTCTTCCCTAGAGTGTGTGTGTAAGTGGGTCCTTAAGGCTGGTTCGTGTAGTGTAGCTGATGCTATGAATAAACGAGGAAGTTAACTCCCCACTCTCATCCATTCTTGGGCCAGCCTCTTATCGTTCCCATTTCACTGTCACTCATCACACACATCCTTTCTCACATCAGTCTGCCGTCATCATAAATATCTACCATTTACATGTTCTCCCTTCAAGAAACACTGGTTGTTGAAATACCATAAACTATGAAATAACCTGAATAGTGGTGGTGTATTCATTGTTAAATTGTGGGATTTCCTTTCAACATGTTTTAGCTTGTTTCGCTTTTAAGTACACTCGCTGAACTATGTCCATCTATAGTAATTTAACAAATATTAACGAGGTTTTTCCGTCAAGGCTGAATATAATATCACCATTGTTTTTATTACCTTCAATAAACATCTTATTTTTGTCTTTATAATTAAACTCTGTGACATTTAGGATTAGGTATGTTGTATTTCCATTTGGCCATAAATGAACTTAGTTCCATGCTCTCATTTATTAGTATAAATAAAAAAGGAGACCCTTAATCGAATCCACTGAAGTCGTGGGTTTGATTCCACGTGTGCAATAGAATTGTATTTAGTCGGACCGTAAAATTGTATATATCCAACCTTATTGTAAATTTAATTATCTCTAAATGTTGTTACATAAATATTTTCTCTATCGGTGAATATTAACCAAGATATTTGGATTTTTTAGTTTTCAGCCCCACTCCTTCTCAAGTCTTAACAAAAGGACCGTAGGCGACGTTAGAGCGTTATATATCATAAACGGCTTTGCTCTCAGCTTAAATAGTAAATATTCTTTTCAAGAGACCTTTACTGTGCGAGATACATGTAAATTCATCTGATGACGTGATTTCATCTATACCATACTCGATATTTAACTGTTTCAATCAACTTTAATGCTCATATTTTTTTATTGGAAGAAATTGAATCTTGAATAATGGGGGTTTAAGGGGTTGAATTTGATATTCAAATTATCTCACTTATTATGAGTTTTATCATAAAGTGCTATAGAATCAATCTTGTTAAACAGTTGTTGGCCTACGATTGTTTTTCAATGCATCTTTTCGTATCTCAAGCGAGTTATTTGCACTTTCTTGTTTTCAGCCTTCAATAACTCCCGCCCCCTTCAACTCATCTGGTTTTACACTAAAATAGAAAATATGTTGTGAGGTTAATCACCAGCACGTGGGAAATCTGCTTAGTTTCCGCAGTGTTCCTGCATGACGAACTTTTTATGTTTATGCAAGTATCCAATTTACCTTGTCTTTGATTAAATGCATTTTGAAGGTTTTCTTAAGCCAGGTTACTCCATCGAAGTGCAGTTTAGTATTACTCCAACAACGTCACGCCTCCAGCCAACAAAGGCGTGACGTTGGAAGTAGAGCATGAACGTTATTGTCATTCTTGGAAATTCTCAAATTGCTCTTGGTTTCATTTTAATTTACTTCATCTTGTTTCTTATAGACGTGCGTTTCTTTAGATTCCACTGCTGGCTAGATCCCTTCAAGAATGCAAATGAATTATTACCTTAAATATTTTAAGTTTTCTCCTATCCAATAGGGCTAATCGAGATTCTGTTTACTGAGACCTGTTATTAGAGGTTTCTAGCAGTTATTTACTCACTATTTCTATTTAATAACTTCTGCTCCGAGAAATATATTGAAAGTTAGCTTTTGGTCTGTCATTATTGGTTACTAAATCATTTAAGCCGTGAACAGTCTTTTTTTATAACTTTTCAACAGCTCTGTTTTCACCTATGAAGAAATTTCTAATTTTAACTTAAAAAGCCCGTCACGCAGGGGCTGCGTAAACTAAGCAGATTTCCCTCGTGAAGTTTAGTAATAGATAAATATACATACTGCTAACACAACTCCACCGTGAATAAATACAAACGGAAATAAGAAATGTTTTATCCAATTTCAATAGCCGGCCGACAGGAAGCGTTAGGTTAGAAATGTAAACAAACGGGTCCCGCCTCACACCGGAAAGAAAAACAATTACTGAAATATATCAGAATATAACACACTAATTTTATTGAGAACTATTTACTATATCTACTAGTGTAATTAATAATGAGTCAGAATAATTGTTATCTCAATCAATAAAATTTTAGTAGTCCAAAACTTTAAGATGGGGGGGGGGGATTCACCAGTGCATATTTGCATGTATCTCGTATAATAAAGGTCTCTTGAATACAATTTTAGGTATTTAAACTTCCAATAATGTGATTTATTATGTATCAGAGTATTGTTTACGTAACATGAGTAGAAGTGGCGGTTTGGTGAAAACTAAAAAATGCAAATATCTCGGTTAATATTCAAGATAGAGAATAAATGTATATAACAATATTTATAGTAAATTTAATTTGTAATAAGATTGATTCTTTATAATTTTTCGATCCGACGTATAGTAACGGAGATATTTCGAATTTTCGAAAATCCTCCCCTCTAAACCCCCCCCCTCCCACTGGTCCGATTTCAGCCGTTAACGAACTTGATCTTTCTTTTTACATAAAACGCTTAAATATGAAGTTTGGTAAGGATTAAACAAAAATTGCGACCGCTAGAGCGGTAACAGACAAATATATAGATATATATATATATATATATATAGATATATATATACAGTTTTGAACGGAACTCAATTTCGTCATCTACTAGGTAGGATCGATGGACATTTGAAGAAAAATGTCGAAAATTCCGTCATGAGTACAACCTCAATAGCTGATTTCCCTTAAGGGAAATCTGCTAAAAGAATAAATTAAATTTAATATAAGGCTTCCCTCTCGGGAAGTCAGCTATACGGGAAAAAATGAGGTCTGTTCAAATGAGTATCAAAGACTTGTTATGTCCATGTGTAGGCGATAACCTTTGATAAACATGATGCCCATTCTCCTTTTCGGAGAGTATATTTAATTTGTCGAATTCATTAATTGAAACCACCCGTACCCAGGGGATGTGGGGTCTATTGATATATATTAATTGTTATTTGTTGTTACGATCTAGCGTCTCAATTTTTTTTGTTTTTTTGTCTTTACCAAACTTCAACGTGCGGTAATCTGTAGAACACCGATTAGCCGTACAAACTGGAGAAATTGCTCCATATGTAGGCATTTCATGTAAATAATAATGAAGTAAATTCATTTCGAATTTACGAATTCCTCTTCTATCTAGCCCCCCCCCTCCCCTATTCCAGTTCCGATTTTAGCTATTAACGAATATCATTTTTGGTGTTGAGTGAAATGGTTAATATCGAGAATGGTAAAGATCAAATAAACATTTTCTAATAATAATATCTTAATCGATGACGTCATCACACGATGAATTTGCAAGTTTTTAATGTAGTAAAGATCTGTAAAATATATTTGTATTTAAGCTGGAAATAAGCCATTTCTTGATTTATTCGATGACTAATAGTGAGGGTTTACTATATGGCAAAAATTAGAAAATGCAAATATCTCGGTTCATATATGAGATATAGAAATAGAATTAACAATATTTAAAGAAAACTAAATTTTCTACAAAATTCATTATATACAATTTACGGAGATATTTCGAATTTTCAACGTTGATAACGATCAAACAAAATTTACGACCGTTAGGCATATACAAGATATATAGAGATTTGAACGGACCTCATTTTCGTCATCTTTTGTGTATGATCGATGGGCATTTGAAGACATTTTTCGAAAATCGCGTCATGAGAGCAACCTCAATAGCTGGTTTCCCTCAAGGAACATCTGCCTAAATAAAAACGTGAATGTTTATGACAACCAAAATATGTTTGTGTTGAGCTGTTTAGGTATATTATTGAATATATAAGGCTGCCTTGCAACAAACTATATTGTATATATAGTAACTATATACTATAGCTGCTTGGTTTTCTCCCTGCTCTGCTAAAAGGGACTAAATAGTGACGGGAGTAAAGTACATTTCTGTGTATTTTAAAGCCGGCTCCCCCTCCCCTGCTAGCTAATTGTTGCCACCCCTAACGAGTCACTACTCTTCTTGAGAGCTGCCTCTTCACTTGAGCTCTCTTCCGTAATTTTTTAATGGTCCCTTTACTCTCCTCAACCAGCTTCTCCATTAACACTTTGATTGCTTGCTGCACATACTCAAAGGTGTGCTCTGCCTCTTCAAACTTTTTTCCCCTTTTTTTCTTTTAAAATTAGTGTTTTTCTAAATACTCAGCCTTTTGGTTATGTGGTACTATATGTTTGATTGTCCTAGTTTTTAGATTTATGGGCACATGTGTGAGTTTTTGTAATAAAAATAAATTACTTTGAGATATTCGAGGTTTTTTCCTAGTAGATAATCATTTAACCCTTTTTTTTCTATAATTCCTTCCTCTCCACTGCCCTCTTTCGTTTTTACGTATTCTCAAATTCAACATCACATTAATATGTACTTACAACAGACATGTGCAGATGTGCAAGATGTTTTTAAATGAATACAGTGTTAAGCATTACTTCACACTTGAGGAATCCGTTTTATTTACACTTCAGAAGCTCTATTCTTTTTTCCTATAATCATTTCAAGTATTCAAGTGGCTTGAAGTAATTTTTTTAATAGTTTTTATTGCTTACCTCAATGAATGATTGTGTACTGTTAAAAATCTTCTAACATATGAAATTTAAAAAATCCTACACACAGGATCCATGTGTGTAATTAAGCAGATTTCCCACGTGCGTCGCCTCAAAATTTGTATTTACCTCAAAACGTAAAAGTCCAATCAGAACGATATTTGGTATTTAGGCTTCAAATAATGTACTTCATAACATAACAGGTCATTGTTAACATGAGATGAGTAGGAATGGAAATATCTCGGTTAATAATCAAGATAGTAAAATAACGTACGTAACAGTATTTATAAAACATTGCATTTGCAATTAAATTGGTTCTATACAATTTTTCGACCCAACCTACAATAACGGAGATATTTTGAGCTTTCTAATTCCCCCCCCCCCCACCTTCAAACCACCCCTCCCACTGGTCTGATTTCAGCCATCAACGAATTTCATCTTTCTTTTTACATATAACGACTAAATATAGAGTTTGGTAACGATTAAACAAAAATTGGGACCTCTAGAGTTTTCACACACGCCACAAACACATATAGATAGATATGTAGATAGTTTCGTACGGACCTCATTTACGTCAACTCCTGGGTAGCATCGATGGGCATTGGAGGAATGTTTTCGGAAATCGCGTCATAAGTACGACCTCAATACCTGATTTCCAGGGAAATCTGCTAAAATATTGTCGACCCTTATATAGCACAAACATAAAATAGGACCTTTTTTAAAAAAAAAAAAAATATCAGTCAATGAGGACAACTTTATTAGGTAATCACACAAACGTGAAATGTTGTAGGCTTGTTCCGAATGTGTATTATAGTGATAATATGATAAATAGTATTAGGGTTTCTGAAAATAAAGCCCTATAAGTAGTAACTATAAAGGATGTGAGGAGAGGGGTATTTGGCTCGGTGGCCAACTGGTGTACTTCCGTTGAGTAACGGCACTCCGGTCCGTCACTACAGCTGCTTCTGTTAGCTACACTCCCCTACATACACCCATTTCACACTTACCGTTCGTTCCGCGTCTTATCTCGCTCTCCTTCCTCCTTGGAAGGCCTCTTTGTCCAGGAGGACCATGACAAATGTAAGGTCTCGGCGTAGTTTAGTTAGCAGCCTCCTTATCTCGTGGCTGTATTTTATTATGAAATAGTTTCTATTAGCAAATTCCCCTCGGGGGAAATCGGGTATTGAGTTGTACTCATAACGCGATTTTATAATTTTCAGCCTTCGGTAAACTCCCACTGACTTCTGTCATATTAACAACAAGCTGTTATATCATGAACCACTTTGTTCTTTGCTTAAATACCATATAGTGTTTCCAAGAGGCCATTATTATGCGAGATACATTCAAATACGTTGTGTCGTGAAGCAAAACATCTCCTTTATGAGTCGGGTCATAAAATGCTATAGAACCAATCTTGTTAAACTGTTCTATGGTCTACAGTTGTTCTATGCATTTTTCGAAACGGAAATTTTAAGAGTTAGGAATAACTCTTAAAATTTCCTCTATTGAGTTGCCGTCTTCAGTCTTCATTAAACCGCCATGATTCATCTGATTTTTACATAGAAATGAAAGAACCTGTGAGGAGACAAGATCACTAGTGTGTCGACCATCTTGTGGAGGATCTGTTTAATTTACGCTGCCCCTGAGTGACGGACGTTTTTTTACACAGTGCCTCCGTTCTGCATTTACAGTTCCTTTTTTCGGGTTCTAAGGAACTTCGTTGTACTTAATGTGGAACACTTTCTAGTTTTTTTTCTAAGGTATAAGAAGGAAAAACCAAGTGACAGTGAACTAACACAAGGCCACCGATGTGATACAGGTACCTTTGTACCTTGGGGTGTATCTCTACCCGAAAATTGAAATTAAATAGTAAATTCGAATGGTTGGTTTAAGTAAACACTTTTCTTTAGGATGCTGATGGGGTAAAGTTCCTTTTAATTTTCAAAATTAACCTACCCAGTTATAATTTTCCCCAGATTCCATTGGAACCCCTAGGAGAATAAATTCTGCCTATACGTCTAATATAAGACGTTTTTAAAATGCTGAATTGATGTTATCACTACGTAATGGAGGTATGCCTAAATACACATTAAAAAATTAAATAATGACTCCTTGAAATTGTGTTTCTTCTCTGGTCTTAGAGGACCGAGAAATGGTCTTAAGTCTTCTCTTGACTAGTTATCTAAATACGTATTTCTTTGGCTGAGACCTTGGGTCATATCTCTTATTTTACGAGCGGTTTTATGCTTTGGCCGTGAGCTGAAGTTGATATTTGACAGATTTCAACGATTTTCTGGACTAACATCCTGTGCTTTAAGTTTTTTCGATATCTCTGTGAGTAAATGTACATATTTCCCAATAGGTATTCACTTCTACAATTATAAATATGTAATTGTATTACATTTTAAATATTAACAGATTTATCTTGAGCACATTTCACTTCCCATTTCATTTCGCTTATGGCAGGGTATATACGTTAATATTGCTATTTAATTGGCCATACTCAACTTCTTAATGACAGACATACGTGACCAACTGCCAACCTCGAAAAAGCTCCAATTAACTACCTAAAGCAAATTCAATAATAAGAAAAACTATAATTTGTTATTTTATGTTTTTCCTTAGTATTCTGTTTCGTTTTCATACTGGTTTTTATTTTCTTCGTATATATTTGTGCTAAATGCCTCCAGAGTTGTTCACGAGAGGTCACAGATCTCATGTACCGAATCCTGATGAAAGGTTCCATTAGTGTAAAAAAGGTCTCACTGTCGCTGGAAATGGTGAGGGTGTCTCACTCACTGACAGCTCTCAGTCGCCCAGGAGATACTAACTTTTATTGCATTATTTTGAAATTCATCGTAATTTAGAGTGAGTTGGTTTGATATTAGCATGGTCTGGACCTCGAGAATGCCGTCCTTTTATATTTTGCTTTTTATTGAGGTTTTGCTGTACGAATAACTTTCAGTTTTTTGCTTATAAAGAATGTTAAGCAGGGACTAATTTTGTTTATTGATAAGATTTTGAGAAAGAAATCATTGAAGGAGTAAATCCTGGATTATTTTCCTAATTCAACAACTCAGGTGCTTTGTAAACTGTCACCTTTATCACAGTAGATAAGTGGTTATGTAAATATTTCATTCAAATATGCTTGTCTGCATTCTTTTAATATTGTCTAGAGTAACTGGGCGATATCTCTATAGAATTTAAATTCTTTTATTTTGGCAAATTCCCCTTCTAGGCTTCAAATATTTATGTTCCTCTTATGGCCAACAGTTATCACAATTTTTGTCCATCGATTTTTCAAAAGTAGATTGAAGGACAAAAAATGTGTCCGCATTTATGTGTATGTTTGTGTGATTAAATACTTGTTTTCTCTGTCGATACTCAGTCTCCGCAGTTTATATTTTGTTGCTAACAAACTGTAGATTAAAACAGAGGATTCGAGAGAATCTAAGGAAAATGAAAATTCATAAATACTTCTATTGTGATTGGCATTTTCAAACGTACGAAAACCTCTTGAAACTGGTAATATACCTGGTTCGATACCTTTGTTTTACATAAGTGAAGTATTTGCTTGAGAAGTTTGGAGACTGGGTGGTTTAGGGCCGGGGCAAACCAGTTAGACGGGTGGCTGCAAACTTGCAATGAAAAAAGTAAAAGAGCCTGTCCGGTTCTGAACGCTGCTCCTAAAACAGCTGGTCATCACTCCCTTCGTTTCTCTTTCTCGTCCATTAACTTTGCTTTTAAAGTTTCATTTGCTATATTACTCATATGTGCTTTTCAAACAATTACACTCCAAACTTTGCATTCTTGAAATTAATTGTTGGAGTTCCAAACGTCTCGGTTTGGAATATTATGTCAGTTTTTGCTAAATTCATTCTTCATGTAGTTTATTTTCAGTATATAAAATATGACTTTGTTAGTCTGTGTAAACGTTGCAGGAGCGTATATGTATCTTCTTTATAATGATTTATCAAAACAAATGATAAATCAGCCTATTGTGGCACCTTTGGCTAATTCTTTGTGAGAGAATATTAAAAAAGAGATATCTTAACGTAGTCCTACTTCATTGGCAGATGCAAAATTTTAATATGAATTAATTTTTATTAATTTTAATTAAGGACTAATATACGCCAGTTATGCATAGAAGATGAAATTAAAATTTGCCCTAGGTATTATGTAAGGTACATTGTTATTGATGTTTTATATTTTCAATCTTCAAGGCCATAACTCGTTAAAGAGATGAAAGGTGACAATCTAAATGATTAAATAACAATCTACGCTTGGGCTCGCTTTTGAAGTGAACATAATCTTCTATGACTGTTAAACTAACGAGATAAAGATTGTAACTAACTGATGATGCGTTGTTACTGTTTTTTTCGTTAGTGACATTATTCGAGAATGGTTAGAAATAGTATCAACTAGCAAATTTCATTCAAATGCAATTCACTTATTACTCTGAACTATTTTAATATTTATTCGTCTAGTCACTTCGATTATCTATAAATACGGGGAAATTAATAATTTGATCCAGTGTAAGATTTATATCCTCTTCAAGCATTTTGTTGTTGAATCTATGGATAGTAAGTTTTGACGTTCAAATAATTCCAAACACGCACACACAACACGCGCAGTTGTGGGAAGCGGATCACAGGTACGTGCTGAGTCTTTCACGTTTCCAATTGGAATTATCCAACATAATTTTGTTCGTAAATATGAGAAACTCATAAACATAGCTCCTCGCCAGTCCCACAAATATCATTCCTTACGGATAAGGGGATTCTAAAGATTGTTTTTGATAATAAAAGAAATTTGTTTGTTTGTTTATTATTACTTACATACGTCTACTTTATGTTACTATGGCTAATCGGGACGGGTCATCAACAGGTTACCACCCTTTTCTTGCCAGGGTGGACCTAAGGAGTTTATTTAATGAGTCCGCCACTAAATAAATTTCTACTGCCCAGGGTGGGAATCGTACCCACCTAGGTCTACCACGCGACATTAAGACCGACGCCTTAAGTCACACGGTCAACCTGAGCCCCTGAACAATAAAAATAATAAGATCGGTGTATTTCCAATTACGTCACGTGGTTTATTAACAAATGTTCTGCATGTGGACGAGTTTCAGACCAATCTGTCTCCATAGCCTTCTAGAAATCTGAGGTACGATTCTATCACCGGAGACTTCTCTGGGTGATTCGGGATGGATGGCGTCACTGTGGCACCTCCAATTTTTGCACCACAGAGATTGCCACAAGGGGATCAAATATACTTTTTAACGCCTAGTGTCCCCTCAATTATATCTAATTGAGAAAGAGGAGTTGATATTCTGTAATATTCATGATTATAGAGTCGAGAGGGAGGGGGGGGGGGAGCGATTAAATAACTGACTAATTGTGAATGGGCCTTAAGTGGCATGGGCATGCGAAGAGTAGTTTTATTCAAGCCAGCAGTACTTGCGATGCCCACACTGAGAGAGATGAGATGATGAGCATGTTAGCTGTGCCATTAAACAATTCATAAGGCATTGGGTGGTTTTAGTATGGTCATTAAGGGCCGGGTATTTCCGGCTTATCCGGCCCCCTGTCGCCACTCACTCCAGAACCACACCCCACTCCATCTCAACTACGACACAAAAACTAGACACTCTCCCTACTACCAAAGACCTTCTCATATCGCACACTGTATTATAATACCTACAACATATTCATTTTACGATTCCATGATCATGTTATTTTTCTTCCACTCATTCACTTTAGCCACACTTTCTTTAGAAAACAATATGTTTTTGATTTATTTATTTTGTTTTTGAGAGAGAGGTTCGTGTTGTGCTCCATATTGATAGGAAACGCTATCCGACTAGTGCCCCTATTTATTAAAATCTTCTTCATGATTTATTGATCTTCGGTATAATCTGGTATTTCATGTTTATATTATCGTTTCCTGACATTAAAAAAGTCCGTCATGCAAGGGCTGCTTAAACTAAGCTGATTTCCCACGTGAAGTTTTACAACAGAGAAATCTGCCTAATAACGCCAGCAATAGTAAGGAATCTCTAAACCTATTCACGAGGGACGAATAGTTACGAAAACGGCCGCACTAGCTCTCGGCGGAAAGTGCCGAACATAGCCGACTCCTGCCGACCACACACACAATACAAATGCAAATATCTCGGTTAATATTCAAGATACAGAAAAAATGTATAGAACAATATTTATAGTAAATTTAATTTGCAATAAGATTGATCCTTTACAATTTTTCGATCCGAGGCATAATAACGGAGATACCCCCCCTCCCACTGATCCGATTTCAGCCATTAACGAACTTGATCTTTCTTTTTACATAAAACGATTAAATATGAACTTTGGTAATGATCAAACAAATATTGCGACCGCTAGAGCGTTAACAGACAAATATATATATATATATATATATATATATATATATATATATATATATATATATATATATATATAAAATTGTAACCTCTGTCTGTACATTGATTTTTTTCGCGAAATTTCACGATAACTTTTCGTTTCACATGTCATAGACACCATAACTGCATTTTGTTTCTTTGGTGTCTGTTTGTTTATTTGTTTGTTACCTTTTCACGCATAAACGGCTGAACCGAATTATATGAAACTTGGTATGTATATTACTACTAACCCAACTTAGACTTTAGGCTATATTAATATCCTCTGAGACGAACAGGAGTGGGGGTTATAAGGGAAGCCAGAAATTAAAAATAGCGATATTTCGTTTCCTATTGGTTTTTCGGCAAATATGAACATGTAAAAAGTTGTTTATTTTGTTATTTAGAGTAACTTTTGTTATATACACTTTTTTTCGTATACCGAATTATAAACGAGATATACGCTAAAACCTATAGCGGAAGTGAACAATTTTATTTGGGAGAAAAGACCCCACCGAAATAAATAAAACTCGGTATGCGTATTAGAACTAACGCTTTCATTATAACAAGACATACCAACATTTCTAGGGACGGGCAGGAGTGGGGGTTATAAGGGAATCCAGAAATTAATAATAGCGATATTTCGTTTCCTGTTGGTTTATCGGCAAATATGAACATAACAAAAGTTGTTTATTTTATTATTTAGGGTAACTTTGGTCATATTCATTTTTGTCTTTTAACAAAGTATAAACGAGATATACACTATAAACTAAAGCGGGAGTCAACTATTTCATTGGGCGCTAACGAGTAAACCAAACTTACAAAAACTCGGTACGTCAATTAGCATTAATTCTTCCATGATTATATTAAATTTTTTTGGTTAGAACGGGGTTATAAGGGAGGCCTGAAATAAAAATTCGCGATATTTCATTGTCTATTTGTCTACGGGAAATATGACAATTTGGAGGACAGTGAAGACTTACATAAAAAATTAATTTTATTATTAACAAATGCCAACGACGGGTATTAACAATAAACACTGGGACGGGTAAATGTCAAAATATTGTGCAAATTAAAGCCTTGCCAAAAAAATACCATCACTATTCAGCCTCAAATCAATTCCCGGGCGAAGCCGGGTATCTGAGCTAGTATATATATAATTTTGAACGGACATTTTCGTCATCTCCTGAGTAGGATCGATGGACATTTGAGGAAATTTGTCAAAACTCGCGTCATGAGTACGACCTCAATAGCTGATTTCCCCTTAAGGGAAATCTGCTAAAATCATGCACAAACCATGAACCTTGCATATATTACGTACTATACTACTTATATTCTGCCGGTTTCTGTGATATGCCTTTTATAAGAATTGCATAGAATAACCTTAAATTATAAGGGTATACTCTCGTATTTAATTAGCAGATCTCTCGTAAGGGAAATCAGCTATGGAGGTCGTACTCATGGCATGATTTTCGAAAATATTTCCTCAAATGTCCTTCGATCCAATCAAGGAAATGACTAAAATGAGGTCCGTTCAAAATAGTGTATATATGTCTGTTAACGCTCTAGCGTTCGCAATTTTATTTTATCGTTACCAAACCCGATATTTCGTTTTATGTAAAACTAAAGATCAAGTCCATCAACGTAAAATCATATTAGTGGGGGGGGGGGGAGTTTAGAGGTGGAATTTCGAAAAATCTTAATATCTCCGATGTTATGAGTCAGATCGAAATATTCTATAAAACCAATCTTATTGCAAATGTAATGTTCTATAATTGATGTTAGGTACGTTTTTTCACTATGTTATTATTAACGGAAATATTCTCAGTTTTCGGCATTCAGTAAACCTCTACCTCGTACTCATTAGGAGGTAGAGGATTACTGTCACTGTTTTTAACAATAAGCTGTTATGTTATGAAGCACTTTATTTGAAGCCGAAATACCAACTATTGTTCTCATTGAACATTTACTTTTTGAGATAAATGCAAATGCGTGACGCACTTGGGAAATCTGCTTAGTTAACGCGTTCCTTTGGGTGACGGACTTTAACTTGTTACATCTGGCCTTATAGCAACTCCAAATTCTTTCACTGCCTAGGAGTCTACTATCTCGTGCTCTGTTACACTTAGGAAGGTTAGGTGTACGTACATTGTTGTTTATTTTGGGTCCTGGTTTATTTTGTAATATTTAAGCAACAAAACTGAAAACAGGGGCAGCCTTACGTCCTAAGGGTAACGGTAACCTTACTGTAACACAATCGCATAGGTAGTGGGGGGGGGGGTTCTTCCCTCAAAATTCATATAGCAGGCAAGGCATATAGCTAGTTACAAGAATACTTCTTTCAGCTTGAAAAGTAGTTCATTAATATTTATTAACGTCCACTTTTGCTACTATGGCTTAATGGGATGAATTATCTACATGTTACCATCCTTTTCTAGCCAGGGTAGAACTAAAGATTTTATTTAATGAGTTCGTCAATAAACAAATCCCTATTGCCCTGGTGGGGATCGAACTCGGTGGCCGTTTCAGAATCGAAAACTAACTACTGTTTAGTAATGCAATTTTTTTTAGTGGTTGAGTCTTTTAGAATATATTCTCCAAATTGGATGACTTTAACTCTAAACCTCCTTTCCTCTAAAGGCTAATGTTCCCAGCTTCGAATTTCAAATGAGCTTCGAGTCTCAATTCTTCTCTGTATTAAACCTAAAGACATCATTACGGGCCATGTTTTTCTTTAGTAATCTCCTCATTACCATTATCTATGATTTAATTCCTGTTAATTAAGAAATTCTTATGAGTCATAAAATAAATTTAATTTGCCTATTATTTTTATATATATATATATATATATATATATATATATATATATATATATATATATATATATTATAACTATAACGAATGCAATTAAAAAAAAAACAAGAATTCGATGGGACATTGTAATAATAATAAATAATTCAGGTCAATTTTGGCGGTGTTTTAATTAAAGCACATTCCTCTGCAATTAAGGTAACGCGTTCTTGGGGCACTATACATTTTATTTGCAGATTTCTCTTGCTGTGAATCAGATATTAAGGCTATACTCATGCCAGAATTTTCGAAAACATTCTTCAAATCTAGGGTGGACCATATCGCCACCTCCAACGGTCTCCGAGAGGCCGACTATTGTGCAATAAAAACCTCTGTGGAAGATTCGACCCGTTAAAATATTTAATTACAATGTAATATTGGATTGTACCGTTGTTGTAGTGTACTTATGTCCTAGTGTATTTATTTTTAATGTACTAAATATTTAATTTGGAATAAAACCTATTACAAGATATTAAGCATGAGTTTGGCTGATTCTACTTGTTGCTTATCAAGAGAGGTTTTGCTAGAGTTTCTGTGGGTTTTAATTGTCTCCACCAATATTGGTTGGGAAAAGCAATATTGTATCTATGTTGAAATATTAAGTTAAGCTCGTTCTTTTTGTTTTATTACTATTTTTGTTTTTATTTAGGGAAGAAAGAATAGTTTTTTACGACTATTATTTTCTTTGATACATGGAAGTGTCATATAGGAATACCTGTCCCGAGCCCTTGACCTATAATCCTTGTATTACCTAAATAAACTCTCTCTCATATCAGCCTACATTTTGGCAGGAGGTTAACATAGTTTATTTTTATTTCCTTCTCGATTATTATTAGAGGGCCCCTGTCAAATCTAAAATAATCTATAATATTTTATAAATAATATTCAAGACATCATTTAAAAAAAACGGCAACTTTTATTTGATTACAATTTTTGTGTAGGACACGGGTATCTGAGTGGAACTCAAGGCGTTGCTCTTAATACAGTCTTAATTTCCTAGATTGGAAAAAATCATAACCTATTGATAACTCGTCCAAATTAGCGTCTTTAGTCTTAAGCTGTGAAAACTTAAGGAGACATTGATAATTTAGTTTATATGTAGTACATTTGTATGGTCTTAGATGGTAATAGATGCGCTGTATAATCCCCTCTTTATATTTTAACGTTATATCCTTCTTCTTATCTAATACTTTGTGCAAAACAAATAAATATATAATGCAAAATAAATTTATCTTTATTTTTTGTATCTTTTGTGTACACTCGGCATCGAAGTGTATCTGCGTAGAGGTGTAGAAGATCACCCACAAAATTCATACTAGGAGAAAGAAAACGTGTCATCGTTGGGGAGAAAGCCATCAATTAAAAAGGAGCATTTAAAATATAATAATAGGTAATTTTTCATTTAGTCTACCTGACGTATGGCCAGACGTCTCATGACTGTGGACTAGCCCCTGTAAAATCTGGGAATATTATTTTGTATCGTTCCGCTTTCTCGCCACTACTTTGTAAGGCTGTCTTAAGAAATCTCCATATCCTTTTCTAGTGATGGACAAAAGGAACCATTCACAAGCAAGGTCTTTAATCTACATCTGGTTTCAATGTGTTCCCCGCTAGAAATCTGGAGCAGCATATGCTTCACGCCTCCATATGAAAAAGCAGGACTGGTGGGAACAAGGAAAAAGTACATATATTTCTATTGTATCTTTACAAATAAAATATCCCAAACAATTTTATAATAATTTCACGTCTTTTGGAAACTGGTTTTTGTCTTTTCGTTGATTCCATTACTTAGAAAATAACTTTGAAGTTTCTAGGGCAGTTAAACTTCCCTAAGCTACACTTCAATTAAATGTCCTCGGTATAGTTTTCTTTAATTACTACTCGTAGGTAGGTACTCATTTCTCTTAGGTTAATTGTACTATCATAACTTCAAAACAAATTTCACTTTTAGCAGATTTCCTTTAAGGGAAACTATCTGAGATTGCTCTCATCTAAGAAATGACGAAAATGAGGTGCGTTCAAAATTTATATATATATATGCATTTGTCTGTTACCGTCTGTAGTAGTTTCGTTACCAAACTTGTTTTGTGTAAAACTTAAGGTCAAGTTCGTTAACGGCAATAATCGGATCGAGTGGAGAAGGGAATTTTGAAAATTCGAAAATCTTCTTTGTTATACGTCGCACCGAAAAATTGTATAGAACCAATCTTATTGCAAAAATTAATTGCCTATAAATGTTATTATATAATTATTTTCTCTATCGTGAATATTAATGGAGATATAGCACTTAGGTTTTAGCTTTCAATAGACCCTATTCCTGCACAAGTCGCATTAACAACATGTTATTATTTCATGAACCACTTTGTTGGACGCTTAAATGCCAAATATTGTTTTCATTGGTCTTTTACTCTATGAGGTGAGACCTAGTGTGATATCATAATTTAAGATTTTACGTTCTGAACTCGAAAATGTTTATTTGATCTATATTCATTTTTAACACTAAAGGCCATATTAGTTAATGGCGAAAGAGGACGAGGAATGGGGAATTCAAAAATTCACAATATTTACGTTATTATGAGTCATATAGAACATTTTTAAAAACCAACCGTTAAGCTTTGATACACTACAATTGTTATGTACACTTTGTTTAGTAACTGGAATACTAAGCGAGCTATTCGTACTTGTTTTAGCCTTTAGTATACCTCTTCTTCTACACAACGGATTTATACTTAGAAATAGAGAATATATTGTGAGATGAGGTCACTTCTCTGACATCCCAGGCCGTGGGAAATCTGCTTTGTTTACATAGTCCCACCTGACGGATTTAATATTCTCATTTTTAATTTTGACTCTAGCCATTTAATAGTATTGTTAATTATGATAATTAATATGTGATGCCAACAAACGTAGTAATATTAATGAGTATGTTTTCTGCTTGGAAAGCCCTTGCAAGAGAGGTACATGGCAATAAATAAATGGTGCTGTTGTTTATGTATTATGGGTGGAAGAGGTCAGATTTCGATTTTCAGTGTAACGAAACCTGATCCAGGAAAGGTGACTCTTTTCCTCTGTTGCACTTTACAGTATTCATCCTATTGAAAACAGCTTTAGAATCAAGTGCTTACTTATCCTGCTCTATGCGTCTTAGCTAACTCCCGTAATTATTAACAAACCTAATAAGACTTATTTCTTACTTTAAAACCACCATATTATGTGTATATAGTTTTCTATTACATTAGTAACAGGATACACTGCATAATCTTATATATTTGTTAAAAGCCCTCTTAGAATGAGAAGTGGAAAGAGGCGGATTATTTTATCTAATTGTTTAGCTAGAGTTACATAAGTGTTGATTCAGACTGTGGTGATTCATTTGGAGTTAGCTTTTCCTACAGTTGTTTATTTTTAGTCGTTGCTTGTTCATTGTGAATACACCACCATTTAGCATTAATTGATTTATTTATGATAGGATGACATTTATTTTATTTCCTCACACCTTTTGTGGGTATCTATTTTTATATTGTATAATAAATAAACTTTATTTAGAGTTCTGCAACAAATGCGATTTTCTTACTTTATTTTAGAATTTGTATTAATAAAATTCATCCTATGATCATTATTATTAATATTGATTATTAAGATATATGAAATAAATTAGTTGTGAGTTCGATTCCGGACTGGGAAAGCTGGGGGGGGGGCGCCTTATTTAGTAAATGATCCTCTAAATAAAATCACCCATGAAAGAGACGGGTAGTAATCTGTCGATAACCTCTTAGCCTTAGTTGTGTAATGTTTTATTTTTAAAACCTAGACATAGTGAAAGCAATAACACTGTAAAACACTGTCTTGCTTTGAACTAAAACTGTTTGCTCTCACTTAATCTGATACTGTCTTATAAGTGTAACATTTTTTTATTGCCGTTTAATCAATGACTAAATTAAACACCAATTCACTGTTGGTTTCATTATTATTTTTGACAATGGCAAGGGGAAAAAATAATTTCTATAGTCTCTATTAAGTTAATTTTGCTACTTAACGCAAGTCTTAAGACTAATTATATAAAATACTACCCTATAAATAGTCTTTTCCGAATATTAAAGCACAGTTCACCGATTTTGTGTATATTCATTTTTCATTAACAGGTTCTTGTTTCATTTTTACTATTGCCCTGCATTGATATTTCTTTAATTGACTATTTAGCTATATAGATTCAAAATGATTTACAGGAAATTTCAACCCCCTCCTCCGATATTCATTTAGCCCTACTATCAGTGCTGTGGGAGGTTGTTAATGGTTCACGAAGTGCTCTGGAGGTATTTAAAACGGGGTCTGTGTTAGAGTCTGGCGAGTGTTAGGCCTCCTGTTTATGCCCCTGTATATTTTTTGCCCGGACAGCCTACCCCTAACAACACTGCCACTCTTTCAGAACCCTCTCCCTCAAACCACTGACTCTTCAACATGGTGTAGATTTTCAATCACCCCTTGTAAACCTTCTCATAACACGTATTTCATGTCACTATTGCTTGGTTGGCTAATATAACGACTCTAACCTCTATCAACCCGCCTCATATATCCCCTCTTTAAAAAACAACTCAGATTATGCCATTCAAATGTCACGTTATCAGATCAAGGTAGAAGAACAAGAAATAAATTCTTGCAGTTGGACTTTACCACATGTAATAAGCACTTAGGGTATAATGACCTCAGAAAATATTTATACAGTGATAGTGAATACATAACAGCAGTATATCTGATTGAAAACTATAGTGTGCATTGGGAATATTCATTAATATTTCAATCTTGTTAAGGTTTCATAAACCTTAAATATTTGATATGCTGTCCACTATTCTCTAATAACCACATTCAAATTGTTGTTTTCAGTTAGAAAATCATGAACTTGTGTCCGTTGCAAAAGAATTATTTCTATTGTATTTTGCAAAAAATACAAACTGCTTGTTGTCGTATACAGCTTACATGATGGAACTTTGCACATTCTGTGCAATAGCCAGAGACTGAACTGGAGCTAAACGCTGACTCTTTATGTGAAATATCATCTGTATTTCATTATGGCCAAAAGAGTCGAGGATTCTGCCTCTCTGGCCTCATGCCAAAAACAAAACGAAATGCCGATGTTTAATGGTTTTAGAGTGGTCTCTTATAAACCTTACTTTATAGGTAAAAACTGAAGTGATTTGAAGTTAAACCATTAATCCCAAAGGAGATTAACAAACAAAATTTTCAGCCTACCAATTTAGTGTTGTTTATACTGATTATAAACTTCTACTCTTAGGATTTATAGGCCTATTTCAGTCTTTTTCTGTTTGATTCCAAGGCTCAGTATGGATTGTTACTGCCGTAGTAAATTTCCACTATTTCTTAGAAATTTCCTTTATGAAAAAGCTAATGGGATAGGAAAAAAATGTGTTTTAGGCAGCTAAAAAGTAATACCTTTCTGGGTCTGTTGGGAGAAATATTTACCCCTTATAGTGATGAACTCTTGATTGTTTCGGTATTGACCGATTTTTTGGTTCTATAATAAATAGCAATTATAATCATGTTCAGTAAACCATACGCATATAAATGAAAAACATTCTATAATTTGGTATCATTATTAGCAAAAAAGGAATTGCATAATTGTTATGTTACAAAATTTCTTCCAAAAGTGTTATATCAGAATATTAGGCCTATAAAGTAGGCTTAATCATGTCAACGTGCTTTACCTTAGTTCTTATCGCTTCTGTGCTGTTCAGCAGGGCTAAAGCTGATACGAGATTTTAGATTACAAACTTCTTAGGAACTGATAATTTATTTTCTTCTGATTGAGGCATTGATATGGTTTTACCAGCATCGTTATTATTTGTTTAAAAAAATAGGTTGTTGTGCACACCTTGTATATGTAACATAATATTTCTCCATCCACTGTCTATATATGTTATCCTTTAGGTGAGTGAATACTACCCAACGAATTTTAGCTCCACTCCCAGTCATAAATAGAAATGTGTTCTAACAACAGTATCACTTTTATGTTTACTTTGGATTATTATTCAGATAGATAATTCGGGTAAGTTGTGATACCGTGAATGACAATATTCAAAACAAGTTTTGGATGTTTTCTTGAAATTTGTGAATTTATCAAGTTGGTTTGATAATGATAATTCACTAATCTGTTTTGTATCAATCTGCTTAGGTAGCGGTTTAGCTTGATGACAAGACTATTTAAAATATTTGACGAGATATCTTGTTGAAGGACGAGCTTCGGTTGTTAGAGCACGTAGAGTAATTCTTTGTGTTGCTAATGAGAGTGATAGTTGTAAAGAGATTATGGTTGAGCCTGGTGGGACTTGCCTGGATAGGAGGGGTTAATGGCCGGAGTCCTTACCGGCAAATGAATGCCATTCTCATTGGCTAGCCTTTCTAGTACACTCCTCAAAGGTCATCTACACCCAGCCTCTTTCGGGGCCCTTTTGGGAAACATTTCTCCAACACCTTCCTTCCTGGGTCCTGCATTCCACAGAATCCTGAGAAAAGCACTGTGAACTGGAATACCTTTCCTATTGGCAGGGTTTTTATTTGGGTTTAAACAACTTGATAAGCAAACCAGTGGTTTTATAATAACACTTATGTGCCTGTGGGTACTTACTAATCGCTAATGTGCTTGCAGTTACTACATTAGCCATCATCACCATGGTTGACCATTCTCACGACCCCAAACTGGCTTGTTATCAATTTCGAAAGTCGGTCTGAAGCCACCTCACAGTATATCCACTTTGTTTCCTTCTTCTTCCTAGTGTAATATATATCATATTACGGGATCAGTTATTTCAACATCGCTCTGTCAGCCCTTCCTTTGTCACTAAAGGAACCATCCATCCATTATCTAAGCAGGAATGGAGCCCATTGGATAAATGGCTTTAAATGAATATAGCAATTATACAAAAACTATGACTTACGAATACACCTAGAGTATAACTTGTTCTATTATTACCTCTCTATTTTGTATCCGAAATAAACAAGATTAGGCTATGAATATAGATCTATTCTATATTCAGAAAGAACTACCTCTCCACCTGTCTTGGGACCTGATGTTGCTCAGGGCGTAGACCTGGCCTTGTCTCTTCAATTTTGGAACCTTGAATGTGACAGCACGCACCTCATGTTTTAGTCCAGTTAGTTTCATATTAGGCACGTCTCATCCCTGTCTTAGAACATCATATGTTCTATTTAATTTATTTAACAGTAGTGGTTTTATTCGGCTTCATTATCAGTAGAATATTTATAGTTGAAAGCCTCACCAATCTAAATGGATACGTTTATCTCCGGCCCTGATACTACAAGCATTCTTGATAAACATATTCAATGAAGAGTTATGGAATCTACGCGTCTTTTCTAAATAGTTTAAAATTGAAGAAATGGCTACAAATTATATTCATCATTCAAAGATTTTACCGAGACATAGTGCATATTTTTTTTTTTTTTTTTAAATTTACCAATCTTTCTCTATTATCTCTACTCCCAGTTTGGAGTGTTATATACGTTTGGGACTGTTTTTGAGCACTCTTGAAGCTGAAACGTGGTGAAAAGAAATAATTTTCCCAAGAACACATTTTTTTTGTACTATCACAAAATTGATTATGCCATTCAATTGAGTTAACATATCCCCACAATTTATGTTCCCATTTATTCTCCCGATTAGGGGCTTTGTATTTGACATTGATATTGATTTCAGAAGTCGACATGAAATATCACCCAAAACTCTTGCGTCCCATCATTCTTCCTTTCAGTATTCGATCCTCAGAAATTGTATCAAACATATCTCAAAGACAAATATGTGAAAGTTAGATAAAACGAGACTAATCGTGGTGGAAATATCTTGTGTGAGGGTATGCACATGTATATATTACAACCCCAAGTTTTGTCTTTTTTTCTATCTAAATTCGACGGGGATAAAGCTTTTACTCGTTTCAGACCATTCTAAGATCACTGTATTGAAAATCTTGTTTGTCTGCTCACCCGTTTGTTGCTCGGTCAATCAAAAATAGTTCTATGAACTTTTTTTTACTTCTGAGTTAACTATCCCAATGCACATCATATATCAGAATTTTAATTTTCAACTAGGAGTGGGGTTTTAGTTTAATGGGAAAACACATTTTGGCTGATATTCATTTTGTCTGGAAATTGTCAACTGGGCTATTGTCAACTGGGCTATTTCATGCATTACTGGTGTCGACTGGACGGGAGGGAGGTTACTTGGGTGTAAAACTTTGTTCTTTAATATTAATTTTATCGGAGAAATGTAAACAATGAATTATCCTTAGGACTTATTTTCCCGTGCTACATCGTATCTTCATGAATTTCAAACTTTCACTTCTAACTTCCCAACACTAGATAGACTGTAAGAATGTTTCCTGATTCGAAGTTCCAAAAATTCCAAATATTTTCGTTACTATGCGTCAGATCGAAAAATTGTATAGAATCAATCTTATTGCAAATTAAATGTATTATTGCAATACTACAAATATTGTTCTATACAACTATTCTCTATCTTGAATATTAACCGCGATATTTGCATTTTTATTAAGCGTGTGCGGATAATGGACGAGATGAGATCGGCTAACTTCGGTTCTAGTCATGAGTTTCCGCCAAAAGCTAGTTCGGCCGTTTCCATAACTGTTTGACTCTCGTGAAATTTCTCTATTGTAAACCTTCACGTGGGAAATCTGCTTAGTTTACGTAGCTCCTGCGTGACGGACTTTTAATCGGTCAACCACGGATAGCACGACTAGTATACGTATAAAACGGCCGAAGAGGATCTTGGTGTTGACACTCATTTTGTATGATTGACGAAAATTTGAAGGAACTGAGGTAACCAACTTCGATAACTTTTCCTAAAGAAAAAAAGTCTTGTAAAGAATAGTGATTAAAAAGTATTCAAGTAATCGATTAAACGTCTTGAGAATTATTGAATACTTACATTAATGCATATGTTTATGTAACTCGGGGTGTTATCTGTTTAGTCGGTTTAGTATTTGCAATTGGCTCTTATCTCGCTTTGGGTTTAAATATAGATAGTTGGGTTGCTTATCTATCACGTTTTTTTCCATTTTAAAAAGTTACCAGATATTGATTGCTCATTTCCTTCAAATACAAAACTACTTAAAATAATTGAATATTTTAAAAACAGCTAAGAGTATTATAATGAAATGTTAATAAGCTTAAACTCTAATAGATAAAATGGATTATAGAACATTTAACACAATATCACACGACGTTTGTCCTAATCAAATTGAAGTTTTCCTATATGTCTTGAATATAAAACAGAAAATTGCATCAGAGTGATTGTTGTTTCTTGTCTGTAAGAAGAATTTAGAGGAGGCTGTCCCTAGTTGCCCATTGCGGCTACATAAAGTAGAACATGGGAATTATTATTGGTATGTTTTATAACTTTCATTCATGTTTAAAAATTCTTTGAAACGGTTTTATTCTTATCTTAAATGATTCATTGATTGATAATGAAATTCATGGTCCATTATCTTGATTGATTTCAGAACTGAGTAGCCTAATTTGCTGTCAAAAATCTCTTTGTTTGTCCACATATTTTCAAAAGCCATATGCACACAATGGAATTAATTATTGTATGCATTTATTTTCTCTGTTTTCCTTCTTTCTTTGTTGTACTTTATTTTTCTCTTTAACTTCAATTTAGGTCTTATTTTTGTGCAAATTACTTATTAAGATATATTTCTATAGAAAGTGATCCATCATTTGTTATGTACTACATTGCATCTACATGAAGCTAGAGATGTTAGCAGTACTTGCCAGCATATGTGGCCCAGCACGCCCGCAGATGGTAGCCATCCATGGCATTAGCCGTCACTCGCATATTTCATGCATGTTGCCTACAACCTAATTAAATTCGTCGACATGTGCTTTTGTCTATTTAGCATGTGCACTATCATACGCATTCCTAATCGCAGAAGCTACTTTAATTTGCACTCTCATATATGAAACCCACATTTTGCTCACAGGTTTCATTTTTTTCTTTTCGGAAAATATTTTCCGGAAAGGTTTGCGGTATTAATGAGTACTTCAATGATCAAGTATTCATTAATACCGCGAACCTTTTATTTTTTGGTTGTGCTAATAGTTCTTTTTTGTTGTGTCACTGGATCAGGCATCATGGTTGTTGTTGATGATGACTTGCAGGGGCTTCTCGTGTTTGCTTTCTGCCCATTAATAAAGGCTTCTGGAATAATGGAGTGTTCCCCATTCGAGGTTAAATCTGTTAGGGAGCCATCTCACAGTAGCCCCCATAAACTGACTAATCAAAGTTCGTCGTCAATAGGTTGTTATAAAAAACATACTTCCGATACATTTTCTGTCGCTGTTGCACCATACTTTCGATTAATCTATTTATGCGTAACAATAATCTGCCAACTTAAAACAGGAGCACTGTTCATCTTATGTCCAGCTTAAATTCAAACAGCATGTCTTGTTTACTTGAGGTTCCACCTAAGAGAAAATCCAAAATAAAATATCAGATGACGTCATCTGTGTGTCATTCCAGCACATCGGGAATCATCTTTCTTTACCTAGTCCAAGCGGGAGTTTTTTTTTGTAGCATATTGTAATTTGTATGCAATGTCTTCCAAATTTATTCTATGTGAATTGTTTTGTAACCTCCTACCCTCATCATTTATTTCAACGTGTAACATAATACCAGTAATTTTTGAGTAATAACTCGTCTTTCACACCTCCCCCTCCAGAAATCGAAGTCAGTGACTTGTGTTGAAAATGAAATCGACTATCAGAATGTTTAAGTGTGATTGATATGTGTAAAATGAAAAGCTAATGTTAGTGTAAGAGGATAGAGCCGCACGGTCGGCTGGCTCTAACTGCGCGTCACACCAGTTTGAGCACTAAGCATACCTTGTCGTAGCTCTTGCTCTCTTGCCTAACTTACTCAGTCCCTTCTTACACATCTTTACCAACACACTATTTTTTTTCCTATAC
This sequence comes from Riptortus pedestris, assembly GCA_019009955.1. Lineage (NCBI taxonomy): Eukaryota > Metazoa > Arthropoda > Insecta > Hemiptera > Alydidae > Riptortus > Riptortus pedestris. Next base: position 102,231,224 of record CM032228.1, on the reverse strand, counting down.
TGCAATACCTCTGTGCACTATAGATATTTATTCCCCATGCTCGATAACGGATATTGCGTGTTTTTTTATGTATTTTGTAAAAATACATTTACAACCCATGGCCCTCTTTTTTCAGTAAGTTCTTGTTTTTCAGACGAACATAACACATCAGTTTCTCTTATAAAATATTCCTTGAGGTAATCCAATTTGTATTAATGTTTCTCCTTAAGTGTTCATTTAATTAACAAAATAATTATAATGCTGAAATTCAAATGTTAAATTTGAATACACATTTTAGATTTGAAGGGTTTTACTGTATTATTATAATAATAATAAACAAAAACTGTATATTTTCATTTTTCATTACTCAAAATTTCAATGTACGTAATTTTATGAATTATTTCACTGTTTATTATTTCGCTATTTATAGTACATTATTTTTTCTTTTAAATATCATTACTTACTTCTTCGTTTCCATTCTAATGAATTTTTGCCCGAATAATATGTTATTGTCTTAGGTCAAGACCAGAACTTATGATTTAGGATCAAGAAACCTTTTTGTTTTGATGTTCCTTGATGAAAACACTATTTGTTCAAATTTGATCTGTTCGTCCATGACAACTGTCTGTGTCTGTGCAGCTTGTGTGTGTGTGTGTGAGTGAAAGGGATTCCGGGATTGTATTCTACATTTTATGTACTGCAATAATTTCCCCGGCGCCCACTCTGCATTGTGAGGTATTTCAGTCTATACCTGGGTAAAAAGAAGTAGCTATTTTAGGTTTTTAATACCTTTGCAATAAGCCCGCAAATGCTCTTTACCACTTGATTTCTCACTAAAGCTCCGTGGAAGGTGAAGTGGTTCCTGCCGTGACTTATTCATTGACACGGAACGCGGAATGGCCTGCATCCTTAAAAGTCTGAATACTTAATTTATTTATTTTTTCGAAGTTTGTAGATAGAATTCGTTCGGTTTAGGGGGAGAAGGGAGATAAGTGGAATACTAATTTTTTGAGTACAAAGGAGATATGTAAGATTTTTATTTTTACCTCCCATACTTTTCCATTGTGCTTGGCAAACCGCTGCTACTCCTTTAAAAAAAATTAAGTATTCAGTTTCACTTACATAAATGAAAAATTGCAGATGTAAACTGTATTATTAGCGAATTTTCTTCACTAAGTTTACAGCAATGCTGGAGGTTACGTTAAAATAAACAACTAACTGCCTTTCTTTGCCAATAGGGGCAGCCCCTATTTACCCTTACAGACAATTAGGTTAAAATATGAACGAATGTGGTTGTTGGTCAAATTGAGTGTGAACTAATGGACAGCTACGGAGGAATCTATGTAGGTATTCAAATAGAGATCTTGAATATTCCAATACATGCATTTTATATAGCCTCCATCGGCCACAATTATTGTCTAGTCGTTGCCAATTCTATATATTATGATTCATATAAAACTAAAGTTCCTACACAGCTAAACTGGGGGACCTTGGGGATTGAGGGAGCTTCAGAGAGGTATCATGTAATGTTGTAATTAAATATCAATTTTATTACGATTTTCATCCTTTAGAATCCTGGGAAATACATATTAGCTCTGAATATCCACTTAGATTCAATTTTTATGTGATAGCATGATTCTAAAACATGAGAGAAAGCCGATCTGTTTTAAAATGAACTTGTACTTTCTAATGAATTCAGCCGTTGGAGCGTCAGCCTTGACAGTTGCGTGGAAAGGCAAGCAAGTCAAATTATCCTTTTTCAAGATTCCAGTTTTCTATTTTTAGATTCTCTCTCTTTCTACCTACTTCTGCGTGGCGTATTTGGCTTAGGCCTTATTAGGAATATGGAATGCCTTACTGGGCTTATCTGTATTACCTATTACTGCACTGTCGATAAACGTTGTCGGGTCTGTTACATCAAATCTATGCAAATGCATTTCTTTGTCTGCCCCTGCCTTTCGGCCATTTCACTCTTCGTTCAATGACCTCAGCCCACATGTTGTGCCCTCCCTTACTACCTCCGCTCTTTCACGACTAGTTTTAGCAGATTTCTCTCAAAGTCAATCTGTTATAAAGTTGGTGCCAATAAAATACACTACAGTGTAGTAAATATCTGAATATTTATACATCAGGTCGAACAGTTGAATTACTTAATTCGTAAATCTCATTATTGTGAAGAATCAAGTTTATTGTATCAAAGTAACTGACTTTTTTTTTCACTGGTTAACGAATTCAGATCTATAAAATACAATTTTTTACTTATTGAGACGCTGCAGAAGAAGGTACATCATAATTGCATAAATATAGTTTAAAATGTCAGGTTGGTTATTTGATCCGATCATTTATCTATTATGATGAGGTATTATCGATGTCAAGCTACGATTATGCAACAATGAAGCTTTCATTTTTTCCTTGGTGGTTACCGAACAGGCCTGAGAAATTTACCACAGTTCTAATTGGAGAATGGAGAATTTCCATAATTATTTAGAGATGATAGATTCAGTAAGTTTGAAGCTGAAAGGAGTTTCAGTTCCCCTCGCAGCAAATCGTCGTCTACATATCTCCCTCACGCGCCCATGCCGAAAAACTGCTTAATAAGCTACCGAGGGTGGCGCATCCGATTTTATATAGCTGTGTAATAATTGGGCTTTCTACCAGCTTTTCAGGTGCCCACTCAGCAACGAAAGGCAGTTGAGTAGCTATTTGAATTACCAATCTTAGAGCATAATGACACGAACGCGACAAAATGGCTACTTGACATTCCTTCAATGCCTTTTGACAGCCCTGACCTTTCGTGAGTTGTTAAGCTAAACAATTAACACTTGTCTTATTAATTTAGCAGGAACAAAATACCGTTTCATGAAAATTCCCTTGACGTTTCCCTCCCTTCCAATCGTCTTTATGTTATTTTAAGCTAAGACACGGCATTGTCTATTTCATAAAACTATAAGTAAACTGTTCGAGAACCTAGTTACCAGATTAAGTTTTAATATATTGGTTCTATAAGATATAATTTATTTCATATTAAAATTAAACTAATTAGTTTCTTTTTGTAGAACTGACTCGTCCAATTGTTGAACTACCCATACTTCTCTGACTGATCTTTACCCTTCTACGTTTATAATCCATTCATCACTTCCATCAAAAATGGAACAAACATTTTTGTTTATTTATTTATTTCAAATACATATCCCCCGTGTGTGTTTATGTTGCTAGAGACTGTTGTATGGCAAGAGTCCAGTTCGATTTTTTTCCGTAGCAGTTTGATTAACGAGTTTCAGCCTCAGACATTATTTACGGAGTAGCGATATGTTAGCAGCAAATACATTCTCATATATGTGGTTTGTATTTGTTCGATGGCTTTAGGAATTAGCGATTAGTTTTATCTTTGCATTTTATAGAACATTGTAGGTGTATTAAATTTTCGTTTTAATGAAACAGTAGCACGAAGTAGAAGTTAATATATATAATTATAAATAACTTTTTTATATTGAAATGAAATAACAAATCACAATACTACGATTGTCATTTTGCTTTGTTTTTATTAGTTTCCAAATAAGCTAATTGGATTGGGCAGTTTTGTAATTGCTGGGCTATTTATTTCACAAATGGATATAACATTGGATATGGCTCATAGATATTGTGTTTCCATGTTGTCAGTAATTAGCTGTTGCTAGCAAGAACAGTGAAAAGAGGCTCGTGTCCTTTGAGGCATTAGTCACATACCGTAGCGTACCACAATTACAGTTTTTCTACTCCGTCCCCACCATGCTGCAGCATCGTGAACCGTGAAAACCTAGCATTCAGCTACGGCAAGAAAATTATCTCCACCGAATTTTTACCTTTCAAAACAATTTCTAGCATCCATCAGCTTTCTCCAAAATTGTTCCTATTGTAACATTCTTTTTTTTACACTATGACTGTTTGTGCAACGTCTTTTCAGTACCATTCTTATCAAAGATACGTAACGGGCTGACTTCCTTTATTGGCATGCTTCACCGTTTATTGATTCATTGCTGCTACTGCAGTTCTTGAAATCATATAACTTCTCCATTATCTAATTATTTTTGCCATCAACCTGCGATTGATTTAATGTTTCACATCTTCTTAATTGTGAAAAATACAATCTTCCAAAGAAAGCGTTGAACCTTAATCCAAGCTTAACAGAACTGCTTGGAGACGATGAAGAAGTCATCAAAAGGCTTTTGGCATTCTTAATAGGAACTCATTTGTTTAAAGATATATAGATCCATCTATAGCTAATAGCAATAGTATATGAGTTATATTGTAATAAATAATTATTTGTATTCTAAGTTTAGGGACCTCTAAATCTCACATGTATGACGCACCTTTGTTGAATGTAAAACGATTCGTCTTGAACTCTTTTCTTTGATGAGATCTAAACACTTACAGTCAGATTCTGAGTAATTTTCTCAAACTCCTCCGAAATCATCCGTATGAAAGTAATATTTATTAATTTGAAAACAGGGATTGCGTATTTAATGTATTTCACATTAATTGCATGAAAATCTGCCAAGAACGGGTAATCAGTACTCCAGGCTTACTTAAGGTTCTGTCTCTTTAACTAAAAAAAAGAGATTTTTTTTTTAAATTGAAAATGCGTATTGAGACTGACTTGATATGTCCTTTTAATACATGATGATTACTCACTAACTCTTAGCTACATAGTTCTTACCATATTTTGTAATGTATTATAGAATTATGAAGTACATTAGTTTGCTTTCATTACCAGAACTGATCTTCCATTATGAGTGGTAATATACTTGTATATTTATTTTTAGTTACAGAATATTCAAAATAAGTGGGGATACTCAAAATCAAAGATAAGCTATTTACTAAAAGTAGTTCTAGTAAATAAGGAGACAAGTTGGATTAAATTAAAAATGTTTAAACTTCTATATTATGAACGTTTTATTATCATATTTATATAGATAATTATTGTTTGACTAACAAGTTCTTATTGTTTTAGAGGAAGATATGGGCGCTCGGCAATCTAAGCGGTCGGTGGACATATCTGCGACGCCGAAGAAGGACGCAGAGGGTGAACAGTCAGCCGAAAGGCTAGAAAAGTTGGAGGAGGGTGACGTTATCAAGGTGCAAAACGGTAATGCGCCCCATGCAGAAACCCCAACTCAGGTAAACTGATTTATTTATTTTATGTCATTTTTTATTTCATATCTTGGGTAAAAAGGTAATGCCAAGCATACCTATTTAACATATTTAATGAGAGTACTTTCACCCTTCACAAGATCTTATTTTGTCCTGCTAAGTCCAATTTTCTCTGATGATGGCTTAGTCTTCCCAACCTCATCCCTTAGGATATTGTTTTAGTGGATCCTTATATCGTGAGCACAAGTAAGGGTTTAGTACAAGATGAAAACGCAAAAATTCAATTAATACGGTTCAGTCTCGTAATACATTTAAATCTGCAAACTGCAGTCCCTTTGCATAACATTTTATATTTGCCGGGCATATAGATATTCATAGCTCGTTTTGTGAGTTGTATTATGTATATACATAGCTTAGCTGAAGTCCTTCGGCTTTGCTCGAGAAATATTGAGACAAGAATCCATGTGTCGTTATTCATTGTAAAGCTTCACTTTACAAAATTTTCTCACGTTTCCCGTCTAAGCATTTGCATATAGTTTTTGCCTTATAGCTCTCTGGGAACTATGAAGAACGAATGTTGATAAGATTCTTGTTTGTAACGTAATTCTGTTTCTAATAATCGTTCTCTCAATCCAAACAATTATAGCTCTTATTAATCATAGGATTGTTTTCAACATTATTAAGCACTTTATAGTAATCTACATTCCTTTCCTATCTAAAACGGTCAATGTGTGCGGTACATCTTATTTTTTCTCCAAGCGCACCCATTATCCTTAATACCCTATTGTACGTGTAAATTCATAATAAGTAAGCTAAGAAGTGGCTAATATGTTAAAGCATCAATATTATTCAATAGTATAATGTCCGCTTTTTCTTCTCAACAATCTTTTTCCCCCAATTTTGAGGTTTAGCAACGTGAGTTGAGGCGTTGGTCTAAACACGCTTGTCAATCCTAGTCTATTGGTTACATTCCCATGTGTGCAATAGTAATTTATTTAGTGACGAACTCAATGCAACCCTTAGTAACATAAAGTGGCCGTAAATAGAGATCATGTACCAATTTTTGGGACCTCTAAGATATTTAATGTAAGAAGAAACCTTCTGTCGTATTCGTCTCTTTATACTCCTTCCTCTGATGAGAGCTTAATACTTAGTCTGTTTCCTTTGCTTATTAAATATTAAATGGATGATTGATTTCAGTGGAACTAACTTTTGTAGTTAAATAAATAAAAATGGATTAAGTCACGTATCATCAGCTTATCAGATGTATATATACATATCTCTCCACCACTTTCACTCCTCTTCATCGTTGTTTTGTTTAATTTACTTCGCTAGATTTTATGATTAACGCTTTGAATAATTAAATTAATCTTGGAAATGTATCGTTTTACATCATAATAAGTTACTATCAAGTCAAATATAACTACACACTTTCTATTAGTTTTAACGGACCAGTTCAGTTGAATTATTGTTTTTCGATTATTTTTTTTTAATAATTGTTTACTTACACGACATAGAAATATCAAAGTAATACGAATACCCCATTTAAAGAAGTAAAAAACATTTTTTTTGTACATGTTTGAAAAAAAAAATGAGAAATTAAAAAATCGCGAATTTTGATTCTGAAGAGACCCTCTTCGCCTCGCCCATGCAAATGATAGTTTATAGAGGAGCTAATTCAAATCTTCACATACCAGGTTTCATTTGTTCGGTTCAGGCGTTTGCACGGCATCAAATTGTTGAACTATATTTTTAAGAGTTTATCTTGTCTCGTTTATATATTATTAAACAATAAATATGTATATGCTATATTAACAAAATTTGTTTTGTGTATTTTTTTTTTGGAAACCACAATTATGCATCATGTCAAAAATGAAAAAAATAAATAACTTTTATTTGACTCGCCTAAAGCTATTATTTATACATTTCACGTTAAACTAATGATCAGTGGCGAAAATCGGACCAGAAAATGTTGGATTTTAACGAAGGGCAGCATGTTAAATATTAAATATCCGTTGATATGCGACTTGTCGAAAATCAATATACAGAGAACCTTATAGAAAAATAGAAATGATTTACTGTAGTTGTTATTTCAGTCATTCTAATTGCAATTTTAACAGATTATTTTGTATGCTTGTGATTTCGGGCTCTCGGTTATTGAGTAATTTTAGGTGGAATTATATTTGGCATTCTTGGGAAGTTCAATGTGTGTGAATATGCTTCAGAAGTGTTGATGAGAAATTTTAGAATGTGCTTAGGAAACTAGGTATTGTTAGTTTCGTTTTAAGTGGAGGTAGGATCCCTGTTATCAATGCATGTTTTCTTGCAAGACTGGTGAGAATAAGCAGCATGTAGCTATCTAGACCATCAATGGTCTTACAAGAATTGCAAAAAATCCTTGGGAAGGGGGGGGGGCTAGTTTTCTTACTAAGGGATAGCTCCTACAACATTATTTTCTCAGGGTATTCTCACACTTCTCAACTCCATCAACATTTGTGAGTTTAATTCTCCCATGGTCTGCTCCCTCGCGAATTTCACGTGTCATTTCCTCCATAAAATTGGACAGGTGATCAGATGATGGATTGAGCAGAAAGAAATGATAAATTTGTGTGGCTGAATCCCAGGACAGTTTGGTAGCTGTTGTATGGGGTAGAGAGATGGGAAAGGGTAGCCAGGTAGACGGGGTGGTAATCCCTCGCACCTGCTTCTCCCTTCTGGGAAGGGATTATGGAAGCCTCGGTTGGCCTCTTGTCCTCCTCTACTAGGGATACAGTTATTCACTCCCATCTTCTCACATTTATACCCTTAAATCCCCTAACTTCATCCAGTCTACGTCGAGCTGGGACAACATTTTTCTAGTCATTGCATTCCAACTCAATCCTGTTTTTGATTGGACTGTCACAAACATTATCGCGTAATTGTGACCTTTTTACTGGCGAGGGGGGGGGGGTTCTAAGAAGAAGCATACAATGTTAATAATGCTACGTTGAAAGTGGAAAGTGAACAAACTCATTCACACAATGGGCAATAGAATGTTTTGTAAACATGACTAAGGAAGATACCATATTTACTTTGTGCTGAGACATGTTCCTATTTGAACGATGGAGAGATGAATCGAATGTGGTGGAAATTACTTGAAATAAAATGAACTATTTGTAAGCTTCTAGTATACTTTGTGTGAGTCTTAGTTTTACATGTAATTCAGCGTTTAAATTTCTCGTTGGGCAACGATCAAACAATAATCACGGTATTATAAATGAAGAAATGAGTTGAAGAGCCTTTTGGTATAAGGGAGCGGTGAGTGGTATATGGCGGGCGGGCTGGTGAAAGCTCCGATCTGGAGTGACTATCTCCTAGCTCCAGAGTTCATTCCAATGTACCCTCATTCCAAAAGGACGATTTCTATATGGTGTCCCTTTTCGAAACACACGCTCTCGCGCGGCCCACACGTTCACTCGTTTGAGTTAATTAACGAAGATTTTTCGGTGTTGGTCCTCTGACAGCCAGAAAGCAGTGTCCTTGAACTGCAATATTTCTCCGACCGAACTTATCGAGAAACGTTTTCTGGTAAGACTCTACGCATTTGGAGTAAAGGGCCTCCCACCTGCTCTACGCTATTGCTTTCAAATAGTACAGCAAAAGGTTCTATGATGAAATTGCCTATTGTATGTAAGATGAAAGGATTTATTTTTGATAGACGCTATGAATGAACATTCTATGAGAGGAAGTTTCAATTTTTATTTGATCGATACCACACTCGATATTAAGCCATTTCATATAAAATTAAAGATTGTGGTCATTAATTGCCGAAATCGAACCAGGACGAATGGAGCTTTAGGGGAGGAGAAAACTAAAAATCACGAAAATCTCCGTTATTATTACTCTAATTGAAAAAAAAGTTGTATAACCAATCGTATTGATAATGTTACGTATTACAGTTCTAATATCAATTTTTCATTAACTTGATGATTTGTATGCTTGCCAGTTCGTGGTTCAGTAAAGCCTAATTTCCTATTTATAAGACTTATGAACATATCATTGCCAGATTACACCAGATACCTTGTTATCATAAGTTACTTAGGAAAGGTTGAATAAAGATGACAATGGGCAGAAGGGACATTGTGTGCTTTCCCTGCTCGCGAGAAATCAAATTAGTTTGCCGAGCCGATGGACTTCAAAATTTGAATGATGTTTCTAATAAAGTGGATCCCACTACGAGTAACTTATGGTATTAGTCAGACAAAGATTGTCAATTTCCTAGATGCGTAAATGTGAGTTCGTAGTATGCAACAGATTGGTTAATCGAAATATACGCAATAGTACTGTAAATGGATATTTCACTACGACCAGACAATGCTGCCTCTAAGAGGGAAGGATAACTCTGTTTTTCCTTTATGCATTATTTATGGTATAAATCCATTTTTGAATTATTTATTAATACATTCTAGATTAGACTTAAGTGGTTAGTTAGCAGATTTAATCGTAGCTGTATGAATGAGGGGGAAGGGCCAGGAGTTGGGAGCTTGCCGGAGGCCAGCAACTTTTTAAGGGACTTAAAAGCAATTTCATGCTTCGGATGATTAGTTCAATAATATCTCAATTTTCCACTAGCTCTCCTTAGGCTTGATTAATCTTAAAGTGCCCAATTACTTTACTAAGCTCTTCTTTTTTTTTTTCTTGTTAACGAGAAAACAGACGCCATTATGGTGTTGAATTATTATTGTTTTTTTTTTTTGCTTTGTATTTTAATTTTATTGAAAGTTATTTATCCTATAACCGAGAAGACTAAAACGTTTAAATGTGCATAAATACAAAGGTGATTAATATCAGTTGATATTTACGAAAATGATTATCTGCCATCTAGTGGCTTTTTCTACAACGGCTCACCAATCAAAAGGGCCTCGCACGCAGGAATTATTTATTTTAGTTGTTGAATAAATAAGAAGAAAGGGACTGATTATTTAAATGTACATTCTAGACTATTCGCGATCATTTTATATACCCGTTGTATACACATGACAAGGCTGTAGTGAAACAACAGTTTTAGTTCCCTGAGCCTTAGACCCAGCACGATAGCTCAAAATATCACGTTTTCAGTGATAGTAGAATCTCTGACAGTAAATATGGTGAGGTGTGGCAAATGTTTAAGTATGTTACCTCGGAATTATGCTGTGAATTAAGTTTGTTATGCTTGAGAGACATGGGGACAAGTAAAAATTAAAAAGTACAAATTTCCAATGTTTCAGGAGAAGAGAAAAAAAATCTATTTGACTCCTAAAATTATTTTGTGAATGAGGAAAGTGCTCCTTACACTTTGGAATGAAATGTTTTCATAGGTGGCAGATATTTTTCTTTATATATTTCTTAGTTGATGTTGAACCGTAATGTTTCAGAAATGATACTCCTGTAATAATATTTGTGTCTAATATCTAAGAATCGTAAAAAATCAAATGTGTGCTTTTAATGGTGGTGGCTTGCGTTGCAAGTGCTGAGAATTCTACGTCCTCTGTTACAATAGTAAATTGGTGTCTTCTTATCGCATTTCTCTAAAAAGAATCCTAATAAGGGGGTTGGCTCGATGAAAGGTTAAAAGCTAGATAATTATTACCATTCAGTAAAACTGTAAATGTCCGTAGCATTGTTCGACCTGATCTACGGGAGTTTTGGAGCTCACCCTATTGAATAATTACAGACCCCAATTAACCCTGCAGGAATATTTTAAAACGGTATTTGTAGAAGCTACGTCCACATTCCTTTGTAACTAAGGTCAATAGATTCACAACCGAACCCAACTTCCAAAGTTGATCAGGATCCTCAAGAACTACGTTTTAACGATCTTAGTTCTCCAATTTTGAATCAAAATTTAAAATAATTGTATGCCTAACTGGAATTATATGTTATTTTTAATTAAAGGGAAACGTCCCCTATATATGATCTATGGATTTAAAAAACAAACGGGAAATGACATAATGCACTTGAAGTATTACTTTTCCTTTTCATTCCTATTGCTATTCAGATATATGTTGCAATATCCCCTCCCCCCGGAAAATGCATTAAAAGTCAGTTAATCAATTAAGCCACTTTTAATTGTCTAACTTCAATAGAGCTGGAGGATAATGTTCTAAGTTCTATATTATGGTATTATATCTTGTGATTATGAAGATCTTGCTCTGCGTAGTTAAATTTGAATTGGCAATACTTGCTTTGAACTTATTTTGTATCACTGAGATAAAAGAACTGTGTAAAAATGGAACTATATTATTTTAAAGTATCCACATAAATATTATAAACCCTCTATTTTTGTAGGTTTTAATTCCTATATGTGGGTGTTTTAGGAAACGGCGGAAGACGGGACGGGAGAAAAGAAAGCGGAGCCAGCAGCTGTAAACGAGAAGGGCGAAGCGGCCGGAGAAGGGGAGCAGGCAACAACCCCTGCTGGCGATGCTGGAGCTGCTTCTCCTACCACAGCTGATGGTGAGAAGAAAGAAGAAACGCCTACCACACCTGAAGGGGAACAGAAGCCCGACGACAAGGCCAAGTCCGAAGAGAAGTCTGCTGACAAGAAGAAGGACAAAAAAGAAAAATCAAAGAAAAAATGGTCTTTTAGGTCAATCTCTTTCTCTAAAAAAGACAAATCCAAGCCTTCCATGAGCAGGGAAGAGTCAAAATCAAACGATCTTGCCAAGGAAGCACCAGTTCCAGAGGTAAGTTTTCATTGCCTAGTCAAGTTGAGAAAACAAGTTAAAAACCTGGGTCAAAAGTCAGGCACATCCTGAAATTTTGTAGGATGAGCTATTTCTAATTCCTGGGGTAGCCTAAATGACGTTGCATAAAAGACAAATATAGCCAAAGTACATGAATAAGTAATTTAACTAGTATATGAAAGCGAAAATAAAACAAATAGTCTTCTCGTCTGGCTGGTAATTGTAACCACATCTTCAATGGTTTGCAGTATCTCTGTTTCTCGTATAATGGCACGTTAAAAATGTTTTGTTTTTTTCTCCTTTTATCTATTTTCCCTCTCATTTAGAAATAAACTTGTTGTAAATTATGTCTAATAATAGATCTGGGCATTTCTTATGCATTTAGACTGTAATATGCAAAAATGTTGCAAAGATAATTTATTAAGAAGGAAACTTAAGCCGTCAAAAATGATATACTATGGGCAATATGAATTACTACCAAATATTAAGAAGTACATTAATTTTGTTTGCGTGTTGATCTATGAATATTCTGAAAAATCTCATGTTTTTACAAGTTTTAAACTACTTTTAAATTTTCTTTCTCGGGAATAGCGTGCTCGGTTGGTGAAAATAAAATGAGAAATTATAACGGTACCATGCAGTCGCCGTTAAAGTTATAGCTTGTCGTAAAAGATCCGCTAAGCATGAACAAGGAAGGGTAGAACTCCCCCTTTTAAATAGCTCTGTAACCTTAGTTATAAGTTGGAGTATAATCAACATAAGACCAACCACAAATGTAAAATATGTATGCTTAATCTCATTCCTTATATATTAATGAATTCTTGTTAATATACCTGTCCAGATATAAATGTATATTTTGGCTATATTTGTCCTGCTTATGAACCGCATAAATTTCAAGGTTCTATAAAGTCCCTTTATACTCGACATCTTTGCTGTTCATGTGTTAAATTTTCAGAACGAATGAATCGGCAAAGCCAAGTTTTTAGAATTTCTGAAAGTTTTAAGGTGACATGTTATAGATACGTGTGAACAGCATCAGAAATCATCAAAAATAATAATGAGCCAGTCGACTCAATAAAGTTGATGATTTCTCTATATATTTTTGATTGGAGGGGAGAAAGGACTTTAGATTACCTCAAGTTTTTCATATACTAAAATTCATCGTCTCATCCTTGCTAGAAAAATGTGGAGACCTGTTATCTATTAGTCTAATTGTATGAACAGGAAGGTTTTTAAGTATATAAAAGAAATTATTTTATTAATCTCCTAGATTATTTTATTAAGCTGTAAAATATTGAAATGATCATATTGGATTTCTTAAAACTGTAATTTATAAACCATTTAATCGTCAGGATATTAGCAAAGGCTGCTACTTATTTCATGCTCGAAGTGAGGTAGAAATTAATATGCATGGAAGCCTTAACGTTTTTCTGCTCCGTTTACATTGTAATTATGTTCACACTTTACTTTAGTAATCAATTAATTACTCTTTTACAGAGTGTGGGTATTCGCCATTACTGTGTTACAACTTATCAATGGTTGGCAATATAATGAAATAAATTTGTAAAATGATTTGTACAATTAATATCATTACTGTTATTATTGCGCAATTACTCTTTTTACGTCCCAGGGAAATGTGCATTCAAGAATCCAATGCGAAGGGAAATTAAACTACTCTTGGCAAATCGCTTAATTCTGAAAATATTGGATTGAGTACTCTTTATAAGGTTTGTAGGAACTATCTTAGTCCTAGGGAAGTATAGTATTATTTCTGGGGACTATAGACCCTCCTCCTCTCCTCCTACCGCTGGAGAACATGCCGTCACACCGATGCCCAAACCATCTGCTGATAAATATTCGAAAGTCTGTTTCAGAAAAATATATTCTTTTCTTTAAAAGAAAAATGTGTATTTTGACGCTCTCCTACTTATGGATAAAATAGTAAATCAGATTGCCTTGATGAAGAATTCCATTTATTTGTAAGTAAATTTACATATTTTTGGTTACATTTGAGTTATAAGTCCAGCTGAAATAAATAAGGTACTTCCTAGAGATTCATGAATTTTCACGAAAGGAAGTCATCTCCTGAAGTAGAAGTTGATAGGTAAACTATTAGAATGTGATATTCAGTAGTATTGATTATTTGAGTGGAAGGAGCCGGCCAGTCATTCTGAGTCATACTTGTTCCCTTGCTACTCCCATGACCTCCGTGTGTTCTTATGATTCCCGCTTTCAAACAATAGCTTCCTCCCACAATAAAGGCTTTCAGTCTCATTCTCCGCTTTATTTTTTTTATTTAACCGACACCCCATTAGTCACCAAATAATAACCCATTATTTATAATTTCGGTGACTTATTAAGCCTGTTATTTTAATTATAAAACATCACCAGCCACTTTGTCTATATCAAAATATGTCTTATACATTCTTAAGCAACTCATTGTTACTACGGTCTACACATGTATGATGTTGAAATAGGAAAGCTCAAAGCCGCATTCTCTGCTTTATTTTTTTTATTTAGCCGCTTAGAATACATGCCGCCATAAACTCTTACAATACATGACACGATGAATTATCCAAATCAATTTTGATTTTATATCAATTGAATATGCTTTATTTTGTAAATCAATCTATAGTACCTAATTTTATCAATAAACACAGTCGGGTTTATAAACTAAATAAAATATGACTCTTTGATCAATGGTTTCCTGGGAATTTCAATACTGTAGAAATTTGGTCCAAAATATCTTTTGAATTTTGATTCTATTGAGCTACTGGAATTTCTCAAATATGTCCTTGACAAAGTGTAGGTATACCCCGATTGGAACATGGTGGTTCACTAATTTTGATGGCAGTTTTAATGAAAATTATAAACTTAAGTATAAAAACATCGGCATTACCAGCGCATCGGTTGCCTCGAAAATGCAAAAACTAGATGCTTTGGATGCCAGGGAGATCTGCCTTGACATGAACTGCGTTTGATAAGTATAAACGCTCGTCACTCCTAATTTTAATGATGAATACATAACGAGTTTTATGACCCGAAAACATTAATTATGAACAAAAATAAAATAATTAGTCTTTAAAATTAGATTTTTTGTTAGTTTATTCTCATGTCAGAAACTTCTGTTTCTAATTATTCTTTAGACCATAGTGGGTAACCCCCGGCCGCGGTGAGGATTGATCCAGCCCACAAGACATTTTGAAAAACCCATGAAATAAAAATATTGGACTACTAACTGAAAATGAGAAAGATGAGGAGTGATTTGTGAGTTTTGCAGTACTTATAAATGCAAAAAGTTATTTTCATTGATGAAAGTTTGCAAAACATCGAACAAGGCTGACTGACTAACGATAATTTGGAAAATTCTTTTCGTCTTTGTATCAGTGGAATAAAGACATCTATGGATTAGTTCCCCAAATTCAAGCTCTTTAAACACTACTTTTAAAAGCGGCCCGCGAACGTATTTGCACACTAAAGTTTGGCCCGCAACATGTCAAAGGTTGCCCACACCTACTCTAGACTATACGTCTGATAATATTTTTGATCTTTGCATTTTTTGTAAGGGTGCTATTGCGGAAGAATTTTCAAAATAAGCCTAACATTGAGATTTATTTGAAATATGTACGGCCTGCGTTGCGTTGAGCGGGATTAGAGTTGAGAAGTTGGAAGAGGTTTTGACTAAGACATTGGCCTGGAGTAACTTTAACGGTCATGTAGGAGGGCAGATGGAGGCACAGCTGCTGCTCCTCACCCCACTCCTCTGCATTCTCTCTAATGAGCACTATTAACTCCTAACAGATGCTCTTTATATCTTTTACCTTGGATAATTTCCTATAGTAATTTAAACTCTTTGGCTATCACTCTCTCAGAGAGATTCATTCATTGTTTGGGATTAGTCCGTTTTCGAATTCTAAATATCCAGGCAAACAAGATTTATTTATAATTTTGAGTGGTTTGGCCATAAGATTCTATGATGGAAACATGATCTTTATTGGAAGAATTCATAGAATTGACCTCAAATCATCTCTCGCTTTAAGTTATTAATATACCCCACTACCATGTCTGATTTGTTCAGACTACTATAGTTACTAGTTCTTAGCTAATGTATAATTGTTATTGTTATTTATTAACGCCTACTTAGAACTACTAAGGCTAATGTATGTTTAGATTGGTCTTTTTCGGCCTATTTTAGTTTCCTCTGTTTAAAAGCATTTAACAATGAATGTGAGCTAAGTAATTGCCGTAATTTCAACTTCTGGGTCTGTTTGGTAACAATGGTTTCTTTTAATGGGGTTTCTCAGACACAAACCTGAGCGGGGTCATTGTCCTCGTAAGGCAAGACGAAGGAAGTGCGTTGGAGGACGGCGTTCCTCCCGACTAGAATAGCAGCATTTGCCGACATAATTAAACAGAGGTGATTGAGGTAGCCATGCTGAGTCAGGAGACGAACCTTGGCTCCAGTTTACTACCTATTAATCGCCTTAACCTCCTCTGGAATGTTAATTACCTTGGACCCTTTCATTTACAGTCTATTCTCACCAATCATCCTACACATTGTTCTAATAGTATGAAAAGACAGCTACTTGCTCACGTATTAGGCCCACCTAAGGACACCCCCCCCCCCCCCGTATCTCTCTCTCTCCTTCCCTCTGTCTCCCCCACTCTCTTTTGCTTATAAAAACAAATATACAGCTTTTGAATCCTAGTTTTTGATGGAGCATCCTGTGATAATATTGTGGTTTCATGGTGGAAACTGTGTAACCACCTTATTTTTCTGGGGCATGTAGACTAGCTTCTGAACCATCTTTGGCGGCAGGATCAGACAATTCGTGGCTTGGCTTAAACTGGCCATGTTGAGCTGGGTGAAGCCGGCGGGTAGTGGGCAGTAGTCCCTTATTTAATATTATGGAAAGGGTGGGGTGTATAAGGGGCGGACGGATGGCAGGGCGGGGCCCTCCCTTCACCATAGCAACCAGCCACCAGCGTCTGGAATCGATCTCCGCCACAGACACCCACGCTAGCTCCATACCTCCCTCTACAATCGACACATCTCAAATCACAATATTAATACAATCACTACCTTCAGTTATTCACTCATATATTATTTAAAATCATGTTTTATTCAGTTTAAAATACATTGAGTAATTTTGTAACACTGTGCTGATCAGTCAGCCATCAGGCTAGAGGACCATGTGAAACAAGCATTGAATTATAAATAAAATAATGATTAGATAGAACCCTCAATGTCTGTTCTTCACTCATTAAAAATATTTAATTAGTATTTCTCCTCAATTGTTTTAGGTTATTTCAAGTGAGCATGAGCAATGTACTTATACTCGTCTTGTCCGGCCCCATGAAGTCGACGAACTCATGAGTCCCACTCCGATATATCTTTGTTTCTCCACTACTGAGCTTATATACCTACTATTTCCTGTATTAAAAAGTCCGTCACACAAGGGCTGCGTTAAATAAGCAGGTTTCCCACATGCGTCACGTATTTGCATTTATCTCAAAACGTAAAAGTTCAATGAGAACAATATTTGGTATTTAGGCTTCAAATAATGTGCTTCTTAGTATAACAGCTTATTGTTAATAAGGCAGTAGGAGGAGTTTAACTGAAGGCCAAAAACTCACACATGTAAATATCTCGGTTATTAATCAAGATTATGAAAAAAACGTACATAACAACATTTATAGAACATTACATTTGTAATAATATTGATTCTATACAAATTTTCGACCCGACGCGAGATATTTGGAATATTGGAAATTCCCCCTTTAAATCCCTCCTCCCACTAGTCCGATTTAGCCGTTAAAGAACTTAAAATGATTAAACATTGGGACGTTTGCTATTTCTAGGTATTTTCTCATAATCATACTTGATAATTCGTTACTTTGGTCAAAACTTTGACTACTTAAAAAATAATCTGGTGACTCTTATTGGAGAAATGTTCTGTCGCTGCAGATTTTGCAACTTCTAATTTCCTGATGATTTTTTGGAACATAATCTAGTGTTTTCCATCTTCTTGTTTGCCCAATTTATCTTAAACTATAGGCACATGCTATGCCATTCCTGGAGTTCTGTACCACAGCTCATCTTTTGTACTTCCTTTTACAAGAGATCTTATCTTCTTGATGCAGGAAATCAGTAAATAATATTACCTCCAACAACCTGTTCATTAAAGGAAGTAGGGAAGGTCAGCCATCAATGAATTTATCATGGGGCTTCGATTTGCCACTTGGTGAAACTAGAGCTGTGGGTTTGATTCCTGTGTAAGAAGTAGGATAGTGAACAGACATGGACCATAAGCATGATGGACTTTCACTGGCTAGCTTTTCCATTCCGAAGCAAAGTGCTACTTATCCATTTGTTAAATTAGATAATTTAATGGGAAGCTATGTTGCTTAGAAGTCCTGTGCATCATTAGTTTTTGATCATTTATTTTAAAAGGTGTTTTTAAATCTAAATTGACTACACGAGAATAACTGAATTATAGAGTAAGGTTTTATATTTTGGAGCTCAGTTAGGCATGTGAGTTAATGCACTTGGTAAACTTGAGTTGAGTTGGGTTTGGTTCTCACCTGAGTAATAGGAATTTATTTAGTAACAAGCTCACTAAGTAAAATCCTTAGTCCCAGCCTGGTTAGAAAATGGTGGTAACCATAGTTAAGGAGATAAATAGTTAGCTTAGTCCCAATTAGTCATAGTAGTATAAAGTAGCAATAATAAATTACATTTACAATTTCTTGTGTTGTAGGAGGGTGCCGTAAAGAATGGATCTGAAGAAGCAAGTCCATCTGAACCTGAGGCAGCTACTCCAGCTGCTGAAGAAGCACCTAAGGAAACTACTGTCGCCACCGATGAAAAGAAAGAAGAAGCCACACCTGCCGCATCTTTAGATATTAAAGTAATTATAATAGTTTAAAAATCAATATTTAATACCAAAAATAAAAATAGTCAAGAATAGTTGAGCCTGAGTTGATTGGGGTTTAGGGACTTTATACTGTCACTGCCTCAATGTTGTTATCTCCAGCAAATATGATTTGTTTTAGCTGATTACAAGATTGGCTGAGCTTAAGAAAGGTTTCGTTTAAAATAAATGAGTTATAAACTTGTATGGTTATTTTTGTTTTAAGGGAAATATGTTATTTTTAAAAATGATTCAAATATCCACCAGTCCTACCTAGGAGGTGACAAAATTGAGATTTGTACATATTATGCACACACTCATGGTGCACCCAATGTCTTAATATAGGGAAGATATATCGCAGAATTAGTTGGATCTGTAACAGAATTTGAGCAGTTGATGGTGTTAGGGTCCACAATAAATATGGAGTAGACCAGTTACAGTGATTTTATAAACAAACCAGAGACATAACACTATCATTTTGTGGATTACATATTTTGGATGTATCGTCCAAGTATCTAGGGGGGATAGTAACTGAGAGCAGCATCGTAGAAGTTTTCATTAAATCTGGAATGTTTGTGGAGATGAAATATTTTTATACTTAACAGAAAGTTCTCCAGTTCAAGAAACTGTGAAACTGATAATATAGAAACAGAAAGACTGCTTCTCTGGAAAAGAAAATATTGGGAGCCCTTGAGGAGCAGCACATGTGGCGTGTCAGGTGCAATACCAAACTAATGGATTCTTTTGTTAAGCCTGATGTCATATGTGCTTAAATAAAGAGCAGATTACATTAGCTGGAACATGTTGAACGAATGGAATGTATATGTATCAGACATCCCAAGAAGATGATATATGGTATACTTCGAAGAAACAGGAAGGAAGATAGGCCCAGGCAGAGGTGACTTAATGCCTTGGGGGGGGGGGGTGTTGGGCACTAACAAATAGAAGTAATGAAGGGAACCATGAGGAATGGTTACAAATGTTAAGTATGTCCTATTGTAAACAGGCCCAGGTCCTTCCAAGTCTGTAGAATCATGTGAGCAAAAAAATATTGAAATTAAACACCTCCAATACTAGTTCTTAACATTTTAAATATAGCTTCAATAGAGACTAAACAACAATAACTTGCCCACTTCCTCTTCGCATTAATACTGAAAATCTTCAGTTATAAAACTAACATTCTTCTGTTTTAATTACAATATAAACAGACATAAAGAAAATTAGCTTGGAGGGTGATATAAACTTGCATAAATATTTTAGCTTGGAGGGTGATATAAACTTGCATAAATATTTTAGCTTGGAGGGTGATACAAACTTGCATAAATACTTTTTTTTTGTAGTCTTAGATGTTACAAATGTTAATTTAAAAGTGAAAAATATATTTATGTCCTATCAATTAATGTGTCATTCCTGGAATACAATAGCTGGTATTGTATAAATCCTAATATTGTTGTTCTGTAAATATCACTTGTAAAATGCTATTTTTAGGCATGACACTCAATAATGTTTATTTTATTCCAGTCTGTTGTCACATCACTGTCTAGTACAGCAGAAAGTGGTGTGCAGAAGGTTGTGGAAGAAACTACCAAATTAGTTACTGAGGCTAAAGAAGCTGTTAGCACAATTGTCGAAGCTGGATCAAAACTGGTTGTAGAAGAAAGCAAGACGACTACCATCACAGAATCTGCTTCTATTATTAAGACGAGCACCAAGACTATTGAGGTAAATTAATATTGCAGCAACAATGTATTTAAAAGCTGCTTTCATCTTAAGCAAACTGCACATTCTACTTTGTATAGTTGCATTATTTTAACGCTCAAAGAATCAATCCATTAGTAGCTAATTTGTTCCTACTAGTGTTGTTGTTACATTAGTTCTACTAATGCAACATTCTAGTGAGCATTTTAAACATACCCTCTAAACTCAATTATTTATTTTAAAAACTAAGACTGTAAATAAATTAAACAGTATAATTCGGGGGGGGGGGTGGGGTTGTGTTTATTATGTAGTTTTATTGTCCTTTATATATTAATCTTGTGTTTAAAATGTAGCACATGAACCAAGCTGCCTCTGAAATGTTTTAAAATAAAAACAAATTGTCCATCTGATTTTTAAATCTAATTATAGTTACTCCTTTCTCATCCAGAATAACTCTTTTTAATCTTGGAATGGAAAAGTTTCTAAAGCTTTAACTTTTATTTTACAAACATTGATTTTAAATTTCATCTTATTAGTTATCGACTATGGTTCTTGGATGATGGGGATGATTTATATATTACACATAAATAATTGTTTAAGTATCAGCCTTTTTTCCATAATGTTAATTTAAGCAACAAAAAGTGCTTTCAGTGCAGATCTCCATTGTTAGTACCTTTTTAAAAGTACGCTGCCTTGACTCTTAAGGTCAATGCTGCACACCTTTTAACAGAACATTATCGATGGAGTTTGTCTTTGGGATGCTGTTGTAAATAAGCATTGTGGTGGAATGGCTGTGCTCATTCTATAGATAGTTTCAGACAATTTACTCATTTAACCAGTTGTTATATCTTAGAAATTGTTCAAGTTATTTCACTTATTGAGTAAGTAGCTATTATGTTCACCACACCTCCATAACATTTCCTTGTTTGGAACCACTGATGTACTTATGCCTTTGTGAAGGAGTGGCACTTTTTCTGTTATTGCAGTATTCACATTCAGCAGGGCTGCTTTCACTGTTAATGCATGTTTTTGTAGTTTATGGTGTGAGTGGTGTGTTTTCTTTGTACAGTTTAGTAGGTAGTAATTTATTATAACTACTTAGACTGGCCTGCTGGAGGGGTTAAATATTTTGATAAATATAAGTGTCTGCGTACTCTGGAAATCAATAAATATTTTACTAGTTACGTTTTATTTCTCGTAATTAAAATGGATAATAATTAGACCTATCATATTACTTTCCTTCTCTTCTCTCTGCGCTCTGTTTGAAATAGGGTATCATATTCAGTTTGCACTCTTAGGAACCCCCATGTAACTAATCATTATCAGAAACATTTTTTGTTGTATAATTCATTTTACTTATTAATTACCAACTTTTCAGATCTCTGAAATGATAGGGCCCGGAGTCTGACAAAGTACTCTTGGATTGCAGAGATTTGTAGATGTTTCGTTTAAGGGAATAATGATTTTTCATGCATGAATAAAAGAAAAAATGTCACTGGGATAGAGAGACATGAATACTGCTGCCATGCACAAAAGGGGCTACAAATTTAAATGCAAAAATTGTAGAGATCACAACATTTCATTCCTCAGCCCTTTTGGCTGAGAGCCCCGATGTACATATTGCTCAGAGAAATTAACCACAGACCAACTCTTTGTATTAGATGGATGGTAATACAAAAGTTTTGCTACTTTTTGAATAGTATTATTTGTATACTTGACCCGTTCTGTATCAGTCATACTTGTCATGTTAATCTGTAAGAGTATGTTAAACCAGTCCCAATGCTGCTCTTATAATATTAATTCTGAAAAATTTGTGTACTTTTGTGGTATTACTGGAAACAGCTGGTGCTCGAAAAATACATGAAGTGGAGGAGAGGGTGTTGTGACTGAAGGACTGTGCTATGTTGGTTTGGGAATTTCAACAGTAATGACACCACCCTTGAAGGTAAACCAGCACGTTCTGGAAGAGTGGAACATTGAGGCTACAGAATGGGCTGGGCTGTTAATGAAAATCCATCAACTAGTACCCACCAACAGTCAATTATTCTTGTCCCTTCTAGGGAGACAATATGCTGTCACCTCAAATCTCTTGGTATAAATTTAAGCGGTATGCTGATTTGTACCCCATTATTTGATGGCTGCCCAAAAGTTAGATAGTAGATATATAACTGTTCAAACAACTTCTAAAAACACTTGCAGGGATTAGATGTTTCTATTACTTGCAAACAACTACTTTAAGAGTTACTCCAGGAAGCAAAATGTATACTCACTATTAAGAACAACTTTTTGGTTCTTCTCCAAGACTGAATAAGGTGAGTGGTTTTCGAGGAATGAGCCCTGAGAAAGAGTTTTAGAGCCTGTGATAGAAAAGCACAAAACTTGTAGGATGGCATTTTACCTGATTAAGAAGGAATAGGTTGTGCTAGTTGTGCTTCATCAAAAGAGTGAGGATTTTATTGAGAGAGTGGGCCCAGGAAAATACTGCGTGTTAGACCAGTTAAGACAAGGAGATGTGGGAGGTCCTGGCAAAGGTGACTTCATGACCTGAGTGATGACTTGAAAGCTGATGATCTGGATCGGTGGATCCTAATTCAAAGTTAATTGTTTAAGATGGTAGCTGAAGCCCAGAGCCTTTCCTCCTTTTAACTAACATTGAATCGTGGTCACATAATGGTGACAGGGATTATACTGTTCCTGTAGATTAGTTGAGTGATTCATGTAGTTTTCAGCAAATTTGTCTATTCACTCCTTCCTGGCCATTTGAGAAATTAATTGGGTAAGCCAAGTCGTATTATGAACCTGAGTGAATTTCAAAACTATAGATTTTCAAATACAATGGACTCAATTTTAGCAGCTTATCGTTTAACTTTATTCAGAATGCTCCTGTTTTCATATCAGAATTAGATAATATTGTATTTTTTTCTTGAATTAACTATGTTAGATTGATAAATTAATACTTCTTGTTATATAGTAGCATTATTATTCGTATTTTCATAATTCAGATTATCTGCATCCCAATAGGTTGATTCAATTTGCTTTAAAGAAGTCGTTAACAGATTCAGTTCATTATTTTTTATACAGAAAGTGTATGTGATTTTAAAAGCTCTGCTGAAGCTGTAGAATATTTATCATTTTATTAGTGGTTCCTACAATTTATTTGCCCATTTGTTGTTCACTAGTTTGACAATTTCTCAAGCTTTTGATGAAAGTTGTTGGAAATAATTATGTTACAACGTAGGGTTATAGCAAATGGAGTGTGGTATCTAAAGTCATCTGGTTTATTACCGTGGTTTAAAGATGACAAAAATTGATATTTCCCTTGCAGATTGTTGAGGAAACAGTTGCACCACCTCTACCAGCAAGCCCACCACCTACTGAAGCTCCCCCACCAACTCCCGTTGCACCACAGCCAATCCAACAGCATGAGCATGAGGTATCTTATTTCTGCACAAAAAATAATGTACATATTCTTCTTTTTTCACATATCTAGAGTATAATCAACCAGGTAAAATGGAAAAAAAAAAACAAAAAAACTACGTATCATGAAATAACCTTTAACATATATGGACTGCTGTTCAATGGTTGTATGGAAAATTCAGTGTCATAATATTTAATAATATAACATATATGCATTTATTTATTTTTTACTGTATGCTCCCAAAAAATTTATTAAGTTGCCTTAGTAAATGACTTGGGTATTGATATTTTCACACAAGAAATGAATTAATATAATCGTGAAATTGAGTGTGACCAATCAAGTTAATGTCATGACACGAGTTGTGTCACCATTGGCTGCAAAATTAAAGTTAGTAATTTAATTTGTCCATCTAATAGTAATCCTCAAATGAATGGGATTATTACAAAAGTAGGAGTCAAACATATTACAAATTAAGAACATTTTAACCAATTTATGAATATGATAATTGCCCGTATTTAGCATGTATGAATCTTGTCTAGTACAACTAGTCTTCTATATCTATATGATTTTCTATCCGAGCTTAGAATGTTAAAGGCTCCTAATTTCTTAAGTAAAATTATTACATTAGTTATATCAGTTTTGAAAACAAAAATATTTCCAAACGCCAGCCATTTTTAGTACAGCACATATTACAAAATGTAAATAATAACATACAAAAACAAAATATTAGCAACAAACAGAATTACAACTTTAAATTATTAACTAATTTTCTCTTCAAATTTCTAAGAAAACCTCATTTTAAATAAACTATTAATTTATATATATTAGTAAAAACATTTATTCTTTTAAGATATTGTCCCTTTTTAAGAGTGGAAAAGTTGGGCTTATTTTTCACCTTCCTTTGTATATCATGGTTATTTTACATAATAACCAAAAGTGGTATAAAACTAAATGTGCAATCTCATTAGTTTCTAAACAATTTTCATACAGCTCTGACTTGTAATTGAAATTTTTCCGGTTAGATGGTACTTCAATCATTGTATGTACTGAGTTCAACTCATTTTAAATAAGTTCATCTTCATCTAAAATTAAATCATCTACAATTAAAAATACATTTGTAAATATATGTTGATAAATATATATAGGTTGTGTTACATGATTTTATTAATTGAGTAATGCTTTACATTTTTATTTTAAAATATGCATGTGTGTTGTGTGGTTTTTTTTGTTATGCACTTTTATTTCTCTTTCACTACATATGAAAAAGGTAAAGAAAACATTTGTTTAGATAAATTTACTGAATACAACAAATAAAAGGGTGGTAACCTGTATATAAACCCATCCCAATTATAATAAATAAATACATAAAAATAACTATTTAAAGAAACTGTTGTTCACAGGTGGTCACCAGCATTACTTAACTAGTAATGTGTGTTGAAGTATTCTGTATCTGTGAATGTGAATTAATTAACTTCTCATGCTCTGAAATCATTATCTAACTAAATTATTATTTCATGTTCATATCTTTAATTAGTCCATTAACTAACTATAATAGCATACATTTTATTTAGTTTTTTTTTTATCATAATCATTGGAATAATTTATATTTAATGAAATAATTAATTAAATTACTTATTATTTAAGATCATTTTTACTATTTATTTTTTATGTTGGAGTTGTATTGTTTTAGTTTACTGAGGTTTATTATTAGTACTGGGACCTGAGTTGTTATTAAGCAATTTTCCCAACAATCTATAATATATATAACGACAATACAAGCACATCAAAATATTTTAACATTTTTTTCAAAAAACTTGTTTATAGTTGGCACAAAGTATCTTATCTTTCTTTATCGGATTTCACTTGAGAATGACTATTGATATTGTATTTTCTTTATTGTTTTTCTTGAGGTAGCAATTGTAGATTTCTTTAATGTCAATTTTTAGATACATATATTAATTTTGTAGTTATTTTATTATTTTAGCACTTTGACTTTAGTAAAAAGAAAATTAAAATCTTTATAAATAGGTTATATTGTAATTCTAGTGACAAGTATTATTCTTTTTTCTTTAATTAGGAAATGAATGGAGGTGGTGAGGGTATGGCTGAGATGCCAGAAGAGAATGGACTCTGCGAAAATGAAAAAATTGATGATGATCACGAAGATTTACCAAAGGTGAATGGCCACAATGAAAGCCCAGTCCAAGTAAGTTATTATTTTTATTTGAAAAGTGTCCTTTATAGATAGATTTATACTTGTAATGCTTTTTAAAATTTATGAAGATTAAGGTTTAGTATCCTATATCATACGAGTGTAGAGAGTTTAGCTTTTATTGAGTAGCAACAAACTACTAATGATTGAAACCAACTTTATTCTGATGTGCTTTTAGCAGATTTCCCTTAAGGGAAATCAGCTATTGAGGTTGTACTCATGACACGATTTTCGAAATTTTTCTTCAAATGTCCATCGATCCTACCCAGGAGATGACGAAAATGAGGTCCGTTCAAAACTGTATGTATATGTATGTATATATATATATTTGTCTGTTACCGCTCTAGCGGTCACAATTTTTATTTTATCTTTGCTAAACTTGATATATAATCGTTTTATACAAAAAGACAGATCAAGTTCGTTAACGGCTGAAATCGGACCAGGGGGAGGGGGGGGTTTAGAGGGGGAGAATTTCGAAAATTCTTAATATCTCCGTTATTATGCGTTGGATTGAAAAATTGTATAGAACCAATCTTATTGCAAATTTAATGGTCTATAAATGTTGTTATGTACATTTTTTCACTATCTTGATTATTGACTAAGATATTTGCCTCAAAATATAATGTGCATGCATGTGCTCCCTCTCTCTCTCACACACACACCCCTTGTAAATCCCCATGTCCATTTAGAATTACTCTAAACTTGTCTACTTATAACAAACTTATCCATTTATAATTATAACGTCTATTTGAAATGAAACTTGTTTGCTCTGTGCCATTTTAAGAGCATTAAGATCTTATTTTCCTGATGACAATACACCACAATAACATGAAAACTAATTGCATTTAGGTAAACTGCCTAATTCAAGAAGGCAACTTTTTTTCTTTTCTTTTGTAGACGCCCAATAGGGTTTTGCTCATAGACTGTTTCCTTTTTTTTTTTTTGGTAACAATTTACTCCCCCCCCCCAAAAAAAAAGGAATTGGTAATGATTGATATAATGACAAGGGCCTTTAAGAGTGATCTTACACTTTAGAATATGTACTCCTACTGACATAAACTCATTAATCGTTTGAAACAATTACTGACTACATCGTATCAATTTTTTACGTATAAAAATACATTTCTATTCATTTATATTTCTTATATGAACAAACTAATATTGTTTACTTATTATTTTAGGTTGAACAGATCACCGAGTGTCTATTGAAAACTACAATTGAAGACAAAGTTGTAAGTTTTATTTATTACCATACTTTAGTAACTATGCTTATCACCTTACTTAAGGGTCATTCCATCTCAAATCAACCAAAAAAAAATGATTCCGACACCCATGATTTCAGATTTTGCTGAATTTTATTTTGGGGGTTCTATTCATTGATTTAAGAAACCATACCAAATATTTTTGATATATCTTTAACGGTTTGGATTTTATGGCCTCTTAAAGTTTTGTGATTTTAGTGTTTTCTATCGATTAGGAACTGTAAAGTTAATTTGTTTTCATTTCAAAAATAATTTGTAACTTTCTTATTTACGAACCAATTTTGATGGAATTTTTTGTGTGTATTCATAAATATATTTAAAAACAATAAAAAAATAAACTAAGGTACCAAGTAAGTATTTGTGGGCAGAAAAAAATTGCAAAGTGTCAATTTGAGCTTTTCAGAAAGCAAATATATAGTTTCACGTAAAATTGAATATCTCCAAAAGGGAAAAGGATAATCATGGAAATCTTTTTTTATTTATGTTCTAAGACATATGACCTACCACCTAAAACAATAAAATTAATGGTTATTTGACCCCTTCATTGTTTATTCCAAGTTTAAAAATAAATATATAGAAACATTTAGAAATTTGTAAGAATTAGAAGAAAATGATAAATAAAGGTAACTAAAAAAATAGTTTACATAGGTTTATTGTACAATAAATACAGTTTACATTATTGTTTACCCCAGTTAAGTGTACTTTAATATATACAATTCTTATGGTTGTTTTGGTCAATTTTCTTTACAATTTTAAAGTATCGTTTAATTTTGCTTCAACCCTTGACATACATTGTTGAGAAAACTGGTACTTTCTTCCTTTCATTGTTTTTGAAGATTCCACAGTCGTAATAATATGAACAATGGGTACAGCACATATGTCCTCCTTTTTAGGCCAAGAAAATGATGCTGAAGGTCCATGGGGATGAAGGAACTGTACTGTGACATCTTGTTCTTTGGTGTTCACCTCACTCACCATGCCAAAGTACCACAATCTGTCATATACACAAGCAATGAAACATACTGGGCTTAAATCTTTCAATGTTACTTGACTCTTTGGTCGATTGTTCAATAAATTAAAAGTGAGAGCTGGTTTTTCGTCCTTGCTAATTCTTCGAGCCTCAATGGTTCCGGTTTCATCTATTGGCTGAAAGTTGTGAAATGATCTTGTCCCTGAAAGAGTTTGAACATCTTTAAAGCGACCTTCCAAAGCAGGACGAGTTATTTCAACTATTTCTTTAGATATGAAGAAAAAACTGACTTTTTCTATTCTGGTTTTGCAGAAGTCAAACATTTGAGCCACTGATATTATTTGGTTTTCTAAGGGTCTTTGCAAACTTTCCTTCCGAGCTAATCGTTTCACTGTACCTCCAATTCCATCACATTCTGTTTTACCATGACTAGTAGCAAAAAAAGACCATTGGGCCCGAATTTCAAAATCTTTCTCATGTAGGCACAGATTTATGAAATTGTACTTATTTTTGCACTGAGCAGCACACCACCCATCACTGAAGTAATGAACTTTTTTGATATGTGGGCGGTTTTCTTTCAAAAATTCAATCACATATTTTTGGATTTCATACACCATAATTACATCGTGTTTGAGGTCATCAGATATAATGCAAAGGGGTAGGACAACATTTTTCTCAGTTGCATCTTTGCAGTGTATGATGACAAGATGTATAGTGAAGAATTTGAGGTCCAGTGGTATCCTTGGGCTTCGTCTTGTAATGTGAATGAATATTTTTCACTAAAGTCCATTGAGATAATAGCTGTGTCAAAAGGAGATGTTTCCTTCAATTTCTTAAAAGTTGTTGATTGTGATTTAGCAATGTAAGAATGAGGTATCAGTTTGTGAAGATTTTCAACTAACGTTTCAATGAATTCTTCAACAGTGCTGGAACACTGTATCATTTCTGTTCTATCTGAGAACACCCACTGATTGTACTGAATGACGTCTTCCTCGTCATAGTCTTCGAAGTTTGATTCTAAAATTTTAATGAGTTGATTTTTTGAAATTTTCATGCCTGAACAAGCCAGTGAGCCTGTTGAGGAAGAGATTTTTCTTGTTACAAATTCATTAGTTTCTTTATATTGTACAGCTGCAGCTTTATGAATTAAGATAACTTAAATACCACTGTTTTAAAATTAACTTTAAGTATATACCATTAACTATTTTACTTCTGAGCTCTTAGTTATATTTATTTATCATTTTCTTTTAATTCTTACAAATTTCTAAATGTTTCTATATATTTATTTTTAAACTTGGAATAAACAATGAAGGGGTCAAATAACCATTAATTTTATTGTTTTAGGTGGTAGGTCATATGTCTTAGAACATAAATAAAAAAAGATTTCCATGATTATCCTTTTCCCTTTTGGAGATATTCAATTTTACGTGAAACTATATATTTGCTTTCTGAAAAGCTCAAATTGACACTTTGCAATTTTTTTCTGCCCACAAATACTTACTTGGTACCTTAGTTTATTTTTTTATTGTTTTTAAATATATTTATGAATACACACAAAAAATTCCATCAAAATTGGTTCGTAAATAAGAAAGTTACAAATTATTTTTGAAATGAAAACAAATTAACTTTACAGTTCCTAATCGATAGAAAACACTAAAATCACAAAACTTTAAGAGGCCATAAAGTCCAAACCGTTAAAGATATATCAAAAATATTTGGTATGGTATCTTAAATCAATGAATAGAACCCCCAAAATAAAATTCAACAAAATCTGAAATCATGGGTGTCATGGTGTGGTTGAATTGATGTGGAATGACCCTTAAATGATAGGTCAAGAAATGATTCCATATAAAGTCCATTTCTAGGTAAATGCTGGGGAAATTTATTGCAGTTTCCTTGATACTTATTGGTTATCGGGAGGTCACCCAATTAGACATGGTTATTAAATCATATTAAAAAAGAAATTATTATTTAAAGTAACACTTCTAGAATTTATTTGTATGACAAAATATAATTTTAAATTAGAGTTAGCCCAAAACTGGACGATAGTTTTATTATTTAAAGTAACACTTCTAGAATTTATTTGTATGACAAAATATAACTTTTAATTAGAGTTAGCTGGACGATATAGTGAAGTAGTTACACAAATGGGTCGTCCCCGGCCGTCGTCTGCCACATGAACTCTGGTAGCTGTCCACATGGTGTAATAATAAATGATCACCAAGTGCTGTTAATAAACATCGACTGGAGTAGATAAACAATCACTCGTTTTCTGATAACAAATGAAACAGAGTGACTAAGATAACCTAGTCGAGTATGAACATTATTTTATCTGTAAATAATGAGTGGCCTCCCATTAACCATTTTCTCATTTATAAATTCTAGAAGCTTTATTTTAAATAATAAAGTGATTTTCTTTTAATTATCATTTAAAAATCGTCTTTAAATGGGTGGCGGCCTCCCAATAAGTGATAAGTACCGTTTCCTCTTTCTTTTGAATTCTCTTGTGCGCACATTTATATTTAAAAACTACTGTTCTCAGTATTTTTACCCAAGTTTTCCTAAGCTTCTTTCGACAAGAATTATTTATTTAACCTACTGATAGCTGTCTTTCATTTGGAAAGATTCAGTGGCTATAAATCTTCTATTAGCACATATTAAGTTTATTACAAGCAAATTAAATCTAAGATTTTATTAGCCTTTAAGCCTTATGTAATAAAATTATTGAGTAGAGAAAAGAACTTAATACTTATTTTAGTACTCCCTCTTTAGATGATTAACAACTTAATTTATTTATATCTCATCCTCAGGAAAGCTAGGTATAGTGATGCTTGTCATTCTACTTAAAAATATTCATTCCAGGTCTTCCTTGGTTAATGTGGTATGTGTTTAGTTGATCCCTCTCGACAATAATCGTGGATCTCACCAGGAATGGCTAAAGATTTTAAAGTTCTAGAACGACAACTTGAAAATAAATAAATATTACTACTGTGGCAAGACTTTATATAAGCCTTAAAACTGAAGATGACATTTTTAAATCATATTATTTACACATTATAACTTCTTCTCTTTTCTTTATTTGTCCCCCCCCCCACCAAATACTCTGTTGGAAAAATAGACACCAAAATATAAGAGAATTCCCCTGTCCACTGGCTCGATCAGAGTATGGGAAGTGTTATTTATATTCAAGTATATGTCAAATTTCTTTTAAGGAAATTTGATGCGTCCACCATATGGCTGACTTCCTTCTACTACTAAACTAAACAAAATGTTTTGTTATAATTAATTTAAAATAATTTTATTTGAAGGCCTGCCTCCAAATCCCTCTCCCCTTAGTCTATTTTGATTATAAGAGGCAGTGCTCAACTAGATATCACAAACCTACATACAAATGAAATTTTAATATTCTAAGGCTAGTCAGTCGTTACCAGAGCTATGCAAAATATTGTATCTGCAGATGTCATGCTGAAACTTTTTAAAATAGGTCTAGGGAGAGTCAAAACACAAAATACCAGTGTAAATTGAGAACAAAAACTTTTTGTGATTTTAATACTTCATTTATTTCATACAAAGAAGTATAAAGATATCCCGTCCCGATTAGCCATAGTAGCATAAAGTGGACATTAATAATAATAAACAATAAAAGTTTTATTTTCCAGCACCAGCTTATTTGACCAATTTGAATATATACAGTTTTCCCTTATTAAGTATGAATATTTTCTTACTTATGCACCTAACCTTTTATAAATAAATAACAGATTTTGTTACAATTTTACGTATTGATTATAATAATGACCACACTGACTTATGTCAATGGGAATAATCTATTTTTAACAGAATTTTTCCATTTGATACTTTAGATAAACAGACTGGTTACACAATTATTCCAAATTATGTTCAGCCTTTGTATTTTCCTTCACATTTTGTTTATATTAAAATTAGTTTTGGATTATATTGTTCTTTGTTTTGTTTTTTTAGTTTTAGCTTCTTCCAGAGTACTGTAGAATTTCATTTTATACAATTACATAATTTTTATAGTTTTAGTGATAAACTTTAATAGTAATTTTTAATGTTTGCATTGTTTCAGGTTTTGGATAACCACTTAGAAGTTGCAGTGGATGGTGGAAATAAGGATTAAACTTTTGTATTCTAAATGCGTACACAAATTAAAGCAATTTATCAAATTGCTATATATATGTATAAATACTTCTTTATTGTAAAAATTTTTCTCACTGCTGTTAAGAGACACTTGGGGAGTGACTGTGATGTGTGTCTCGTATGAACAAAGAAAAAATGTTTTAAATAAACAAGTTAAAATTTGAAAAGCTACTAATTTAAAATGGTGTATATTGACATGGGAAGTCCAATTTTTTAAAGACTGTGTTTAGAGGTATTTAGGGGCTCAAATTTTTCACACTTTTTCTACTTTTCATACATTATCAATGAGAAATAGAATTTTGTATTTATCACTTTTTTATAATATTGATCGAAAAAAAAAAAATAGATTTTTTTTCTCAAACTGATCATTTAGAACCCATGGAGCAATTATTGCCTCTGGGCTTATTTTCGATACAAATTAAAAATCTATTAACCGTGGACCAATAACACCATTTCACGCACACCCATTTAGCTGAAAGCATCACAAATACTCTGTTTTGTACATTATTAAAAAGATTTATGTTATAATTTATTGAATATGTTTTAAAGTTTAGAAAAATATGTTGCCCTATATCTTAGTTCAAACAAAAACTCACCATTTTTCATTCTTAGGTTAGTTAATTTTATTATATTATATAATTCTTTCTTATAAATATATATATATAAATAGGGGTGTTTATCTCTATACATAAATAGGTGTATATGATTACTACAACGTTACTAAATGAAATATGGTGATATTTTGTTTGAATCTTATCAACTTTCAAGAAATTAATAAAAAAATCTCAAATGAAATATTTTGTAAGATAGATCTTTCATGTAGAAATATGTGCTTTCTTTATGTAACATATTTGGAAAAGAAAGTTCTCCAAACAGCATCTACTCAGATTTGTTGCTTCACTTGAGAGAACGGGAAAGCATGAAAGAAGTTTTTAAAAATATTTCCTTAATTATATGTAAACAGTTTTTATGTGTAGTAGTATAGATCGAATACTTGCTGCAGGAGTGTATGATAGAGGACTGTGCTTAAAAGATGGGATAAACCAAAACAATTTGTAAAATAAAGTGTTTGGATTGGGATGGGATTCATCTTTTGGCCTGCAAGCAATTGGCTAAAAAAAAATAAACTGTATTTAAAGCAACGAATTGTTCAATTTTGTATGTATTTTTGCATATGTACGCTAGTTCTTATCAGCTTATCAATGTGAAAAAAATGCATTTACTATTTAAATACTACCTGTATATCTGTTTTATACAATGATCCCTTCTCAATCTTCTATTATATGTGTGAATGTGTTTATAAATTTAAATATACTATGTTTAAAATTTTAAATGTGTTGCATTGCTTCCCTTTTCTTTTAAAATTATAACGGCATTAGAATATTTCATAGGATGTTAAGATGATGAATAATAGGCTGGTAATTAGCTAACAAGAATAGTTATCACAGTTACCCTAAGTGGTTTAAAATAGGTGAAATGGTTTTACTGTCATAAATAACATAAAGCATTGATTGCCTCTATCAATAGCATGAACACGTAATTGGTTTTTTGTATAACCGATCATTAGAAAATATTATTTAAGGCTAACTAGATTTGAAATCAACAAATGAAGAACTCAATCAAAATACAATAAAAGAGTATATTCTAGTGTTGGTATTATTTAGCATAGCTGAGAGATATTTTTAGCAGATTTACCTTAAGGGAAATCAGCTATTGAAACATCTCTAAATGCTCTTTTATACACTTTTCTCTAACTTGGATATTAACCAAGATTTTTTCATATTTAAATTTACAGTCATCCGTAAAACCTTACTTTTAGTCAACACGCTTTGACATCAAGCGGATAAATGTCTTATTCCAAGCTTAAATACCCAATATTGTTTTTCTAGATGGGATACATGCAAATACGTTGTGTGATGATGTCATCAATTAAGATTTTTGACTGCCCACTTCTACTCATGGGATATTTAAGTTGGAAATATAGAATTTATTGTGAGATGAGATCAGTAAAATGTCATTCCAGCAAGTGGGAAATCTGCTGAGATTACAAAGTTCCTGCGTGACAGATTTATTCCTTATCTGTTAGCTGATTTCCCTTAAGGGTAATCAGATAATAAAATGAAACAAGAACTTGTTAATGAAAAATGAATGAACTGTGCTTTAATATTCTGAAAAGACTATTTATCAGGCAGTATTTTATATAATAGTCTTAAAACTAGCTATATATATATATTTTCTGTTACCGCTCTAGCAGTCGTAATTATTGTTAATCGTTACCGAACTCGATATTTATTTGTTTTATGTAAAAAGAAAGATCAAGTTCGTTAACGGCTGAAATCGCAACAGGGGGAGAGGGATTTAGAGATGGAGAATATTGAAAATTCGAAATATCTGTTACTATACATCGGATCAAAAAGATGTATAGAATCAATGTTATAGCAAATTAAATGTACTATAGATATTGTTATATACATTTATTCCCTATCGTGAATATTAACCGAGATTTTTCAGCCTTCAGCAAGCCCAACTTCTACTCATGTTATATAAACAATACTCGGTTATGTAATAAACCACATCATTTGAAGCTTAAATATCAAATATTGTTTTCAAGAGACATTAATTATGCGAGATACATGCAAATATGTTCTGGTGACCCCCTTCTTAAGTTTTTGGACTACTAAAATTTTTTTAATGAAATAAAAATTATGCTGATTCATTATAAATTACAGTACTAGATATAGTAAATAGTTTTCAATCAAATTAATACGTTATATTCAGATATATTACAGTAATTGCTTTTCTTTCCGGTAAGAAGTTGGCAGAACTGTTTGTTTACATTTCAGAAGCTTTACGTCGGGAGGTTTCTTATTATCGTTTGTATTTATTCACCTTATATTCATGGTGGTGTTGTGTTACCGGTGTGTAGAATTGTATATTGTTAAACTTCACGCGGGAAATCTGCTTAGTTTACGCAGCCAGTGACGGACTTTTTTTTGTAGTTAATACTGTTAGGGTTGATGTTTATATGTGATTGCTTCAGGAGTGAGTTGTCTATAATATTTTTTTTCCATCAGTGATATTTAATATGAAAGTCTTGTCAAAATCAAAATTGCAGTTATAGTTGATGGTATATTTAGTCAGTAAATAGTTGTATATGTCTTTTAGCAGATTTCCCTTCATGAAAAACAGCTGTTGTATACATAACACGTTTTTCAAAAA
The DNA here is from genome assembly GCA_019009955.1 of Riptortus pedestris. Taxonomy (NCBI): domain Eukaryota; kingdom Metazoa; phylum Arthropoda; class Insecta; order Hemiptera; family Alydidae; genus Riptortus; species Riptortus pedestris. Next base: position 102,195,560 of record CM032228.1, on the reverse strand, counting down.
ATTTCCTCAGATGTCTATCTATCCTACCAAGGAGACGGAACAAAAAGAAGGTCTGTTCAAAACTATATTAATGTTCTAGTGGTCACAATTTATGTTTGGCCATTACCAAATTTCATATATGCAAATGTGTGATACCATAAATCAAGATTTTATGTTCCTAGCTCGAAAATGTTTATTTGATCTATGCCATACTCAATATTTAACCGTTAAATTCAACTCTAAAGTTCATAGTCATTGACTGAAATCAGACTAGATCAGTTTAGATGGAGGAATTTGAAAATTCATAATATCTCATTTATTATGAGTTGTATTGAAAAATGTTACAAAACCAATCATGTTAAACTATTGATGCTCTACAATCATTGTTCTATACATTTTTTCAGAGCTCAAATATTAAGCGAGCTATCTTCTTGTGTCAGCCTTCAGTAAACCTCCACTTCTACTCACCAGATTTTTAGTTAGAAATAGAGAATATATGATGACAGATTATTAGTGTCTTATTATTACTTGAGAAATCTGCTTAGTTTACACAGCAAATCTGTGACAGTTTTTTTTTTTTTTTTTAATTTTTAGTTTTTGTTGTTAAAGTGGGCTCTAAAATGTTTACTTAGTTACAAGTAGACATAGACCAAGATAGCTGGTAATGGACAAATGTACTTTGATAATGAGAAGAATTTCCTTACGTTAACTATACAGTGATTTGATTCTGTTAATGGCTTTTTGTTCTAAGTTTTTAAGAATATTTGTTTCATGATTTGATCAGTGATGTACGACTCGTATAAACAAAGCAATGATAATTTCCCACGACTAGGCCTCCTGTTTGCTAAACTGGTTTTGGAGGTAGAGGTGCCAGTTTCTTCTTATATCTGTTGTGTGTATAGAGGTGTTAGTGTAAAGATAACATGTTAAAGAGAACAATTATGTGGATATAATGATTTTTGAAATGTGTTAATTTGCTGAGAAAGAAGAGTTGACAAGTCAATGAAGATTCAAGGAATTTATTTAGTTTGGCAGATTAGGGGTCAATGTTGTATCTATATATATATAAAATTGTAACCTCTGTCTGTACATTGACTTTTTTCGCGAAATTTCACGATAACTTTTCGTTTCACATGTCATAGACACCATAACTGCATTTTGTTTCTTTGGTGTCTGTTTGTTTGTTTGTTTGTTACCTTTTCACGCATAAACGGCTGAACCGAATTTTATGAAACTTGGTATGTATATTACTACTAACCCAACTTAGACTTTAGGCTATATTAATATTCTCTAAGACAAACAGGAGTGGGGGTTATAGGGGAAGCCTGAAAATAAAAATAGCGATATTTCGTTTCCTATTGCTTTTTCAGCAAATATGCCCATAACAAAAGTTGTTTAGTTTGTAATTTAGAGTAACTTTTGATATATGCACTTTTGCTGTATACGGAAGTACAAATGAGTTATACGCTAAAAACTATAGAGGGAGTCCACAATTTTATTTGGCAAAAAAGACTCAACCCGAACTAAACCAAACTCGGTATGTAAATTAGTACTAACGCTTTCCTTATAATAAGCCATACTAACAATTCTAGGGACGGGCAGGAGTGGGGGTTATAAGGGAAGCCTGAAATTAAAAATAGCGATATTTTGTTTCCTATTGGATTTTCGGCAAATATGAACATAACAAAAGTAGTTTATTTTGTTATTTAGAGTAACTTTTGTAATACACACTTTTTTCGTATACCGAATTATAAACGAGATATACGCTAAAACCTATAGCGGAAGTGAACAATTTTATTTGGGACAAAAGACCCAACCGAACTAATCTAAACTCGGTATGTGAATTAGCACTAACGGGTTCCTTATAATAAGCCATACTAACATTTCTAGGGACGAACAGGAGTGGGGGTTATAAGGAAGGCCTGAAATTAAATATAGTGATATTTCGTTACCTATTGCTTTTTCTGAAAATATACACATAACAAAAGTTGTTCATTTTGGTATTTAGAGTAACTTTTGTTATATGCACTTTTGCCGTATACGGAAGTATAAATGAGTTACACGCTAAAAACTATAGCGGGAGTCCACAATTTTATTTGGCACAAAAGACTCAACCGAACTAAACCAAACTCGGTATGTGAATTAGCACTAACGCCTTCCTTATAATAAGCCATACTAACATTTCTAGGGACGGGCAGGAGTGGGGGTTATATGGGAGGCCTGAAATTAATAATAGTGATATTTCGTTTCCTATTGCATTTTCGGCAAATATGAACATAACAAAAGTTGTTAATTTTGTTATTTAGAGAAACTATTTTTTTATATATACACTGTCGTCGTGATGTCTTACATAAAAAAATAATTTTATTATTAACAAATCCACAGAAACGACGGGTGTTAACCCTAAACACTGGGACAGGTAAATGTCAAAATATTGTGCAAAGTAAAGCCTTGCCAAAAATACACCATCACCATTCAGCCTCAAATAAATTCCCGAGCGAAGCCGGGTATCTGAGCTAGTTTAAAATAATTAGTCAAAATTGGCCAGTTGGAGAGTAAACAAACTTTATTTTGATTCACAGTGACTTACTTCTTTCATTAGGTAATAGGCATTTGTAGCATATTTCCCTAAGAGAAATATTGAGTTTTTACTCATGATGTTCGAAGAATTACTTCAAATGTCCATCGATCTTGTCCAGGAGATAATGAAAATGAGCTCCATTCAAAGCTATATATTTTTCTGCTAACTCTCTAGTGATCCATAATTTTTATTTGGTCGTTACCAGCGTTTGATATTTAAACATTTTATGTAAAATTAAAGACCAAGTTTGTTAATAGCTGAAATAAGTCCAGTGGACGGATGGGAAATTTTGAATATTTGAAATATCTCTGATGTTATATGTTGCATTAAAACATTATATAGAACTAATCTTAATCCAAATTTGATTTCCTAAAAATTTGGATATATATGATTACATTTTTTCTTTATCTTGAATATTAACCGAGACAATTGCATTTTTTATTTTTCATCATTCATTAAACCAACACTTTTAGTCATTAAACGTTAAAAGTAAGCAATATGTCACGAAACATCTTGTTCCAAGCTTAAGTACCAAATAATGTGTTTTCAACTGATTTTTGCTTGATGAAATTCCTGAAAATATGTTGTGTGATGACGCCATCAATTAAGATTTTACGTTAATGACTGGAAAATGTTTATTCGATCTAAACCAGGCTCTATATTTAACCATTTTATTGAGCACTAAAGATCAAATTCGTTAATGGCTGGAATCTGACTAGGAATTGGGGAGGCTTTGGAAGGAAAAAAAATCAAATTATCTCTGTTATTATGAGTTAGGTTGAAAAATGTTGTAGAGGCAATCTTTTTAAACTATTGATGCTCTACAAATGTTGTTCTACATTTTTTTTTTTGTAACAAATATTAAGCGAGTTATTAGTTCTTTTTTGTTTTCAAATTTCAGAAAACCTCCACTGCTATTCATCTGATTTTTACACTGAAATAGAGGATATATAGGGAGATGAGATCACTAGCATGTGGGAAACAGCACATAGGAAATCTACTTAATCTGCCCGACATTTGTAAGCTGCTAGGTTTAAAGGATAGTTGATTATCGGCTAAAGAAATAGTCAATCAGTCAAATAGAGGAGTGTATTTTTGGGCTGACAGTTTTTGTCACCATCGGTATCCTTCTTCAGAGCTATATTCTTATAGAGAGAGATACTTTCAAACTGTACGGAGGTCACTTCTTAAAAGCTCATTTTAGGATGTGACTTCTGGCTCTCCCTCTTAACAGTATTGCTATAAAGAAGAATGTCATGGTGACCGAAACTGTCAGCACAAAAATACATTCATCTATTTGTCTTACTGAGTACTTCTTTATCCAATACCCAGAACATAATCAATATTTTACTTTACATCAAAGTGTCACAAAGGGACTGTATACACTAAGATTTCCCCGCATTGATACATTCATGAATTCTATTCTCCTGAAATAAGAAGCCTTTGTAAACACAACTTTCTCTGCTGGACATAAACCACTTAGAAATATATTTGCTTTAAGTGAAAATCATAGGAGTAGTAATAAAATACAAACAACTCTAATATCTGAATTAGTGAAAAATGTTTAGCCCAAAAATTTTAATGCATAACTTCATTAACAAATTTGATTTTATAACATATTTATATCTCCAATGCATAATAATGGAGATTTAAGTACATGATTATGTATTTTACTCCTTCATTAACCCCTCTTTTGGTCCAGTTTTATCCATTAATGAATATGATAGTTAGTTTTTCTTGTAACAGTTAAATATTGAGTATAATATTCATCAAATAAAAAGCGGGGTCTCGTAAAATTGTTATCTGTAAAAATCCTTTTTTGAAGATATCAAACAACTTACGAATTTTGATTGGAAATAGAAATATGAAAAGAACAGTTTCCAAAAGATTTGATTACTTCCAAACTGGTTATTTAATCAATCCATGTAAAAAAAATTAAAGTTCATTAATGGCCTTTTTGTCAAATGAATAGACATAGCAATTTATTAAAGTAGTAAAATGAAAATTTTCATATATATATATAGACACACACACATTATTAAGCATCAGATCAAATCATTTTAGAAATTTTTTAATAAGTTAGACACAAGTATTAACAGGATTATTCGTATTTCTACATTTTCAACCTTCAGAAAACCTTCATACTCTACTCGTGTAATTACTGCTATGAAATACTATATCATTTAACATCTTATATTCAGAATAAGTTTCATGACTTCTTTACACAGAAAAAAAATAAAAAAGAGCATGCCTTGGTTCTCTGATCTATGATTTTTAGTAAACGCTTACTGTGTCATTTGCGTGAAGAATATTACTTAAAAAATATTGAATATTAGGGCCTCTAACTCACAGGCCACTGGAGCAGATAGCCCACAAACACATGTGTTATTTTACAAGTGTTGTCCCACTAATCCCATTAACAATTCTTCTTTTATGAATGTGAAAGGGTAGCTAGATTTAAGAAAGGTGTAAGACAAGGATGCACTCTGTCACCTTATCTGTTCAATATGTTTTTTGAAGAGGAAATAATGAAAATGAAAGAAACAACTGAAGGTATACTGATTAAATGTAAATCCATTCAATTCAGATTTGCATATGACATTGCACTGGTGGCAAAGTCTGAAGTAGAGATGCTGCTAGTCTTAATTAAAGGATGTAGATGAGTTTATATTCAAGAAAAATGGACATAAACAAAAGTTGTGGTTGTAAAGAAAAAATAAAGCCTAGGAAATGTAAACATTAGAATTGTAAACATTATACTTAAAAAAGTGAAGGAGTTTTGTTACCTTCAGAGCATCACTGAAGACAATGATAGTAAAGCTGAAGTTGATAGAGCAATAGTACTTACTAAACAAGCCTTCTAAAGCAAAAGGAGTATTTTAACTAATAACCTTGGTTACCAAAAAAAAAATGTTTGCTAAGCCTTTCCTATGAAGATTAATGCTTTTCCTGGAACAAGAGTTGGATTCTTCTAAAAAGGGAATATAATAGATTGGAAGCAATGGAAATCTGAATCTGGTTTAGAATTACTAGAACAAGTTGGACTAAAAAAATCCTACTTGGAAGTAATACATGAGTTAAGTGAGAGAAAAAGTCTTATCAAGGCCATGGAAAAAAGACATGATGACTTCATCACAAGTATATTTGAAGGTAAGGTCCTTGGACATAGGGGAATAGGGAGGCCTAGAAAATCCTATTTTGAGGACATGGAACATCTTATGGATTTCTGTGGTTATGGTAATATGTAAAGAGCAGCTTCTGAAAGATTACAATGGTTCCAACTACCAAGACTGTCCATGATACCAAAAGGTCCGTCACGCAGTGGCTGTGTAAACTAATGAGATTTCGCAAATGCTGGCGTGACACACTGTGATATCTCGCCGCATATTCTGACTGAAAACCACAACGTACGATTTACTCGCTTAATATTTGAGATACCAATGTATATATATATATATATATATATATATATATATATATATAAAACAGCAATTGTAGAGGATCCATATTTAAACAAGATTGATGACATTTTTCGAATTCTCTCCCTCTAAACCCCCCTTATTCCTGCTACGATTTCTGCCAATATACAAATATGATCTTTAGTTTTGACTGAAACAGTTAAATGTCGAGTAGATCAAATAAACATTTTCGAGAAAAGAAGGTAAAATCTTCATTGATGACATCATCGTACCACGAATCCCATCTATCTCCCTTATTATAGGTCTTATTAAAACAATATTTGGTATTTAAGCTTAGAATAAAGAGGTCTATATTATAACAGCTTTTTGTAATTATGTTACGAGTAGGAGTGGGGGTTAACTGACAGCTTAAAACTAAAAAATCCAAATATCTCGGTTAAGTTCATATTAGAGCAAATATGTTTTAACTACATTTATAGGCAATTAAATTTACAATAAGTATACACTCCGACGTATGATAACGGAGATATTTCTAATTTTCAAAATTCTCCCCTCTAACCCCCCCCCCACTGATCCGATTTCAGTCGTTAACGAATTTAAATATTTCTTTTTACATAAAACGATCATATATCGAGTTTAGTCACGGTAACACAAAAATTTATGACATCTCGAGCAGTAACAGACAAATATATTTCGTCTTCTACTCAATAGGATCGATGGACATTTGAGGAAATTTTTCGAAAATCGCTTAATGAGTACGACCTCAGTAGCTGAACTCCCTTAAGGGAAATATGCTAATAAAATCACGACATACTTAAGTCAGATGACTATCGTGGACCTCGTTTACATCCCAGAGACCTAATTCTTTTAGCATATTTCTCTTGGGGAAATCAGCTATTGTGGTCATACTCATGACGCGGGTTTTAAAACATTTCCTCAAATGTCCATCGATCCTACCCAGGAGGCCCGTTCAAAATTGTATATAATGGGAGTTTATATAAATAAATGTTTTTTAATGGGAGGGATGCACCTGGTGGATTGATAATAAAGTTCAAAATTTATTACAACCCAATTATGCAACTAACTTACACAATGATGAATAAATTCATAACTAAATTGCGAAAAGAAGTTTGTTAAAAAATCCTTAAATTATTGAAATTCCAACCCTTTACCCGCCTCCCCCCACTGTTCTGATTTTTACATAAAACATGAACATTTGAAGAAATTTTTCAAAAATTCCATCATGTGTACGACCTCAATAGTTGATTTCCTCTATGGGTAATCTGCTTAACATTCATCTGAATTATTATGCAATACTTGACTAGTTCAACTTCATAGTAAAGAGTATCGAGTCAAGATTAGCCTGTATCGATTGCCTTGGAGGTTTCTTAATCCTTTGTTTATAACCTTTCTATCAGTGGGAAGCGTGTTTCTTCTGTGTGATTAATTGAGAAAGTTAAAATGGTTTGTGTTTGTCTTGTCACAGTATCTGCAATATTTATATATTAGAAAATTCATGATTCATTTATGAAAACATTTAAATTTATATGACATACTCTTTGCGACGGTAGATGACTGTTTATGCTTGTTTTAGGGTAGCTCAAAACAGGCTCGAAAGTTTGCCAAGCAGCGTTTTGCTCAGATGAAGAAAATGATAAGCTCAAAGGACCCTAGAGTGTAATAATTGAATTGAATACATAATTCCTTACAGTAAATTTTATATGCTCAGTGCTTATTAAATTCTTGAATAAGGAATAAGAGAGTTAGTTACCATTTATACTTTATTTTTTATAAATATTCTGAAGAATCTAACTGGCTTTTAAGATGAAGAGAAGATTAGTCATCCCTTTCTACTTAAATTGCTGAAGTTAAAATATGCTAAAAGTCTGTCATGCAGGGGCTGTGTAAACTAAGCAGATTTCCCTCGTGAAGTTCAATAATAGATAAATCTACTTACTGGTAGCACAACACCACCTTGAATAATAAGTGAATAAATACAAACGGTAATAAGAAATCTTTCCCCTCCAGGCAGGAAGCGGCTGAAATATAAACAAACAGGTCTGCCAACCCGACTCTCACCGGAAAGAAAAACAATTACTGGAATATAACATGTTAATTTGATTGAAAACTATTTACTGTAACTAGTACTGTAATTTATAATGAACCAGAATAATTTTTATCTCAATCAATCAAATTTAAGTAGTCCAAAAACTTAAAATGGGGGCAGGGGGTCACCAGAACATATTTGCATGTATGTCGTATAATAAAGGTCTCTTGAAAACAAGATTTGGTATTTAATGTTCGAATAATGTGTTTTATTACATAACTGAGTATTGTTAGTTTGACATGAGTAGAAGTGGGGGTTTTCTGAAGGCTGAAAACTATAAATTCCAAATATCTCGGTTAATATTCATGATAAAGAAAATATGTATAGATCATTTAATTTACAATAAGATTGGTTCTATACAATTTTACAATCTGACTTATTGTAACGGAAATATTTTGAATATTCAAAATCCCCCCCTCCCACTGGTCTAATTTCAGCCATTAACAAACTTGATCTTCCTTTTTACATAAAACAATTAAATATGGAGTTTGGTAACGATCAAACAAAAATTGTGGACGCTAAAGCACAAGACAGACAAATATATATATATATATATATATATATATATATATATATAATTTTGAACGGACCTCATTTTCGTCATGTCCTGGTAGGATTGATGGACATTTGAAGAAATTTTTCAAAACTCGCATCATGAGTACAACCTCAATAACTGATTTTTCTTAAGGGAAATCTGCTCATATAGTATTCCTGAGCAACAAATGGCTTTTCTATTCAACATGTTGTATATATTTTTCTAGGTTTTGGAAGTAGAAGGAAGGTCAGATTTACTGAGTATACTTGTGTGTGTATAAATAAATAAATAAAATATAAATACTGGAAATAACTTTATTTTAACAGATATTCCTTAAGGGAAATCAGCTATTTAGGTCTTACTCATGACACGATTTTTGGCAAGACTTTACTAAGCACAATATTTTTACATTTCCCCGTCTCAGTGTTTTAGGTTTATAACTGAAATCTATATATCCCTTAACGAAAATCTTCTAATGTATATAAATACTTGTCTAGCAGTCACAATTCTTATTTCATCTTAACCAAAATCAATATACAAGCTTATCGCATAAGACTAAAGGTTGAGTTTGTTAATGGCTGAAATCGAACCAGTGGGAGAGAGTTTTAGAGGGGAAGAATTTCGAAAATACAAAATATCTCTGTTATTATACGTCGGAACAAAAAATTGTGTAGTGCCAATGTTAATTCAAATACAATTTACTATAAATATTTTTATATACATTTATTGTCTATCTTTAGTATTAACAGAGATATTTGCATTTTTTGTTTTCACCCATCAGTAAACCTTCACTGCTTCTCATGTCATATTAACAATAAGGAGTTATATTATTAAGCACTTTGATGCCCAAAAAATAATGTTCTCAATGAACTTTTACATTTTGAGGTAAATGCAAATACATGATGCGTATGGGAAATCTGCTTAGTTAATGCAGCCCCTGCGTGAAAGACTTTTAATATTTTTATAGATGTAACTCACTATCTTGTTCGTTAAATAAGCGCCACAGGAGTCCTCTTGAGTGTTTTTTACAATAGAGTATATAGTGACTAATTTTTATGACATAAGTATTTTCTTTGTAGTGTCGAAAAAAAACTTGAAAAGAACCCTAAATTGAAAGCTGAAATTGAAAAAAAGAAGAAGAAGCAAGCAGAAATAAATCATGTGTAAGTAGTTTCACTTTTTGAGATTGCTTTTCTTTATTAATTTTTAAAATACAGTTTTTATTACCTGGATGACTAAACTTTATTGTGAATGAAAACTAATATTTTATACTGCAGACATGTTTATGGACGAAATGCCTAGGGGTAATCCCAAGAGCCGCAAGAAAAATTGAAATAGTTTCTGCTAGGTCTTGAAGGAAAGTGGAATGATGAGTGGCTGAGAGAAATATAAATAAACCAAATAATTTCTCTCACTTTGAAATGATGAACTAATCCCAGCTAAATTATTGTAATCCATCAATGGGAAGTTACCGTCGAGATTTCTTAAGGAATACAGATTTTTAAATTCCAAAATACCCCTTTTATGAAAGACTGAGTGGTCATTTCATCTCCCACTTGCTTCTATCTATACTGCTCAAAAATGAATAGGGATATTGGTTATTTTTTCTTATCCTATTAATTTTAATTAAATCGATCTTAATTAAATTTCTTTTTTATGGGGGAAAAAAGACAATAATTTCTAATAAATATTAATGATATTTATAATAAAAAAAAAAAAAATATATGCTAGGCCCCATACATACCACAAAACAGCCAATATCCCTATTCTTTTTTTGAGCACTTTATATCAAATGATACATTGCCAGTTGTGTAACATTTTTAAAAGGGCAAGTCTTTTAAATTGTTGTGAAGATTCTAGGTAATGCTCAAACTGGACTTTTGGGCATCTCAGAATAGATGATGTCAAGTTTACCATAATTCTTTAGGTTTCTCTTACCTAGTATTGTATTTTAATGAAATTTGTATGGAACACTTTCCTGATTTTTGGTAATACAACATGATTAAAACAAACCACTATGGCATATTTTTAATAGGAATTCCATGTTGTTTTTAATTTATAAGTGTCAGTACTAAAATAAATGTTTAAAATTAATAAGTTTGAGGTGCCAGATAAATAGTCACCCATTTTGCATTACTCTAAAAGAAGCTCATCTCATTAGGGTAGTTCACGAGATTAAAGAAAAATGTATCAAGTTATTGTTGTTTAAACTATTATAAACATGTGTGTCCACTCTTAGCATGACTAAAATGTACTCATATTCTATTGAATGGTATTTCAAATCAATCGCATTGTAAATTCAATTTTCCTTGAAAAGTGACAAAAGACTTATTTTAAAATATTTTGGGAATATTAATTTGCTTTTAAAATACCTCCAATTTTAACTAGTTTTATCAAAATTTTGATTAGTTTTAATCAAAAGTTTAACAGATGTACTTACTTAAATGAGTGAGTATGTTGAATTAAAGTCCATTGGATCATGTTTGTTTATTATTTATTAGCTTCCACTTTGTCAGACTATGGCTAATTGGGACAGGTTATCTACAGGTTACCACGCTTTTCTAGCAATGGTGGGACTAAGGACATTATTTAATGAGTTTCACTAAATAAATTCCTATTGCGCAGGTGGGAATGGAACCCATGATTCTAGGTTTACCAGATGAGATTATGACCAATGCCTTAACTCACTTGGCTAACCTGAGCACCAAGGTTTCTGATTGGCTTTTAGTTTGAAAAACATTGTACTGTGTGCACTATGGTTCTCTGATTACGGATTTGTCAAGGAAGTATATAGATACACAACTCTATTTTTGCAATTTAATGAATTTGATATAGTCAAATCTATAAGTTTTTATCGAACAAATGTTTATAAAATTCTGTCTTCATAATGTAATGTCCATTTTGGTAACTCAAGTGAATACTTTATAGAAATTATTGTCATGGGAAATGTTCAGTGTTCCTTTTATTCATATAATGTCACTGTGACTAGTTTATTATTGGTGTTTTAATTCTTTATCATTGGGAAAGCTTTATGTTTCATGTTCAAACTTAAGTATTGTGAATCTAGTATTTCATGTTTAGGTATTTCTATTAGTCAACATAGCCCTAGTATGAGTATCTTATATGACCCATTATTCAGAAAAATGAATGAAGATTTATTTAAGTTAAGTTTTAAATTGTATTCCTAGGATGTTTGTTTATATTATAAAGTACATTTAATTAATTTATTTTATTTTTTTAGGCCTCAGTATTCTTCTGCATTGTTCTTTCAATATAATACACAATTAGGCCCTCCTTTTCATGTTATAATTGACACAAATTTTGTAAATTTCTCTATAAAATATAAAATGGATATAATTCAAAGCATGATGGACTGCCTTTATGCAAAATGTAAGTTCTTCAAATATATTCATAAAGTTTCATTGCAGCATTTAATTTTATAAGTGTAATTAGTGGTTAGAGTCAGTATTTCAGTACACCAGATCTTGATAGTGTTAAGATATAGAAACAGTTAAGCCAAATAAGCATTGGTAATTTTTCATTACTTTCTTTTTACTTTACCTACTTGACACAATACCTATATCTGAATCACTAGTGAAATGTTTTTACTTTAACACGTTCGCTGCTGTATCGGTCCCCGGGATCCGATCGTCATCAAGTCTTTCAAGACGGGCCCCTCTCCTTCAGTCCACTCCAAAAAGACGAAGGCTGTAGAAAGCTTATTATGAGAGATATTTTAACGGGGATTGGGTGCAATTTATTCTTAGAACCTGTAGATTTAGTTAATCTAGAAAAATACCATCGGACGCCAGGGACCGTAACCGTCTAGAAATAGAGAAACTCCAATTTGGTACGGCACCAAACCCCGGCGTCCGATGCTTATTCGAGTCACAACTTGATCAAAGATGAACTGCCTTGAATCTGTTTTACCTTCCATGCCCCTCATTTACCATTGTGTTGCACTCAGTATGTCTCGTGGTCGAAAATTAGTTGAGTAAGCACTTTTTTGTTTTTTATCTGAGACCCAGCTTCATAATTTAGATGGTAGTAAGGTAGTATGACCTACCGGGGGTGAGAAGTGATAGTTTCTACTGAACTATAGTTCCATTATAAGGGTGAGGGAATTGTGATTGCGTGTAATGGAACTCTGGGGATGGGTTACCCGGTAGCTGGTGATACCGGCTGGGTTGCAGGAGTACGCACTGTCTTCCAGACAGCAGTGAAAGTGAGAGTGATACGACTTCAAGTGACGATAGTTTTGCAGACAAGAACTATTTACCCTCATGTTATAGTTCAACTACTGACCTAGAAGAGCTTACAAGTTTAGAGTGCTTATTGAAAATAACAGATTACAATGTGATAAAAAATGTACATTAGTTGTAGACGACATCGGACGCCGGGGACCACTCCTGGCTTTGCTAGTGCTAGTTCTTGGATTGGAGGACTGAAGGCTCAGCTAATTCATTCATTTAGTTCACTTGAATTGTCAAGAGATAGCATTACCTTCGAAAACTACATCGGTCCCCGGGGACCGATACAGATTTTAAACGTTAGGAGAGGCATCGGACGCCGGGGACCGGTGCAGTTAGTGGTGGAGTATATCATATATAGACTGCAGCAGCGAACGTGTTAAATAAGATTACTAAAATAATCATGCAGTCAATGTGTCCTACCCAGCACACCTGTTCTGTCCAGAATGGAAGAATTTCTGAGTATAGCCACAATATAGTGGGTCTCCGTTTATTATATATGAGTAACTATACATTGGCAATGCACTCTGCTGTCTATGAAAGAATACAAGTAATTAAAACGTCTTAACAGCAGGAGACACATAACCAGTCATGGTGACTGATACCCAGAGATTAAAAAAAATCCATTAAGGAAAGAGTATATGGGAGGTTACTTTATTTAATATATTTACTGAATTTCATTAGAAATATTAAAGTACTGCAATCTCATGTTTTGAAAAAATATTACAATATGAATCATGACTTGATAATTATTGTGTGAAGGCATTTAATGTTTAACCTTTAGCTAAATATGAATGTTACCACTTTAATTACTCTTATATAGATTCCTTGAAATAATATCAGGTGGACTACCTGTTTGGTTGGATCATCTTTTCTGAGTATAGTGGCTCGTAGCAAGTTTCTTTCATTCATCTCCATTTTCCTTGTCCTGGGATCCATCTCACACAATGCTCAGAGATAAATTTTGTAAGAGACAAAAATAGCTGAATCCCAACCTTGTAAAAACTAGAAGAAACCCATCACATACGATAATTGAACACACATGAGATTACTAAAAGTTTTTCTCATGTAAGTAAGCACATGTAAGTGAGCAGAGACAGCTATTCATTGAAAAATCACCCCGCTTTAAATACTTAGTTAAACAGATATTTTTGGGAGGGGAGATGCCGCCTACCAGCTTCCTCCTTTTCTCAGGGCTAGAGCCAATTACTTTCGAAAGAATGAATAGTATTGAGAGCCTTGGCTCTCAGTTTATCAATGACATTGCCTAAGACAAAGTCAATTGTAGAATACTGATTGTAAATAATTGTTCTTAGTCCTCAAAGATTGCTGAGAATCAGTTTATGTTTAAGTTCTGGTAAGATTTATACAATAACAATGTGGTCAGTAATAATATATAGTTTGTAAGGAAACAGCAACAAAAGCAGATGAAAAAATAAAACTTTTGTTTGAAAGACGAATCCTGCACCAGCATTTTTGTGTAAAAATCAAGAATGGCTACTGATTAACAAATTATATGCCATTTTCTGTGAATCAGGCACAGAATGGATGAAAAAAGATTTGTAGCCTTAGATTTTCTTTGACAAAATAAACTGAGCAAAGATGCATGAAAGCCCTAGGGGATGAGGTATCGGGATATTTTGGCTTGGGTTGTAAGAAATCCAACAAGTATTATATGCAATATAGAAAAATTATGAGGAAAAGATTTAGGAGGCTGGGACATATAACACTAATCATAGGTTGATAGGTCAAATGTTATATCTTTACATGGCAGCACTGTTTTAATTGTTTTGAAAAATAAACACTTTTTTACCCTTTCTCAGCATTAAGAAGGAAAATGTGTGATTGCTTTATCACGCAGTTTGGATTTAAGGATTCAAACTTGATCCATCTGAAAGTGTGGAGTATGTCACCTCCTAGCTATGCCTACCTGTAATTCCTAAAAAAATAATTTACTGCTTTTGGTAATATAAGAACTAAAACCGAGGAAGTTAAAAAAAATTTGTGTATGTACCTGCACTTTGTGTATATATAATTAGTTAACTTTCTTCATTTAATAGCGTGTACAGAAAATCCTAAAATTCATTACTTTGCAGGTACCCCTTACATTACTGATTGTGTTCTGGCTGAGATGGAAAAGCTTGGACGTAAGTATAGGGTTGCTTTACGAATAATGAAAGATCCTCGTTACGAACGGTTACCTTGTATGCACAAAGGAACTTATGCTGATGACTGCATTGTGCAGAGAGTTACACAGGTAAATGTTTGCTGTTAAAGCTATCCTCTTTTCTTGTATCTGTTATTTAATAATAAGCATACAAAAACCTCTAATTGTAAAAAATGTATATTAAAAAAAAAATCATTTGTTTTGAATTTTAACCAAGAAAATTTCAGGTGTACTAAAATTATAAATTCACTTTAACAAATCTATGGCAGAAGGCCAACAAAAGAATGAAATGATCATTAAAAATCATTTTTCTTTCCCCACTAGTTTCACATCCATATGACGTCTCATCAGGAGAAATTTTACTACAAAAAGGCAACTATACTAACGACTGCATCTAACAGTATAAAAATGATTTTTAATAATCATTTCAAATTTTCATTCTTTTGTTGACCTTCCACCATATATTAGTTAAAGTGAAGTTAAATAGTTCATATTTTCATGATACAATTATAATAAAAATTTAATTATTGAATTTGACAGTGATATAAGCAGAGCTGTCTTGCTATGTGAATTAAGGCATTTTTGTAAATCTTGACTTGTAGGTTGGATTCCAACCTGAGCAATAAGGCTTTATTTAGTGATAGGCTCATTAAATAAAACCCATAGTCCAATCCTGGCTAGAAAATGGCAGTAATTTGTAGTTATCCTGCCTCAATTAGAAGTAGTAGCATATAATGGGTATTAATAAGTCCCATTTAACATTTTAACATCATATGTGAGCATCCCATGCCTAATACATATATATAAAGGAGTGGGTTTTACCAGTGAATTCATTTTTCATTGAATTTGTTATATCTTAAGTAAGGTACAACGGTATATACTCCATCCCTGGGAATTCATTACGGGTTTAAACAACTCGGCATACCTCCAGGTGTGTCATGTGAGTTGTTCAAATTCATATCTCAATTTAGAGGTTAGTATACTTAATAATATTCCTTGTCCCCGCATAGGCCCGATATCCGACATTACTTACAAATATAATTTAATTTGATATACAAATATAATTTAATTTGATATACGAATATAATTTAATTTCATAATCATAAGTCATTGTGGAGGATTGAGACAATTTTTGTATAATTTAATTTTTGCATAATCTAAATTTAATGTTTTCTTGTATGTAAAATGAATTAGTTATATCTAGTATTTAAGATTAGATCACATCTCATAAAATTGTTAACATATTTTCATACAATAATTAGAGGCTCAGGTTAGCATGCGAGTTAAAGTGTTTACCTTAATCTCAAATGGTAAACCTAGAGTGGCGAGTTCGATACCCACCTGAACAAAGGAATTTGTTTATTGATGGAATTCATTAAATAAAATCTTTAGTCCCACCCTGGCTAGAAAGGGGTGTA
Source organism: Riptortus pedestris (assembly GCA_019009955.1). Taxonomy (NCBI): domain Eukaryota; kingdom Metazoa; phylum Arthropoda; class Insecta; order Hemiptera; family Alydidae; genus Riptortus; species Riptortus pedestris. Next base: position 102,179,104 of record CM032228.1, on the reverse strand, counting down.
ATCTATAGATAACTCGTCCCAATTACCCTTAGGTGCAAAAAGTGGATGTTAATAAATAATTAATAAATATTAATAATTAATAAAAAAGTTAATATAAGTTACATGATATTGTTGTTTTATTACGAAATCACTGGACTCTTAGTCTGGAACAATCCAGGCTCCACTAGACACGCCAGGCGCCAATAGTCCTTCCTCAGTCAGCTCCTTTCATCTCCTTCTTACTTCCCAAATATGTGACTATCTCTGTTTAATTTTTGCAATAATATTAAAGACAGTATAATTTAATTTTTAAAGATAACACAATTTCCTAAATAACTTAATTCAAATAAAAATATCACCACAATGGGAGCATGAGCTTCCATGCACTGTTGTGAATAATAATACTCTTTATATAATGCATATAACAATTATTTATTTTTATTTTCAGCACAAATGTTATATTGTAGCTACTAATGACAAGGATTTAAAGAGACGCATCAGAAAAATTCCTGGAGTACCAATCATGTATATCAAACAGCATAGGTAAAGTATTTGTTCTGCTCCAATAAAAACAATATATGTTATTTATGCTTGAAATTATATATTTCATGGTAATTGGCTTATAGATAATGTGAGATGAGTAAAAACAATATATATAAAATTGTAACCCCTCTGTCTGTACATTGATTTTTTTCGCAAATTTTCACGATAACTTTTCGTTTCACATGTCATTGACTCCATAACTGCATTTTGTTTCTTTCGTGTGTGTTTGTTTGTTTATTTGTTTGTTTGTTACCTTTTCACGCATAAACGGCTGAACCGAATTTTATGAAACTTGGTATGTATATTACTACTAACCCAACTTAGACTTTAGGCTATATTAATTTTCTCTGAGGCGAACAGGAGTGGGGGTTATAAGGGAAGCCTGAAATTAAAAATAGCGATATTTCGTTTCCTATTGGTTTTTCGGCAAATATGAACACAACAAAAGTTGTTTATTTTGTTATTTAGAGTAACTTTCGTTCTAGACACTTTTTTCGTATACTGAATTATAAACAAGATATACGCTAAAACCTATAGCGGAAGTGAACAATTTTATTTGGAACAAAAGACCCAACCGAAATAAATAAAACTTGGTATGCGTATTAGCGCTAACGCTTTCATTATATTAAGCCATACCAACATTTCTAGGGACGGGCAGGAGTGGGGGTTGTAAGGGAGGGCTGAATTTAAAATAGCGGTATTTCGTTTTCTATTCGTTTTTCGGCAAATATGAACATAACAAAAATTGTTTATTTTGTTATTTAGAGTAACTTTTGTGATATTCATTTTTGTCTTTTAGCAAAGTATAAACAAGATATACACTGTAAACTAAAGCAGGAGTCAACTATTTTATTAAGCGCTAACGATTGAACCGAACTTAACAAAACTCGGTATGTCAATTAGCATTAATTCTTCCATGATTATAAGCTATATTAAAATGTTTAGGTTAGAATGGGAATGGGGGTTATAAGGGAGGCCTGAAATAAAAATTCGCGATATTTCATTGTCTATTTGTTTTTCGACAAACATGCACATAACAAAAGTTGTTTACTTTGTTATTTAGATTAACTTTTGTTTTATACATTTCTCCAGGAACAATGTGTGGAGCAAGTAATTTGCTTAGAAATATTGATATGCTCAACAATTCATTCCAATTTGAACTATCAGGTACCTCACCTGGAAAAATTAATTCAAATCTACATTAATATTTTGTCTTTAATAACTGAAATATATGCATAATGCACAGGAGATGGGAAACATGACAATATGGAGGACAGTGAAGTCTTTCATAAAAAATTAATTTTATTATTAACAAACGGCAACAACGGGTATAAACACTAGGATGGGTAAATGTCAAAATATTGTGCAAAGTAAAGCCTTGCCAAAAAATACCATCACCATTCAGCCTCAAATCAATTCCCAGGCAAAGCCAGGTATCTGAGCTAGTATATATATATGTGTGTATGTGTGTGTGTGTGTGTGTGTGTAGAAAATTAAACTTGCAACAAAATTGGTATGTAGCATTTTTCAAACTGACTCATAATAACGGAGATATTACGAATCGTTGGTTTTACCCATTCTAAAAAACACCCCCTCCTCTCCTCCTTTTTTGATTTCATTCATTAGTGAACTTAATGTTTAATATAACAGTTATACTCGAGCAGTGAGTCTATCTACAGCTAGTCTTCTGTACTGATGGTATCTTGTTAGCAAGATGAAGGCTTTCCTAAAAAATATTTATTGGTTGATTTTTGGCATTTCTTTCATCCTTTTATTTATTGTTGCTTATAAATTAATTCTTGATTTTGGTCTATATTTTTGTCTTGTGTGATTTCTTAAAAGTTATATATTTTAAGAAATTGAGTATGATTTGTACATGCACATTTGTCTGAGTGTTTGCATGTTTGTTGCGTTTTAATTAATATGTTATGATCCTAACACAACATAATCGTCTATTAATGTATTTCTTATTACAGGTACACAATAGAAAGGATGCCGGATGCTTATGGCGCTCCCAGGGAATGAATATATTGATTGATATTATTGTAAATAAGAATTTGTATTTTCTTTTTCTAGAAAACAAATATATGATTTTATAAAATAATTTAGATTATTATCTTCATAATTTTTTTTACCTCTATCCACTTTGACCACTGTTTTACTGCTTTGATTTTCCCACTTGTATTGTTTTTGAAAAATTAAGCTGCCTATGTTACCAAAATATGAATTGATTATTTTTGAAATACTTTGAAAATGAAAATTTAGTCAGCTCTTAGTTATACATTGAGAAGATAACATTTTGTAACTAACTTACAAGAGTTTTTTTTGAGGGGGAGGTACACAAGAGGGAACTTTGATTTCAATGAAACTTTTATACTAGTCCAATTATTATTATTAATAGATTTCCCTCATGATGGATTTTTTGAAAAATTCCTTGAAATTTCCATTGATCCTATCTAGATGGTGAAAATAATGTTCATTCAAAATTATATCTACACATATTTGTGTGTGAGCATGCGTGCGTATATATATATATATATATATATATATATATATATATATATATATATATATATATGTATGTATGTAAAATTGTTACTTCTGTGTGTTCATTGCTTTGTTTTCTACAAATTTCAAGATTTCACATGGAATTGAAAGGATATCACCAATTTTTGGCGTAACAATTAAAGAATCAAAGAATATTTGATGCATTTTTCATAAATTAAAGAGTTTTTATGTTCCTAATTAGTAAGTCAGGAAAGGTAAGTCAGGTGTAGCAATGTAAGTTATAGTGCAAGAATCTAATTTACCAGTTATGTAGTAATTCCAGCAGGTAGCAAAGGAGGAGGGTATGTTGATTGTCTGAGCTTCAATCAATAACAAAGCCTATGTAAATAAAGTCCGTCATGCAGGGGCTGCGTTAACTAAGTAGATTTCCCATGCGCGCCACGTATTTGCATTTATCTCAAAACTTAAAAAGTTCAGTGAGAACAATATTTGGTATTTAAGCTCCAAATAACGTGGTTCATAACATAATAGAATATTGTTAATATAAGATGAGTAAAAGTGGGGCTTTACTGAAGACCGAAAACTAAAAAAAGCAAATATCTCAGTTAATAGTAAAGATAGTGAAAAAAATGTACATAACACCATTTATAGAACATTAAATTTGCAATAAGATGGGTTCTATACAATTTTTCGATCCGACGCATAGTAACGGATATATTAAGAATTTTTGAAATTCTTCCCCTCTAAGCCCCCTCCCCCCTCCCCCTGGTCAGATTTCAGCCATTAACGAACTTGATCTTTCTTTTTGTATAAAACGATTATATGTCGCGTTTGGTGACGATAAGACAAAAATTGCGACTGCTAGAGCGTTAATAGACATATATATGTGTGTGTAGCGGTAACAGACAAATATTTGTATATATATATATATATATATATATATATATATATATATATATATATATATTTGATCTCAACGAAACTCCGTATGTTAATTAGTATTAACACCTCCCTGATTATAAGCACAATTAAAATTTCTAGGTACGGACAGGAGTGGGGGTTATAAGGGAGTAATGAATTGAAAAATATCGCTATTTCGTTTTCTATTGGTTTTCGGCAATCGTGCACATAGCAATAATAAAAGATTATTATTGATGTAGACGTAGTCACCCTTAGAGGGCAGTTTCTGTCGGAAGAAAAAAAAGTATGACCAGCTGGAGTTGAAGATGGCTGATGTGGAGGCAGGCATGGTGAAGGTCTTTCCAGTAACCCTGTCTTACTGGCGTTTGGTGCAAGAAGAGTGCAGATGGGCTACGAGAGCTGGGAGTGAGTCAGGCTACACTGGAGTGGATCACCATCAAAGTGCTCAGTGGAACCTGGTTCGTGTGGGCCAAGTTCAGTACCTCTCCTCGAGGCTTCAGGGCAGTTGGCAGACCAAGAGTAGGCGTTGGATAGGCTCGGTAGGCTGATGGAAGAGTCCTGAATCTAGGGTGTTACTTATCTCAGGACGGGTGCTGTGGAGTGACGCATAGGCCTAGATTTTATTTATTCATTTAATTATTTTTCTGTTTATTACCAAGAGTGCCCTTTTTTTTTTTTTTTGAGTTGGTATTCTGGCAGGTGGAAGTGACTTCTAATGTAGGTAGATGAAAGAAATGGCTGCGTTTCCACTGTAACAATTTATTAAAACGACTGAGCGCTTTCGATGCAGTGCATCATCATCAGTGCCCAAACGTCCTGGATGTTGACCTGATGGTTCTTGGAGCTAGACTCTTTTTTTTTTTTTTTTTTTTTTTTTTTTTTTAGTTTTTATTTTATAATGCAATGTTTTTTTTTTTTTTTTTGTATTTTTTTCTCTTTTTTTTGTATTACGTTTCGTTGGTTGTTATAATTTATGTGATTACGTAGCTGCTGTTTCTAGAAGGATCTTTTCTTTTTCCTTGTTTTTTTTTTTTAATCATTATATTTATTTTTAAGTTGTATTGTTTATGATTATATATGCTTCGGATTTGTTTTTTTATTTTATTTTTATCAATTTAATTATTTGATTGCTTCACTAAATTTTATTTATTTATTTATAGGTTAAGAGTTTCTATGGGTGCTAGCACCTTTTTTTTATAATGTCCTTTAGAGACTTTCCAGGGGTTAGGGATCCCCTTTTATGGGTGTGTTTTGTAAGATTATAGTTTAGAAGTTTTGTTATTTTGTCGTGTGTATTTTTGTTTGTTTTGTATTTGTATTTAAACCCCAAATAAACAAGTAAAAATATTTAAAAGGAGCGGCTCAGGGTAGCCATGCGAGTTAAAGCGTTGACCTTTAATCTCACTTGGTAAACCTACAGTGCCGAGTTCGATACCCGCCTGGGAAAAGGAATTTCTTTAGGGACGGAATTCATTAAATAAAATCCTTAGTCCCACCCTGGCTAGAAAAGGGTGGTGACCTGAAGGTGACCAAATTAGCCTTAGTCGCTTAAAGTGGACGCTAATTAATGATTTAATTTATTTAAAAGGACCTCTTTTTTAAAAATATATATTTAAAAGGACCTCTTTTTAGCAGATTTCCCTTCAGGGAAATTAGCTATTGAGGATGCGATTTTCAAAATTTTTCTTCAAATGTCCATCGATCCTACCCAGATGACGAAAATGAGGTCAGTTCAAAACTGCATATATATATATATATATATATATATATATATATATATATATATATAAATATATATATATACACACACACATATATATGTCTATTAACGCTCTAGCAGTCGCAATTTTTGTCTTATCGTTACCAAACTTGATATATAATCGTTTTATACAAAAAGAAAGATCAAGTTCTTTAACGGCTGAAATCGGACTAGGGGGAGGGGGGGTTTAGAGGGGGAGAATTTCGAAAATCTTATTATCTCCATTATTATAAGTCGGATTGAAAAATTGTATAGAACCAATCTTATTGCAAATATAATGTTCTATAAATGTTTTTATGTACATTTTTTCACTATTTTCATTATTAACTGAGATATTGACTCTTTTTAGTTTTCGGTCTTCAGTAAAGTCACTCATACTCATCTGATATTAAAGATATTATATTATGTTATGAAGCACTTTATTTGAGGCTTAAACACCAAATATTGTTCTCATTGAACTTTTAAGTTTTGAGATAAATGCAAATATGCGGCGCACGTGGGAAATCTGCTTAGTTAACGCAGCCCCTGCGTGACGGACTTTTTAAAATTGCGTCATGAGTTCAACCTGAATAGCTGATCTCCGCTAAGGTAAGTCTTCTTAAATAGCATTTCTATGTGAGGAAGTACGAGCGTTCTATGATTAAATTTCAATTCGTCGCCACCAGGGGCTGAGCCAATCGCGGAAGGTTATTATTACTTTTGTTGTATGTGTCTCAAGCATTGGTTTTCTCCAAGCCATCACAACGTTTTTCTTAATTTCGAACATTGTTCCAAAAGTGTCTTGTCCTTCACTGGAGCCATTACTCTCCTATTTTATTACAAGGTGCTTTTTTTTTTTTTTTTTATCAGTCTATGTTTATAGTAGTAAATACGTTTGTTTGATCATCAATTTAATTTCCATATATCTTCGATAGGGTTTGAGTTTTAAAAGCAACAATTTTTTTGGTATGCTAACCTGAGAAAGATACTAATTATCATTACCAACTTAATCATTAAAGAATACTGAGCATTGTAGGTTTTTTCTTAAATACAATTTTAAAAACATGAATATCTTTACTTTGTGATTTAATTTTTAGTCTGGCTAAGAGGTATAATTTTTGTTAGTTACTATAAGACTCCTGTTTATAGTGCTTGTGAATAAACTATGGCAGCTTCCATATTTTCTTATTAAATTTGGTACTTGTCATTGGTGAATCTCGACTCATTATGTCTCTTAAGTATACCTAAATAAGGGTATGCGTGTATGTAGTAAAAAGTTAAGATTGCCTTAAGGGAAATCTGCTATTGAGATTGTACTCATTACGGGATTTTTGAAAAATATTTTCAAATGTCTATCGAACTTATGAAGGGATGAAAGTTTGATTGTTACCAAGCTCAATATTTAAACTTTTTATGTAAAATTAAAGATCAATGTCATTAAAGGCAGAAATCTGACCAGTGGGAAGGGAGAATTTTTTCTGTTATTATGAGTCAAATCAAAAAAGTTTATGGAAGCGTTAAGTGAATCTTGTTGCAGATATAATTCCCTATAAAGTTTGTAATATTAAACTTTTTCTCTATCTCGAATATTAACCGAGATATTGGCATTTTTTTAAATTTCATTCCCTAGTAAACCTCCATTTTAGTCATTGCATTTTATCAACAAGCTAGTATATCGAGAAACATTTATTTCAAGCTTAAATACCAAACATTGTTTTCAACGGTTCTTTATTATGTGAGATACATGCAAATACAAAGTGTGATGATGTCATCAATTACAATTTTTTTAAATGTTTATTTGATCTTTATGATACTTGATATTTCACCGCTTCATTCAACACTAAAGAAATAGGGAATATATGGTGAGATAAGATCATTCAAGCACGTGGAAATCTGTTCAGTTTACACAGCCCTTATGCAACGGACTTTTATTTTAATTTATTGACATGCTTTATAAATTATGAGAAACTTGTCTGCCCCTTAAAGAGACAATATTCTTGACCATATATTATTTTATGACGAATATTGTGTAGTTTTTTTGTGTTTTTTTTTTAAAGTGAAAATTAGTTCATCTTGTGTATATAAACATCCTTTAGGCATGAAGTTCTTTTATTTATTTAATCTTTTAATTAAAGAATATTTTTTAATACATTTGGGCAGGGCTTCAAAGAATTTTACTCATGAAAATGATTGGCTTTTCTTGATATATTTATTTTGTGGTTGGCAGTTTGAAGTATAATTTATATGTCACAACATTCTCTATGGATTTTATGAATATTATACTTTTTGACTTTGGATTTCCTTGGTCCTTAATTCTACTAAAGCTATTTTTAATATTGTTTTCAACTAGTGAAATTATTATACCTGTCTTTTGTTGTGAATTGCTTTTTGGTGGTTGCTGTTTCTTAAATTGATCAATAATATGATTTTTTGAAAGCTTATTAATTGAATTTTTGTGATTTATCATTCTATTTTGTGGCTTGAATAAATTATCAATTATTGATTGAGTCAATTTAGTTCTTTTTCTATTTTTGTTTCCTCTTGTTACAATTTCATTTTTTCAGAACATATCTGTTGTTTCCTGTTTAATTTTGATTGATTATAATAGTTGCTTGCAACTCTGCCATCTTCCCTTGTCAGTTTTTCTTTTCTTTTTTTTAAGCAGATTTCCCTTAGGGGAAATCAGCTATTGAGGTGGTACTCATGAGGGAACTTTCGAAAATTTTCTTCAAATGATCATCGATCCTACCTAGTAGATGACGAAAATGAGGTCCGTTCAAAACTGTATATATATATATATATATATATATATATATATATATATATATATATATATATATATAATTTGTTGTTAGCGGTCGCAATTTTTGTTTGATCATTACCAAACTCAATATTTAATCATTTTATGTAAAAAGAAAGATTAAGTTCGTTAACGGCTGAAATCAGACTAGGGGGATGGGGTGGTTTAGAGGGGGAGAATTTGGAAAATTCGAAATATCTCCGTTACTATAAGTCAGATCGAAAGTATATAGAATAAATCTTATTGCAAATTAAATGTACTATAAATATTGTTATATACATTTATTCTCTATCTTGAATATTAACCGAGATATTTGCAGTTTTCAGTAAACCCCCACTTCTACTAGAGTTACATAAACAATACTCTGTTATATAATAAATCACATTATTCTAAGCCTAAATACCAAATATTGTTTTCATTGAACTTTTAATTTGTGAGATATATACAAATTCGTTCTGTTGACACCCCCCCCCCTTTCATTTGTTTCTGGATCACTAAAATTTGAGTGATTGAAATAAAACTGATTCTGATTCATTACTAATTACGGCACTAAATTAGTAACTTAGTAAATAGTTTTCAATAAAACTTATATGTTATATTCAGATATATTTCATTAATTGTTCATTTTTACATTACAGAACCCATCTGAGGTATCCTCTGTAGTGATCACTACATGACCTTAAAGGTATAATATAGAAATGCAAGCAATTAGTATAATATTGACGTGCATTTGCAGTGTTTTTATTTTGACAGACCCTAAGTGCCATCACCAAGTATAACCTTACAAAAATCTGCAAATGCGACCGATTTAATCTGTTCAGAATCAAATCAATTCCCTTAATTAAATCTGTATGTACGTTACCTTTCACTTTCTCTGAAATTTGGGACAACGATCAGGGCATAGCCTGTTAGTATAAGAACATGGGAGTTCTGTATATCTTATGCCACATAGGATTTAAAGGAAAAAAACCATCTTTTTATGGCAAAGCAGCCCATTAAAATTCATCCATTTTTACTTTTTTTTTCTAAAAGCTTTTAGCTTTACCATGAATAAAATAATAAATTTTAATTATTTTTCAGGTCGGCCTAAAATATGGATGCACAGATTGACAGACCTCGAGTAGAGTACCCACGAACATGCAAAAAGTGTAATAAAGTATACAGATCAAGGAGGTCCTATTCAGCTCATAAATTTGTGTGCCAAGGCTCTAAGATAAGATGTAATACGTGCCATCACATATACAGTGGACCTTCAACTTTTATAAGTCACAAAAAAAATTGTCAAAAAATGCCTAAGGAGTCACATAATCAGTGCCCAGAGCCTGGATGTACTTATCACGCTTACCATAAAACTTCTGTCATCAACCATGTAGTGGGTATGCATCTTAATTCCTCAAAAACATATCAGTTGGAATTCAGCAATTTTAATGAATTTGATGCTTGGAAGGAAGAAGAATCAATTATACATAGTACTAGTTTTTGCAAAGTATCTGTAGATTGGAATGAAATACAGTATTATGTATGTTCATATTATCGAAATGGGGAAATTGGCCAACATTCTCATGCAAATTGCCTTTCAAGAATATATGTTTGTATTTCTGGAGAGGGATTAGTTGTCAAATATTTTTCAGAACATAATCATGACCAAAATCTTTCAGACACTGAACACTCATTGAATGCTTCAAAGTCAACCATGCAGCATTTTGACGGCATGAAAATATCACCAGAGTATGTGAAGTTTTATGAAAGTAATAGCATTTGGGAAATTCATTTAAAAACAAACACAGATAAGTCCTATACAATTGAAAAAGTAGCTGAGTTTTGTCCACTGCCAGATCATTGTTTCTTCAAATGTGAGGTAACCTGTATTGAATTATGCCAACATTTATACAATTGTTCTTGTGATGACAAGAGTGGCCTTTGTAAGCATATTCATTATATACACAAAGTACATGAAGAATTGAAGAAAATTCTACTCGAAGGCAACTTTAACAATGTTGAAAACTTTAATTCCCCAGAATCTCCAAAGAAACAAAATTGTAAACCCGGTCTTACCATAGATAACTTGAACAATCCTGAAAACTTAAATACCCTAACACATGTGGAGAAACATAATTACAAGTCTTCTCTACCCGAGGATAACTTGAACAGCATTGAAAACATAAACCCCTCAATTCTTTTGAAGAAACAAAATTTGAAGCCTACTCTGTCAGATGATGACGATATTGAAAATTTAAATGCCCCAATGAGTTCCACGAATCAAATTAGTAATCGATACGCAAAAATGAGAACTGAAGGCAGATTATTACTGCGTGAGGTTTTTCGGATTTATCAAAAAGTTCCTTCTGCTATGCTTGACTTAATAAATTCAATGATTGAAAATTTGTTAACTGTTTGCCAATATTCTTGTAAAGGTGATACATTTCAAACTACACCTGTAAAGGAAGTTGAACTTACCTCAAATGAGAAGATACCAAATCAAAATATCAACCATGTTATAGGAAGAAACGTCAACGATAAGCAACAAGATGAAATTACTTTTGTTAAGATGCCAAAACAAAAATATATCAGTCCTACAGGAAAACATGTCAACCATAAGCAACAAGTTGAAACTACATTTAATGGGAAAACACCAAAACCAACCAGTGCTAAATCAAACAGGGCTATTGAAAAAAATGTCAATAAAAAGCAACAAATTGAAACAACTTCTAGTCAGAAGTCATCAGCACCAAAGGGAAAAAATGCCAACAGACATTTGTCCTCAAGAGATGCACAGAAATACTTAGAATCTAATTCATTTATATATGAAATAGTGGATGAAGATCTTGGTTTGAATAGTGAAACAGACACAAATCTCCTTACTAAGAAATTAAAATTGGATAGTGATAACTTGACTCGGAATCTCCTAATAGTTGGTAAATCTGACGAAGAAATTACCGCACCTCTTCTAACTATAAATGGATTTTCAGTTTCACTTATAGAGATAAAAAGTCTTGATTTAGATTTGCCAGAGAATGATGTTAATTATTTGAAGACTGTTGACTCAAAATTTACTAAAGGGCACCTTTATGATTCAGTAGTAGATGCTTATGTCAGTTCAATAACAAATCATTCTAAACAATTTTCTTATATTAATGCAAAAATTGCCAAGCAATTAGCGAATGCTGAATTTACAGAGAACTCAAAGGAAAATATTTTAGTCTCATGTGTCCTAAAGAATCATTGGATTTTAATAAAAATGAACAAACCATTGAGGGAAATATGCATTTTCGATCCACTTAATGAATCACCAGTTACAGATCGCTTAAAAACTGTTACTGATTACTGTTCTGGACTAATGGGAAGCAAGAAATGGAATATTAAAATTCAAGTAGGTCACAAATTAAAGGATGATTCAAGTAGTTTTGGAGTTTATATTTGCTATTATGCATCCAAATTGGTTGGAATTGAAGTCTCAGACCAAGAATTTGATCACATTCATTTTCGAAAACATATATTTCAATCATTAATGGCAGTTGTGGGGAAATAGTATTTTCTCTTTTGCATTTTATTTCTATAAGTTGGGATTATTGTCTATAAAACTACTTAATGATCATTATGTGATCTTTGAATAGAAGTAATAATGTCTATTCTATCATTAGTATGAAAAGGAGCTCTTAATAATGGTGAAAAAGAAACCATACAATTGGGATGATCATTCGTAGCATAATCTAAATAAGAAAACATTGTTGAGGAGAATATACACTCTTTAGAGGCAACGAGATACAACACAAAGAGAACATTCATTACTCTTTTTAAAAAAAAACAGTTTTATTTGATACATACAAACCATTTAAAAATTTCAAATATTTTTAGAAATATTGCTGATATAGAATGATATTTGCTTCATTGTGATCTATTGTCATAATGAATACACTTAATGAAATTAAATAATACTTTCTTGGCAATATAGGGCCCCTAATCCTGGTCTCACACCATGGTTCTTAACCAGGCTTCTTTAATTATAGATGCCTATTTCTGCAAGGCCTCCTCCAGGTTATCAAGAAACCTTTGTCTGGACCTATCTCTTTTTATACTACCTCATGGCACCATGAACTAATAGAACTGCATTATCTGTGGGAAAATACTGGGAGGGAGGTGTGTGTGTGTGGGGGGGCCAAGAGTGCCATTTCGATATCCTAGGATCCACTGCTCTCATAAATGAATGATGTTAAAATTGAAGCTTTAAATAGGATTGAAATCTCAAAATAGCAAACTTCTCTGTACCTATTAGAGTAATGTACCATTTATGTTATTAAGAAAAATTCTACAAATTACATTCTAAACATTTTGTTTCAATGTAAAGGGACACAGATATTTACGAAATTGTTTTTTCTTTATGACTCCTATCTAGGGAAATGTGATAGGATCAGTGAAGTATGTCTTATACTACTATTCTAAAAATACTGTTTCATTCATAATCATTTATGTGTTTTGTAATCAATTGTCAACATTTGTCCTCCAGCTCAGTTTTATAAAATATAAAATACACATCAGTTAGACCTTGTGTACCGAGGTTGCCTCTTGAAGGTTCTGGACCAGGTGTCTCGCTCTTAAACCAACTCTCTTCTCTTACTCCGATCCATGCCTCGGAAATATTATCTTCCCAGGAGATGCAGGTGTTCTCCTTGGCTTCCATAATCATTACTAGAAGTCATTTAGCATTGTTGCAAGATCACAAGTACTGTCTCCAATGAGTGTTATTCTTCTTTAACAGTTCAGTCAGTAATTGCAATGGATGATTGTGTTACTCCATTATAGACCTAATGATCCAATCAGTTTGAGATCACTCATCTTACTTATAAGACTGCTATTGCTGTAGCAGTTACCTAACTTAACACATTTAAAAAAAAGAAAAAGTGGATCATATGTATGTGGATTCATGTCTGAGTGGCTTCATCATTTCAAAATATGATGCATAAGGAAGGCAATTACTGGAGCTCTAAATCTTGAAAAATAAACATTAATCACCATGGACAATGTAAGTACAAATCATTTATATACTTTTGATTATTATAAAAACATCAGCTGTAGACAAATTATCCAATTGATTCTAGATTAAACAATTCTTCAGAGTGTGCGAGAGAAAGAAAGAGTGACTAAAGCTGTTATAACAAAAATTAACTGTATAAAATATTTCCTGATGGAATTTAAACACTATTGAGGAAACAATACGGTTAGTATTTGTTATTTTTTTTTAAATACTATTAAATGATTACTTTGCTGTCAAAAATTATTAATTTCTTTTCTATTATTTAGGAAAAGGACTCGTGACTGTGCTTTGAAATGTATCTCTATGGAAGTCACAAAACATTTTGTAGAGTTATACAACTCATAGGAAATGGAAATAGTTTTGGGACTGCCTACCTTAGAAACAAGAGAGAGGGCAGTCTGTATTTATTAATATTGACATTTTTGAATACAAGGATAAAGTAAAGCATAAATAATCCAATTTCATTAAGGATGTACTAAAGAAAATATACTTCATACCATCATGTAGAATTTTTAATTATTGAACCTTAACCATGTGCCAATGCATAAGCAGAACTGTTCTTTCATTTCCTTCCACAAATTAAAGGAAGTGTTATAATTATTATGAAGTATTTTGGTTTTCAAATTTCAATGTAGTTATCCATTTCGGCCCTCCATCTTTATTAGATTTTACGTGACGTTTATAAGTATCTCATGTAACACAAAAACGACTAGCCTTATAATGTTGATATATCACATTGTAGTATCCAGTTATACACCTCCTCTTTTAAATAGAATCAACTAAAGGGGATGGGTTTAGAGGAAAAATAAAATGTCCACACATATTAGAGATAAACAAAGCTTCATAATGAGATCTTTAATTATGCTTTATGCCAGTTTTGTATTCTGGCTCATACATAGATATATTTTTGTTTTTAGTAAACTTAAAATCTAAAGATCAAGTTCATTATTGGCTGAAATCAGAACAGGGGGAGGAGGGGAAGCAAGAAATCAAAATATCTCCACTACTATGACTTGTATCACAAAATATTCAGCAACCAATATTGCCACAATTTAATTCTCATTAATTGCTGTTCTAAACATTTTTTTCCAATTTGTTTGTTTCATCTTTTAGTAATCTCCCACTTTTACTCATCTTGTGTTAAGAATAAGTAAACATCATAAACCATATTATTCCAAGCTTAAATACCAAAATAATTATTTTTTTTACTTTTAACATGCGAGATGCATGCAGATATGATCTTGTGAATTAATTTTTTATGTTCTAGACTACATAGTTTTATTTGGTAAATACCAGACGCAATATTTAACAGTTTTATGCAAACCTAAAGATCATAGACCTAGTAATGGCTGCAATCAGATAAGGAAAAAGGAGGGGGGATCAAAAATTTGTCATTATGAGTCTATTTATTACAATTGTTCAATAAACGCCAATTCTAAAACTTGAATAAAGAAGCAGAATTATTAATTTTGTCTTCTCCAACAAAATTTATTTTAATAAGTGTAGGCATATGCCACATGGTGAGTGAGACTTCTGCAAATGGTATGTGTTACCAGTATTAAGTTTTATTTTACTCGTGAAATTATGACCTGTAGTCAACCATCCTGGATGAAATCACTCAGGCACACTTTCAGTATCCTATAAGTTCTGGAGATAAATGCTGCTCTCTACAATTTTGAAATTAGTTTATTGACTTTTTTGTGAAGGGGCACAATGATGGCTTCTTACCATTCTGTAGGCGTTTGTTGAAAAAGCTTAAAATCCCACATCCCCTCGTAAACCCAATTCAAGATGGTCTACCTGGCATGTATGAGAAATACCATCATCAACTCCAGGAGACATTATTTTAAAAAGATTGACAATTTTCTCAATTTCCTTTTAATCAGCTAGCAATATTTCCGAATATCATTGTTATTAGTTTGGCTACTATTCGGGTAGATATTGCAGGACTGTCCCCTATTATATTTAGAGAAATATTAAGAAGTGCCCATGTTTCCTTGATCACTCTCAGAAGGATCTCTTGTTGGCCCTGACAGAATCTCTGTAAGAGGTATTTAATACTCTTAAAGAAGTATAGTTACCTCGTGCTTGAAGATGATTTTGTGTTTCCTCGAGTTTGTTAGCATTATATGTTATTTTCTTTTGATTAATATCAGCCATGACAAGTTTCTTTTCTCATATATCTTTTCACATTCACTATCAAACTAAGTGTTTTACTAATTAACAGTTTGTTCGAGCCACATGCTGTATTTATGACTGTATCTGTTAATTAAAATATCCTGGAAGTGGGATAAAGATGATAATAAAGAATATGTAAAACCCAATTATAAGAAAGGAAATACTCAGTCAATTTTAGAAGGTTTTGCATAAACAAAAAAATAATAAACAATAAATAATGGGGAAAATATATTAGGTTCTGGTGTACAAGGTAAAATATAATAAATTTGTCTTACCTCTGCACCAATTACATCGAGAAACTCGGCAAGAAGGATGAGAGAAAGGAATAAGGAATGGGAGTTTTAAGGGAAAACTTTGAATCTCACCATACTCCTAAAATAAACAGTTTCAACTGGAATTGTCAAGGAATGGATTCACACAGAGCAGGAGAGAAGGGACCTGAGATATAACCAATACCAAGAATCGGGGCTCATGGACTCTGAAACAATGGCACTGAAGACCAGATCAACCTTCCCTTCAATGACTCCGCAGTGGAATGGTGAGTTGAGGAGGGAACCAATAGAGTGTGGAAGATTACAGGTCTTCTTGAAACATAGCCATATCCACTACTAATCACCCTTTCAAATGGCTAGGTAAACAGTTGTCCTGATAAATGAAGAAACAATAGACACCTTCTTATAAAAATGTTACAATCTTGAAACCTTCTCGTTAAACTATTGATGCTCTATAATTGTTATTCATACTTTCTTTATGCCTTCAGTAAATCTTCGCTTCTACTCATTGGATTTTTACTAATAAATAGAAAATATATGTTGAGAAGAGATCAATACTGTGTCATACCGCACATGGGAATCTGCTTAGTTTACACAGCCCTTTGTGATGGATACCAGGAAGAGTATTTTAAATATATAACTCTTTTTTTTATTATTATTAAATAATTTATTTATTAAGTATATCTTTTATGTGCAGCAACAAAAGGTTTATTAACAAAGTAGAAAAAAATCATAATAAGGTTGGTAATTACAATATGAAAAGTTGTTAGAAAAAAGAAGCGCAAATCACATTGATGATTCAAAATAAAGCTGTTTTATTAATGCATAACATTGAGCTGAAACAAAAATAAAATAAAACAATTAAAATTAAATAGTGAAAATATTTGCCTTAAAAAAATATACCAGATTCTTTATAATGTACTTACAATGTCATCTATTTTCAAAATACTTCTAACTGTTTCAGTAGCTAATGTGATAGCACTCGTGGTTACTAACATTGGTTGTAAGACATTTTCTTCAAGTATATCTGTTACTTGTCCCTGTAAAAATAATCAAGAAAATAAACAGAATTGCAGTGAAATAATTTAAACCTCTAACTTCCATGATTATATTTATAATAAACATCAATTAACAAACAATTTCACATTTTTTCCTCTGCCCTCCCTAAATAATGTCCATCCATACACCCTTTTTTTTCATTGCTTTGGAGCGTTAAACTATGACAGTATTTATTCTTTAACATTAAGACATGAGTATAAAATACATAATATGTAACAATATATTAAGACTCAGGAATAAAATACCTTTCTAACGTTGATACCAGCATTTGTTTGACCTTCAGCATGTTTGTTTCTTAGTTCTGTGACCGTAGCCACAGGGTTCAAACCAGCATTTTCAGCCAGAGTGTATGGTACAATTTCCAATGATTTTGCATACTCCCTAAAAATTTTAATTATTCATAAGTATACAATAACTAAAGCATCACTGCAGTTTCACATGGTAAATGACAGGTCATAACCAAGATAAACATAGCCTACTTCCGTAAGAGGTTCTAAAAATCCAAGTCACATTGAAGGATTCACACACTGCCTCAAGAAAAACCCCCCTCCCATATATCACACAGAATTCACATAGCCAGCTGGGGGATACAGAATATATCATTATTTGTTTAAGAGTGCCAATAACAAGACAAATTTACTCACACAGCAAAATGAACAATAAACACAGCACAAAAAAAATAATGAATATTGAAAACATGAATTTAAATATTCAATATAGTTAAGAATGATAAACCAAACTAACTGAGGTGAATAAATAGGAAGTTAAGAATATAATAGAAAAAAATTGCCCAGACTGGTAGATTAATCAGTGCCAGAGTTCAAAGTGCTGGGGTAAAATCCCCCCCCCCACACCGGACCTCCACTATTTCACTCCTAATTTCAGCATAAAGCAAATGTGATCTTTAGTAATTAATATTAGGGGGGAGGGGGGCGTGCTCAGGCATGTTCCGTCCTCTGCAGTATCTGCCCTGGCCCGTGTAGGCTCCCAGTCTCGCCGGAGATGTTGGCTCAATAGGGACCAACTCTAGGTCAGTTCCTCTCGATCTCCTAGTTATTTTGTTATTTATTGCTTTTAATATTTATTTATTTGTAATGTTTTAGTCATAAGTGTTGCATTGCGTTTTATATCCTTTTTTGTTTGTTTTTTAAAGGTTTTTAATATTTGACTACCTTTGTTGACTTTTACATTTATTTATTTATTTATTTATTCATATATATATATATATATATATATATATATATATATATATATATTACATGTTTTTGAAAGTATAATGTTGTGTCGCAGAGCACTGATGATGGGACGGTTCGCCCCGAAAGTACTTTGCCTGTAATAAAGAAGTATTAAGAGTGGAGGTGTTTGACCTTTTTGATCCTTCCGTTGATCTTTAGTGTTGAATGAAATGGTTAAATATGGTGTATGGTACTGATCAAATAAGATTTTTGAGTTAAGAACATAAAATCTTAAATGATGATGTCAGTACTAACTACATAATCACACAAAGTGCAAGTTCAATGAAAACCATATTTGGTATTTAGCCTTGGAATGAAATGATTCATGATATAACAGCTTATTGTTAATATGACATGAGTAGGAGTAGGGGTTTCACATTCCACAGAAAAGAAAATAACATGATTAACTGTGTTAGCCTCTCGACAACTTCCTCTCCTGCTTGAGTGCTATCAACATTGCATTAATAAAATTAATTCTTAAAAACATCAAAAATTTTGAATTTTTTAATAATTTATATTCCTAAGGGTGATAACCTCTAGAAAACCAGTCCCAATTAGTCTTAGTTGTAAAAAGTGGAAATAAATAACAGTGGTACCCTAGAAATAATTTAATTTATATTGTAAAAGCAAGGTGAGGGAAAGAGATTGTAACACCCCCCCCCCCTGCAACCTCAAATCACATTGAGTTTAAGCGCAATTTTGTCTTTTGTTATAATGACATTACCAAGTAACGTTAAATAGTTAGGTATAGTACATAGTCATTTCAATATCGTCAACATAATGGAGGAAAAAAGATAATATATACCACAATTCAAGAGTCTGATTTCGTACAACTTCTGCTATCAGAAGTTGAGCAAATTCAGCATGACATTATTTAAATAATACATTATACAAATTAAATAATCGAAATACTCTTATAGTTTCAATTTCTATGTGAAATAAATAAAAGAGTCATTTTCTAAGAAAAATAAATAACAAATGAGCAGGATAGGGGCAGAGATTTATAACTTCCGTAATTCGAATCACACTTAGAACTATCTTATAACTAAAACATAACGTCGTTTGTCATAATACGCCTTTATTAAAAACACTTTAATGAGTATAAAATTGTTGACTCCCGGTGTAGTTTTTATTATATATCTCATTTATATTCGCTATACGACAAACAATCTAAATAACGAAATAAACACTTTCTGTTATTTGTATGTTTGCCAAAAAACCCATACAAAATTAAATATCGCAATTTTTCATTTCAGGTTTCCTTATAACCCTTCACTTCTGCTCACCCCTAGAAAAGTTAAGATAGGATACTTTGATGTAGGAGTTAATGCTAATTTACATACCGAGTTTTGTTTAGTTCAGTACAGTCTTTTTTGCCAAATCAAATTATTGAATCCCGCTACAGTTTTTAGAATATAACTCATATATACTTTTAATTTTCAGCATCCAGTAAACCCCCATGGCTACTGTCATATTAATAATGAGCTGGCATACCATGGACCACATTATTGGAAGCTTTAAAACCAAATATTGTTTTCATTGAACTTTTACTGTATGAGGTACATGCAAATATGCAGTGATGATCATTCATGATTTTTCGTTTTTAACTCAAAAATTTTATTTGATGAATGCCATACTTGATATTTAACTGTTTTATTCAACATTAAATATATCAGATAATGGGTGGAGATGGACGAAGGGAATAGGGGGGGGGGTTGAGGGGAAATTGGAAAATTCATAATATCTCAGTTGCTATGAGTTGTATTGAAAAATGCTATAATCTTGTTAAACTATTGATACATTTCTATACATTTTTTCATAGCTCAAATATTAAGTGAGCTATCAGTACCTTTTTCATGTTTTCAGAATCCAAATAAACCCCCACTTCTACTCATTGGATTATTACTTAGAAACATAAAATATATAGTATATATGGTGAGATAAGATTAATAGTGAGTCATACCCGCAAAAGGGAAATCTACTTATTTTATGCAGCCCCCGCGTAACCAAAATACCATCATTAGTTAGTCAACAATGACTTCCCGGGCATTGCCGGGTACCTTAGCTAGTTATAAATAAGAATTTGTCTGAAACCACTTTTGATATGGTCAAAAATTCCATTGTTTTTTACAATATCTTATTTTAATTTTATACCAAACAAATAAGGAAATATGGAAGTTGCAGGTGGTTTTGAACAATTTTAAGAAGAGGAATTTTGTTTATAGAATTTATATAAGTTGAAGTAGTAAAGTAAAGGTTTAGGTGATGTCTGTATCCGTCCTTCTTCCTGCTTTTTCTTCTGTCTATCAATATTCTCTAATAACATTTTTTGTTTTTCATACAAAATTAATAATGATAATATAATATTTTAATTATATGACATTGTTTATACTTGCCTTTCATTCATTTCTAATTAGTATATCTTTGTTCCAAAAAAAAGGAACCTTTTTGGTATGCGAGTATACGGGGTGTGGCTATTAAATAACGAGACTGACGCTGTAAAACATTTTATTTTTATTTCATACATTTTTACTTATTATCACCTTCAATATACACCCCTCCTTTATCCCTACAACGCTCCATGCGAACCTTCCATTGTTCGAAACAGTGCTGGAAGTCTTTTTCGGTCAGCTCCTTCAGGACGCGTGCCGCTTTCTCTTTCACAGCTTTAACAGACTCAAATCTTGTTCCTTTTAATGCAGATTTCACCTTAGGAAACAGATAGAAGTCGCACGGCGCAAGATCCGGCGAATAAGGCGGAAGGTCTAACACTGGGATGCTGAATTTGGCTAGAAACCTCTTAACAGACAATGCGGAATGAGCCGGCGCATTGTTTTGGTGGAGAACCCATGACTTGTCCTTCCACAATTCAAGTCATTTTTTCCTTATTCTTTCGCGGAGTTCAGCAAGAACGTGAAGATAGTAATGTTGATTAATAGTTTGACCTTCAGGAACCCAGTGAAGGTTCACAATCCCATGAATATCGAAAAAAAAAACAATCAACATTGCTTTGAATTTTGATTTGCTCATTCGAGCTTTTTTGGCTCTCGGTGAAGATGGGCTCTTCCAGTGCATGGATTGGCGCTTTGTTTCAGGATCATACATAAAAAACCATGATTCGTCACATGTTATTATCCTTTCCAGTAAGTTTGGGTCATTTTCAATGGCAATCAAAGTGTCAGTACAAACATTTTTGCGAGCTTCCAGTTGTTCAAATGTGAGAATTTTAGGCACCATTTTGGCACACACTTTTTGCATGTTAAAATTGTTATGTAATATTTGCTGTACGGGTTCTTTATCAATTCGTACAGTTTCAGCAATCGCACGAATACTTAACCGACGGTCAGATCAAATCAGATTACCGATTTTTTTCGATATTGTCATCCGTTTACGACGTGGAAGGGCGACCCGGGCGTGAATCATCTTGAACGTCTTCTCGGCCATCTTGAAAACGCTTAAACCACTCAAAAACACGTGCACGCGATAAACATTCATTGCCATACACTTCTTTCAGTAGCGGTTTTTCCAAGTTTCACATGAAATTTCACAACAATTCGTTGCTCTACTGTTACACTTAACATTTTTCCGGCGAAACAAAAAAACAACTCTAATGCGAACGAAGGCTACAGCTGTACTGATTTGTTTACAGAAGCGAGAGACACTATATTCGAAAGAGGAAGCTTCACGATAACAGCTGTTAGTTGCTGGCGTTTGACGCATGCGCACTTCTTCTGTAGCAGCGTCAGTCTCGTTATTTAATAGCCACACCCCGTATTAGATCTTTTATGAAGAATTCTTTTGCACTTAATATTTAACAAATTTCAAAAAGAGCAATTATTCATAATTCACTAGATTTAGTGAATTCATCAACCTTTAGAAGTAAGTTTACTGCAAATCAACTGAACTTGAAAAATGGAAAAAACAAATAACACAAACCTTATGCAAAATGATTCCACTGAAGTAAGTGTTTGTGCAAACTGGCCAAGTCGAAGAGACAATTCAATTTCAGGTGCTCCACCTCCTGGAAGAAGAGCCCTACAAAAGAAAAATAATAATTAAACTTAAAGTTAGAGGTGTGATCAATAGAAAAAGATCTGCCAAGCAGGGGCCCATAAACTAAGCGAATTTCTTATTTGCAAAATTAATATAAAAGATGACATCATCATTTCCCGCAATTATTGTGGGAATAATTGGTAATATATAGCTTGATCATTTAAATTTTCTCATCTCTAAATTGCCATATCCACTACTAATCTTGCCCTTGCCCTTCACCCCTTTCAAATGGCTAGGTAAACAGTTGTCCTGATAAATGAAGAAACAAGAAACACTAAGTCTAATAAAACTGTTAAATTCCCAATTAGCCTTAGTTGCAAAAAGTGGGTGTTATCACCAAATAGGGAATTTTCTCAATAGATTTTTAATGAATGTGCTAGATAGGCCTAATACTTCAAAGAAATATTAAATGTAAAGACCAGCTGGACAATGTATAGACTAATTAGCCAACTTCCTAATGACAATTGGGGAAACTGTGTTGTCTAACTGTGGGAATATTGGCATATTAATCATGTTTCATAAAAATAGTAAGTCTCAAGGCTGGTAATATTCCGTTGGCAACAGATGAAACGTAGGGGAGTGAATTTGGACAAGATTTACCATGTAATATATGATATGTAAATTAAAGAAAAACTAACTGCTTAATGGGGAGAAGTGGTCATTGTGCCCATACATTAAAAAAGTCTAAAACTATATAGGATAATATAATGCTGCTCTCCACAGCTTATAAGATACTGTCTATGATCAGTTTTTAGATGTTGATGATGGAAAGGAGTAAAAGGGTACTGGGAGAGTACACGAGTGATTTTCACATAGGATACCTGACAACATATATTTTTGCTTTTAGACAGATGTCAGAAAAAAAAGAAGTAATATGTTAAGAAAGAAACCAGCAAGTATGGCTTGTAAAGGGTATCAAAAACTGAATAGAAAGGGAAATGAGTATCTTTTAAGAATAGATAGCAACCACAATTCCAATATCAATTAACAATGATGAAATAATTAGACTAAAAATTTTCATTTTTAAAAGTACCTTTCTTTAATGAGACACCTGATGACACAGAGTGCATCGTGAATTGATCTTTCAGCTTCTTCAAGAACTAGATTGTTTGAACCCCGAACTAGTACAGATACTGTACGAGCAGGGTTGTGAATTCCAGTCACCTTCACTATTCTAGAATTACCTAGGGATACCTCTTCTGCTAGCTCTGCTCCAACAAGAGCTTCACTTGTAAAATGATCTAGCGATGCAATAGGCCTGCATCCAAGAGTCTGGAAATTAATGGTAAAAATAAAATAAAGATGAAAAGGATGGTCACAAATCAAAATATTTATGATTAACAATTCAGTTAAATAATGATTGAACTTGTAAATAATTTTCTTTTGGGGCTCAGGTTAGCCATGTGAGTTAAAGCGCTGTCTTTAATCTCACATGGCAAACCTAGTGTGGCGAGTTTGATTCCTTCATAGACAATAGGAATTAATTTAGAGACAAACTCATTAAATAAAATCCAAAGTCTCGCCTTGGCTCGAAAATGGGGAGGGTAGATAACTCGCCCTCAATAAGCCATAGTAGCAAAAAGTGGACGTTAATAAATAATATAAAGAATTTTGATTAATAACTTATTATTCAGAATCAGGTGTAATCATAGGTGTTGGAATCATAGTCAGGTGATGCAATACAAATTTAAAATTAATAGCAGATATTTTACCTTGCAAACAAAATCGATGTCTTCTCTTTCAATGTCTTTGACAACCATTATTTTAAGTTTGTCAAAGAAATGAATAGCTAAGTCTGACAAAGCATCCCTAAGTATGGATTTCTGAATAAGGAGCATAGTGCAGCCAGCTTTTTTAATTTGCTTTGCAATATTGAGGATATATGCCCGTTCCTCCTTCAGAATTCTGTCCATAGCAGCATAATCAGAAATAACTACATTATGATCCATCTGAAAAAATAAAATAAATAAAAGAAATGAATGCATAGGATAGTAACTAAAACACCTCGAGGAAAATATTATTCTGTTCCTCGTTTACACAACCAAAGGCACTAAAACTAAATATTTTTATTAAGTAATCATTAACTAACACAAATCTTACATCTGTTTTAGGTGGAGAAATGCAGAACTGAATAAGTCCAATTTTCACTTTTTCTAATCTTTTTGGTCCATTTATATTAGCTAGTTTTTGAGTAAAAACTAGACCTTCAACAAGTTCAGTATCTTCAACAGTACCACCTAATTTTTTAATAACCTTGACATCCTGAAATAAATTAATTCCAATTATAAAGTAAAAAATCACTTATTATCATTTCAATTTCTAATAAATAAGTCATTAACATACCTTTAAATCGACATTATTATCACGTTTTGGATCAATAATTTTTAATACTGCATTGACAGCAAGTGGAGCAAGAATAGAGGAATGCTGTGACACAACCTGAAAATAAATAAATTTAAAAAAAAAAAAAAAAATAAATTTTGAAAACTCCATCTGTGTAATAATAAAAGAGAATAGAATAAAAATAATAAATAGAAGGAATAAAGAAATGCAGAGAATAAACAAAATGTGATCATCTAAAGAAATAAAAATGTTACCTGAATCTAGGTCTTGAAGTAAAAAAAAAGGAAAGTTGTAGGCCACAAAAGGAAGTAGGGTGTGGAGTATAAAAAGGGAAGTTGAGAAAATGTGGCTTATATACCCCACAAAGATGCATACATGGACACAAATAATTTTGATTTCACTAGGAACTAATTGAAAAGGTAATTTTAGATTTTACTAACATAAAAATACAGTTCAATCACATTTCATCAACTGGCATGGTCATATGATAGTTGCAAAAAATTCCTGATGGCTAATAATATGCAGAATCTTCAATTGCTCAATGCAATGTTACAATAAAAACATAATCATAAGGATTTTCTCAAAACTAAACACTAAAATAAAATATATATTACGATACCAGATGGACAGGTACATCATTTAATCAAATACCTTTGAATTAAGAGAAGTAGAAGCGCTCCTGATGAGAGTCTCATTATCACTGAGTTGAAGA
The DNA here is from genome assembly GCA_019009955.1 of Riptortus pedestris. Classification (NCBI taxonomy): domain Eukaryota; kingdom Metazoa; phylum Arthropoda; class Insecta; order Hemiptera; family Alydidae; genus Riptortus; species Riptortus pedestris. The sequence goes on along the minus strand of CM032228.1, from coordinate 102,153,731 downwards.
GGTATAGACATGCTTTTCAGAATAGGAATGGCCTTTTCAACAGCAATGCAAAAGGAATCTGATATAGTCGTAGGATGAATTCCTCGACCGAGGAGTTTTTGAGCAGCATCTAACAGGGCACCAGCCAGAATGACTACGGTAGTAGTCCCATCACCAGCTTCCACATCTTGTGCTTGAGATAGCTCTACCAGCTAAAAAATATGGGTCAAATTAACTTATGTGTACAGCAGTGATATATCACAAAAGGATGGGGTAGTTAGGTCTTTTATTTTTCCAGTGTGCATCGCATACTTTTATTTTCACTCGCTCTTTCATTTTTTTTAACAGTTAAAGGCAAGTAAGCATGCCTACATTTCACAATTTTTCATATACTATAGGATATATTCAATGAAAATAGGTGTTTTTCAACTTTGATGTTTGATACAGTGTAATATATTGTTAGTATTACCATTGACAAAATAAAGTTCCAACATGAAACTCAATGGTCCACTCATGAAACATTGTATATCAAACCTAAAATAAAGTCCGTCACGCAGGGGCAGCATAAACTAAGCAGATTTCCCATGTGAAGTTCGACAATAGATAAATCTACATACTGGTAACTCAACACCACTGTCAATATTAACTGAATAAATACAAACGGTAATAAGAAATCTTTCTGCCAATTTTAATAACCTACCAAAGAGAAACATCTAAAATGTAAACAAATAAGTCTGCCAACTCCTCACCGGAAAGAAAAACAATTACTGAAATATATCAGAATATAGCATATTAATTTTATTAAAACTATTTACTATATCTAGTACTGTAATTAATAATGAATCAGAATAATTTTTATCTCAGTCAATCAAATTTTTGAAACTAGATTTAGTTTACTTATGTTAACATAGTAAATAAAGTATTTCTCCAAGTAGATCAGGTACCATCATGGTTTCAATCTCATACTGAGTAGTACTCTACCAATTATTCAGGTTGGACAATCACTTGACAACATTTTTTGATGTCCACCAATCCATATTTGGTAGATGATATGAAAAAGGTGCATTCAAATTTAAACTTTTGATTATTTAGTGGCTGCAATTTTCATTCCAATCACTTGACACAATTTTCTGATTGGCCCCCCCAATCTTATTTGTTGGATGATGGAAAAAAAAAAGGTGCGTTGAAATTTAAACTTTTGGCTATTTAGAGGCTGCAATTTTCATTTGATTGTAATAAAAACTGCTTCATATAAAACTGAATATCAGTTTGTTAGTAACCAAAATTAAAGCAAAAAAAACATGGATTTAGAGATGAACTAAAGTGTAAAATCATAAATATTTCCGATTTTCTGGGTGACAAATAGAATTTATTAGTTCAACTGGGAGTGCCTTGATAGAATTTTAAACTCTTTAGGAATTACAATACTAACTGAGCCGAATTGTATTTTTTTCCATTAATGATAAGAAGATGAAAGGATCATTTTATCTCACTTGGTAAACCTAGAGCTGTGGGTTCGATTCCCATATGGGCAAAGACAATTATTTAGAAATTAATCCATTAAATAAAATCCTGAGTCGCACTCTAGATAAAAAAGGATGGTAACCTATTCTATACCCCATCCCAATTAGCCTTAGTTGCACAAAGTGAATATTAATAGATATCAAGACAAAACATCTATTTATTTTAATGGAAAGGATATTTATTTATTGCTACTGGTGCAGGTGTGAGGATTTATATAGAAGCCAAAACATAAATGCTTCATTATTTTCCCCAATATTGATTTTATGAGCCACTCTAAAGACCAAATTAATATTAGAATATATCTTTGACTCCTAATATGATGTTCTCTTTTATTAATTTTGAAGTTTAAGATGATGTAATCATCTTTATGAAAACTAACCAATAAGTTTGTTAATATTCCCCCAATAGTAATTCAATGCATTATGTGTAAAACAGTAATATGAAATAATAAAGTAATTATTTGGTGCTTATATAAAATCAATTTTTTTATTTTGGCGGGCAACTCATTACTATATCATTTTGTACAGATAATAGCTACTTTAAACATAAATGCACCTAATTTTCACTTTTAGCAGATTTCCCTTAAGGGAAATCCGCTATTGAGGTTGTACTCACGACGCGATTTTTGAAAAATTTCTTTAAAGTTCCATCGATCCCTACCTAGAAGATGATGAAAATGAGGCCCGTTCAAAATTATATATATATATAATTGCTAAAATCCGACCAGTGGGAGAGGGAGTTTAGAGGGGAGGAATTTCGATAATTTTTAATTACTCTGTTATCATGCATTTGACCAAAATATTGTATAGAACCAATCTTATTAATTATGTACGTATTTTCACTAGCTTAATTATTAACTGAGATATTTGCATTTTACAGATTTCGGCCTTCAGTACCCCCCCTCCTATTTATGTCATATTAACAATAAGCTGTTATATTATAAAACACATTATTTGAAGCATAAATACCAATTATTGTTCTCATTGAACTTTTACTTTTTGAGATAAATGCAAATATGTCGCATACATGGGAAATCTGCATAGTTTAGCAGTCCCTGCGTGACAGACTTTTTATTTTATGAGTATAACAACACCATTGACTATATAGATGTACGGCATTTTGTGTTATGTGATGAAAATTATGGGACCATTTTGTGCATAGGTTAATTAAATCTTTATATATCCACGGGATACAATTTGGGTAGTAGTAGCAGGTGGGCGAGTAATGAAAACATTGCGCAATGGTGTTATATGTGTGAGATTTCAGCACGAGGAAAATGTGCTGCTTTTGCAGAATGTCAGAAGTAACCACCATCACATCCTCAGAAGAAGAAATACATGTATAAATAATAAATGAAAACGAGTTTTGTGTACATGTGAATATTTGAACCGATATTGTCCAATTATTTAAAAAATAAATAGCTTACCAATTTTGCGGCAGGATGTGTCACATTCATTTGTTGTAATATAGTAGCACCATCATTTGTTATTGTCACTTCACCATTTCCTTTTTGAATCTAGAGAACATATTATGTCAGTATTAATAACAACAGTTGGGAATATAATTTGGAAAGATACTTCTAATCAAAGAACTAAAAACAGTAATGTGTTATAGAGCTAACCTTGCTAAAATATTCTTGTCATATTTAATTAAAAGTCCAAGTAGACACCAAATAAATGACATTTCAAAATGCTGTTGGAGCAGCATCTTTAGGTAAAACTGTTATACTGTCATTAATTAAAATTTCCACAACCCAGATTACTAAACTCCTTTTAGGACAGAGGTGTTTGACATTCATTTTCTTGTCAAGTAGAAATAAAGCAAACATATGGGGAATTTGAAAAAAATATAAATTAAATAAAGGGATCCAGAAAAATATACTATATCTATAGATACATCTATAGCTATACATACAGCAGATAAATGAAAGATGTTTGCACGGCTAAAGTTCATCATTAATCAGCTTATAAAAGTTATGGGGACGGATCTAACAATTTTGGCATCTAATGGACGTACGCCTATCCACTCCCTGATGCCATTGTTAAATTGTTTTATACAGATGATAACAGGAAACCACTACATCTCCTAGTGACCTCTTCTCTCCTTTGGTTGTTTATGTGAACAAGTAACAGGCTTAGGCTGTACCAAGTATTTTGAAGTTTAAAATTTAGAAACCCTTTTTTTTTTTTTCTTAAGTGTAATCAATGAGAGGATTGAAATAATTCTAAATATTCTAACAGAACTAATGTTCTAATATTTGAGTAACTTCGAAAAAATGTCTACCCCCCCCCCCTCGGAGATACACAATAAGATACATGCCAAGTTTAATGAATCCAGTTCCACTCTACGAGGATAGAATGTAGTACTAAAAGAACCCTTGTCGAAGGAAACAGATCCTAATTATGATTATCATTCAAATAATACTATTGAATTATGGGTAAAGTTCAGATCAGGTGAATGCATTGCAAATACACACTCATTTACTGTAGAACTTTAAACTGAAGAAAGGTCAGGCCACTGGTTAGACTTTGAATTTATTTTTGAGTTGGTCAAAAAATTGGCTGGCCAATTCACAACTCTTCGTTTTGAGTTTCCCCCTCATCATTCAACTTGTAGGAGCCATGAGTCCATTTCAATGAAATTCACAAGTGTTATCTAAATAAACTCAGAGATCATTATTAAGTTAACATGAAAACTACTCATCTTCTATTTTTAATTACTTAGCCTTTAACTGAGGCAGAATGAAAACAAGTCTAACAAGAAAACATAAAAACGTCACATAATAAAAATTCTCATTCCATGTTGATATATAGAAATACACTATAGATAAGCCCTTAAAAACCTATAAGAGGCTTCTGGCTAACCACTTCTAATTTAAAGTTAAACGTATTCTCTATGTGAGGCTGGAAGTAGTAGATAAATTGTTAAAATGATATTTTTCACAAATGTGAATTTTGTAAGCATTAAGAAGAAACATAAAAAACACACGCAGACACAAGCACTGATGTACGTGTTGGAAACCGTAACTACTGGCTGAACATCAAGAAATGTTGCAAGTGCTTCTTGTGTGAAAGGACCATCTTAAGTTAGTCTAAGCTGGTTACCATTTATTCATCTTATATGCCTTCTGTCCATATTCAGCTTTATACTTTACCAAAAGGTTAGTAATCAATTAAAAAAAAATTAAATAATATTGCAAAATTTGAATTCAACAGTTGGTTCTATTATACCTAAATTGACCATAAAAATATAAGTATGTTGGAAACACGAGTAAACAATATATCAAACCTGACACATAAGCAAATTGATAAGGACAGAAGAGAAAAATCAGGTGAGAGGGATTATCTACTGTTTCCACTGATACAAACAAGTATAAAAATATTTCTATTTCAAAATTTGAAGATAAAAAATTTAAAATGATATTTTAAAAAGACAACAGAAATTTACCATTTTGTCCATTCCTTTGGGACCAAGACTGGTTCTAATAGCATCGGCCAAACCTGAAAACAATATTAAAAGAGAGTCGTCCATTAAATTATTTCCAACATCTAATGCCAATTCATAATGCATGTGATAAAACTGAAGCCACCAGTAGTTAGCTAACAGATGCCAATTTAGGCGAACTCCTTATAACATTAACATGCACTGATTTTTGTATGAATGGGTTTCAAAACGTATAAATTACAACATCCAAATCAGAAATATTTTGAGTATTAGTAATAAATTTCATTGCTCAAACCCTTGAAATGTTCACTAATACTGCACATCACTTCTTTTTCATTTCAGATTAAGAGAGGGGAGGGGAAGGAGTTAAGATAAGAGGTCAAATAAAATATCTATTATATAAATTTTGTTGAAAATGTAGTGATCTAAATTTGTTGTTCTATACATGTTTTCTGTAATTCGAATATTAAATATGATAAGTTAATAGATTTCAGCTATCAATTAAAACACCAAATCTACTCACACTATTTTCACTCATTGATTACAGAAAAATGTCTGATGAAATGAAAAATGAAACTGATTATAGAAGAACCATAGTCATAGCTACTCTAATTAACTAGATATGATAAATATATTTTCAACATACTGATTGTTTTTTAGTATGTGGATATTTTTTTTAACCCTTGGTTACATTCTTGTCTTTATCTAAAATTTCTACGTAGTCTAATTTACGTTCAAATATCAAAGAATGTTTAGTCAATGCTCTTTTTCCAAATTACTGAAATTTTTATTATGATAATTTTAAATTTTCCTTCTTCAGAATAGAAACCCACAAAAACACAAAGTAAACACATAACTAAAGAATTTATCCCAGTCAAGTATGATCTTGCCATGACAGCCCCAGAGATAACGTTGAATGTTTCTGTAACATTAACAACAACTGAAGAGGTGTCACATGGGGCGCGAAACACTGAATGAGAAAAAAATAAGTGAATGAGATTCTTTTGTGGACGTTTAGACGATATATGCTTCTAATTACGGGAGACAGAGAATAGAAAACAAGATGTCCTCATTAACACTGCATGGTAAAAGGAAGGAAATCTGTGAATAAGTTTATGCAGCACCTGTGTGACAGACTTTATTTTGTTTAATCAGCCACGAAAACATACTCTGGGTTATTATTTATTGAATATCTTTCCCTTTTGGCTAAAATAGAAAATTAAGTTATGATAGAAGACTGGCAAACCCATGATAGTAAAGTTCCCTGTAAGCGATCAAATTTGTTTGGCAAATTGTATGTTTTTATGAAACAAGCGTGCACATTATCAAACACAGTTATGTCAAACATGTGCTCATTTTAGATTTTCTCCTGCCATGAATGTTCAACCTACTAACTACAGACTGTACAATGAGTACAGATACAGCATTTTTGGCAATGGCTCTGTGTGCTAAGAAAAAAATAGATGATGTAGTAGTGTTTAAAATAAATATACATATGACATTTTTTTGCAGAAAATATTGCGTATAGAACCAGAAGACTACTCCTACTAGAATAGAACATAAAACTTTTGTAAAATTACTATTATTGCTAAGTCTTCGTATTAAAAAGCAGGATACTATTATGCGGAAATTTATACCACCTTCTCAAAGATTATCAATAACTTTTGAGGTATTTGGCCACTGACTATGATTTTGAAGACAATTTGTTTCAAAATATTGATTTTCTTTTTCACATCTCCTTTTGTAATGTTTTGACAATACATCCATAACAAACATGCCATTTTTTTTACTGCTGCTCTTACTCTTGTCCATATAATCTTTAGAGTTTATTTTCCATAGCATTAGATAAAAAAAAGTATTTGTGAATTATAAAAATAATATATTTGGTCTAATAAACAGCTGAATGAAGTCGATGATCACATTACCAGTTACATTTGACATTAAACAAATAAAAATAATATAAATGCTCATACATTAACCTTTCTACTACTAATCTTAACAAGTAATTATTATTTTTTGTTCAGTATTAAATCATCCTACTTGCACGATAGAAAAACTGAAAGCAGTATATATCAGAGGGTTGAATATAAATATCCGAACATTATTTGAATTCTTTATTTATAAACAAGATTATCAACCCACAACCAGAAATTCCAGGGCCGAAGATAATCCATTTTAAAATATCATCTTTATTCTCACACATGACAATGCCCAGCAGAAGAAAATAATAATAGATCCCCTCTAATTAACTAATAAAAGATACATCAATACAAGCTCCTGTCAACTAAATACTTTACAACAAATTCAAAGGTTTTCATTGAAAAAGAGGGAATCCCTCAAACAAAATACAGGGTCATTCCCCAAATATATCTGCCTCATTGTTTTTTTAAAATTTTATTTATTTATTTTCCCACACTATTATTAAATAAATGAATGTATTTAAAAATATAAATATCTTAATAACTTGCTCATAAAATGCTTTTAATTACAAAAATGTTATTTTTTATAGAACTCATTACCTAGCAGCCTATTCAAAAGTGTTCTCTTTTATTTTTTCTTCCAGCTTATAAAATGTTCTCCTATTGCAAAAGTGAGACACAAATCCTCCTTTTTCTACACCAATCATAATTCAGTAGAAAGGGAATTCCCCTTTTCCTTTCTACTCTATTGGTTGAAGGCATTTTTCAGTGGTCAGTCAATCTGTGTCTTATGATTCTTCAGTGTGCATCTAGTTATTCTGTGTGTTTAGAGCTGCTTATGCTTACATGTTTTGCTAAGAAAAATGGAGGATAAGTGTAGCGTGGGAGAGTTAACATTAACTGATTGTCACCAATTTAGTTATGGAGCACAAAAAGGTATAGAAAATGTTAATGATTTGTCTGAAGATGAACAAATTCTTCTAAAGCTAAGAACTGAATCTGAACAAGAATTGCATACTATTTGTCTGTATCACAAATGTATATTTCTAAAAAAGTTTGAATTTCTACAAAAGCTATGTTGTGATCCTATCAAAAGACATAAAAAAACCTATTAAAAAAGCATTACGTGCAATAAATATTCAACAGAGTGAAATCATAATGTCAAATGGATACAAAATCAAACCCGGACAGAAACTCTGCTCATCCTGTAGAAATCTTTTATTGAAAAGTGAAGAAAGTAAAGCTGCAAGTAATAATGAAAAGGAATGTTTAAGCCAAGATTATAGTGATGAAAAGGAGGCTTTAAGTAATGATAGTGATGATATAGGATTAGCACCTGAAGAAATTTTTGAATTAGAAAAGAAAGAAACATTAAATCTGTTAAATGCATCTTTTACAGAAGCTGGTTCTTCCCCTCTAAAATTGCATGCTGTCAGTGAACACAGTAAAAAACATTATGGAAAAAGAAAATTGGAACAATTGCAAAATAATGTGAAACAGAAAATTGAAAAAGTACTTGAAGTAGAATTGCCAATGGAAGAAAGTGAATCAGAAGAAACTATACAGCAAAAAGCAGCTGATATGGATAAACTTACCGAAATTATGAAAAAAGAATTACAATTAACATCAAAGAAAAAAAAATCAAATATTAACAATTCCTGCTTCACTTATGTGGACAAGAAAGAAAATGAAAGAAACATTCATTGTATCTGATTATTCAATTCGACAAGCTCAAAAACTTGTTAAAGAAAAAGGTTTTCTGGCAGAACCAAGTCCTAAATGTGGGAAAATATTAAATCCAGAAACTGCTATGTTAGTTAAAAAATTTTATGAAAGCGATGACAATTCAAGAGTTTTGTCAAATCCACAGAAACTAGAATCTCATAGATTCTAGGTTAATAAAATATTAATCATCATACTACATAAAAGAAGTTGGAAAAAACATTTAAGTTGAATCAATATTTCAGAGCCAATAAAGTAAATAAAATATATCTTGTAAATAATAGAAATAACAAGCTGATTTGATAGATGCTCAATGTTTAATAAAATAATACATTAAAAATAGTGTTTGCAACTCTTTTTTCCAGCAAATAATATATAGCTATGTAAACCAATTGGATAATGAAAAATGTTCAAAAATATTAAGTTTTAAATATATATATATATATATATATATATATATATATATATATATATATATATATATATATATATAAATGAAAAAGCCATCAATTTTATTTTTTTAAATAACAGAACACACTTCTAAGATCATTATGAAAAAATAATTTTTTTGGTTATTATATTCCCTTTGGTTGATATTGACTTTAGTGTATTACACACTTTAAAAAAAAAATTCATGAAAATAATTTTTTTTCTATTTTTAAAATATTACTTGGAATTTTTTCATATTTTTTTCTGGAATCCTCATGCTTTAATTAATATTACTGTAAATTTTTATAAAAATTGACTGAAAAATAAATGAAATACAAATTATTTTCAGTCAAAGAGCAGAATCGTCAGAATTTGAAAACTACCAAACATTCAAAATTTCGATTGGCTGTAAAATGAAAACTAAACTAGATTGAGAAGAAAAAATTGATGTGGATACTTTTCTATATTAAAGGACTAAACTCACCAAATTTCATCAAAATCCGTGTCGGTGGGTGTCAAAATGTCATTTTTTTGGTTGAATTGACATGGAATGACCCTACAAATAGTGTGTGGGAAGTAAGTCATGCCATGTTCAGGGAAGGTTAAGCAAATTTTTCTCTCAACTCTGAATTTATAGACAATAACAGAAAATTAGATGGATCAAAAAAGAATGTCTGAATTATGAGAGCATAGACTTTAGATAAATCTGAAGTAGAAGTAATGTGAAAACCAATTAAAAGACAAATTGCAGTACAGAATCCTAAGGTCCAGGAAAAGTAAAAAATAAAGGTTTGAGGTACAAATATAATTAATTATGTGAAATTTTCAACTATTGCTGTTTAAAAGACACATCTCATAAGCGATAAAACACATATATTGAAAAATTTACCGGTTTTATATTACCGGGTGTTCGTTACCTTTTGCTGCAGTAATATTACTGCTACGAATTTCTTGAGGTTTGCTTTTGTCTTTGTACACATTACTGTGAGATTTAGGGCCATCACCAGCAGGATTCGTCATATTTGTAAAGATAAACTCTAAAAATTACACAGACAATACTAATTTCAATAGAAACACAATTTGCTCCTGACTAAACCAACGTGAGGGAACCAGTGTTGACCTTACTCGTAGGTAGTATCGATTAAAAAAAATAATATCCATTCGATTTTCACAAGAAAGTTGGTGCTTCTTGCAATAAATGTTCTGATAGTGCACTGTTTTTCTAAAAACCACTATTACCGTTACAGCATATGTTTAAGTTTATTGTCTCATACCCCCCCCCCCTCTTTTTATAAATTATTCTACTGACAAATTCAACCTTTCTAATTTCAGAATAGGGGTCCAGGTTAGTCATAAGAACTAAAACATTGACAAATTAATCTCACATGGCAAGCCTAGAGTGGCGAGTTCGATTCCCGGCATGGCAAACAGGAATTTATTTAGTGACGAACTCATTAAATAAAATCCTTAGTCCCACCCTGATCTGAAAAGGGTGGTAACCTTTAGAAAACCCGTCCCAATTGGCCATAGTACAGAAAAGTGGACTTTAATAAATAAATAATTTCAGAATGGAAGTAAACAAATTGTGACTGATTATACTATTAAACGAATTAATTGAGAGGTTAAAATGATTCTTTAAAAATTATTTTAAAGAATGTCTTAATGGCATTGGGTTTATTAGAAGACTTGTTTGAAAAATGGTTTACATCAGGACACCCAGCTCTTCCTCTTAAAAGAAGAGAGAGCAATTTGAAAAAAAAGAAGTTACGCAGGGGCTGTGTCAACTAAGTAGATTTCCCACGTGCTAACATGACACACTAGGTGATAAAAAGGACTAATAACTCCCTTAATAATAGAGTTAAGAGAAAATGTATAGAACGGCAATTGTAGAACACCAATAGCTTAGCAAGACGTCCTATAAAATTTGTTTCGATCCGGCTCATAGTAAAGGAAATGTTTTGAATTATTGAAATTTCTCTCTCCCTAAACCCTCCCGCCTATCCCAGGTCCAATTTCAGTCATTAAGTAATATTATATTTGGAGTTAAAAGAAACAATTAAATAGCGAGTATGGTATAGAACAAAAGAACATTATCCAGGTAAGAACGTAAAATCTTACATGCATACATGAAACATTACACAGAGTTTTAATCACTTGTTTAAGAAATACAAAATAGATGAAAGGAACCGACCGATGGAAGGACCGTTGGAATGTTCTCGGCGACACCTGTCTGGAATCTAGGCTAGTCTGGACCCATTTCCTTTGATCTCGCCGCCCGTTTATAAGAGCAGCCCAGCTCGCCCGACATTGGTTTGTTCTCAGTTCTCTTCTAGTGAATAACACTAGTGCGTTCAGTGCGCCTTTAGTGAACAGTGCATTTTGGATTCAGTGCTGTACAGTGTATTATGTGAAGATCAGTGTAGTGCCGTGTTTCGTGATTTTCAATGATTCGCGTGATCGTGAGTTATTGTATTGTGCATTAAGAAGTGAAGTTATCAGTGCATACTGTGAGTAGTAGTTAAGAATTATCTACAAATGACCTTCAATGACTTTCTAATTACAAGATGAATCTCCAGATAAGTTAAAATTATCATTATTAAGGAACATGATGATGCTGGAGCAGCTCGTATTGTGGCTATTTCACTGTTGACTGATGTAGATAGCGGTAGTTATAATAAAATTATTGACGCCATTGATAAGTATGCTAATCCTCGTTCAAATGTAGCATTTGACAGATTTATGTTCAATGCGTGTTTACAAGAAGAAAATGAATCTTTTGACCATTTTCTTACCGATTGCAGACGACTTTTAAAATCTTGCAACTTCAGTGATACAACTAACGAACCCTTAGAGAATCAGTTATTAAGAGATAAAATAGTAAACGAACTACTAAGGCAAGACGGTCTTACCTTAATTAATATAATTAAATTTTGTCGGGCAAGTGAGCAGAGCTTCAAGTAGAAAAGCTTAATCCCACCTTGCAAAATGTTTCAGTTGTACGGCCTAAAGCTAATAACTTCAAAAGTGTTACTCGGAGTGAAAATCTGGAACAGTCTGTTTTCCAATGTACCAGGTGTCAGGGTAAACATGGACCTCGCCAATGCCCTGCATTTGGGAAAATCTGTAGTAACTGTGGACAGAAAAATTATTTCGCTTCTGGTTGTCGTTCAAAGAAAATAAAATTTGGAGAACATAAACCTGAGGAATCAGGTAATATGGATGGTGATCCAAATTCGAATTTAAATTCTTGGACTGTTCAGAAAAATTTCAGCGATAAATCTAATTTTTGGTCTGATAATATACTGATAGAGGATGTCGTATTAAAGTGCAAGCAAGACACAGGAACTGATATTAGTGTAATGCCATTAAAAGTCTTTAAAACAATTAATAAATCAGCCGGTATTGAACCCAAAAATACACATGTTAAGGTGGAAGGTTTCAATGGGTCTACATCGATACCAATTGGGATGGTCACTTTAAAATGTGAATATAAAGGGAAGGTTGCATTTGAAGATTTCATGATCATTAATGGAAATAGTATGTTATTAGGTCTGCCTGGTTGTTTGGCTTTAAATTTAGTTCAAAGGGTAAAATCAGCCTCAAAAACAAGTTCATCTGAAACTGAAAAGTTCGTATAGTGTAATAAAGATGTTTTTACTGGTTCAGGCCGACTTCCTTACCCTTGTTCATTCCCTCTCAGAGTTGAAAACCCAGGCATATTCCACCCACCTGCACGTGTTCCGCATGTTTTATTAAATTCTCTAAAAACAGAATTAGAAAGACTTGAATCTAGAAATGCAATATTGAAAGTTAACGAGATTTCTCCAGGAGCAAGTATAAATAAAATTGTCATTTAAAAACCGAATGGAAAAATTCGCCTATGTTTTGACCCACGAGATCTCAATGTGTATATTATTAGGAAACCTAAGGTAACGCCGATCTTAGAGCTCAGAGGAAAGAAATATTTTTCAGTCTTTGACCTCTCAGAAGGTTTCCATCAGCTGCCTCTCACCGAGGAGTCTTCTTGGAAGTGCTGTTTTGCTACACCGTTTGGTGTCTTCAGGTAACTAGTGCTACCTTACGGGGTGTCAAATGCACCTGAAGAGTTTCAGGAGGCTGTCGAGAAGTATTTTGGTAATATCGAAAATGTTCAAATTTGGATTGATGATATTCTGGTCTCCGGAGAATCTAAGGAAGCTCATGATATTGCGGTGGAAAAGATAATGAAAAGAGCTCACAAAGTCGGAGTAGTGTTTAACAAAGACAAAGTGCAATATTGTCAAAGAGAAGTTCGATATGTCAGTCACTTGTTCAGCGAAAATGGAATGAAGATAGACCCGAAATGTGCAGAAGCCCTTCTCAAATTAAGATCACCCAAAAACAGAAAAGAACTGCAACGAATCTTAGGTTCCTTCAACTACATACGAAAGTATGCCCCAAAGATGACTTTTTTAACGATGGCACCGTTAACGAAATTATTAAGTAAAAATACTGAATGGATTTGGCCACCCCTTCAGGAAAAATCTTTCCTTAACTTGAAACATTTTGTCAGTAATGCACCAGTTTTAGCATCCTTTGACCCGAAGAAGGAAGTTGTACTGCAGTGTGATGCTAGTAAGAAATGAATCGGCAGCTGCCTCTTTCAAGAAGACAATGGTAATCTGAAGTTGGTGGCATGTGCTTCTAGACAGATGAATACATCAGAATTGAGTTATAGCCAGTCTGAAAAAGAGATGCTTGCAATATTCTTTGGCTGCAGCAAGTTCCATCGGTATATATATGGTTTGCCTGTTATTGATGTTAAGGATAGAAACGATCCTAGTGAGAATTTATTTGAATAAAATAACTCACCGCTTCCTGGTCTACACTGTTCCCCCTCTCAGATTCTGAACAGTCGTCAAACCAAAATAAGGGCTCTTCTTGAAATTAATCAAGGCATCATTAAGGATTATCATTTCTGTCATCGCCTTAGAAAAGCAACAACATTCAAAGGAGATGAAATTGTGTTTAGAACAAGGAACGACCGGTATTGGCAAAAGGGAAGATTTGAAAGGAAGGGAGCCAAGGTGCTACTGGATCTGCCGACAGGAAGCTGCTGAGACGGAACAGCTGCCAGATGAAGAGCTCCAGAACGAAGGCGAACTCCAAGGACTTGAAGAGCTCCGGAGATCTGCTGCTCTTCCCAGCACCTCTGAGGACAACGCACCGGATCTGCCTCGCACTCCTCAGCCTGGCTTGCTCACCTCCAGGTTCGGTTGTCCTATCAAGCCTCCAGACCGTCTTAACCTGTGATCCAATCTTCGAGGGAGGATGTTATAGAATCTCTTTGTAGTAAAATTTATATCCTCTTTGGTGAGGTTATGTAATCAGCCATTAATAAAGAGCAGTTATGATCTTGTCATCATTGAGTTAACATCTATTTGGTTAGTTTAGTGTTTAAAACAAATGTAAATAATTTATTTTTTATAGAAAATAATCAATATAAATTTGATGTCCGAAAATCTTTATTTATGTGGGAGAACTCATCAGGAATTTACTCGAATTGATGTTCTAGAGTGGTGCATGAGAGCTTTGTTTCATAGCCCCAATTGACATGGGTCAGTCGGTGGACACATGAAATGCTGTAAAAAAACAAAAACAAGATACATTGTAAATCGATTATTCTTAGGCAAGATAACCGCTTTTACCGCGAGCTCTTCTTCTTCTTTCTTTAAAGTAATTCTTTAAAATAATGGTTTTCATTTAATTGTTGGCAATAAGTAAATTTGAATTGTGTTTTCTACTTAAAATTGTAATTTATTTATTGCCAGGAATATTTAAAATTGTAAAAATATTAGATTGTAAAACGTTCTTAATCAGTCCAATTGATTACGATTTTTGCTAAAGCAATTTTTAACAAAACATTGTACTAAAGCATTTACCACTAGCCTCACTCGCTGAAGGTAAAATTAGCTTCAGGTTCAAGTGAGAATGTTAGTTCGCAAATTCCCTACCAGAGAGTGGGCGATGGCTTAGCAGTCCACTACATGGAACTCCGTAGCGTACTCCATCACTCGTCAACCCATCTCATCTTCGGTCTCTCCTGTGCTATTCATTGTGTTGTGTAGGGGGGTTCTTCTTCCCTCTTGTCTCGCTCGTTGTAACCACTTAGTATTCATATCACGTGAAATCGATTGTCTTCCTTCTCCAGATTTCTAAGCCATCAACCCACTTTATTATGGCTCTAAGGGCCTAACGATAAACATCTTCAAGCTTTATTTCCGGAGCAGCAGCCCTAGAAAACGATGTTACAACAATGGCTGAGATATAATAAAAAAGCAGGGGCTGCTTAAACTAAGCAGATTTCCCTCGTGAAGTTTTAAAAAAAAGTCCTTCTGAATTGTAAACAAATAGGTCTACCAACCACTCAGAGATGTACATATTTTTCACCGGAAAGAAAAGCAATTACTGATATATGTATCTGTATATAACACATTACCTTTATTGCAAACTATTTACTATATCTAGTACTGTAATTTATAATGAATTAGAATAATTTATATTTTAGTAACTCAAATGTTAGTAGTCCAAGAGCTAAAGAAGGAGGGGAGAGATGAACAGAACCCTTTACTTTGTGAGATATATGCAACTATATATCTCACAAAGTAAAGGGTTATACGAGTCTAAACAAATTTCACGAGAGCCGAACTAATCCGGAATCTTTCAACGAGACCCGACTATAGCCGATCTCATCTCGTCCGTTATCCACGCACATTTAATAAAAAGGCAATTAAGTATCTCGCTTAATATTCAAGATAGAGAATATATATATATAAATATATATATATATATATATATATATATATATATAACAATATTTATAGCAAATTTAATTTGCAATAAGATTAGTTCTATACACTTTTTCGATCCGACGTAAAGTAACGGAGATATGACAAATTTTCGAAAATCTCCCCTCTGACCCCCCTCCCTCCCACTGGTC
Source organism: Riptortus pedestris (assembly GCA_019009955.1). NCBI lineage: Eukaryota > Metazoa > Arthropoda > Insecta > Hemiptera > Alydidae > Riptortus > Riptortus pedestris. The sequence goes on along the minus strand of CM032228.1, from coordinate 102,137,735 downwards.
CGATTATAGCCATTGATGAACTTATTGGCCTCAATTTCGTCGTCTCCTGGATAGGAACGATGGACATTTGAGGAAAGTTTTCGAAAATCGCGCCATGAGTACAAACTCAATAGCTGATTTCCATTCAATGAAAGGTAAAAATCTCATTACACTCTTGAAACCTTAGAATGAAGATAAAAATTTAAATATTGAACAAAATAAGTTAAATGAAATGAACAATGTACATGTAAAACAAGACAACAAGGATCATAACGTGCAAAATAATCAAAAAGGGTGAAGTAAAACATCCAAATGTCCGTCACGCAGGGGCTACGTAAACTAAGCAGATTTCCCGCATGTTGGAATGAAATACTACTGATTTAATCTCAGGATATATTCTTTATACTCCGAAAAAAAAATAAAAATCAGATGAATAGAAGTGAGCGGTCAATAAAATCATAATTGATGACATCATCAAACAAACTATTTGCTTATATCTCACAAAATAAAGGCCTGTTCAAAACAATATTTGGTATTTAAGATTGGAATAAGACTTTTCACGATATGTTCTCTTATTTTTAAAGATCGATGACTTGAAGTGGGAGTTTTCTGATGGCTAAAAACTAAAAATGCAAATATGTAGGTTAGTAATGAAGGTAATGCAAAACCTTAAATAACAACTTTAATAGAACATTAAATTTGCAATCAGGTTGGTTTTATAGACTTTTTTGATCCATCGCATAATCGTGTTTGTTAACGGCTGAAATCGGACCAGTGGGAGGGGTGGGGTTAGAAGAGGAATTTTGAAAATACAAAATACCTCTGTTATTATACGTCTTATAATTGATGTTCTATAAATGTTGTTAGATGTATGCTTCCTCTATCTTCAATATTAACATTATTTACATTCAGCCTTCAATAAACTCCCGCTTTTATTCATTGCACTTAACAAATAAGAGAATATATCATGAAACGTCTTATTTCAAGCATAAATACCAAATATTGTTTTCAATGGACCTTTATTATTTGGGAAACATGCAAATAGCTATTGTAAAGACGTCATCAATTAATATTTTATTGACCACCCACTTCTAGTAATCGATTTTTTTTTTTTTTTTTTTTTAAATAGAGAATATATGCTGAGATGTGATCAATAGTTTGTCATTCCAACATGTGAGAAATCCGCTTACTTTACGCAGTCCCGGCGTGACTGACTTTTTAAAATGTTTATTACTGTAATATTTTTATATTACTATTCTCTCAGATCTTTTACATTTCAATTAGTACTATTGCCCTTTCATATTCTCCTCTTAAACTTTTCATATTTTCAGACCCCATAAATGACTGCCTTACTCTAGTGGAATTTTAAAAGGGATCTATAATCACGCCGGCGAACACGCCGGCTGCAAAAGTCTATTACAGCTAAACATTATTGCAGTGCAAGAAACATACTTAAAGCACGAGAAAGGATTCGGTGTTATAGAATTTTTAGAAAAGATTCTCTAGGAGGTAAAGCTTGTGGTGGAGTAGCTGTTATTATTGATTAGAACATTTATAATGAACCTATTAATTTAATAACAACCATTCATGCTGTTGCTGTTAAAGTGTTCCTAGCTTTTCACTTTATTGTATGTTCTGTTTATCTTCCACCAAAGGAACATATTGACTTAACTGAAATACGAGACTTACTAACACAACTACCGAGCCCCTTTATACTGTTAGCTGATGTGAGTGCAATAAGTGAAATGTAGAACTCCTCTTCTACTAAGAGTAAAGATACTCAACTATAAAATCTATTCGAACAATTTCACTTTCTCTACCTGAACATCGACTTCTCAACACATATTTGCTCACGGACAGGAACATTGACCAACATAGATGTATCATTATGCACTCCATTACTATACACACTACTAACATGGACGATATGCGTGGCAGAGATCACTTCCCTATTCATCTACTGCTTGACGCTGCCCCTCCAGGCTTTTCTTTACCTTCTAGGTATTAAACTAAGAAAGCAGACTGGAGATTATACCAAAATCAGAAATAGGCTCTTTACTATTTAAATTCAGTAATATTTGAAGCAGCTGACTGTAGTATTCCTAAAATGGCACACACAACCAGGAACCACCTGTTCCTTGGTCGAAAGATGAACGCCGACATTCTGTAAGAAATAGAAAACAGGCTCTAAATTGACTCCGAAAAAATCCATCTTTAGAACATCTTAATGATTATAAGAGCTAGAAAGCTAAAGCGCAATGGGTTTAAAAAAAAAAAAAAAAAAATGTTGGATTGATTTTAGAGCTCAACGCTACATGAAATTTGGACGAAAATCGATCAAGTAAACACAAAAAAAACCTATAACAAACTGTTGATTAATGGAATTTTAACATTTGGTCCTTTAAGTATGTCTAATATGTTTGGCAAACATTTTAGCAACGTCACCAGTTGTGAAAATTACATAAAAACTTTTCAAAATTAAATTATTTATTATCATTCACTTTTTGCAACTAAGGCTACTTGGGACGGGTTATCTACAGGTTACCATCCTTTCCTAGCCAGGGTGGGATTAAGGATTTTATTTAATGAATTTCGTCACTAAATAAATTACTTTGCCCAGGCGGGAATCGATCTCGTCACTCTAGGTTTACCATGTGAAGTTAAGATCAACGCTTAACTCGCATGGCTAACCTGAAAATTCTTTACTTCATTCAGTATGCACAAAGTATTATATATTTTCCCTTTTTATCAAACTTATTCCTTTTTTTTTTTTAAAACATTTGCATTATCAACTGTTTACACATATAAGGTCTTAAAAACTAAATTATTATAATTGTTAATTACATAATTATTAGTAACATCCACTTTTTGCCTAAGGCTAATTGGGACAGGTTATCTACAGTGTGCCACTCTTTTCTAGCTAGGGTGGGTCTACGGATTTTATTTAACGGATTTCGTCACTAAATAAATTCCTATTGTCCAGGGTGGAATCGAACTTATTTATTAACTTAATATTTTCTATTAGTTGCTCATTTATATTTTTTGGTTCCTACTTTTTTATATATATGTATTCAACTACATCTTAGTACTTTTTTGCTCTAGATGGAATTTTTGTTTCACTGGTATATAAAGTGAATGACATCATGAGTCTTGTACACGTGTCGTGTGGAAAATGAGGGAAATTCTAGTGGGTAAATTAATCCAATCTTTTATCTCCACATAACATAAAACATAAAACATTCCGTCAGCAACATACAACTCATATAGTAAATATTATATATATATATATATATACATATATATATATATATATATATATATATATATATATGGCTATACGTTAGAATAAAAACCGTTTTAGTAATCTTCCTTTTACAGTAAGAAATTCTATATTGGTCCAAGGTCTAGGGCTACGGTAATAATTTAGCCCCTTAGGAAATGTTTGAAAACCATTTTTTCATTTACTTTCCGAGTTTGGAACCGTAATAGTTTCTATTCTGTTGCAATTGAGATCTACTATCACCTTCTAAAATTGGGAAATTATTTAATTTCCGAAACATCCTTTCAGTTAACGCTCTTTAAATACGCCAGTATTACCCGTCAGTTTATTAACCCTAGAGTACTACCATCAATTTATCATAATATATTACTACCACTACGCCTATTAGGCGTATAATATTATTATTTCATTTTTTAACTGGGATTCCATCACTGGTATTCAAATTAAAATAATTCAAAATGTCTCATACTATTTGTTGAACTCTATAAATGGTTTAAATTTAAAATTAATGCAATTTAATAATTTTAAAAACTAAAAATAACAGCTTTATTAAAAATTGTATGCAAAAAATATTTTTTGAAAATATACATTGTAGATAATATATATTCAATATAATACAAAATTATTCAAAAAACTTAACAAAATGAGTCAAAAAGTTTGAAAGATAAATAGCAATAAATACAAAAAGTAAAAAAGAACTTAAAAAAGTACATATCACATGAATGTAGGAACCTTTAAAAATTATTTTAGGAACTTTTAGCATTATTAGGAACTATAAAACAACCTGTTTGTTAGGAACTTTGTTTGAAATCACTTATTTTCACATGAACAACACAGTTTTTTGTGGTGTTCACTGCATATTGCATTACCACAGTCTGAGCAAGACATTTTGCTCATTCTTCGTATAATGCATCGAGCTCCATGTTTTTGAGAGTGCTCAATGAAGATTGAGTATAATTATTTTTCTGCTTTTCAATCTATTCATTGGTGTGGGACAAAATCTTATTCAAAACAAAGTCATTGAAGAATAGGTGAAAACATTCAATAGGTGTCTGGGCATTTCTCCCATCATTTTTCGTCCGGGAACTGACATGCACGATATTTTTGAATGGGACTTTCTGTTGACATTTTTGAAAGGAATTGTTGACCACTCAAAGCATCCCCTCTTGTCTACTACTTTTTCCCCATAAATTTTTTCTATGTATTCATATTCTTCTGATGTATCAGCATCTCTTTCTCTTTTCCTTGTTTCTCTTTCTCGTGCGTTAATTTTTCCTCTTCTGGATTGAATAGATTCTTGAATAGCTTCTTCTACTTCTTCTGGATCGTCTTCATTTGTCTCTTCCACATAGTCTGGATCGATGTCTGTGTTGTCTGAATTGTACTCCACTTCCTCTTCATCATCCGAAACCATTGGCATGTTAAGTTCATTGACGATTTCCTCGTCCGAAAATCAAACATTCATAAATAAAATATTCTCCAAATATAACGTCCCGCGTCAAAATATTAAAGACAGTGGTGAGCATCGAATCTATTACAGCTCGCAAGCGCTGGTAAGAGCCAAAAGTTGACTTATTTGAATATACATATATATGATCTAAATAGACGCCTTATTTATGTAAGTAGGGCTAATTGAACCAGGCTGCTGCTGGACAAAGAGAGAGTAGGTCTTTTATTTAGAAAACTCTTTACTAAATCCTCCCTCTCCCCAGGCCAGTCCCACCCTGGCTAGAAAGGTTGGTAACCTATAGATAGATAACCCGTCCCAATTAGCCATAATAGGAGAAAGTGGACATTAATAAATAATAATAATCTGTTACTAATTAAATCCCCTTTTCCCTCGCGGGAATCATACCCAAGACTCATTTTTATCCAAGTGAATTATGACATACTAAAAAAAATCAATGGATTATGTGAGCCCCTTTTATACTTTAAACTTGTAATTTGTGGTTCAAAGTGTGTTTTACATTGCAGTGCATTTACTTTAAAAGTAATAAATTTATAACGTAAGAAATGTGTAAAAATTGGTCCATGCAACAGCCACCCACGTGACAAGGAGAGACTCTTCCTTGTTTTGGCACCGGGCCAAGTGGGAACATTCTTCATTTCACTCATTAAATGATAAAAAATAATATAGCCTCACGACACACTTTTTTTGTGTCAAAACATATCAAGCATAATATTCTCAGAGGGATCCTGAACTGTTTGCGTTCAATTCAATAAGACAATATTACAATACACTTTTATAGTCTTTATGAATACTCAACACATATCTAACATTTTATCAAAAGTATAAAAAAAGTCAGTCACGTTGGTGCTGCGTCAACTAAGCAGATTTCCCACGTGCGTACGTATTTGCATTTCTCTCAAAAAATAAAAGTTCAATGAATACAATATATGGTATTTCAGCTTTAAATAAAGTGTTTCCCGAATAACAGCTGATTTTTAATATGACATTAGCAGGATTGGAGGTTTACTGAAGGCCGAAAATTAAAAGAAATGCAAATATCACGGATAATAATTGATATAGTGAAAGAATGCAAATACCAATATAAACTCAACCGCAAAAAAAACCGGACACTTAGATTTAGTCTTATAATTTTGTTAAATACTTAATATATATGTATATTAATCTTTTTAATTAAAATAATTGGTTAATCTATAGGTTATTTAAACAAAATCTGCCAAAAGTGAATAATTTTTATTGATTATTTACAAAAATACAAAATAAAAAAAAAAGATAAATTAACACATTTAAATAAAAAAATTATTCTTCATTTTTATTACAGTGAATGGTAGACTTCGCTACCCCAAGCGTTTCGGTAATGTAACGTAAGCTCCGGCCTACCATCTAAGTTTGAAAGACCCATTATTCTGGACCGAAATAAAAATAAAACATTAATTAAAGAAAATGCTTGGTTAATAATTAAAGATGTGCGAAAAACTAATTACAGTTTAGAATAGATCAACTTCACGACAAATAAATCTAATCTGAGTTTTATCTACTTGTTTACTAATCCTGAAGGGATTAGTTCAATGGACTTAGACTCTACATTCTCTGTAATAACTAGAATACCCAAACAAACACATATTGCTGAAAATTAGCTTTTAATACGACAAATATGAAGTGTCCGGTTTTTTTTGCGGTTGAGTGTATATAGAAAATTTCATTAGCAATAAGATTGGTTATATACACTTTTCCGATCTGACGTATAATAACGGAGATTTTTCGAATTTTCGAAATTCCCCCTCTAAACCTCTCCTCCCCACCAGTCTGATTTCAGCCATTACCGAACTTGATTTTTACATAAAACGTTTATGTATCCAGTTTGTTAACGATCAAACAAAAATTACGACCGCTCGAGCGTTAACAGACGAATATATCTATTTATCTATCTCCCAATTGCCTTAGGTGCAAAATGTGGTCGTTAATGAACTTTTGAGGACATTTTTCGAAAATCACGTCATGAGCATGACCTCAATAGTTGATTTCTCTTAAGGGATAAAATAAAACATACGAAATATAATAACATATTTATTTCCAAAAAGTTCATTTCTTTATTTGAATCGTTTTCTTTGATGTATTATCGATTATCTCGTCGTCCTTGCAGTGTCCTTGTGTTTTACATTATCCAAAATTTCGTAATACTATTAATAAAATAGTGTCAATCATTTCCTGAACTCAGCCTAAAAAGAAGAGGGACCGACTAAAATATACCGAAAAATGGGAAAGTGAAACTTAATAAGAAAAGAAAAAAAGGTCCGTCACGCAAGGGCTGCGTAAACTAAGCAGATTTCCCTCGTGAAGTGTAGTAATAGGTAAATCTACATACTGATAACACACCACCTTGAATATTAAGTGAATAAAATACAAACGGTAATAAGAAATCTTTCCCTCCTGACGGGAAGCGTCTCAAATGTAAACAAACAGGTCTGCCAACGGCTCACCGGAAATCAAACAATAACTGAAACTTATCAGAATATAACATATTCATTTTATTGAAAACTATGTGCTATATCTAGAACTGTCATTTATAATGAATCAGAATAACTTTTATCTCAATCAACCAAATTTTAGTAGTCCAAGAACTTAAGAAGGGGGGGGGGTCACGATAACATGTTTGCATTTATCTCGTATAATAAAGGTCACTTAAAAACAATTTATGGTATTTAAGCTTTGAATAATGTGGTTTATTACATAACAGAGTATTGTTTATGTAGCATGAGCAGAAGTGGGGTTTGCTGAATACTGAAAACTGAAAAAATGCAAATATCACGGTTAATATTCAAGATAGAGAATATAATGTACATAACAAAATTTATAGTAAATTTAATCTGGGATACGTTTGGTTTTATACAATAGTTTGATCCGATGTATGGTAACGGAGATATTTCGAATTTTCGAAAATCCCCCCAAACCCCCCTTCCACTGGTCCGATTTCAGCCGTTAACGAACTTGATCTGTCTTATTTCATTAAACTTTTAAATATGGAGTTTGGTAACGATCAAACAAAAATTGCCACCTCTGGAGCATTAACAGACAAATATCTGCATATATATATATATATATATATATATATATATATATATATATATATAAAATATAAAATTTTGAACGGACCTCATTTTCGTCATCTCCTGGGTAGGATCAATGGACGTTTCAGGAAATTTTTCATAAATCGCGTCATCAGTACGACCTCAATAGCAGATTTTCCTTAAGGGAAATCTGCTAAAAACTTATAGCCAGAGGCGATGCTTCAAAGTGTCTGTCACAAGGGGGCTAGTGCATACAGGTTGGGACAGACCCAAGTCTGTTTAAATTGTGGCGGTAGCGCGTGCGCAGTGAGCCCAGCTGGAGTGGTGAGACCCTTAGTCCGCCGCGAACAGTGTTGGACGACGGACTATCGAACCCTCTCACAATGTGCTCTCGCGAAGTTTGCATCTTTCTCTTCATTTCACTCATTGGTAAGTTACATTTATAGTTTGCCTCTTTTAAGTTTGTTCGAACATTAAAAAGATGTTTAGTATCAAAATACCTTGCCTACAAGTGACGAATTAAAAAAATAATTAATAAATATTTTACAGTTATTGTTTTAAGTAAACATCATATATGTTAAATTTAATTATGTATTTTTTTTAAATACTAGTAGTTATTCCCACGGTCTTCGCCGGGGGGCGGGGGGGGGGTAAAGTATATCGACTGTATCCCTCGAAATTAATATAATAATTAACCCTTGTTATAATAAATTAGTTTAAATTAACAGGTCCTTTAAAATAAATAATGGAGCAAAATATATACTACACTAAAAGTCTTAAAAATCATTTATAAACTTTTTAATACGATATCATCAAAAAAATCATTTTTCTGATTTCCTCTTTTCTAAGACATCAAAAAACAAACCTACTTTGTATGTGCAAAACGCATTTAAATTTATTGAAATATTTCACTTTAAGATGATATTTTGATGTTTATAGGAAGCAAAGGGCTTGCGGTTGGTAAATCCTAAGGAATATTTTGTCATATATCTTAGAGTGGCTTTCTATCAGAGTCAGGCTTTGCAGCATGAGCTGGAGGCTTATGTTTAAATAAATCAATAATGGGCATCTGGAGTCGAGCATTTTCATGTTTAACATTGGGGACCAATAATAACTGTTGTTAATACTTAGCATAGTTTATAATACTATGAGCTTTGCGATAAGTGTTATTACTCAAAATGAATTTAATTTTAAAAATAACAGAAATTGGATATGTAGTTTGTATATCTATCCATCTAGCTATCTGTCTGTAAGCTTCTCACACTACCCCTCCCTCTCTCTCTCTCTCTCTCTCTCTCTCTCTCTCTCTCTATATATATATATATATATATATATATATATATATATATAGAGAGAGAGAGAGAGAGAGAGAGAGAGAGAGAGAAAATCATTCTTGATTGATCGTAATCAAAGTCAATATTTAACCCTTTCATGTAATGCTAAAGGTCAAGTTCGTTAATGGCCGAAATCGGAGTTGAGGTTTAGTAAAGGGGTAAAATATAAAATTTCCTTTGTTCGCTCATGTTAAAAAAGTAATGCCCAATGCTTTTATATAAATGTTTTACTTTGATGTACTGTTATGATGTTTTGAGCCTACTGTGCATCTTGAGATATATATATATATATATATATATATATATATATATATAAAACATTGATTTTAATGCAAAACCTTACTCCTTCTTGTTGAATTAAATTATTTCCATGTGAGTTAATGCGTTGGCTTTAAACTCATAGGGTAGACCTAGAGTGGCGAGTCCCATTCCCGCTTGGGCAATAAAAATTTATTTAGCGACGAACTTATTAAAGCAATTAAAATATGAAATCCTTAGTCCCAGCATAGAAAAGGGTGGTAACGTGTAGATATCACGTCCTAATAAGTCATAGTTGCAAAAAGTGGACGCTAATCATTAATAATAATAATTAAAAGACAGCCTATGTTGTGTCTTAGGTTAGCTAATTCGTAAATATAAAGGTTTATTGAAATCGTTTTGAAATGATTTGAAATGACGGAAAGAAAGGAATTTCAATTTTAATGCCATTGCCCTTACATGAAAAAAGATATCTCCCCTCCCCCCCCTGAAATGATACAGAATTCCAGACAAACCTTTGCGTTGTTATAAACCTAGAAGTACATACCTAAGTCTGCAGTCAAATAGATGCTATTAAACAGTAACCATTAAATTTTATTAAACCTCACTTGAATTAATAATTAAAACAATAACTACAGTCTGAATTTTGATGCCATTGCAGTTTGCATGATTTATTATTATTTATTAACGTCCACTTTTTGCAACTCAGGCTAATTGGGACGGGTTCCCACCCTTTTCTAGCCAGGGTGGGATTTAGGATGTTATTTAATGAATTTCGTAACTAAATAATTTCCTTTGCCCAGGCAAGAGTCGAACACGGCACTCTAGATGATGGATGATGATTTGAAATTGCATTGCATGATTTGAAACATGAATAAAATATATAAATCTTCGTCGAGTTTACATAGAATATTTTCGAAAATCATAGAGTTATAGGTATGTGTGTATATAGATATATATATATATATATATATATATATATATATATATATGTATGTATACTAAACTAGTGATTTAAACTGTAGATGAGATAAAATTTATACTTGACGTGAAATTTTGGTATATTTCAATATAATTACCTTAAGTGAAATTCGCTTGAGAAGGCGTGTGTTGAACACACTGAAATACAAATAACTCCGTATATTCGAATAAGAGAAAACATAAAAAAAAAATAAAAAATTGTATTACATTAATTTCTCGACATGACATTTTTAGACTTACTCATAAGCACTGATCTATTGGCGTATTCAAAAATTACCTCTCCTCCAAAGTATAAGTTTTTATTTTACTTCTCCTGTAAACTTCCACTCTTCTTAGTTCGTTTCGGCTATTATCAACAAGTAGCCGCAAGGATATCAAAGACTACAATATTTATTGAAGATATATGATAACCCTATTCAATGTAGCTCGTATATTTCGAACCCTGTTTGAACAAAACTTGAAATGAAAGCTGTCCATCAGATGTTTAGTGATAAAATAGCCCTATAAGTAAATTGCTTGAACAGGAGTGAGAGGTTACTGAGGCTGATATCACCGAATGACCAATAACTGATAATATATAACACCAAATGCAGTACATTACTCTTCGAAAACAGTATTTCATCCATTATTAACACATAAAACGTCTATATATCGAAGTAGGTTACGATTGTACTAAACCTGCGCGTATGTGAACGGACCACGTCATCTTCTAGGTAGAATGAATGCATATTGAAGCATATAAATGCATTATGAGTAAATTCTCAAGTTGATCCCATTCATAAATCCAGCTGATTTTATTTAACATGTTCGTTACTTATTTGGAGGTGAATTAGATCATTGCTATCCATAAGAAAATCTCCCAGCTTCAGTACCAATGCATTGGTTCAATAACGCAGATCTGCTATACCTGTTTACCGCCGAATTTCCTACTGCTTTTACCGTCTTCAATATTTTGAAGGAAATATGAAATGTTGACATCCTCCTTGTCTAAATTCTCAATGATAACAATTCAATGGGATAAGGGGCTCGAGAGCAACAATATAATAAAATGGCTATAACCTATCATGCCATGATTGACTTTAAATATATTCCCCCGATAAATTACTACATTAAGATTGGAGGTTACAATAAAGTTTTAGTCTATATGTTCATACTAATTAATGACTACAGGCTACGGAGAGATGACCTTATAAAAATTCTGGCCTCGCATGGTATTTTCTTGACTATTTTTACGTTTCCTTTCTTATCTAGTTCGGTCACTTGGAAATCAGAATTTCCCGGATCTTGGGACGTCAAAATAAAATGTAATGGGAGCGTTCATCTATTTAGAAAAAATTGCCAATTAAAAGAAAAATGTTTAGTGTAAAGTTTATTTTACGTTAATTATACGCGCCTGTAAGGCTGTTCTAACCCAACTAGGATACTTTCCTATACTACTAATCGAGTGTGATTTGAAAGTTCAGTTTTCCCAAACTTTTTTTTCCTCGAAAGTATTGTACTTGACAGCGGTCTTCTTATCTCTAATAAAGGCCAAGACATTCGCAAAAGATTATTCTGAAAGCTGATCTGGATCTTTCTTTCTCTGGGTTTTTGTCTACGTGTGAAGGGTATGAATTTAAATAATCATTCTCATTAAAATATATTATGAGCCTTTTTGGCATAAATATTCATTTTTCTAATAGGAAGAGCTACTTTAGACTTTAGGATTTTTTTTTTTAAATTCAGTATATTGTCAAAGCCTCATATATAATAACATATAGAAGCCTTCCAATTCTTTAACAGCGTATAGAACCTCGCTTTATAACCGCCATTTTTTTTAGAGAATAAAAAGTATTCATATTCTACTGGAATAGGAAGAAGAGTATTGAAGTTTAATCGTATGGGCCAGTGCATTCAATGATTGCACTGTCAGTCTATTTATATGGAAATCAATTTTTGCTCAATGTTGGAAACCTACCCTTCCATGTAACTACATTTTAGATTCCAGAAGAAAAATCGTTTACTGGAGTATCAAAGGGAAAAATTGACGGAGTGTGCAGTGAACGTAAAGCTTGTCGATTGTTGCTGATTCCGTGAACTAGGAGTCCCTGATTTTTTACGGAAATCTACAAGGTCAGAAAAATACAAGGACATGCATTTGGTTTCCCTTTGCTTTGTGGCACTAACTAGCAATTAAAGCATCTTGAAGAAGTACTCGAGATTGAGGGGGGGGGGGCTCGTTAGACTGCCATCTCTTGTAGATACCCCAAATAAAATGGTTCTTAAATGAATTTTTAATGTCAATATCTAAAGAATTATGAGCCTGACGCTCGTTTTTAAGGATTTATTAATATTCTCAATCAGAATAATAAATACGAATTAATTATATATACTTATCTCTCTCTCCCTCTCTCCCCCCCCTCTCATATATATATATATATATATATATATGTGTGTGTGTGTGTGTGTGTGTGTGTGTGTGTGTTGTGTGTGTGTGTGTTTGTGTGTGTTGTGTGTGAGTATGTATGTAATATGAGCTATTCGAACCATAACACAATTTTTCAATATTATTAACATTAAATAGTTTTGTGAACAACGCCGTTTAGTTATCTATATGACTAAATTAAAAAATGAAACAATGAAGGTTTCTATCAAATTAGGTTTTAAGGCAAAAAGGTCCCTCTTTTGACATTCATTAATTAAAATTATACACATATCAAGCTCATTAAATAAATTAACGACCAAGTTCAATGATGTCCAGTTTTTACACAACCGTTTGGTATTTCGTTTCAAGAAATGCTATAACAATATCTAATGCTGGGCTCGGTTGGTAGCTACTTCATTTTACTGCACCTACCTATATTTATGTAAACAAACGCCTCTAGTGCCTCCATCTTCTCCCATGCCTTGAAATACTCGTAGATTGTGATAAAAATCGTTGTCTTAAGATAAGGCCAATAAGCTTCCTTCTTTCCAAGGCTTTGGTCATACTTTCACTTACTTTAAAATTCCACGGTTTGCTGTTTTGTGATTCAACACGAAATGCGTTTGTCCATTACTTTTAATCGATTTTATTTTCTACTATTAAGAATCCAAATGTGTCTAGATGGAGAATGGTAGTAATCTTCAGATTACTCGTCCCCATTAGCAGTAGGAGAATAATGTGGAAGCTAATTCTTAAAAACAGTAGAAGGGTTTTTATGCAAACCTTTTGTAAATGAATTTTTTATTCTCAATAATGAGCGTAGAATCTCTCACCTTTGTTTTGAAGGATTTGCTTTTCTTCTCCAGACTTTTCATAAGGCTGGGAAAGGGCTGTCTAGCAACGTGTTTGACATCAAAACTTCTAGGTGACATAGCCACTTATTTAACATTTCGTCTTGAGCCGTTATGGGTACTTTATTGAAACAATCAGCTGTGCCATTCTTTTTTCGTGAATCAGCCACCTTTGGCATTACATGTCCTTCTAGTACCACTACTAAATAAAGTAAATAAAACGTTCGGTTAGATTCCATTTGACAGCAATATACGATATCTTCATCGGATCAAAAACTGTCGTTGTATACTTTTGGTTTGTATCTCTATAACAGGAGAAACTTGAATTTGTTTTATTTTCGCTCTCTTTTGAACCTCCTTTCTCCATTAGTCGATTTCGATCAAGAGAGGAGGCGAATCAATCCCAAATATGAAATTTACACCTTCTAAAACTAACCGTTCTTCAGTTTTGCGACTTATAGATGACACTAGAGAAAATGTATTCAGGGAAGGGAAAAACGGACATTCCGTTGAAATCTCACAAACCGAACATATTTCGATTACTATACTTCCTTTATTTCTTACAATGAAGTAAAAAAGGGTAATTCTCTTTAACAATGGAGCCAGTACTCCGAAAGTGCTTTGATCGACTATTTCCATTATTGTTTATTGCTTTGTTACTAGTAATAGCTGCCTTGCATAACTAACTATTCGCTTCAGAGTAAAGAGGTTAAAATGTAGGTTTGAATACATTCATGGAATACCAAAACCAGGTTTGTCCTAAAGAGCGTCATATTCAGTCAAATTAAAAAAAACAAAACAACGGGGCTATCATATCTGTGTAGACACTATTAAATTACTGTGAAGAAAGCCCTGTTAATTAAAACATTTGACCTCGTACCTTCACCATCCAGCAGTTCATTTTTGAAAATACTTATGTGACTTATTCACAGTCGGATATCATGCGAATTTGTGTCTTCACGTGTTAAATAATTCAAATTGATAATGATTGTAAAGCTTGGTGTTCACTAGGTGCAGGATATCTTTCTGGCGTATTTCTTTCTCTGCCAGTCCTGAAAAAGGTATTTAAGTTTTGGACAAAATAACGAACTACGCAGAAAGGCTTACCAGAGAGGCCGTTAAAATTGTGAAATGATTGCATAATTTCAGTAGAGAAGATGGCTAAAAGCTCAGCAAACTGAACTCTGGTGAAATGGGGATTTACTGAGAGCAGAAAACTAAAAAATGTAAATATTTCGGTTAATATTCAACATAGAGAAAGATTGTGGATAACAAAATGTATAGTAAATTAAATTTGAAATAAGATTTGTTCTATACAATTTTCCGAGTCGACTTGTTATAACGGGGATATTTTAAATTTTTAAACCCCCTCCCCCTATAACCGCCATTGAAATTTTTGAGATTTGACATTTCAAGATATTTTTCGACATCGCATCATGAGTAAGTTCCTTTAAAGGAAATCAGCTATCATTTTCAATAGGATAGCTAACCCACATCTCTGTTGAGATATTCTGAAGATGTTCATCATGACTAGCAAAAGTAGTGTATAAAATACCAGAAGCCATGATAATCATAACTATCACTTATCCTTGTAATTGGTTGTGTGTACTAGTACAAACTTTCGCAATGTGGGTGTGCTAGTGTGTGTGTGTGTGCCGTCACTTTAGTCTCAAAGGACAAATAGTTACTGGTCGCCAAGCTGGCTGGCCCAACTCCTCCTACCCCAGTTTAACAATGCCACTGGGCGGCGAATTACAGTTGTCGACTATTCCCTTCTCTTGAGTTGGGAGCCTTCCCCAAGTTAGTGGCTCATGTATACACAAATTCAGTTATACCACATAAATTAGTTGGGCTATTGTACCGTAAGGCTTGTCAACTTGTGGGCCAATTTGACGAAGGAACAAGTTCAACCGTCTATGTACTTAAATTACACTTATTTATTATTAAATAATAATAACTATAATAAAATCGAAATATGAGTAACATATATATTTTATTGCTCTCATTTTGGGATTAATAAAATTTGAATTTTCCTTAATTTTGTTTGATCGCTACCAACCTTGATATTTAAGCGTTTCATCTAGAACTAAAGATCAAGTTCGTTAAGGGCTGAAATTGGACCGGAGGTAGAGTGTATTTAGAGGAAGGAATAATTCGAAAATTCATAATATCTCTCTTATGAGTCGGATCGAAAAATGTTATAGAATTTATCTGTAATTGTTATTTATATATTTCCTTGTAACACAAATATTGGATTGTGTGAGATGAGATCACTAGTGTCTTACCCTGCGTAGGAAATCTGTTTAGTTTACGCAGCCCATGCATGACGTTTTTGTGATTTCAGTGAGAAAGTAAAAGAAGAATTTTATTTATAGGCCTTGCCAACAATATATCTGTTGTACCAGTGAATAAGTGGTTAAGTCCCCCTTACTCACTGGTGGACTTAACCACTTATTCACTGGGGTTACAGATATGATTCCGCTTTATGCTTGCAGTAATTAAACTTTAAATATTTTACTTATTTATTTTTAATTATTTCATATATTCCCGTTTAAATGTTATATTAAAATTTAAGACATGAATAAAAGATCAACCTTAAATGTATTTAAGTTAAATAGGAAATATTAAATATATATATTAAGAAACAAGACATCCATAAACCTTTATTAAACACGTAGCCCTTTTATGTTTCTTGAAGAAATGGATTTTATAATTTAATATTTCATCACGGATGCCCACTCAGTTTGCTGAACATTATTGGAATGCAGCCAGCAGGTATTTAGGTTTTATTACTAAAGGAAATAAAAGAACATTGATTTAATTGAAATTACATCACTGTGGGATCTCACTTTATATCCTTACAAATTTCACTTTTTAAGTTCAGAATATCTGAATTGAAAGATGTAAAATCACATTACCAACCACATTTTGTGACTCAAAGTGAAAATCGGATGAGTTTGCTATTTTTTTTTTTTTTTTTGCTGAAGGAGGGCTTTCATTAAAAACAAAAAAAAATTAATATTCAAGTTAGAGGAAACATATATAAAAAAAAAAAGTTGCTGAAAATTATATATGCATCAAGATTGGTTTTATTCAATTTTGTATCTTTCCATCACATTTTTCGATGCGAATCATAATAACAGAGATATTTCAAATTTTCGTATCCTGTTACACCCCCCCCCCTTCCTAGTCTCAACCCAACGAATGTAATCTTTAATTATGCATGAAAGAGTTAAATCGTATATGGTGTTGATGAAATAAAAGTCCGTCTAAACAAAACTTATTTCTCACGTCCTGATTTGTCACACCACTACTGAGTTAGGATTTTTATTTAGAGAATACTCACGTGCATTCTCTATTCCTAACTAAGAATCCGATGTGTAGAAGTGGGTGGTCAATTAAATCTTAATTACTTATACCATCACTTGCATCTAGTAAAGATCTGTTAAAAACAATATTAGGTATTTTTTTAGAATAAGACGTTTCATGATATAATCGCTCATAGTAAAAGTAGGGGTTTACAAAAGGCTGTAAAATTGAAAACTGCAAAAATCACGGTTAGTATTCAAGCCAGAGAAAGTATATTAATCAACATTTTTTGAAAAATCAAATTTAAAATAAGATTGATTATATATAATTTCTCGATCCGATTCATAGTAACGGAGGTATGTTGAATTTTCTCGCCCTTTAAACCCCTCCTATCGACTTCAGCTGTTAACGAACTTGATTTTTAGTTTTACTTGAAACGATCATATTTCGAGTTTGGCAAAAATCAATCATTATGACCGCTAGAGCGGTAATAGACGTGATGGTGTGTGTGTAAGTGTGTATATATATATATATATATATATAATTATGAGTGGGTCTCATTTTCGTCATCTGCTAGGTAGGTTCAATGCACATTTAAAGACATTTGTTGAAAATCGCGTCATTTGAACAACCTCAATAGCTGATTTTTCTATTCGGAAATCTGCTAAAAATGATGTATTAGTGCACATCACTACTAATATGTTTAGATAAAAAATGTTTAGATCAATTATAAAGATGATATACGCACGCTGTTCTAGCACTTGGGTGGCCTTAGACTTGCATGTGGAAAATCAGATATTAGGATTAAATGTTTTCTACACACATATTTTTTTTTGGTTGGTATTGTAGACGTTTGAGGTCTTAAGCCGCCGCCGGGAACGATTCGCGATCAGCATTTTTTTTTACATAAAGAGTGGCCAACACGTCGTACAACCCCCGTTAGTCAAGGAGCGTCTGGAATTAGATGTCTCTAGTAGACTGATGGCTCTTAATATATCCTGGAGTTCTGAGGTTTGATTACCTATGGTCAGCTTGACTGTTTATGATATCTAAGAGTCAAAGTCGTTTTAGTCATCTAGAGGGACTGTCAGACTCTAGGGGACTGCAAATTCGTTAGGCTCCCACTTTTCCACTGGATAATACTAGCATGCTCCGGTAGCGAACTCGTGAACTAATGTTCTCTCTTGGCGGAAATCGAACCTGCACCTATTTTTACCCCAGCACACTGGTAGATAGATGTATCGTATCCCAGGACGGTCACCTGCACCCCGACACACTCATGCATATTAGAATATAATATAATTATATTATGTGCTTAGGTTCTGTATTTTTGTTACCTTCTTTTACTTCCTACCTCATTGAACTATAATTAAGGTTAAGGTATATATATATATATATATATATATATATATATATATATATATATATATGTATAATGGTAATACATTTCTTAAGTGTTTCGTGCATTAAATGACAGTATTTTTCAGTTCTTATTCCCAAAGATGAAACATTTCCTGCCCATTTGGCTTTAAATAAAAGTGCAATGTCAGCAAAAAACGATTTATTTTTTACAATTGATCAAGATTCAGTTTAAATGCAAATATTTGATTCAAATAGAAGTTATTAATGCAAAAGAAACTTATTTAATTTAATAAAAGTTTGTAGGTTCGATCTGAAAATATTAAGAAACTTTTATAAACTAAAATGGAATGCTTTAAAGAAAACAGCGAAACAGAAAAGTTTTTCTCGCTTTTATTAATTTTTAAAAGCTACAAATGTGGAAAAAGAATTTATTACATTAATTTCTGAGCAATCAAACATATGATTCTAATACCGATGGAACCATCATTAATATTTAATCTTTGCGAACCGTATCAAACCAGATAATATCGAAGAAACAAATTTCATTCAGTAGTGGAAACTAAATTAAGAAAATATAATTCATTCGTTCTACAGGAAAATGCTTTAATATAATTGAGAAATGTTTTTACATGGATTAATGTAACGAAGTTGTCTACACTCATTATTTAATATGTCCTTTAATATCAATGATAGAAATGATCAAAACAAGAAGAACTTGTTGCCATTTGGAAGTGAAAACATATATTTATGAGCATCATTTCATTGTTGATATTGCTACAATACATTTGAATGTAACAAACGTAGTGTTTTCAGTCTCGCTTCCGGTAAATGCTAAATTTCATGTACTACAAGAGGTTACCAAAACAACATTTGATTATCATTGTTGTATTAGTACATAGGCAATGAAATCGATATTCGGAATACAACATTTACTCCTTACACTAACGAATAACTGCTATTCGTCTAAATGGCATTTCAAACAGCACGCGTAGCATATGAAAATATGTGTAATGTTATTAAAATTAAGATATGACTCTTTAAGTTAATCTAATATTGGTACTTACATAAATTCGTTAATACTCTTCTAATTCCCAACGGGTATAACAAGCTATAGACTTAACAGTTTTCGTTTTCGTTACAGGGTATTTGTTTTATGTGATAAAATGATGGAATTATTAAGTGGATAAATTAAATCCATCTTTATATTTCCTCGGGAAATCATTTTTATTTCAATCCCGCATAGGCTATTAAGACAGCTATTAGTTAATAAACGTATATATATTATTAATATATATTTAGCTCATTCCAAACTAATGTTTTAGTGCTTATGAAAGCTTTAGCTCTTTCCTTTGTCAGGAGTGAAAATAATTGAAGAGATCAAATTTAAGCTTGAAAGTTTGTAAGTTTTAGTAGGTATATAGGAATAAGGGATAGGCAGAAAAGAAGCAGGTTGTTTTATTGACTTGGTTGTAAGTCCGCTTAAAAGTTACCTTCAGCGAGATAAGAAGCTTCCCTTAATTTCGCTGATGCACGGAGAATATTTTGTGCCTAGTAAAGTGTTAAATATGCCTGGCTATATTGCGGCTAATAATTTCATTTTCTTCCTTTTTTAATCTCGGTATAAATTTTGTGTTTCATAACTGGGAACTCATCTCTGGGGCTCTGTAATAGGCTCAGCCCCGCCCCCACCTTCCCTTACGGAGGTTTACATTCGAATATTCCTGACTAACAACTTATTTCTTCATGATCCTAAATGTTTTTCGTGATCTCTAAATGATTTGTTTTTCTTTCTTCAAAAATAATGAAAATATTATCATTCTCAACTTTTAGCAGTCACATATGGATTTATATAAGTATACATTTATAAATATGTATTCATAAATTTAAAGTGAACTTGCATTTGTCATGAGGTGGGGCAGTGCACATTTGGAAAAGGTTGAAACTTCAAAATCTTCTTTATATTAGATCTTATCATCAACATT
Organism: Riptortus pedestris; assembly: GCA_019009955.1. NCBI lineage: Eukaryota > Metazoa > Arthropoda > Insecta > Hemiptera > Alydidae > Riptortus > Riptortus pedestris. Next base: position 102,117,459 of record CM032228.1, on the reverse strand, counting down.
TCAATCTAGGGTAAGGGTAATCTGCTTAGTTTCGGATTTTCCTCTCCCGGTTCTGTTGAATACAAATATCTGAGAATAATAATATAATTCAGCCATGTGAGCCTTTAACTTTTTCCCCTTGAAATTGAATTGGAAGAGATTAGTATACTATGCCCAAAAATAACTATTTTATTGACTTTTAAAGTATTAAGTTTCATTTCATTCAATGACTTCCTATTATATTATGAATTAAATTATTTATTAACGTCCACTTTTCGCAACTAAGGCTAATTGGGACTTGTTATCTACAGGTTCTGAATTATATTTCCTAAAAAATATATTTATTTAATTTAAGTAAAACCTACTTAATAAAATTTATTTATTCTATATTGGACAATCTAATATTATTGAGGGCATATAAAGGTTTCCTTTAGTTTCGTATAAGTGGAAACAACATCGTCTTCGTTGCAAAGATGAAATAAATAAAACATTTAATTTACTTTCTAATCTAGTCAATTGACTCTAAGCTCTAGTTTACATTTAAAATTATATCAAAGAAAACATGTTCTGAGTTTTTACTGAATATTATACTACAGTGAGTGCGTGCTTGCATGTGTGCGTGCGTGTGCGCGCGCGCGTGTTAGAGAGTTATTTTTACAAGTTACATTATATAAATGTGACTTTATTTATCTATTTTTCAATTTCTTAAACTTTGAAAACTATAATCTAACTTTTGTCAATACCATATATTATCTTAGTTTTTTCTTTTTATACTTTTTTATCATCTATTTATTAGCTTTAATTATAGTTGCTATTGTTGTTTTTCCGCTGTCTTCTAAGTTTTTGTTCATTATTGTTCATTTTGCGTATTTTTATTCAATCTGTTTTGTTGTGTTTTATGTTCTACGTGTTGCGTTTTTTATTCTTCTATTATTACTTACATTTTTTCTTGCTTTCCAAAAATTTAAATCAGCAATATCACCTACTTTGCGAAGTTCTTAAAATAAAATAAACAGATAATGTTGAATGTAATGTTAATTCGATTTTTAAAAATTAGCAAGGCCGCCTTTGTGCTATTGCTTATATCCAGCTTCTGTCTTTCATTAGATTTATGAAGGAATTCGTCCTCTTTATGAAGAATTATATTTAACGCAAGAAGGAAGCATTATTAACCAACTAATGTTTATCTTGTGAAGATGAGCTGGTGACACATGACATTGTTCGTGAGCATTGTGTGCCTCTTGAATGAATCCCATCTCTGTGTCTCCTGTTTGTTCATCCCCTGAAATCCAATTTCACTGCCTTGTTTGAGCCCTGCTAAAGCCCGAGGGGGTGCTTTTCTACAAGCAACTACATTAATCAAGGATACACCTCAAGGACCATAATTTATTATTTGATCTCCATGTGACATGTCCTTAAGCGGGGGTAACTCGCTGATTTGTCCTGGCTGGTATTGTTTTTGGAGCATGTCAACTATGCCCATATTCAGTTTTCTTTACTTCTTAAGAAAATCCACTGTTGAGATTGGTCCAATATTGCAAATAGTTAAAATGTCACTTGATTTTTTAACTTTACAAATAAAGGATATGTGTTTTTAATCGTTAAATATTTAACCTTTTAATATTTTATAAGTAAAATGCATTCTTTAATAACATTTTACTTCTTATTGGTTAATTACTTGTTATATAAGAAAATATCAAATTAAAATTTGAATCAAAGTTTCAACCTCCTTTTTGCTGGAAGTATAGAAATTTAAATATATTTTTTGGCGAAGGTATTAAGTTCGACTGAAACGTCGCTAGTAGTTTTTCCAGCAATCATGCATTAGAAAATTAAAAATTCACTTGAGGAGACATATTTTTGTAAACGTATTAAATAAATTAATATTGTTAACATGCACTTTTTTCTTTATTGCTATCACTAACTCAAGCGGGGTTTTACTTTGTTTCATAATTCAAAATGTATATTCATATGTACTGAACAGTATAGAAAAAGTAAAAAAAAAAATAGTCTTTATTCTATAGACACTGAAAGGGTCCTCAATTCCGAATACAACCCACTTTATAGAACTATTTTCAGATTTAGCATATTTCAACCCCAATACTATTTAACTCTGTCAGTATATATATAAATTGAAACTTGTCAGCCAACTAAGAATTTAAGGTACTGAAAATCTAAAACTTTTTAATAAAAATATTATTCAAATTATGAAAACTGAGGGCAGATATTGGTGGTGTCAACGATTTATTATTTAAAATACATATTTAGAACACCTATTTCTGCATTGCCCCACTGTCAGTACTGCTAGGGCAAACAACATAGGTAATTATATGATTCCAAATAGTAAGCAATTATCATTAGAAATCATTAGAAAATATTTTAAATGCTGGTAAACTAAACGATATATATATATATATATATATATATATTTTAATAAAAGACACATATTGTATAACGAAGAAGACAAACTGTTATTTATTACTAGTGGATCCCCAGCTATTACTGAAGGATGTAAATATTATTGTATTTATTAATATCGTTACTATTATTTTAATGTAAATATCCTTTATTTATTTTGTTTATTGCTTGATATGGTATTAATGAAGAATGGAGTCTGTTATTATTAAATTGACGTTTTTATACTGTTACATTATTTTTTTTCCACCTCTGCCCCCACTGTACCTTTGGGTTTCCCCATACCAGCGGTCTCTATTTATTAAGAGATATAAAATTTTGAACAGATAAAATGGGCCAGATAACTTAGCCTAGCTCACCGAGCACAGCTAAGCATTAAAGTGCAACATTTGGGAGATTTAGTTTGTCCGAAAAGTCCTAGGGGATCCCGCAGCTGCGACTCCTTTGTCTCTGTTCAGAGAAGTGGCAGCAAAGCGTAATTAACTAGCCTTCATACCTATAGCCTAAATAGTGACCTAAACTCACATAAACAACACTGTTACATTAATTAATTTAAATGTACGTGTATATTTATATTTACATTAGGTCACTATGACACTACTATCATTTATAATACCAAATGGGCCAGACTCTGGCTAAATATTGTATATATTAGCCAATAAACTATCTATGTATGTATCTTTCTACTGAACAGTACATCTAGCTGTACACAAATGACATTTTCTATATGTGATTAAATTTAGGTATTAAGCTAATCCATTATTTCATTGAAATGAGAAACAGCCACTTTTTTAATTCTTCAAAGATGTGTAGGCAATCATAAATATTAATGTACAAATACATAGACGAGTTTTATAAATGATTTGAGAGGAGTAATTTGGGAGGTGAAAGTATATTACTTCAATTCAAATCACTATTTGAGGACGTAATACGTCTTCTTCCGGTATTGAAATAGTTTTCACACACTGACAAAAGTGAAATTAATTCGTGTTAACTGAAGATGTGGCCACTGAATTTAGTCAATGTAGACTTCACAATTGTATTTAGTCGTTAAGAGGTACATTTTCTTCTAGGAAATTATGTTTCACACCCACGATGTGCAAATTTTAATTTATGAAGTCTACTATTAAATCCAACGAGGGAAATGTGGATAGTTTTAGCGCTTCCTTGATGGTGGAGTTATATATTTGTCTATTAATAAATTGCCCATTAATTAACAATTAGGTTTAGAATACTTACTTCTTTTGAAAAAAACATGCTATTCATGTTTGTACTACTGTAAATCTCAGACTTTCTTAGTCAGAAGAATCTGGGCTTAATTTAGTTGTCAGTAAATCCATAAGGGATATTCGAATTCGTTAACCAGTCAAGGCTGTCATTGACGTCAATTTTCGATTTTGATAAAGATCTAAAATTTCTCCACAATAGGATAACAAACTAGTTCGAAATGTTTAAGCGGGTTATTTAATGAAAAAATAATAAATAAATTAAGGGATGGCAATGGTATTAATTTTCTAGTGATTCTAATGTCTGTTCGTAATAAGCAAAATAAAAATTTCAATATAATATATTTCGCAATTAAAATTTTAAATGGATCATTATTTGGAGGATAACCCCAAATTTTATTTTCTTTGACCTGTGGATGAATATGTTATTAGGAATATGCTTTGAGCAAGTGTCCACCTCCTCCATAGCTCTAACTAGGGTTGTTGCAATCAGCGGCCAATTCGCGTTCTGATAGTAATTATTCATAGGTCAAATAGACCATCATCAATTGCTCACCAATCTGACCCATGACAAGCACTCGGTTATTATATTATCATCATGGTCATTAGCTACAATTTCCTCTATCGATTTTTTTTTATATGAATCATACTAATTGTTCTTGTGCTTCACATGACTCACGTTTCCCTAAAGAATTAAAAAATGAAATGATTAAATAAATGGATTTAAAGGGAAAGCAGTAACTTCATTTGAAAAAAAACACACATTTTCGTTGACATATTCGAATATCTAGTGTCAGACATTAATATTATTTCTATGCAGGGTGTATCAGAATCGACGTGACTGAGCTTAGACAGTAGTAATTTCCACACGCCATGGGCACGGAAATGGCCCGTCACATGTTTTCTCAAATTCTATTTTTTTTCTGCTCTAATAAGAAGCTTATGTAAGCACGGGGCTCAGGATAGCCATGAAGTTAAAGCTTTGACCCTATTCTCACATGGTAAACCTAGAGTGGCGAGTTCGATTCCGGCCTGGGCAAAGGAATTTATTAACTGACGAAATTCATTAAATAAAATCCTCAGTCCCACCTTGGCTAGAAAAGGGGGTAATCTGTAGATAACCCGTCCCAGTTAGCCTTAGTTGCAAAAAGTGGAAGTTAATAAATAATTAAATTTTTTTTTGTAAATACGACTTTGAATTTAAGTTTGACGTGAGATGATTAGAGTTACAATTTCTGAAAAGTGATATCTCCTGATTAGGCGTTAACCGAATGCTGAAGACTAAAAATAATAATAATTCGAGTAATATTCAAATTAGGGAAACAATGTACAAAAAACTGTTGGCTTCAAACGGTTATGGAAATTGACTTGACTATATAATATTTTTCGATCCCACTGAAATCGATGGAGGTATTTCGATTTTGTTTAACCCCCTCTAACCTCCACCCCTCTTGTCCGATTAAGACCATTAATGAATTTTACTTTTACATGAACCGTTTAAATACTGTTTTAGACATTACTCAACCAATTTGATTTGAGTCACAATCACGGAGATTTCGAGTTTTTGATTCAGTCCCCCTCAAAACCCCCTATTCCTGGTTCAATTTCAGCCGTTAACAAACATGATCCTCAGTTTTACATGAAACTCTTAAATATCGTGTTAAGCATAGATCAAACAAGAAATTCTCCTCGCTAGAGCGTAAACAGACAAATCTATTTATCTAGCTGTTTATCTATCTCACTTTTGTATCATCTCAGAAGATGGATCGTTGGAGGTTGAAGAAATTTTTCGAAAGTCGCCTCATGATTACAACCTCAATTGCTAATTTCCCTTATGGGAAATCTGCTAAACGTTCCTGTTCATTAGGGTCCTATTCCACAGCCTTTTGCATATATTCTTCTCTTTGTGTCTTCTTGGTGATTTCATTTTCTTATTAAAAAAGCAGTTGTTATCGAAAATATTTGACCTGGAGAAATTTTTAACATACTATTGGATAAAGCATTTATAACGTTTTAAATATTTGACTGATATTTTAGATCAAAATCATGATAAAACCAGGAAATGTATATCTGCAGTATAATGTAGGGACATTTATGGCTAGTGTTCAGCTAAAGTGCTATGTTGGAGTGAGCTATTATGTAATTATTAGGATTAAACAGTTTAGAAGCAGAAGAATTATCTGAATATTAATGACTGGCAAGGAAATGTAAGCATTGATCTATTTGCGGCTTTTTTTGATTTGAATTATTTGTCGTTCAAGGCCGTAAATTGCACTTTTCCATTGAACGAGACATTCCAACCTGGGTGCAAAATGAAGGGTAATTTAGTTGTGCCTCCACCGCTCCTGAAAAATGTGGTGGGAAGTTACTCTTCGTAAAAGGAAAGTATTTTTGATACTCCCGTACTGGCATTTCTGGCATTCTCATCCAGTATACGTGAAGCTTCCTTGATAGTGATAATCTCTAAAGCCATGCTCAAGAATGTTTACGACTAGTCATTCAAATCAAAACAGGCTGGATATGCTTAAACTTTCTTGCCATTCATTGTTTCTACAGTTTAGTCCTAATAAACATAAAATAGCTCACTCCACCAACATAGCACCAACATAAAGTACTATGGAAGAAGGCCCGACTGAAGTACCCGTTATATTAATTAATTACATTATATTGAATATATTAACCCGGTTGGAATGCCTCATGCAGTTGAGAGGCGCAATTTACAGCCTTTGCACATGTAAAAAAGTCACAAACATAATGGAGCTTGACTTTCGCGCAACAGCACATTTTTCGGGAGGGCACATAAAAAAAGCTAGAACCATATTTATTCATGCTCTAACAGACCCGAGTTTTGCTTTGGAAGTTAATTTTTCTTACCAAATTTATACAGCTTTGAACGGTCCTCATGTTCCTCATCACCAAAGTAGGATCACGGGCATTTGAATAAATTATTGGGAAATCACGACATGAGCTCGACCTTAATAGCTGATTTCATTTAAAGGAAGTTTCCTATCCATGTATTACAGAATGGGATCATCTATAACACTTTTCCACTCTCCCCTCCAAAAATTTATGTTCAAATGAAGGGTAAGAAGAATATTGTAGAAGTAACTGATGAATGTGATCGTCCACTACAAGGAACAAAAACAGCCAAAGTTTCCAAAGAATTCTTTTTTACCGGTTAAATATGCATATGTAATACCAATTAAGATAAAATATTCTCTCACTAAGAATCGTAGTTAATTTCTGAAAAGAATATTTAAAGAGAATTGTATGCTTTGAATATAAAATAACAATTTTTCTTTAGCTAATCGGAAATTATAAATAAGATTTAAAGAATTTGTATTCAGACTTCCTGTCAGTCTGTGAATAATTCATTCGAGATGAAGCTAACATAAATTTCAAAATGGTCGAAAAAACTTGACAATAATCTCCCACAAAACAAAGAAGTTACTGAGCGTTGGAATACTGCAAGTAGAAAAATTCGAGAAGAGGAGGTTGTTCTTGCCTGTATCCGAATTGGACAAACAGGACAAAATTAACACATAGTTATTTATTGAAAGGCTTATTCGCACCAACCTGCGATTGTTGTAATGCCCATCTTACTTTCTCTCTTCTTCTCCTTAATTGTAAAAAATACGATCTTCCAAGAAGAGATTTGAACCTCTAACAGGACTTAAGAGAACTCCTTAGAGACGATGAAGAAGACATAAAAAGGCTTTTTGCATTTTTAAATGAAAATTGTTTGTTATAAGAAATATAGATCCATCTACCGCTAATGTCAATAGTAGATGAAGTATATTGTAATAAAATAAATAACAAATTTTCTTTTTAAAGTAGAGACAGAGCACATTTTCGTGTATTTTGACATTTCTTAGGGGTGGCCGGGTAAGTGGTAATTCATACAACATAATAAGAAATACTAATTGTTCCTGACTGTATATAGCTCATAGCTGGTTTGTCGACTCCTGGGTACTGCGGAGGCACATAATGGGCAGATGTCCAATTCGCTCAAAAAATGACTAACTTGTGGTGATAAATTGAAAATTGAGTTTTTTGTAGAAGATACATCAATAAACACAATCTTAGCTGTTTTTAGGTTACAGGTTATTTAGGATTTAGGGGCAGACTCATAATTAATTTAGGCCAGCAAATAAAATCTGTATCTTAGGACAACCCTTATTCATTTCTTAAAAATTATTATTTTGTATTTATGATCTGCCAACCTCAATGTTACCTCTATTAGGAATAGTAATTAAAATGTAACCGAATATCATTCAGCTTTGAAATATTATTACAACGCAAGAAAGTATAATGTTTTGTTGACCTGTTTCCTAATACAAAGCAATTTTTTTCTTCATCGAAAACCTGCGTTTTGGGGAAACGGGTATAAACGTTTAGGAACAGTCCAAATCGAAACGATTTAATCATAAGTAACAAAATTATGAAATATGTATTTTTTTATTTGTTGAGCTTCGCAACTAGGGCAAATTATTCGTAAAAGAGAACAAATAAAATCAATAGACACTAAACTTCAAAAGCAATCATAAAAACAGAATTGCTTCAATATGATAGCAATCTGCAATTTAAAAAGAATTTCATGTATGCTTGATAATACTTATAATGATTTTTTTTTATACTGCATTCAAATTCCTAACCCGTTTTCAACGAGTAAAGTGTTTTCGTAAATGATGGTTGGAATTTTGACATGAAATATAGTACCAGTTAAAATCACGATAACTTCTCTAGAAATAATTTTATGATTAAACTTCCTCTATATGTTAGAACTGCATAAATAATTCGTATTACAACATGGAAATCCACTATTTTTGCAAAAATATCGAGTTCAAACAATATAATTTTTTTCCTACTCTTAAAAATCCTTTTTTCTGGATTTTCTTCATGTTTGCATAACACCTTCATTACTGTCTATGGCACCACTTCATATCTTGATGGAATCTCTCTCCTTCTGACTGTCCAACTGTTAATTAAACCCAGCTATATAAGTAAGAGAGAAGTAATAGCTTGGAGATACCAAAATGATCGTTGTGCTTATGATATTTTTTGAGCCAGAAAGCAATGAGGCCTAAATTAACCTACATTTATGTTACGTTAATTTGTCTTTCTGTCCAAGCCGCGCATGAAACTATTGTAGAATTTCCTAGTTGAAGTCATACGATGTTGAAATCGCCACATGCGGAGGACCGAGTTCATATCAGCAGATTTCAGTAATAAAGGAAGCTTCTGGAGAGTGCGAGATGGGAAAATGGGGATATCTAGGTCGACCCCAATCCCTCTTCTGAGACAAAAAAGATACAATCGATAGCTGTTGGGTGACAGGATGAATTAGCCGCCGTGAAGCGTTAAATCGAGAACGACAGTAAAAACAATAGCCGTTTCCTGGGTTGCAGGCCTTCGGATACAGAATAAGACAAAGACCCAAGGGGTGCTTCCTCACGTCCGCCTCCTGGATCAAATGTTTGATACTTACTTTTTATTTATTTTCTAATTCGAAATTAAAGCCTAATACTAGCTCTCAGGCTGGGCCTTCGAGTTTTTGTAGCATTATGAGCTCAGTTCCACTCTCCCTTTTTTTCCGAAGAAGTAATTATGATCTTGCATTTTTCCTCTCTTTAGGTCCTGGATAGGATTATGGATAGAATCCTTGATAGAAAGTTAAATGTATATTTAACTTTTGTAAAACCTTTGAGAACGGATTTATTTACGGCGTCGAAGAATCGCCTACAGTATTGTTTATTGAAGAAATATGCTTATTTTAATGATGGCTTTCCAACCCTTCACTCACATATTTGAAGTAATGTAATTCCGTTGAAGCGGTTTTTTGGTATGATCAAAGAAACATAAGGTGGACATTGGTTTTTAGTATAAAGGGAAAGATTCTATATACGAATGAAAAAGAAATTTGTTATTATTGACCGTTTTAATTTTTCTGTTTTTTGAAATACTGTTGGATGCAGGAAGATAAAATTCAGTACAGGCTAAAGAAAGATCTTTCTTTGTCTTGTATTTTCAAGTTTTGTCCAAGCACTATATTTTAGAAGAACAATATGCGTACTTCACAAATTTCGGTCCCTCCCTACAGGGACGTATACTCCACCAATCCCCTTATTATTGAATTTTTCAATATTATAGTAGACAAAGCAGCTAAACAATCAACTGAACTTGAACAAATAGATTTTTTGGAGATACCTCACCAAGACGCTTTCTCTCAAATAAGAAAACTCGTAATTAGTGACTGGAATAATTTATGGTATAACACTGACAGTAATACTGGCCGACAGTAGCCAATTTATAGATGATGTTTTTAAGTATTTAAGAAATAATTATTATTTGATGAAATATATTTATTTTGTATTTTTCCCTCATGTTGTAAATATACTAACAATTTATATTTAGTTTTGTCCATTCTATTTATTTTGTACATTTTTAAAAGTTAGCTGTGTAAAAATTTTAATATTTATTTAATTTTGTAAAATTATATTCTAACATGTTAAAATATGAATCACCATTGTAGCAGCATGGTCCTATTTATTTTGTACATTTGTAGCATTTAGCTTTGTAAAAAAGCTAGCTGTTGTGTTTTTTTCTTCTAATATAGAATAAATTTAAGAAATCCCTTAAAATATTGTAGTATTCCCCTGAGTCCCAGTGATTGCGTGCGTGTGTGTAAGAGAGACTGTATGAGTGCTTATAGAGAGTGATCTAAAAAATCGAACAATTGTACGTCCTCTTAAATTCCTAAATGACCTAACACTCTACTATACGCGTCTACCTTGGTAACTATATGCATATTTTTATAGTAATGGTAATCTGTTCTAGGCAACTACGGCTGTTTTTAATAACTATTACCTTAAGGGATCTGCTATTGAGGCTATAGTCACAATGTAATGCCTTCGAATATAACCATTCAATGTGGAAGTAATTTTGTTTGTTATCGTAACAAAACTCCGTATTTATGCGTTTTGTGTAAACGTAAAGGCCGTTCGTTAATGGCTTTTAGGGTAAAATGTAATGCATGTTCCAGTTTTACAGGTTATTCATCATAGGATAGGAATATCAGAAAGAACAAAATTTTTAGCGTTTTAGTTTTTTTATTAAACTTGTTGCGGAATGTGGTTTTTCGAATCCATTGTTTGGTGATTGTGCGTCGCAACTTAAATATCTGGAACTGTTTAACCCTCTCAAGCCACTACTCTTGCTCCAATCAGCAAAATAGATTTTTTGCTTTGCATGAAATATATAATTTCAATATCTGGTTCGAGTATTACATAATACTCAATTATAATATTGTACAATAAATAATACAGAAACCATTTATTTGAAATACATATTTGGAAAAGGTATATTATACACAGATACATAGTATACATTTGTTAAAAATGTATTGATTAAGCTATGCTCTTAAATATATTAGGGGTTAGGAATAATTACTTTGATTTAAGTTAATAGTTATTATTAAATTGTATTTAATAACTATAGTGATATAAGATAGGTGTAGGCCCAATCAACTCCTCTGATGGCAATTGCTAGGAAAATGTCTTTATAAAACATGAAACTAATGTTTGTAGTTGTATATACTGATAAAGTTAGTATCTAAATATCTATCAATAATTTTGAAACTTGGCGACTATCAAATAAAAATTAGCTAGAGCGTTAATAGACAAAAGTGTGTGTTTGTGTGTGGTCTTTTTGTCGTCATCGCCCATAAGCATTTGAAGGAAGATTTCAAAAATCGTATCACATGCACTACCTCAGGAGCTGATGTATCATAAGACACAGCTTGTAGATAGCCAGTATATCCAAACAATGTTTCCCACAAACGAAAAATATTGAAATATAGTAAAACTGCATTTTGTTCACTACCTCACTCATGTTCATCATTAACTAAGTCAACTGGTTCCACAGAATGAATATCTCGCCGCTCGATGTATCTTGCCCAAATATAGACGGTATGATGGAGAGGGTCTGGTAGTAGAGTGGAAACACGCTAAAAGCTATTATATACAATAGAGCGGACGCAGCTAGGACGGCGAAGCTGGATAGGACCCAAGAATAGATCTGAGAAGCAGCCTACTGTTGACCTGTAGGTTTGTTGCCTTTGTATATCTGCCAGGTGGGGGCCAACGCACTCTTCTCATCCGAGAAAAAAAACAACCATCGCACAGGTATTGCGTAAACTAAGCAGATAATCCACGTACTGGAAGAAGACAGAATAAGAAGTTCAACTCTCTGTTTCTGCCTTTGTTATAGCCGAGGTGAGTAAAACTTGAAATTGAATAGAAACCTGAGTATAAGATGTTTAATAAAATCATTGCCCCAAGTTTTAAATAAAAACATACAATTCCATCACATAGGAGTTACGAAATTTTGGAACTTTTTTTCTAAGGTACCTAAAATTTAGGGAATATATTTCGTTTCATCGTTCAAGTAATATTTATGTCTAGGATCCGAAATAAAACATGACCACCTTAAGATTTTGATCTTTGTAAAGACCATTTGAAAAAGTCCGTCACGCAGGGGCTGCGTAAACTAAGCAGATTTCCCCTGTGAAGTTTTACAATAGAGAAATCTGCATACTGGTAACACAATACCACCGTGATTAGATAATGAGAAATCTTTCAGTTAATTAAAAAAGTCCGTCACGCAGGGGCTGCGTAAACTAAGCAGATTTCCCACGTGAAGTTTTATAATAGAGAAATTTCAGAATAGAGAGTCAAACAGTTACGGGAACGGCCCTAACTAGCTCTTGACGGAAACTCACGACTAAACCCGAAGTTAGCCGATCTCATCTCAGAAGCTGAAAACAGAAAAATGCAAATATCTCGGTTAATATTCAAGATACAGAATAAATGTATATAACATTATTTATGGTAAATTTAATTTGCATTAAGATTGATTCTATATAATTTTTCGATCCGACGTATAGTAACGGAGATATTTCGATTTTTCGAAATTCCTTTCCTCTAAACCCCCCCTCCCACTAGTCCGATTTCCGCCATTAACGAACTTGATCTTTATTTTTGCATAAAACGTTTAAATATCGAGTTTGGTAACGATCAAACGAAAATTGCGACCGCTAGAGCGTTAACAGACAAATATATATAATTTTGAACGGACCTCATTTTCATCTCTTGGGTAGGATCGATGGACATTTGAAGAAATTTTTCGAAACTCGCGTAATGAGTACGACCTCAATAGCTGATTTACCTTAAGGAAATCTGCTAATAGGCAATATCTGTCATATATTCCCCAAGAATATTATTTTAAAATCAAATTTCTTTCTCATAAAATCAACAGTTAATATTTAAATATATGGATACAAAAGTATGTATTTCTTTTATATATGGACTCTCGCCACTCTATACATGCTACAATGACCTGCAAATGAAACTATGACTACAGTTAATAATATTAGAGTGTTTGAATGATTGATCCGACTCGAAAGAAACTGATTTGAAAACTATTTTTAAAAGTTTTAAACCTGTATTAAGGAGAGGGACGGAATATATTTTCGGATAATTAGGGGCGATTATCCTAATTGATAAAAATTATTTACAGTTATTTTGAGGATCGAAGCAGTTCTATATAATATGTTTAATACCCGATGGTTTAGATGCGCTAGGACTTATGAATAATTTTGTCGAGCACATAGCTTTAGGTTTTGGCAAGGTTTTCTATAAAACTTCTAATAATTCAGTTTTGATTTTGATTGCTATATGTAAATCCTCAATGCTAAACTATTTCAATGTTCTTATCTTGTTTTTTCCAAAAAAATACTCCTTCATCCCTCTTAAATATTAACGCTTTTAAAATTGTACTTGAAGCTTTCTGTACGCCAGTGGTCATTTTTCATGGATTAATGTTTACTGATTTTTTAAATAGGATTTTACTTTTATTCATTTAATGAACGTAGTAAATTTTTATTATTATTATTAATTTTTTGAAGAAATATTAAACTCGGGGAAGGGGTTGCCTTTAATAGGAATTGATTAAAATTATTGAGGGGTCAAGCCATTATTAAATTGTCCTCATTGTATCATTAACGCTGGGAATTCATGGTCATATTGAAATTAGCTATGTCGGTGATAAATTGATTGAACGTCTAAGATTTACTCAATTTGTAACGTGAGTGAGATGAAGGTAATGTAATTTCAGCCCTTCGCCACTCTATCTCACGGCTTTACCTTCTCCATTTCTATCTTTTATAGCCTTTCACATTAGCTCTAAATTTCATGTCAATATCTCCTGTATCAAGTTACCCTTTGAGCCTAGGTCAATCTGGACAACGGGCAATTTAGTTGCAAACATGTTCTAGCAAACGTTTATCAGTAGTCAGTATAGTCAGTAGCATGCCTATTTTCCTGATAGATGGTTCCCAAATAATTAACGTTTTAAAAGTGCTGCATGGATTCACGTCCCCAGTGAGTTCTCAAGCATTTAGACATTAAACCTGTCGGCGAAGAACTGATAATGCTCATCCAGCCTTTAGATTCATATATATATATATATATATATATATATATATATATATATATATATATATATATACATAAAATTGTAACCTCTGTCTGTACATTGATTGTTTTTCTCAACATTTCACGATAACTTTTCGTTTCACATGTCATAGACACCAAATCTACCAAATTTGTTTCTTTCGTGTATGTATGTTTGTTTGTTTGTTTGCTACCTTTTCACGCATAAACGGCTTAACCGAATTTTATGATGTTACTACTAACCCAACTTAGACTTTAGGCTATATTAATATTCTCTGAGACGAACAGGAGTGGAGGTTGTAAGGGTGGCCTAAAATTATATTTCGTTTCTTATTAATTTTTCGGCAAATATGCACATATCAAAAGTTTTGAAAAAGTGAAAAATATTTTTCGTATTGTGAAGATAATGTAATCAGATTTGTTAATATAATTTAATTTATTACAGGATTGAAATTGTAAATGAGTTGGCACCACTGAGCCTAGGGAGGTGTGGAGTGGGGATTACTTCCTTTGTCCTATCTGTTCTGCCGCTTTTCTGCCGACGCCATATTAGTTTATGTTTACGTGATGCTTGAATTAATGCTTACACTCTCAGGAATGTGAATTTGTTTAATAATCATAAATAAATAATTTAAAAGGATGACCGCAAGGGAGGTACACCCAGTTATTTCTAGTATTTATTAACTCTGCACCCTTAATACTATATATGATGTCCTGAACACGCTATGTACAAATATGAATATACAGTTTACAATCGAGACTTACAAAAGAGTATTTTTAATGGCAGTTATGACGTACTTAAAACAGCTGTCACCGTTCGGCTTTGTACCGCATCAAGAGAAAATAAGTTTTATTCATACATGGTTTGGATGACAGAATACTTTCTATGATTATGAATTATATGGTCCATTACGTTATAAAAAAAATACATGTATAAGAGACGGGAAATATAAAAATATTGAAGACAGTGAAGCCTTACAGAACAAATAAGGCGAAGCCGGGTACCTTAGCTAGTATATATATATATATATATATATATATATATATATATATATATATGTGTGTGTGTGTGTGTGTGTGTGTGTGTGTGTGTGTGTGTGTGTGTGCGCGCGCGCGCATGTGTGTGTATGACGTGAATATATCAGAATTATATTAAGTAAGGAAAATGAACCATATTTCATACTTTTGATTATCTGAATGTGAGTCGTAATTTATCAAAACATTTTAAATGTTCTTATTAGTTTATCACTTTAAAGTGGGTGATTATATTAACGTTCAAAGGAAGGAATGAACAGTAATATTTTTCAATTACATATGTGTTTCTTGTATAATTTCTATAATTGTGTTGCATTTGATGGAACTTAAGCAATTCCCTTGAGAAACAGGCTTCTTCTCTCTCAGTTTTTGTATATATTAAGTATATCGCCTGGTATATATTATATTGTAATATTAAGTCCCTCACGCAGGGGCTGTGTTAACTAGGCAGATTTATATATTGTTAAATCTATTTTTATGCTATATTAATGCTACTATGTTGTTGTTATTTTTATGTTGCAACTATTATTCTATTATGTTACAGCCATTAATGCGGTTTGTTGCTACAATTGTTGTAATATTTTATCAGATCCACCCTCATAGCTAAAACTGTTACTAAAGCTATTAAGTTATTGCTATTTTACTATGTTACAACTGTTATTGTTGTGTGTTACGATAATTATTTATATATACATTTATAATAATAATGATATGAGTATTATATATATTCTGGTGTTATGGGGTGCCCGAGTGTTATGTATGTGAATATATGTGTGAGTATGGTGTGAGTGTGAATATTGTATAGTGTTGAGGTGTGTTTATGGTATTATGTTACAGTATATGGTGCTGAGTTTGTCAATGTCTGTCTTTTTGTTACATGTGTTTTTGTGTTGGGCTATATATTCCATCTCTTTAAACATTCTTTTAGTTTTGTTGGGCTCCATTTAACAATATAAACAATAATGGTGGTAACATATAGCAATAATAGTTGTACACACAGTAGAATAATATAACATAATAGCTATAACACAACATGAAGGTGGGTTTGATAAAATATATAGTAACTTTGGTACAACATAAGAATGGCTTTAATAAAATATAACAATAATTGTAATAGTACATAACAATAACTGTTGTAACATAATATAATTGGCAATAACATAATAGTCTTAACACAACATGAAGATAGCTTTAACAAAATATAGCAATAATTGTAATAACACATAACAATAACAGCTGTGACATAATAACATAACAATAACACAATAACTTTCATACAACATGAATATAGCTTTAATAAAATATAACAACAATTGTTAAAACACATATCAATAGTTCTAACACAATATAACAACTGCAGTATAATAATTATAATATAGCTCAACAAACAAAAGACAATATACTATTGATATACAAAACATAAGGCTGTGACCCTGCTGTGTAAACAAAACAAGGGAGGTTACTATAACCCTAGTCCTAAGTGCAATAGTTATGTGTAATAGTTTTTAAGTATCTTTAGTCATGGTAAGTAATAATAGCAAAAACACCCCCTTTTACACTCTAATTTAATAACATTGTGCAATATTGTAAAGTAGTACTTGCAATTTTACAGCCCTGAAGAAGAGAAAATAAAGATTCTCGAAATATCGGCATAAACTAAGATTTTTTCAACAACATTGACCAAAACTCGAAAATTAATAACAACACCATATATAAATATAACCAGGCCGAAAACATTTACACAATTATATCTATATATATATATAAAATTGTAACCTCTGTCTGTACATTGATTTTTTTCGCGAAATTTCACGATAACTTTTCTTTTCACATGTCATAGACACCAAAACTGCATTTTGTTTCTTTCGTGTATGTTTGTTTGTTTGTTTGTTTGTTTGTTACCTTTTCACGCATAAACGGCTGAGAACCGAATTTTATGAAACTTGGTATGTTATATTACTACTAGCCCAACTTAGACTATAGGCTATATTATTATTCTCTAAGACAAACAGGAGTGGGGGTTATAAGGGAGGCCTGAAATTAAAATATAGCGATATTTCGTTTTCTATTGGTTTTCGGCAAATATGCACATAACAAAAGTTATTTATTTGTTATTTAGAGTAACTTTTGTTATGTACACTTTCGTCGTATGCCGAAGTATAAATGAGTTATGTGCTAAAAATATAGCGGGAGTCAACAAATTTTATTTTGGCACAAAAACACTCAACCGAACTAAGTAAAACTCGGTATATCTATTAGCACTAACGCTTTCATTTATAACAAACCCATATCAACATTTCTAGGGACGGGTAGGAGTGGGGGTTATAAGGGATGCCAGAAATGTAAATATAGCCGATATTTCGTTTCCTATTGGTTTTTTCGGCAAAATATGTACATGACGATAAACAAGAACATATCAATTGTATGAAGCATTTTAAAAACAAGTAGCTGTTTCATGAGGAAGCAAAGTATATCACTCCCCCCCCCTTCCTCATGTCTTTTCACTGGAACATTAATTAATCGGAAGTAAGTAATTTCATCCTTTAATGTGTTTAAAACATCAATTAATTCACAAAAAACGAAAGTATTTAAACATACATAATTAGAATTGAAAATAGAATCTGAATATAAGGTAATGTAGCGGAATTGAGAATTAGCCGTTAGTCATGTTCTGTTGGTTAACCTGGAGTAGCGTCAGGACGGGTGGGGAGACCTTCCTGTAATCTAGAACCTTTCTTCACTCCCTCTTTCTTTCCACAGTTGCTTTACACACTTTTTTCGTATACCGTATTATAAACGAGATATACGCTAAAACCTATAGCGGAAGTATATTTTGTTATTTAGAGTAAATTTTGTTATATAAACTTTTTTAGTATACCGAATTATAAAACGAGATACATATATGCTAAAAACCTATAGTCGGAAGTTGAACAATTTTATTTGGGACAAAAGACCCAGCCGAAATAATATAAAACATCGGTATGTGTATTAGCACTAACGCTTTCCTTATAATAAGCCATACTAACATTTCTAGGGACGGGCAGGAGTGGGGGTTATAAGGGAGATCTGAAATTAATAATGGTGATATTTCGTTTTAATAACTGAGATCTATGCATAATGCACAGGAGACGGGAAACATGACAATTTGGAGGACAGTGAACACTTACATAAAAAATTAATTTTATTATTAACAAATGCCAACAACGGGTGTTAATCCTAAATAGTGGGACGCATAAAGGTCAAAATATTGTGCAAATTAAAGCCTTGCCAAAAAAAATACGATCACCATTCAGCCTCAAATGAATTCCCGAGCGAAGCCGGGTATCTGAGCTAGTATATATATATAAAGTTTTGAACGGACCTCATTTTCGTCATCCACTCGGTAACATAGATGGACATTTGAGGAAATTTTTCGAAAATCGCGTCATGAGTACGACCTCAATAGCTGATATCCCTTGGGGGATTTAGTTAATAATTTTTTTGGGGTTAGTCACAACACATAGCAAAATGTTATCCTCCCAAACCAAAAACAATACAAAATATTTATTCGAAAAATCCTTCTTTGTACGCGGAATTGTAAGACTGCGAGAAAACCCAATACAAACGAAACACATTAGTAACGATAAAATATATAGGGTTATTTGTAATGAAAATAGATCGGAAATAAATTTGTGTGAAAGGGTAGTAAGAAGAAAAAGGAAGACTTTGAGAGGCTTCAAGTTGGGGGAGGGGGGAGGACATTGAGAAAACTCAATTAAGCAAGTGGACTCGAGTGCTGGCTGAGTCCTCTGCTTCCAGGCTAATTTC
The DNA here is from genome assembly GCA_019009955.1 of Riptortus pedestris. Taxonomy (NCBI): domain Eukaryota; kingdom Metazoa; phylum Arthropoda; class Insecta; order Hemiptera; family Alydidae; genus Riptortus; species Riptortus pedestris. Next base: position 102,098,486 of record CM032228.1, on the reverse strand, counting down.
TCCGGAGGAAAATAAAGGGAAAGTGCTTTCCTCTGACTCCATTCTCTTTTTACAACACCTTCATATCCGAGTCCTTTAATTAATTTGTAATTGTCTGATTTCTCATCGATTAGTATTGATGGATTACGATCATACTGGAATTTTCTCTCAATCGTCACTGAGGACATTTGTCCAGAATATTCATCTCTTCGAACGTTAGTGGTGGAACGTTCCATATGCCTGATTCAAAATATGTTATTACAATTTCCTTGATATTTTTAAATGTAGCTATTTATAGCAGATTTCCCTTAAGGGAAATCATCCATTGAGGTCGTACTCCTGGCGCGATTTTCCAAAAATGTCTTCAAATTTCCATCGATCCTACCCATGAGATGACGAAAATGAGGTCCGTGCCAAATTATTTATATATATATATATATATATATATATATATATATATATATATATATATATATATATATATATGTCTGTTAACGCTCTAGTGGTCGCAATTTTTGTTTGATCGTTACCAAACTCGATATTTAAACGTTTTATGTAAAAAGACAGATTAAGTTCGTTAATAGCAGAAACCGGAAAAGTAGGGGGGGGGGAGATTAGAAGAGGGATTTTCGAAATTTGAAATAGCTTCATTACCATACGTCGATCAAAAAATTGTATAGAACCAGCCTTATTGAAAATTACATTTACTATAAATATTGTTCTATACATTTATTCTCTGTCTTGAATATTAACCGAGATATTTGCATTTTTCAGTTTTCAGCCTTCAGCAAACCCCCCACTTCTACTCATGTTACATAAACAATACTCTGTTATGTAATAAACCACATTATTCGAAGTTTAAATACCATAAATTGTGTTTCAAGAGAACTTTATTATACGAGATAAATTCAAATGTGTTATCGCAACCCTCCCCCCCCCCCTCCTTCTTAAGTTCTTGGACTACTAAAATTGTTTTATTTTCATGCCGATTCCAAATTTCACCTAATACTATTTAACATTCACTGTCATACCCATATCATTTACCCACACACTTACAAGTTTCTTTAAGGCTTAACGGCGTATATAGGTCTGAAAACATCGCTATCTGATGGAGTTTTTAGAAACCTAATGTAGCTAAATATCTCTTACTGGTAGAAAATTATATCAAAATAGAAACTGACACCAGTATTAGGTAGGTAGCCAAATTTGGAGGTTCATTTTAAAATAAAAATGTCAGTCACGCAGAAGCTGCATAAAACAAGCAGATTTTCCACAAAGTGATCTCATCCCGCACATGCCCTCTCTTTTCAAGTAAAAATCCGGTGAGTAGAAATGGTGACTTAAAGAAGGCTAAATTACCAATAACTCTCTCAATATATGAGTAACGAAAAAAATGTATAGAGCAACAATTGTAGAGCACCAATAAATTAAAAAGATTTGTTCTATAACATTATTCCACCGACTCATAATAAAGGAGATATTTTCAGAAGAATGAAAATTAAAAAATGCAAATCTCTGGGTTAATAATCAAAAGAAGGATTTATATATATATATATATATATATATATATATATTTATATATTTATTATTTTGATTCGACGTATAATACCGGAAATATTTCGAATTTTCTAAACCACCCTACCAATTATCCGGTTTCAGCGATTAACTAACTTCATCTTTATACTTACATTAAATGTTTAAATGTATATTTATGTGTGTGTGTGTAATTTTGGATGAACCTCATTTGCGTCGTCTCCTGGATAGGATCGATGGACATTTGAGAAATGTTTTCGAATATCTCGTTACGAATACGACCTGAAGGGAAATTTGCTAATAAATATGTTAACACTAAACCCACCACACTCCGATGCTTAACATGTAGAATGAAGTACGTGGATTGTAGGGCTATACCTGCCGACTGGATCGAGGCACAAACCTAGTTCTCGGCTGTGTAATTACTCGGAAGGGGAATTGCCCATTTTTTTCATTTTTGGTCTGATTCAAAATATGACTCCAGGAAGAGGCAAAATCATTCAAGTTGTACTATATTATATCTGTATTTTAACTTACACATACCTACTATTGTGCATGAATTGAAAAATTTATGGTAGCCATAAAAAATATTGGTAAGGCCATAACTACCAAGAAAAGATGACAAGAAAGGAGCTGCTACTCTATTGGGTGAATCGGAAGTTGAAGATCTAAGAGGCAGATTAGATAACAACAGTTCTTTTATATGTCAAGTGTTGAAGCAATTTGATTCTTTACTTCAACTCTACTTTACTTTAACTCCTAAAATTAGCACTCACACACACTCTCTCTTATATAAAAAAGAAACTCTCACTCAAAAGATTCACTAAATACACTGATTCCATATATGACACTGGCTGTGATGAAATTGTGATGTATTTCATTCCGAGGTTTCCGATCTGGGCGTAACAGTGAATTTTCCATGTATCTTTTTGAGAGGAAACATAGCCGCCATCGCCATTGTGTCCTCAACTTGGCGTATCTCACTACATTTTCCAGAATAACTTGCTTCTCAAAGGATTCCAGTACTCCTTTAATAAGGGTTAATGCATTAAACTAACTCGTCTTCTCCCGCCCTCTCTTCTACTCAGTGTTCATGAGGTAAGTTCCCTAAAGACATTGGAAGAACAATGTAAAGCTCTTTATTTAAGAGGTTTGGAATTAACACATTCAAAAAAAAGGTAATTCATGTTATTAAAGTAATTTACTTTGTGGGTCTTTTATTGATGACTCAGTTCCTTACAGTGGTTTATAGACTAAAGGGGTCATCAGAGTAATCAAGAAAGATACAACTTTCTGTTAGTGGTCCTGTTTCTAAGAAGAACCTTTTCTTTTTAATTTGTTATTTGTCTAATTGATCATCTCTGGATTTTCGTTAATTTTTTTTACGTTTGTATAGGAAGTCACATTGCCATTGCACATCACTAGTTTCAAATAGATCATTACCTGTCGACTATCTGGTTTTGATATGGTGATATTTAATCTATTTTCAATCTATTTTGACGAATGTAGGCACATGTATTTTAAGAAATATATAAAATCTCCTGGTTTACCACAACTTGGTCTAATTATCAGGATACTGCTATAAGTGAATGTGAAATACCAGGGATAAGGTAGTATGATGAGCTCAGGAAAAACAAACGGAAGAGGTTTTAGGATCCTTAGATGTACGATTTATGATTTAATCCACCAAGTAGGATTAGGGTCCTATCTGACTATAGCTACTGACCCAAAGAGAATATGTGTTGACCTATCAGATCATGTTTGTCTATTGTTCCCGTCAGCACAGAAATGTACGAGGAACATGGCTAGCTGGTAGTAGTTACTAACAGTAAGGAGAAGGAAATTGTATTGGGAAGTGAGTTGGTGGTAGAGAGATGGTCCAGGTCATCTATCTATGGATACGTATTGCTCATCAGTAAGGAAAATAAGGAAAAAAGAAGCGTTTTCCATTTGCCTTCCGCATATTTGAAGATTATATAAACGGCCTGAATAAAATTAATTATTTTGGTTATGTCTTTAATAACTTCATCAGACTCTACTGTTGTAAGTCGTATAGAGGTAGAATATTACGTCCATAGAATTAGCACCACACAAGACTAATGATTAAAAGCAATTTACTCGATTGGACAATTATGCTGATGATTATTTAAATATTAAGTCCAATTTTATTATGCCAATACAACTTTGAACATTGTTGAAAAGAATGACATGGAAAATCTGTTTAAAAAAAATTTCTGATTTGCTTTGCTGTTTGGAGGAAAAAAAAGTCTATTTGGATTTCAAAAGACCCTTACTCTCAGAGTTAAATGAATTATTTTCTTGATGAAAAATATTAGAAAACATATTTTGTAAGTGGCGTTCATTTTATTTAGAAATTCTTTATTATAATTTATTATCAATTATATTCACTAAAAGAAATCCATGTTTGTTTAGTTTAAATTGGGGCTTACTCTTTCATGGAAAAGATAATATTTAGCCTACTTGGAACACAGGAACACACATAATATTTTAAAATTTCAATCTTTATAAAATGTTAAAATTACAATTTCTTCTATGTTAATTGAATTAGTTTCTATCACTTTACTATTTTTCATTGTTTCAAAATGATGTGCTATTTATAAAAACTTATTGAGCTCACTCCTTCAAAGTAAACTATGAACAATTGCTATAAGGACAATGATCTCGTCATATGTGGCTTTCGAAATATTGGAAACAATCGATAGACCGAACTATTGACTGTGCCTCATCCTCAAAGTAGCTATCGGGAACAGATAGAGTATAACTAAGAACTCCAGGAAGCTATCTCCTTTTCTTATTTTCTATTAGATTCCATTGTTGAAAACGATTTGCTACATATTTCATACTCTATAGAATTGTCCCGGCAACGGACAAAATAACATAACACCTATTCTTCAAAATGTATAACCATGAAAGGAACACGGAATTGTCACTCTTTGGTAACCGAAGAACACCAGTTAAGGTTTCTCTTATTTATAAGGTTTCTAGAGGATCGCATTATTTTTTTTCCTTACAGAGTATCCGTACTGAAGGTAGGGGACAGATTTTTAATAACTAGCTCTTAAGCTTATTAATATTCCTAGTTACTTCAATCAGGCACTAAATGTAATCCTGACATTAATATTAGAATGTAACATTTTGAGAAGTTGGGAGTTTAATGATATTAATTTTATAGAAGAACTCATTTTTATTTACTAGCCAATTAAGCAACGTGATGTTGATTCATAGTTATAAATTCTTCTTAATTGGATTGCTTGACCTGAGTGTTGATATAAAATTAAACACCAATTCCTAATAGTTGAATTTTGAGTTGAGTTAGAATTGCATTGAGGGTGCGATAAATAATATTGTAACTTCTGTCTATAAATTGATTTTTTTTCTTCTTAAAATTTCTTTCATGTTTATTTAATGAAGTAAAGTTAAAATTAGAACATTCGATTCATATCGCTACCTAAAAAGTAACAAGGTCAGGTTTTTGACCATTTGTAAATTTGGATAACAAAACAAATAAATTGGATAGTACTAAATTTGACAACAGCGGGGCTAAGGCGAAGCTGGGTAGAGAAGGAAAAAAAAAGAGGGTGTGTGTGTGTGTGTGAGTGTGTGTGTGTGTGAGAGAGAGAGAGAGAGAGAGAGAGAGAAGAGAGAGGGGGGGAGAGGGAGAGAGACTTTAGTGGTATAAATCAGGAGAATTTTATATTTCCTTAATGCTCAAATGTTACATGATCCAAAACCAACCATAAATTAAGGCAGATAAATTGATGAATTGCTTGCCAACTATAGGCATCTCGAGTTACAAAAGGAATTCCAACTTGGACAATAGCTATTAATTTAACGCTTTCCAGTTCACAACTTTAATGGGAATTCGTCAGAGGGCGAGATCGACAGCCCATAATTCATCTTACTGTTCACAACTCTTTATCACTTCTTTCGTTGTCAGTATCTCTAATTTTCAAGGGATGCATTTTACAGTATGTATTTTATAGTAGAAATATTAAAAATTACAATTTTCTAGTTTTACTAAGCGATCATTCACGGTAACAATACAATGATTAATATTTAAAGATGTTATAACAGATAATAGCCTCTAGATTAATGTTTATCATTCTTTACACTAAAATTCTGTACGATAAATTATCTAAATTACATGCAGACCAAATTTCATAACATACATACCACTATATAGTAGTATTTGAAAAAAATCTTGTCGATACTATTGCTGCATTAATATTGGTTTACATTACTAAATTAAGCTGGGAGTTCAAAAAACATATTATGTTAATTTCAATATCTATAAAATATTCAAAAAATGTGGTTGCTTGACCAAAACAAACTTGATGAAATAATTTAAATATTTCCAATAATGTTTGCAATGAATGTAGCGGTTATTTGAGCCCCCGTTCCTCCACATTTGGAGACTGTTATCAAACCACTCCTGTGCTAGTTGCCTTTCCTTCAAACTCCTATTGATGGCTCTAACCTAATAAGTTTCCTACAGCATAAGCATGTTATCTGAACCGATAATAATTCTTTTAAAATATTTATGAAAAGAATTCTTGTATCTGTATGTAGAAAAATTCTCTTTAACGAGGACGTTGTTTAAGTTTGACAGCAATACATTTGACTAATAATAAACACCTATTTTGCATAATATCCCGATGTTTAAGAATGGTTACTGTTCAATGTATCGTAGCTTAAAGGTAGAATGTAAGGAATTAATTACGTTTCGTTATTAGAGCTATTCAATGGTGTCTGTGGGACAGATTACCCTAACGTTATCACTGAGTGCTTAAGTAAAATTATGGAGTATTAAAAGCAATTTCTTAATTATTCTGGACTAGTCCAGCATAGTTAAGACCTAATGTGTATGTTTATTTATGTGGCGTTGAACACCGTGGTTGGCAAATAGCAATAATTAATTACAAATAAATCTAACTCCAGTAGGTGGTTTAGTGTGGGGCTGTTCGTATAAAGAAGTAATTTACGAGATTGGCAAACTTAAATGAAATGTGGTACACAAAGAGGATATGTGGGCTTGAATGCTACTGTGGCATAGACGGACTGTTGTTACAAGTCAGGCTATTCACTGCTGGTAGCCAAAGCAATGCTGCATGCAAGTTCATGCAATGCATTAGCTTTATCCGCCCTTCGGACCTCGCTCACGAAACGGACATTGATATTGCCCATCCGTGTCACTATTCAATGGTTATTGGAATCAGGTGGGTCTTGTTCATTTAAAAAAATAAGACACAACCATGTAATGAAAATAACATGTTTGATAAGACATGAATGACAATAATTTCATTGACGTAAGTTAATACTTTAGTGATTAAAATTACATGTGGAAGGAAACTCTTGAATATCTTGTGAAAAACTTGGAACATTTAATAATGAAGTCAATGGTCTATAATGATTTTCAGATGATATATACAAGAGTTGTCAGAGAATTGGGATATGAATGAATCTCAACCCTAGGTGTTTTCAAAGAACTCATGATTTTCATGAAACGCTCAACATTACAAGACGACTGAACTCTAGGACATTTTGATTAGAGAGCTTCTCTCAGTAGCACACAGTAATTACTGATGGGAATTAACGCAATGAATGTGTGCGAAATACAACTTAGACAAGTATTACCTTGCGATTTTTTATCAGGGTAGCCTAGACACACCAATTGTACAAAAAAGATGACCAACAAAACTTAGACCCTCTCAAAGTTTATCTGGAATGGAGGAACCACAGAAGAAGAAACTTTGGCCGAAAGAAGGGGTTGATGGGTGGGGGTCAGGAGTTAGACGAATGGAGTGAACATGATACTCTGTCCCGTATGAAAGTACATTATAAGAAAGAGAGGTGTAGAATGAATTCCCTGCCTCCTACTCAAAGTCTCGTTTATTGTAGAAACCTAGAGCCTTAGCACGGGACTCAGCATAGTTGCTTCCGTTTGTCTGTACCACTGCCAGTGGACATCATTTCTCAATCTGAGAAATTGTTCTCAATTTACTTCTAAAAGACAATAAATTAAATTAAAACCATTTAACATCTAGTTTTCATATTAACCTCCTTCACTATTGGTGTGTAATACTATTAAGTATTATAATTTTACTAAAATAATCAAGAACATTGGTTTATTGGACACTGTTAACAGCGGACATGTGCCAATGAAAACGTATGCAGAAATTATTAAATTAATGATATTTATTAACGTTTGCTTTTTGCTACTATGGCCAATTAGGACCAGTTGTCTACAGATTAAAACGCTTTTCTAGCCTGGGCGAAACTGATGATTTCATTTATTGAGTTCGGTACTCAATAAATCCCTACTGTCCATGCAGAGTACGAATCCAGTACTCGAGGTTTACCAAATGAGATTAAGACCAAAGCCTCAACTCATACAGCTAGCCTGAGCCCCATTTTTAAATTAGATAAAAGAGATCAATATATCTCACTTTTAATGTAGGAAGGATGAAATAATTGGCTAAGCTTCCACTATAACAATTTATTAAAACGGCAGAGCGCTTTCGATGCTTTGCATCATCGTCAGTGCCCGAAGGTCTTGGATGTTGACCTGACGGCTTACCGGCCACCGGTACTTGACCACAACATCCAAGACTTCGGGCACTGACGATGATACACTGCATCGAAAGTGCTCTGCCGTTTTAATAAATTCTTACACTGGAAGCGTAGCCAATTATTTCATCCTACCTACATTAGAATTCACTTCCACCTGCCAGAATACCAACTCAGAATATCTCACATTTATTACAAGCGGACTTCATATATATAAGTTGAGCCTTGAAGTACAAATGAGTAGCGGCTACTAGTTAAAATAGAAAAATATAACGTATGTATTATGGTTAGTAAAACCCCAGGCCAGGCATGGGAACCATGTAGATTCATTTTCAATTATTGATGTTGTATTGTTGGGAATTCCTGCTACTTTTTGCAAAAAAAGGAAATGCTCTTATAAGAGGAATAAGTGTTCTCCTTGAATGCACTCCTCTAGCTTGTGTTATTGTTCACGCTGCCAAAGTGGCAGCAATAAAAATACTAATTTTAAATGTAAATTTCAATTACATACACTTATTGTGAACTAAAGCAGGCGGTTCTGGAATAAGCCGCTGCATTCTGGGCTCGCTAAATTCATAATTGCCTGCACCACCACCGTTAACATTCTCTCCAATTCATTTGGCTTATCCTGTCAGGAGCATGCTTGTGTTAAACAAATTGCAGTTGTCAGGGTCCAGATGTAATCTAGTTTTCGCATTGGAAGAGTGTCTTGTTTTAATTTACCTTAGTTACATGTATCATTAGAATTAAATTATCTTTAGTTATAGTTGTAACATATTTGAGTTGTGCAGAAGTTCATAACGTAGTGAGTTAATAATTGTATACCATGGAAAAGTCGTCCCTTTCCTACAACCTGCGTACAACAAATTTGGCGTGCTTCTACATTACGCCTGGATAGCTAGTTTACATCTTGAAAATCTTCGTCTTAGTTTAAAGTGCGATGTAAAAGTATTATATAATGTTTATTTATCTGCAAACATGTTGTTGAAACAATTATAATTCCTGTGATAGGAGCTCGGGAAATTTTTTTATTTATTTTTTGAAAGCCCTTTTTACAGGTGTGTTTCAACCTGTAGGCCTCCCCGACACGAGTGGGTAATGGTCCAACTTCCAAATAATTAATTATTTCATTAATTAATAATTTAACTAATTAAATTATTAATGCGGTTTCATTTAGAATTTTTTTTTTGCAATTGCTTTATTTATTTATTTTTCAAAGTAATTTTACTGGGGTGTGCTGTTGTACCTTTTTTGCTGCATTCCTGTCAATATAATTACAGGGTGATCTGGTTTTATTTTAAATTCTGCTAATTGTCTTTAAAGAGGCCAAAATCTCAAGATAGTCGTGTTTTATTTCGGCAAGGTATCGGATCCTAGACATTAATATGATTTAAATGATGAAAGTGAAATATATTTCCTAAATTTTAGGTACCCTTTAAAAACCACATTTTACGTTTCAGAATCACTGTAATTACTTTCCTTATTACATTACAGATTTGGTATATCGAATTCCAGTGGTGTTTGACTAACGGAAACTTTAGAAAGTGCACGTTTAACGTATAACCTTCAGTAGTGCATAATAGAAAAAATGCCCGATACATGTATAGAATTTTTTGATGGACATGATCAATTCTCTTTGATATTCTGGAGAAATAGGATATCATTTGATACATTGGCCGGATAATTAATGAAGTCAACGGTTGGATAAAAAATCATCGACTATTATATAAGGTCTCCCAGGAAATGACAATTATCCAATAATTAACTTCAATTTGTGTAGGGCAAAGGGGATGATCTCATTAAATGTCTTCTCATGTTACTTATTTAATTTCTGTGTAATCGAGATGACTTATTGGACGTAAAGTGATTTAGTGATTGAGCTATTTAGATGCCTCGTTCATTTTAAAAATGAATGGTTCAATGCTCATGCCACTTTTAGCAGATTTCTTCTAAGGATTAGCTATTGAGGTTGCACTCATGACGATCTTCGAAAAGCCTCTTCAAGTGTCCATAGAACATTCTTAGGCGATGTCGAAAATAATGTCAGTTCAAAATAACACACAAACATACACACACACACACTCGTCTGTCGCACTGATGGCATTAAGCTCTACATACGAGGACCTAATGATGTCCCTTTGCTCCCTAATCTGCGGTGCTCCCTCAGTACTACAAATATTTGTCTGCTTTACTATTCCCCTTAGACATAATTAGGAGCATGTGCAGTCGGCTATGTTTAGTATTAAAGAACATATATCTGGAGTCCTTGATTTTTGGTATTGTGGAATAGATTATTTCTAGTTATTTACGTTAATTCTCAGTAAAAGAAGATTGTTATCATAATAACAACAATGGAACAAACACTCAATGACAGGATGAATGACTTATAAACATAGTTTGATCTTTCCGTTTTAGCAGATGTACCTCAAGGGATATCAGCTATTGAGGTTGCACTCACGAAGCGATTTTCGAAAAATTACAATAAAATGTCCATCGATCCCACCTAGATGTCGAATATAAGGTCTGTTCAAAATTCTGTGTTTATATAAATATATTTGTCTGTTACCACTCTAACCGTCGTGATATAATTTGTATTATCGTTACCAAACTCGATGTATAAGCATTTTATGTAAATCTAAAGATCAAGTTTGATAACGGCTTAAAACCGGGCCTGGGAAAGTAGGATTTAGAGGGGGAATTTTGAAATTTCGAAATATCTATTATACATCGGATCGAAAAATTGTATTGGACTAATCATTTGTAAATTTAATGTTCTATAAATTTTGTTAGTACCTTGATTATTAACCGAGATATTTGTATTTTTTTAGTTTTCAGATTTTAATTAGCCCTTTTCCCTGCTCATGTCCTATCACGAACCTCTTTATTATAATTTTAATTAACAAGTCTTCACTGAACTTTTACTTTATGTGATACATGCAAATGACGTCATCAATTAAGAATTTTCCGTCTTGACTTGAAAATGTTTATTTGATTCATACTATACTCAATTTCTAACAGTTTAATCCAACTATAATGTTCTATTCGTTAATGGCTTAAATCCGTCTAATAATAAGAGTGGGAGGGGGGGGGGGTTCGAGAAAGGTGAGTGGTTCAAAATTTCAAAATATCTCTGTCATTACGTGTCGGATCGATTGATTTTATAGAATCAATCTTATTAAGCTATTGGTGTTCTAGAGTTTGTGCTCTATACATTTATATGAACAAATAAACATGTTCCCCCCAATTAGGGAAGATAATGAGCAGTAAGTAAAACTATGTTAACGAACAAATTATTCCTGTATCTTAGTTTTACATTAAGGCCTTTCTATTTTTTTAGAAGTTACATAAACCTTAAATTTCTCAGATTATGGCTTAAAGCAGGGCATTATTTTATAAATTGTGAATATATTTACATTTAATTAAATTATGTTTCAACCTTGTACTTCTTTCAGGTATGTTCTGAATTAAAACACCTCATAGAAGGAGTTATATGGTGAGTCAAGTTCAGGAATGTATAATTAATGATAATATTTATGTTTAAACATATATACGATTCCTGAAACTCTTACATCTGCTCTAATATGATTGCACCCTAGTAATATTTCTCCAAGATTCGATTCTCGAAGACAGGCTCACTCTAACGGTATCAATAAGGTAGATACTATATATGTATATTTTAATCTAACGAGAATTCCAAAAGATATTCAATGATATCAGTTTTGAGGATATCGATAGATTATATCAGAATGATAAGTTTTCTACTGAAATCTATTCGACATAAAAGGATGGAAGAAATGATCACATGCATTTAACAAAATTAAACACTTTAAAAAGGATCACATTACTTTAGAATATTATAGATAAAAAATAAATCGAATTATTTCCTTTAATTTATGTTTCACATTTTTATTTTAACAACATTTTTGTATGCAAAAATAAATATTTTATCTAAACCTCAATTTTTTGGTCCCCAAGTTCTCACTCACTCGAGTGTGTGTGGAGGTACAGAGTTTTATGTAAATAGTCACCTGTAACAACTTATTTTTTATCTAAACCTTAATAATTTTAAATTTCTTTTATTCATTTTATATGCGAATTTTGTTTTAATTATTGATTTACTTATTTATTTATTGAATATTTAAATATTTTATTAATGATTTCCCTATTGTCCAATGTCAATAGTTTCAATTTTCAGTTTTGCACCTAGCTTTGAATTTTGTCTTTATTTGTTCCCTTGTTCATTTATTTTGTTCTTTGTTGTGCTCCGTTTTTATTTCCATTCTTGTTTTTTGAGTTCCATTTCCGTTTTTGAGTTCCAGTTCCGTTTTTATGTTTCATTTAGTTTTGTTTTTAATTTCGCCTTTTGTGTTCTATTTCTTTTTTTGCTTTCCAGTTCGGTTTTGTGTTGCGTTTCTATTTCTTTCCCGTTTCTGTTTGATTTCATCTCTCTATTTTGTGTCTTTTCTCTGTTTTGTGATCCTTTTATGTTTTGTGTTCCTTTTGTGTTGTATGTTCCTTTTCTAGTTTGTGTTCCTTTTACGTTTTGTGTTCCTCATCTGTTTTTTTTACCTTTTCTGTTTTGTGTTTCATTTCTGTTTTGATCATTTTTTTTGTATTGTTTTATTTTCATTGAGTTTTGTTTTGCTTTGTTTTTTAAGTTACGAAGCTTAATGTTTAGAGCAACATCGCCATAATAATAATCTGTTTTTCGATAAAACCAGTGTTGTTAATTTTTTAATTCATAGGAATTAGAATATTTCCGTTATGGAATATCTGAAATTGAGGAGGTACACATACCAAAATTTTTGAAAACTAGCAGATGATAAAAATGAGGACTAGTCCATATAAACATGTAGATTTGGTACCCATGCTCTAAATGCTATAGTGAGGAAGAATTACAAATTTTGATTGTATTCTTGATAGTTAATTATGTTTCCTCCAGCAAAGGTCTTTTAAAGCTTACCTTCCTCAAAGATATTGATGCTCCAGGTTTCCTGCGAGTGCCTCTGACATGATAAAACTTTAAATTTGATGCGTCTTACCTTCGGCAAGGAAGTGCTCTAATTTTAAATTAGAATTCTGGGCTCTTTAGAAAGTTTCCTAATAATTAGTTTCATTATAGGACGGTCAACGATTTCTTAAAGCACTTTAAAACATTCAAATGCAGAAGCACTCTTTTAAATGATATACAAAGTGTTTGTTCCGACTGACGTTGTAATATCGTTATTCTACTCTGGAATGTAAAAGGATAACTTTTATGATTATCTTAATTGATGACAAGAAATTTTCAAGTATCTTGCATGATAAAGGCCCCATGAAACAATATTTAGAATTTAGAAGTTTAGAATAGAGAGGTTCATGTTATAAGAGCTTATTGTTAGTAGGAGTAAGGGTTTACTGAAGGCTGAACACTAAAATAAAATAAAATATCTAGGTCAATATTTATCTTAGAGTAAAAATGTACTAAACAACTTTTATAGACAAATAAATTTACCATAAGATTAGCACTATACACTTTTTCAATCCGATGTACAATAGCGGAGAAATTTCGAATTTTCGAAATTCTCCCTTTCTAAACTCCCTTCTTCTGGTCTGATTTTAGCCGTTAATGGACTTGATCTTTAGTTTGGCATGAAACGCTTATATATCGAGTTTGGTAACGATAAAACAACAGTTGCGACCTCTAGAGCAAACACACACGCACACATACAAATATATATACATACATATATATATATATATATACATATATATATATATATATATATATATATATATATATATATATATATATACATATATATATACATATATATATATATATATATATATATATATATATAGTTTTGAAGGGGCACCACAGTTTTGAAGGGGCATCATTTTCATCATCTCCGGGGTAGGATCGATGAACATTTGAGGAAATTTTTCGAAAATCGCGCCATGAGTACGAAATCAATAGCTGTATATAAATATATGTATATATATATAAATATATATATATATATATATATATATATAGAGAGAGAGAGAGAGAGAGAGAGATAGATAGATATAGATATTCTTCTATATCTCTAATAAGTAAGAAGAAAATTGTACTTTTGTTTTTGGACATTTTTGTATCTACGGCCGGTCGATTTTGAGCTATGTGACTTACGTGCATAAACGTACATATATGCACAAGCGCCATAATGTAGTTAGCACAGCTAAAATGGGGACAGGGACATGTAACAATAAAAATGTTTCCTCTATAATAGCCACCTTGAGCTGAACAAAGGGAGCTTTGATAATAAATTACGTCTCAACAATTTCACCCATCGTTAAAACTACTAATTTAAAACGGACCAGTAGACAGTATAACAAACCTTGAATACGTATTAGTAAATGTAAGTATGTCGTCAACATATCCTTCAGGGGAATGTGCTTACATGTGATCACATTTGTATTTCATTTTTAAGTTTCAATGGCATTATTATACGGAACAACCTTTTTTTTGTTGACATTATTAATCTATCTATATCGATAAACACATGAGAAAATGAAAAATTAATCTTTAAAAATAAAGTTGTAAAGGAGTGGGGGGATAAGAAATAAAGTGGAATGAGAGTGAGAGGGAAGGTGGAGCCGGACAGGAACAATTCCCCTGATGACTCGCTCGCCCACCCCATTGACCTCTTGAAATTAATTGAAGTCATTTAGTTCGTTCAAACCGTTTAATAAACATCCGTCCCATTCCTCATTCTCACCTTTTTATATTTTATTGCCTAAATATATGAAAATGACAATTACCAGCGTCATATGATAACTACAATAGCTTATTGTAACTAACATGTTCATAAGCTCTACCAGTAAGAATTGTAACGAAATAAATGGAGCTAAATATTTTTATTATTTTTTTATAAGGTACAGAAATAAAACGTGAGTAGATCCTACAAGTATTTTTAAAAAATTTTGATTGGACAAATTATAGTGGAGGTCCTATCCATCTGCTATAAGTATTTATTTATTTATTGTTATTTTTGTTAAAAACTGCTTTCTGGGGCAATCTTATTAATTGCTCAGAGAAATTTAAATATTTCGTAGGGCTAACTATTCTTTTATGAATTAAGCCATTTTCTGATGTTAATACTGCAGTCTCAGAATGTAGCGTTTGAAGTGCTTTTACATCTATAGACAAATACTGGTATTTTCTTATTTTGGATATTCTCATCTTTTGAATCAGCGATATTATTGATATAAATGGATTTGTTCCCCTTGTTAATGCCAAGAATATCTTACATATTATGATGGACTCTATACCATGTTAACATCACTTCATCCCAATAATCTTTTACATTAACTTTAACAAGCAACTTTTGAGGGGTATAACGATAATATGAGTCCTCTGAGCAGAGTTTAACAGGTGGTATATTTTAGCCATATTATTATATCCTATTTCTGCTAATATCATGCTACATGTGGGGTTATTTTATTTATTATTATCATTTTTTGATTTTATAAAAGAACCATTTTAAGGTGTAATTTACATATAGGCATGCGGTCAAATTGCGTTCATTTTCATTTTTATGGCATAAGAAACCAAAGTCCCCTTCTTTTTCGAGGTCGTACTCATGACGCGATTTTCAAATTTTTTCGTCAAATGTCCATCGATCCTACCTAAGAGATGACGAAAATGAGGTCCGTTCAAAACTGTATATAGATATATTTTTTTTTTCTCAAGTAGTTCATTGCCACAATTCAGTTTTTTTTCGGTTGGTTTTACAGACCTTGGAGATTTTTAGCCGCCATTACAAGACTCCTTCATCTTTGTCTATCATATGCAGTGGCTTCCCAGTTCACTACGTGGAACTCTGTGGCGTCCTTCTTCACTCTGTCAACCCATCTCATCTATTCATTGCATGTATTCAATAATGGATATAAATCCTACTACGAAATCTGTTTATTTAATGTGTTATCTTGGTATTTGATCCAGGCTCTTTTAAAAGAAGTCCAGAGTTAGTTAAAGTAGAAGGAGTTAGTCATTGAACATGGTGGAGTTGTAGCTTAGTGATTACCCTTTGTCTTCCTACTAAACAATAAAGCCATAAAGGATTGGAAAACTTCAACTTTAATTTACTTCCATTATTTTACCAGAGGCGCATTATACCTATATAAGCCTGTTTGTGTGTGTATGTATATAAATCTTGGTCTATTTTCGGCCGATTTGTGCTACCTGGAGAATGCACACTAAACTTAGGTGTGGCTTCTTTATCGCTTCCTGCTAAAGTATTACTTACAATTGAAGAAAAATAATGGTACAGGTCTAGAATTACCAGTCATTATTTTTAATATAGCCCCCAGCTGTAATTACATTCGACATTCGCCCCGTCGGCATAATTTCATCAGTGAATTGGCGTTAAGCCAAAATATTTGTCCATCTCTTCTCTAGAGTAACATTATTTTCAGGTTTAAAAATGACTTAGGTTTAGTATGGTAAATGCACTATCCATATGTGTCCGTTTTTATTGGAGCAGCAGTAGTTGTCTTGCGACTCCGCATCTCTTAAGATGTTCTGATCATATTTAAAGCAGTAGTTTAATGTAGCACATAGTCTCGAACCATAGAGGGGTTTGGAATAAAATACGATACGAGGTGAATATTGACTGTCGATACCGAAAGAGATACTCCATGGGAACTGTTAGAGAGGTGGGGAGTGGTGACATTCCAAACGGAGATAGCAGTAGCATTAGGTAAACTTCACTGTTCCAAGCAGATGTTCTGTGTTTCCGGGCTTGTCTCCCACATTTTCAACATTTCGGTACAATAAACACACTTCAGCTCACGTCAGCTCTTTTCTCTTTACATCCTTCCGACAAGAGCTTCTACCCTCTCCCTTGAATTCCAAATGTTTCATTCACATTCAGAGGTCCACGAACCCTTCAATCTTTCACACTTCCTTACTGTTCGGCGGTACATCGACTCAGTTTAATTATCGGAGTGTGCTATACTCTTTCAGTAATTGAGGTATTCGTTTTTTCTACATTCCCGATGTTGTGGATCTTCATCAAAGCACAAACGGTAATCAATTCTGTTTACAGTTTAACTTCACTAATAAATGCCTTATGACCCTTAACACATTTCATTTAGAAAACGTACGTCTCCAATATTTTCCGAGAAACACGACTTGGAAACCCCTTTGCATTTGCGAAGGAACATATTGACTTAAATTCCACAAATACAAAATGTGGTATCGGATTTCTATGTGAAGAACAATGTTTTTGATTTAAAAAGCAAAATCATTACATGAGCTATGCACAACATTGAACGTTGGGTGCATCTATGACCTGTTATATCGGTGACTAGAAGGTCACGAATCGATTGACCCCTGCCCTTTACTCTAACTGACCCCGGTTCATGACTTTGGACTTAAGTAAAACACCTATTAGCATCTGTTTAATTCCATACCGGATTGCACTTCTATTAATTCCTGATCTATATCGGATTGCACTATGTACATTAGGTATTTTTTTGTTGGTTCTTGTTATGCCAAAATACTATGCAAATTTGTCATTCAATAAGAATGATCATTAATGATAGTTCATGTGTCCCCTTAAGGGAAATCAGCTATTGAGGTCGTACTCATGGCGCGAGTTTCGAAAAATGTCTTCAAATGTCCATCGATCCTACCCAGGAGATGACGAAAATGAGGTCCGTTCAAAATTATATATATATATATATATATATATATATATATATATATGTATTTGTCTGTTAACGGTCTAGCGGTCGCAATTTTCGTTTGATTAATACCAAACTCGATATTTAAACGTTTTATACAAAAATAAAGATCAAGTTCGTTAATGGCTGAAATCGGATCAGTGGGAGGGAGGGTTTAGAGGGGAGGATTTTCGAAAATTCGAAATATCTCCGTTACTATACGTCGAATCGAAAAATTATATAGAACCAATCTTATTACAAAATTATTCTGTATCTTGAATATTAACCGAGATATTAGCATTTTTCTGTTTTCAGCTTCTGAGATGAGATCGGCTAACTTCGGGTCTAGTCGTGAGTTTCCGTCAAGAGCTATTAACATGGCCGAGCGTTCGGGCCTTTCCCGTAATTGTTTGACTCTCTATTCTGAAATTTCTCTATTCTAAAACTTCACGTGGGAAATCTGCTTAGTTTACGCAGCCCCTGCGTGACGGACTTTTTTTCTCACTGAAATTACTCTTATTTTTCCTTCTAGAATTGCGATTAATTTTATCTATCTCGCAGGAAAAGTCGGTCGCTATACTTCATAATACTAAAAAAAAAACAAATATTTTCGAAGTCCTCTCTGGCTTAATGATTACTTTCGAGACTATGTCGGCTTCCTCAAGGAAATCAAAGACATGAAAAGTGGCATTCCTCTCTGCCTATATGAATTAGGTTTTCCAATTCTTCGGGAGGAGCCCACGAGCCCACTCGTCGACCAACCATACGTCACATAGAGCCATACCCTATTATCATATCACTCTTACTCACAAGGCAGCACTACTTTGCCTTCATTCTTTCATATATTTGAAGCAACTTCAGAGTTCCTAAAAGAGTCTTGCTTGGCAGCCTGGCCAGTAAAAGGAAATCTTCCCGAGAACCGCACTCAATATTAATTAATTATTTTTATATATTTGACGGTCACGATAAATAAAATCCTTAGTCTTACCCAGGTTAGAAAAAGGTGGAAACCTCTAGATAACCAATTAGTTTTAGTAGCACAAAGTGGTCTTTAATCAAATAAATTGTCAGGATGTGCTCTGCCTAGGTTTCTTATGATAGCTTTTGTATTTCAGCCTCAAACATTTTATCTGTAATCGCTAGATATGTGCAACTACACTCATATGCACTAAAAGTTGTTATATTAAACATATTTCGTCGAAGAAACATAATATATGAGAAAAACTAGAATAATAAAAACGACTTTTAAATAACTCCACACCTATGTGCAAAAATAATGAAAGTCCTATATTAACCCAGACGATTTCATTTACTGAAAAGTCCGTCACACAGGGGCTGCGTAAACTTAGCAGATTTCCCACGTGAAGTTTTACAATAGAGAAATTTCAGAATAGAGAGTCAAACAGTTACGGGAACAGCCCGAACAAGCTCTTGACGGAAACTCACGACTAGACCCGAAGTTAGCCGATCTCATCTCAGAAGCTGAAAACAGAAAAATGCAAATATCTCGGTTAATATTCAAGATACAGAATAAATGTATATAACGTTATTTATAGTAAATGTAATTTGCAATAAGATTGATTCTATATAATTTTTCGTATAGTAACGGGAAAAATTTCGAATTTTCAAAAATCCTCCTTTCTAAACCCCCCCCCCCCTCCCACTGGTCCGATTACAGCCATTAACGAACTTGATCTTTATTTTTGCATAAAACGTTTAAATATCGAGTTTGGTAACGATCAAAATTGCGACCGCTAGAGCATTAACAGACAAATATATATATATATATATATATATATATATATATATATATATATATATATATATATATATATAATTTTGAACGGACCTTATTTTCGTCATCTCCTGGGTAGGATTGATGGACATTTGAAGAAATTTTTCGAAACTCGCGTCATGAGTACGACCTCAATTGCTCATTTCCCTTAAGGGAAATCTGCTAAAAGCGGAAGGCCTCGAAATCTGGCCTGTAACAGGGAGTCTTTTAGCAGATTTCCCTGGGGGAATCAACTATTGAGGTCGTACTCATGATGTGATTTTCGAAATTTTTCTTCAAATGTCCATCCATCCCACCTATTAGATGAGGAAAATGAGGTCCATCCAAAGCTGTATCTATCTATCTATCTATCTATCTATATATTGTCTTTAACGGTCGCAATTCTTGTTTCATCATTACCAAACTCAATATTTAGTCGTTTTATGTAAAAAGGAATATCAAATTCGTTAACGGCTGAAATCGGACCATGGGGAGGGGGGGGGTTTAGAGGGGAGGATTCCGAAAATTCGAAATATCTTTGTTACTATACGTCGGATCGAAAAATTCTATAGAACCAATGTTATTGCAAAGTAAATGATCTATGAATGTTGTTATGTACATGTTTTCATTATTTTAATATTAACCGAGATATTTACGTTTTTTAGTTTTCCACCTTCAGTAAATCCCCACTCCTGATTATGTGATATCAACAATAAGCTGTTATATTATGAAGTACTTTATTTGAAGCCTAAATAACAAATATTGTTCTCATTGAACTTTTACGTCATGAGATAAATGTAAATACGGGACGCAGTGGGAAATCTGCTTAGTTTACGCAGCCCCTGCATGACGGTCTTTTAGTTTAGCGAAGGACATTAAGTGAGAGAGTGTATACATATTGTAACTACACTTATGTATAATTTCACCTTGTTAACTGATTTTTTAACGAATTTTCGTTTAATGTTTCGGTAGGCAGAGTTCCAAGAATCAACAAATTCTGAAGGTTTGAAGCATTTTCTCCTTTGCCAGGGAACTTAAAACATCAAAGACATATTTGCTCCTTCGCTAGACTAGGGAAAGCAGCTTAGCCGCCTCGAAGGAATTTTACATAGATATCATATTTGTATATTAGTATTTATTATGAATAAGTTTATTGATTTTTATTTCTATTATGGATCCTCAAGGTATTACGTTAGTGAGCAATATTTATACAGACGGGGCTCAGGTTAGCCATGTGAGTTAAAGT
This sequence comes from Riptortus pedestris, assembly GCA_019009955.1. Classification (NCBI taxonomy): domain Eukaryota; kingdom Metazoa; phylum Arthropoda; class Insecta; order Hemiptera; family Alydidae; genus Riptortus; species Riptortus pedestris. The sequence goes on along the minus strand of CM032228.1, from coordinate 102,077,673 downwards.
GTTGCCTTTAATCTCACATGGTAATCCTAGAGACGAGAGTTCGATTCTTACCTGGGCAAAGGAAATTATTTAGTGACGAAATTCATTAAATAACATCCTAAGTCTCACCCTGTCTAGAAAAAGGTGGTAAACTGCAGAAAACCCGTCCCAATTAGCCTCAGTTGCAAAAAGTGGACGTTCATATATAATAAATAGTTATACAGATAAATAAGATATTTTTTTATTTATTTATTAAAAACCACTTTCTACTACTATGCCTTATTGAGATGGACTATATTAAGGTTACCATCCTTTTAGCAGATTTCCCTTAAGGGAAACCAGCTATTGAGGTCGTACTCATGACGCGATTTTCGAAAAATTTCTTCAAATGTCCATCGATCCTACCCAGGGGATGACGAAAATGAGGTCCGTTCAAAATTATATATATGTATATATATATATATATATATATATATATATATATATATATATATATATCAATATGAGGATTTCGGCTATCTGCTCCAGCGGTTGGAATTTTTGTTCTGCAAATTTTCAATGGAAATGCGTCCATCTTCGTCAGGCATTAATTTGATTTGAATGGCTACTTCAATTAATCATATGATTAATTGAAGAAGCCATTCAAATCAAATTTATGCCTGACGAAGATGGATGCATTTCCAATGAAAATTTGCAGAACAAAAATTCCAACTGTTGGAGCAGATAGCCGAAATCCTCAAAATGATGATACTTCCCAGCGATGTAGCCTCAAAAATAGAATATATATAAACATTTATTCTTAATCTTGAATATTAACCGAGACATTTGCATTTTTATTAAATGTAATGCGGGAGTGTGTTTCCCGCCAAAAGCTAGTTTGGCCGTTTTCGTAACTGGTCGGCTCTCGTATGGAGATTTCTCTATTGTATAACTTCACGTGGGAAATCTGATTAGTTTACGCAGCCCCTGCGTGACGGACTTTGTTTTAGCTGGGATGGGATTAAGATATGTATTTTGTGAGTTAGCCTCTAGACAAATTCTTATTCCTTCCACACCATCAAGCCCACGGTTCTGGGATCATTAAGTTTATTAAGACCAACGCCTTAAGTCACATGACTATCCTGAGCCCTAGAAGATAAATTTAAAAGGAAAGAAGAGAAAATAAAGCAACTGAAAATGGAGAGACATTGTATTTTGATACACAAATACTGTTACTTATATGGGAGTGTCAAGGAACATATTGCCCACAAAAATCTGACATTGTCGATAGCGAATAATGTGGAAAGGAATACGCGTTTTAATAGTATTCATTTCGAAACGATCTAGTGGGACTTTACAAATTATATCGTGAGTTTGGTTATATTAACACAGCCTTTATCACATTAACATTATTATTACTAAAGATCACAGTTTTTCTTTTCTTTGGTTGTTTTTTTTTTTTAGATATAAAGAAGTTTCTTTTATTCATGTATTTATTTGTTTTGATCCGTTTATTTATTTTTGTTATTTTTTTTTTATAATTATATAAGCTGGACATCCATTGCATGGATTAATCATTTTAAGGATTTTAAAATAATAACAACAGTACAATATACATAATTATGTAAGCAATAAACCTTGTATGAGTTGTTTAAGTTACTTGCTTAGCATGGACATCGTATGAGTAGGAGTGCAGGTTCCCCGAAGGCTGAAAACACAGAAGGAGAATAATTCAGTTAATATTCGTTTACAAACGTATAAATCAACAATTAGTACATTAATTTATCAACAAATTCATGTTACGTTTTTCCTTTTGACTCATAATAACATAGCGATTGTACTTTTTACTCCTCCTATAGCCTGGTCCGAATTTGGACACTAGGGAATTTGGTCTTCATTTTTAATAAAACATTTAAATATTATTATTAGTAAGGCTTAAACAGAAATTCGGGCCTCTAGAGCTTTAAAACACCCACACACACACTCACTATATATATTCCTATATATTGGAAGGACCTTCATTTTTGCTATTACTAACAGGGGTTGATGGAAATTTGAAGAAATGTTTCGAACATCGCCTCATGTGTAAATCTAAACAGCAGATTTCCCTTTGATGCAATCTGATAAAAGTAGTTTGGTTTAGAGAAGATAATTTAGTTTATGGTAGAGAAGGTAAAATCTAGTTTTCAAATTATTGGAAAGAGAAATCAACCATCACAAAAATAGAAACAGTAAAAAAAAATTTACGATGTATAATGAATAATAGGTAGTCCATTTATGAGTTCGACGTTATCACTGTACAATATGGAAATTTGTTAGTTCCTAATCTCCAATACTTTGGTTTTGGAGTAATCTTCTCTGTGAACATCTTTATAATTTAAGGGATGTGGGTGATTTATCAAGAACAAAATGGCCTTGCAATTATCTGTAAGGATACGGATATATTCTAGAGTTTAGAAAACTTCAGCTAAAGCCAATAAACCCAACACATCATCAGAAACTGCCGAAGCATGTCTTTTTGCAAGAAGTTAAAAAAACTTGTTAAAAAATTGAGATAAAAAAGGCAGCTCTAGCTTGATGAAATATCTGAGATTATATTTATGAGGGATTCAAATTTTTATAAATGTTTCCCCACAGCACGAAGGTATAGTATGGGTTGGCAGGTTTGGAAACGAAGAACTCTAGAGTTCTTTGGAAGAAAACACAAAAACAGGCCTGCCTTACAAAAACAGGATATTTAAAAGCGAGAGAGCGCTGTCAGAGGAAGCGCTCCATCAATAGTACCCTCCGATAAACAAAAAGTCCGTCACGCAGGGGCTGCGTAAATTAAGCAGGTTTTCTACGTGCTGGTATACACTAATACACTTATTGTGATTCCATCTCGACCACGGAACTTTTCTATTTCGGAGCTGTATTCTTTTAACAGATTTCCCTCAAGGGAAATCAGCTATTGAGGTTGTACTCATGACGAGATTTTTGAAAAATCCCTTCAAATGTCCAACGACCCTACCTAGTAGATGACGAAAATGAGGTCCGTTCAAAACTATAAATATAGATATATCTATATATAAATATATAAATATCTCTCTCTATATATTTGTCTATTACCGCTCTAGCGGTCGTAAATTGTGTCTTATCGTTACCAAATTCGATATATAATCATTTTATGTAAAAAGAAAGATCAAATGCTTTAATGGCAGAAATCGGACCAGGGAGGGGGCGTAGAGTGCAAGAATTTTGAAAATTCGAAATCCGTTATTATGAATCGGGTCGAAAAAGTGTATAGCAACAATCGGATTGCAAATTTAATTGTCTATAAATACTGTTATGTACGTGATTTCTCTATTGTAAGATATTGAGAAGCACAATGTAAAGTACAACTTCATATATTCTGCCTAAAAAAAACATTGGATTATCTACAACAAAACAAATGTGACTGAATATCACTTGGAACACTTTTAGGTTATGTATAACAAAACATATGTTTTTAATATCATTTAAAACACCTATTATGATTTTAATTATTATTTATTAACGTCCATTTTTTGCAACTTAGGCTAATTGGGACGCGCTATCTACAGGTTACCACCCTTTTCTAGCCAGGGTGGGATTTAGGATTTTATTTAATGAATTCCGTCACTAAATAAATTCCTTTGCCCAGGCGGGAATTGAACTCGCAATGCTAGGTTTACCATGTGAGATAAAGGTCAACGCTTTAACTCACATGGCTAATCTGATTCCCCATTATGAATATTAAACGAGATCTTTATAGGATTTTCTAGTTTTCAGCATTCAGTGAACCCCCACTCGTACTCACGTCATATTATTAATTAGTTGTTATTACGTGAATCACTTTATTCTAAGCTTAAATACCAAATATTGCTTTCAATAGACCTTAATTATGCGAGGTACATGCAAATTCGTTGCGTGATGACTTCATCAGTTAACATTTTTCGTTCTTTACAATAAAAATATTTATATTATTTATTACGTGCTAAACATTTAACTGTTTCATTCAACACTAAAGATAATATTTGTTATTGGCTGACAGCGAATAATTGTTAATATTGTCGGGCCTGGGATAGTGGGGGTTTATAGAGGGATAGGATTCGGAAATTCAAATTTTCTCCGTTATTATGTGCAAAAAATGTTATAGAACCAATCTTATTAAACTGTTGATGCTCTTTAATTGCAGTTCTATGCATTTTTTTCGTAACTCATGTATTAAGCGAGTAATTCGTTCTTAGTGGTTTTCAGTCTGAATATCCTTTGTAAGACCTTATTAACCCCAACGCCTTCCAGCTTGTTAAGTTTCTAATCAATTTTACCTTTATCGATAATTATATTAGCATGCGAAACATCAATAAAATCCCACAAAGTGCTATAGATTCCTAAACTATTAATTTGATAGAGAAAAACAAAATACCCCTAATATTAAAAAATCTCTTTATTTTTCTCAAAATAGAGCTTCAAAAAATTAAGAGTACATATATATAAAAATGACAATTTTTCTATTATAGCTAAGGTTAAAATAGACATTTTTTGAAGTCAAAATATACTTAATTTATAGTCTACAAATAGTTTTCCCACCTGCAAATTGTCCATTATACTAATATTGAAAACATTTTCACAATTGAGGAGGTCTATGTAAAAAGGGTGTATGGCGGTATACGTCCTTTTTGCGGAGAAGGCATTTTTAGATTCCTTGTAGTCTCTTTTTATCCTTACGAAATTTCGTGTTTATATCTCTTTAATTCACCTTTTACCGCCTCTTTGAATCAGTGGAGAGTAATTTCTGAGGTTCTATTTTGCTAGTTTTTTTTGTTGCAGTCCTTTTTAAAAATGAGCAATTTGGAAGAAGTTATTAGTGATGAACGTATTTTCAAAACTATATGTGTCCGTTCAAAATTATATATATATATATATATATACATTTATTCTCAATCTTGAATATTAACCGAGACATTTGCATTTTTATTAAATGTAATGCGGGAGTGAGTTTCGCGCCAAAAGCTCTAGCGGTCGCAATTTTTGTTTGACCGTTACCAAACTCGATATTTAATCGTTTTATGTAAAAGAAAGATCAAGTTCGTTAACGGCTGAAATCCGACCAGTGGGAGGGGGGGGGGTTTTAGAGGGGAGGATTTTTGAAAATTCGAAATATCTCTGTTACTGTACGTCGGATCGAAATATTGTACAGAATCAATCTTATTGAAAATTAAATTTACTATAAATATTGTTATATACATTTATTCTCTACCTTGAATATTAACCGAGATATTTGCATTTTATTAAATCTGGCGGGTAACGGACGGATGACTTTCCCGCCAAAAGCTAGACTCGTCAAATTTCTCTATTGTAAAACTTCACTTGGGGAATCTGCTTAGTTTACGCAGCCCCTGCGTGACGGAATTTTTACATAGACCTCATTTGATGGTGACCCAACGTTGAGTCCCTAGAACTAAAGTTTGTTATAATGTCACACACATAATTCTCTAGAAACAACAGAAGTGAGAAAATGTGAAGTTTCATCACTCGTGGGTGTATTTCTAGCTAATAATAACCTTCATGTAAACCTTATCTAGTTGAAGCTTATGATGATCTTATTCCACATAACTTCTATAGTCTCAAAGTTTGACCTTCCGAGAGTTTCGCAGCTATAAGGTAGAAAGTGCATTAAATTCGCCGTTAACTAAACTCATGGTAACAGCTAGTTGAAATTTCCCTCCCCTTTTCAAGGTTAGGTAGGATATGAGGATGTAAGTTCCAGGCAAACTCAGATCAGATCACTCTAATTGGTTTAAGAGAGTTACATTTTCGGCTTTATGATTTACAACTAATTAATTACTATTAATAAGTAGGAGAAAGTATGGTTAAAGAAAGAAAGAAAGGAAAAACAATAATTAAAAACAAGGGCGCTTGCAAAGGGGGTGCCTGGAAGACGGTCTTAGGTCGCCAACAACAAGTAGCAGGTTTGGGCAATTTCGGTGAATACGAAAAATAATGCATAAATTACAAATTAAAAAAAAACCTTTGTATTGTATTATAAAACAGAATATATCTTTTACTTCTCGGGAAGGTGGGTGGTAGAGGAACGAATCAATCTGGATGTACTCAGTAGGCCTGTTTTCCTCACTGACGATGATCCATTGCATCGAAAGCGCTCTGCCGTTTTAATAAATTGTTATAGTGGAAGCGTAGCCAATTTTTTCATCCTACCTACGTTAGAAGTCACTTCCACCTGCCAGAATACTAACTCAGAACTATGACAAATAGTTTTTTATCTGCAGCTGTGTCAATGTGTTCCCAATTTTATGCTATTTTTACTTTTTTGAAAATCAATGGTTCATAAACTAATACTCCAAAAACCCGGAAACTATACAGTTTTTGTCTTACTGATAGATGCAATAAGTAAACAAAAAATCATAAAACCTAAATCCTAAAGGTTCAAAAAATATTTTTTTTTGCGTAGATTTCATATGGAATGACCCTAAAACAAAAGTTAAACTAAGAAATTTTTTAAAGTATTTTTTTTTAAAAACTCGTGATATCTCCGTTGTGTGGGATGGAATAATGCTATATAACCAAATTTAATTTCATAAAACTATTGTTTTATAAATGTTTTCTCTTACCCTAATAATATCTATTAATCATTATCATATATTTTTTTAGGATTCAGCAAAAACCCCCCTTTCTATTCATCCGGTTTTTCACTTTGGGTAGCTGAGTACCTAAACATCTCGAGAAAGAGAGCACGTGGGAAATCTGCCTTGTTTATTCAGCTCTTCCGGGACGGACTTGGGTGTTTTTCTTTTTTGGATGGGTTAAACTTACTCCCCAAGTATACTCGAGGAAGATATTGATATAAAATGTGATTATTTTAAGGATTTAGTCGAGGCTATCACAGCATCATTTTCTTTATCAAATAACAAATTACTCTATATAAATGCTTAATGAGTTATTAAACATAATTTAAGTGTAATGCCAAGTTGATTAAATATATTTGTCTCCTTAGGAATAATTATGTAGAAGTAAACAGTTTTAAGATGGTGCTCAAATTCTGTGAAAAATATTTGGCTTCAGTTCAGCATAATGCAATATCCCTTTTAAATATATCTTTAATTTTATTAAAGCGTAAATATATACAAGTTATATTTTGTAAAAATAAGAGATACTCATTCAGAACGATGTCTCGACTAAAGTATAAATATGATTACCTAAAAATAAATTAATCTGGGTTATGTATTCGTTTGTATTAATAGCAGCTATGTGGCTGGTGTCATTTCAGCTCTATAAAAAGCCTTGCTTCATTCATAAAGAAGTTGATGGAGGCACATAGTCTGGTGTTTCGCTTAAATGATGAACTTCCGCTGGCTCATTCACAAACATACCAATGTTTAATACTACGCCACTAGCGTCTAAGAGACATTGCTCTGTCATACTTTTTAGAGAGACCAGTGTTGTTTATCTAGTTATTTCCTGCAATAGCTACTCTATTCATTTTTCTGTAGTCCACTCTTTTATATATATATATATATATATATATATATATATATATATATATATACTAGCTAAGGTACCCGGCTTCACCCGGGAAATCATTTGTGGCTGAATGATGATGGTATTTTTTGGGGGGCTTTACTTTGTACAATATTTTTATATTTTTTCCGCCTCAATGCTTAGGATTTACATCCGAGTATCCGGCGTGCTGGGGATATGTTAATAATAAAAAGTATTTTTTATGAACTTAATTCTACAAAATACACAATATTTTTATATTACCCGTTTCCTGTGCATCTTTTTATATATAACATGGCAGCTGTTTTATATACGCAATAACCACTATTAGAAATACTTTTTTGTATGTTTGGAAAGTGAACTGTTTTTTTTTTTAATAGTACATATCATGTTCAGTAAAGTATAACATGTCCAGTGCATTTATCTTTTTTTATATAGAACATAATAATAGATTATCGTCTTAACCATATTATTCATAATCATAAAAAGAATTCTGCATTCCGAACCATCTATGAATAAACGTTCATTTCCTCAAAAGTGGTCAAAAGCACCACTTGGATGGCAGCTGTTTTATATAAGTAATAACGACTATTAAAAATACTCTTTTGTATGTTTGGAAAGTGAACTTTATATTCTTAATGGTACATAGTATGTTCAGTAAAGTATAACATAAGTTAACAGTGCCGAGTTAATAAATTTCAGAAATAACTGAGTGTACCTTTCCAGCAATCATTCTTTTAAATTATATATTTATGAAACTTAAAAAAAATACCATTTCTGAGAAAAACTCTACATTACTAAAGTATAAGCATCTAATCCCATGTAAACATAAGCCAATGTGAGGTCGTAAGGGGTGGGGCAGAAGTGATTATAACATATTTGTGCATTCCCGCCATAATAGGTCTAGTTGTATAATGAATAATGAAGTAATCTTACTCATCAGGAAAAGCTAATAGCTTAAACAACTCACTGAAATATAAGGTTAGCAGTGACAGGACAGAAAGGAAGTCTCCAACCTCTCCTCCCTCACTCACTGTTGCCAACAAACATCCCACTTTTTTAAGATATCAGTTCTGTTTACATTAAATTATCTTAATAACTCTTATTACGTTTTCTTCCCAATACAAGCGTTTGGTGAATTAATTTTCCTATTTTAATTAAATAAAGTATTAAATAAATTTAAGGAGGGAGAAACTGGCATTTCTGATTAATTAATGTTTGGGAAAGAGGGGGGGGGTCTTCATTCAACCTGTTAATAATGGCTGTTAAGTTTAATGAAAGTGTATTAAATTAATCCAGCGACATGTGTTGCCAGTGGAGGTAAGTAACTTTTGTAAGAGTAAAACAACAAGAGGTGACTAATTTTTGTTTAATTGTGACCAAATTCACTATATTTAAGCTTTTCATGTAAAAGGAATATGTTCATTATCTGCTGTAACATGAACAGCCTTCAGAGAAGGAAAAATCAAAATTTCGAAATATCTCCGTATATGAATCGGTTTGAAAAATGATACACAATCATTCTCAATGTAAATTTAAATTATATATATTTATACACGCATATGTTGATACTCTATATGCTTTTCTTTACTGCACTTGAGGAACTGCATATATATCTATAAATGTACGTTTGTAGGCACTCATACGCACATACTCGTATAAACACAAACGCGCCTTGTTTCAAATTAAGGAACATTTTTTGAAATTCGCCACAATAGCCACAAGGGAAATCTGCTACAATACCACTACCCAATTCAATTCATCAGGACAACTACTGCTACTACATGATTCAATTAAACAAAATTACCACTACCGAATTCAATTCAACAAAGCGACTACTGCCCAATTCAATTCAACAAAATTACTACTCCCCAATTCAATTCAACAAAATTACTACAACTTAATTCAATTCAACAAAGCTACTACTATCCAATTCATTTCAACGAAACGTCTAATGCTCAATTCAATTAAACAAAATAACTGCTACCAAAGTCAACTACAACAACAACATCACTAGCCAATTCAATGCAATAAAATTACCAGTACTCAATTAATTTCAACAGAACCGTTACTGCACAATTCAGTTCAGCACGTTAAATGCTTCCCAATTCAATTGGCAGATCTACTACTACCCAATTCAATTCAGCAAAAGTGCCAGTACTCAATTCGTTTCAACAAAATTACTACTACTAATTCAATTCAACAAACTTGCTACCTCTCAATTCAATTCAAGAAATCTACTACTAGCTAATTCAGTTGAATAAGACTCCGTACAGAAAATAAGCTTCACCTATTCTCCATAGTAAGGAGAGTATGTAAATACGAATTTTGTAATTTCAGACGAATATGGGATGTTTAATGACGCAGTTTTCAAAGTAGAAATTAGAGGAGTAGAAGTGGAGAATAACGAAAATGCCGGAAACAAATCAATAAAAATAAGTCACTCAATATTTGATTTATGATGAAAATGTATAGAACAACGATTCTAGATAATTTACATATTTTACAAAATTTATTTATTAATTTGTTTTTGTAGAATTTGTGTTGTCATGAACCACTCTTAGCTAATTAGAGTGAATGAAGCAAAGATGGGATTATGGTTACCCGTTTTTATTTAATTCTCATTTTGTTTTCTCTTTGCTCCTCCTTCAAGATTCAAAGAAGGCTCTGAGTCAGAGCCTCTGACTGAATTATTCTTCGTTACAGCGATGACTTGGGTTAGGAGAGTTACTTCAGATTACTTGGATGAAACTATTACTGAAACTCTTTGAGTATGTGGACGACAGACCCCGAGGACACTTCGCAGATGCAGATAGTACTATTTCTTTTAGCATGACGCCATTTTCAAATATCCACGATCGTAACCTGGATATGACTTATACCACAGTGTGTCCAGCACGGTGGGAAATGTGCTTAGTTTACTTAGGCCCTGCGTGGATAACTTTTAAAAAAAATTTTACACTGACACTATGCAGAGACCTCATGCTTTGGGAGAAATCGAGTAAGCCATTCGTCAGCAAACCTACCATCTACTGTAATACATAACATTTTGGATGTGGCGTCTTTGTTCCATGCCATTGGCTCTCTCACTCGGATTTCACAGGATTCTTTCGCGTGCTTGAAGTATTCGTGGTCATCCGGGTATATGTGCGTCATTGAGGACACCCGGAGTAGAACTCTGAAGCGACCAGTTCTTCAGCTGTTTCTCTCTGCCATTCTGGTCCATTGGGCCGTATCTGGGCACTGTCTACGATCTCCTCAGTCTCATAAGTCACGGTTCAGTGAAATCTGATGATGAATGTTTTAAGCTGGACTTTCTTGAGATTTCTATAGGGGCTTCAATAGAGATACCAAGAAGCCTCTATTCCTTTAAAAGTGGCCCAGACGCTGTTACTTTGCAAAAACAGTGTTTGATAAGCATGCATGGTAAATCTCACGCTAATCCACACGTGACACTTTATATGAAAACCTTTATAATCTATGTGCCTCGGGTATCTTAGACTAGTGCTGTGGTATGTGATGAGCTCTGAGAACTACCCAGCTGTCCAGTTTTAATACTGGGAGTGTGATACGGGTCAAAGAGACCCTTCATAATTAGCCCATACTATCAAAAAGCTGGTAATCTATGTGTGCAAATTGCTTGGTAGCTCCATCAATTGCAAAGAATGGTGTATATTAGCCACAAGGTGTTATTATTCGTAACCCCAAGGTATACTAGGAGTATGGCCTCGTACTTCGGACCGTCTTAATGACAATCTATTACGTCTTGAGAGCATTCTTTGTAGACCTACAGTGCTGATCTCCGAACTGCTGCTAGGCAAACTGTGTTCTTGACTAGGTTTTCTAGCACCGCAAAATAGCAAAATATTACACAAGATTGGCTTTGTAACATTTTTTGATCCGAGACATAATTACGGAGATACTCCGAATTTTTACTACTACTACCATGTTTACTTCAATAATTGAAGTGAGACGTTACTTTCAAGAGTTATTGCTTCGTTCCTATAATTCCAAAAAAAAAGACCCGTTTACATTCCTACAAGTTCTGGATGTTTCTTCTGAAAGCAGTAAAAAAATAAATAAATAGTAATCTGAGCATTAGGAAAAAAGGATCATTTGACTGGAAAGTTTTATCGTCAGTATTCCAAGTGGGGAAACAATTGACACCAATTGTTCAAATAAACTTTTTCATTTATTTTTGTTTGTAATGAGTTTTGAGAAACCAAATGACTCGCATATATCTCTAAAGTCAAAACTGTATGAGCAAATTAAAAAAAATACTTAACTTTTGCAAACACATACAAAATTATTTTGTATTTACTTATTTTTTCATTCTTAAAAGAGAATTTTAATTTATTGCTCTATATATAACATTAATACAAAGAGGAACTTCAGTTCAATCTAAACTTAGGGATATTATTTTATTGGGAAAGAGTCAAAAACAAACTTCAGAATTGTAATTACAAAGTTTCTAAACAAGTTTGTTACGGCCTTGTCTAGGATTGGACAGGAGTTATTGGGATGGGGGGGGGGGCATCTACTATCGATTTGATTGCTAATACTGGCCAGTGATGGATAGTTGCAACTTAAATTTGACGGGAAACATTTTATTCCTGGGATGAGAGGAGCGGTTGGAATCATGCCAATAGCTAAACCTTCACCCACTCTCCTGCTTTTATATTTGTTTCTATCGGAATATGAAATCAAAACGAAAGATAAGGGGAATATCAAACTTGAAAGCGTACTCAAGAGACCTTTCAAAAGTGGCAACGCCGCTCACTGAAACGTTCCAACTTATTTTTGTACTAGAGTGTCATCTCTAATGTATTTCTATCAGCGGAAACCGTCTGTGGTTCAATTTTATTTCTAATTTAGAGGTTTCGAGCATTGTTTACTTTTTAAATTGTTGCTTGGTCTTCATAATTCTTCGCTATTGGCGTGAAATTGTTCGATAAAAGTGAATATAATAATGCTGAAAACGCAAATGTAACTGTAAAAATACAATGCCAAAACATAAAATGTTAATGACATTTGCCACAAAATTAAACGCAATCAGTAACAAATAATTTCTTAAATGATTATATATATATATATATATATATATATATATATATATATATATATATATATATATATATATAATATAAGGATACTATAATATATTGAGCAATATTTTGAAATAGAAATGTAAATTTCTTCCCTACAAATGTAAACCTTTCCGCGAACTTAGTCAGGTTACCTCGATTGACCTCTTGCTCATTCTGGGTTTAAAACTGCTCTCTGTGATGTGAAACTCAGCAATTAGCAAATAAAACTAATATTTTTTAAACCGCTAGACCTGTCACGTTGATGCTGTGACTAGCTATGCCTCAATGAACTATCACATTCAGTCACCGTTTTTGTCAGTAAAATTCTTCCACAGATTTATCCAGTAAAGCTTGCAGACTTACCTTACTACAACTTTCTAGATATTAGAGCAGCACTGTGTTTAAGATTCAATACCCCCCAAAACTATGAGAAAATATTGCAACTTAAGTATTTAACACAACTTAAATATTTTTCTCAGTAGTGCATTACATTTTTGTTATAGAAACATTAAGTATTAAAGTCAATGCTTTTAACCTCAATGAACCCTACGTGATTAGTATTCTTTCTTTTTTTCTTTCTCTTTTTTTGCATCTCTAAGCACGATTCAAAAAGGTTTTTCGGGACAAGCTTCGAAAGAGAGAAACGACAAACCACATTTTGCGTACACAGGATCCAACACAAAAAACTTCCATCACGCAGTGCCTGAGTAAAAAAACAGATTTCCCACGTGTTAGTATGAATCACTATGTATATCTTCTCCCAATATGTATATGTTTTCTATGTCTAAGTAAAGTGGGCATTTAACTAAGGGTAAAAACAAGAATGTACCAACAACTTGTTGAATATTTATGCTACGAAAAAATGTAAAGATCACAATTGTAGAACATCTTTAGCTTAATACCATTGGTTCTGCAATATTTTTCAATACAACTCCCTCATTTCCCTTAAGAGAACTAGAAACTTGCCCTCTAACCATTCCCTATCCCTCCGACAGAAAGTTTGTTTAATGTAATGCACCTTCTCAACATTTTGGCTAAGTTGGGGAGAAATATTTTTATACTGCACATACCAGTAATAACTGCTCGCCTCACAGCTGCGGTAAATTTTACTTACTCTTGACGTCCCCTAAGCATCATTTTGTAGAGTTCGTAACAGTGTTGGGTATTAAGAAGTTTGACATTCTTATTACCTAGCTAGGAAAGGGTAGAATGTAATGAGAGAAACACTATTGATAATGTAAAATATAAGTATGAAATTCAGACTGCTTATCGGTATTGTGACTCGTAATGGATTAATGTTTGACCTACGCGCTGTTTACAACGAGTCTATTATTCACATTGTCACTAATCCTTTATTGTGGGCTGAAAACGAAGCTGAACGTGGCGATGAAATTTATAGGATTTCAACTTCAAAAAGGTACAACTTTCTTCGTCAAACTATGTGGAGATCAAAATTCAGTTTACCTTTTCTCCGTATTCTAATTATACTAATAACTAACTAATACTCTAATTAACTTTTATTACAAATAACGTCTTCACCTAAATGGATCAAGACACATGATAACCTTTTGGCAAATATACTTTTACTTTTAAAAATTACATACATAAGAGACTATCTACATGATACTGATTTTTCAGGATAAAAATAAATGGTGTTTTACATTTGCTTATTTGGACTAAAAGCTGTAAAAACTTGTATTTGTACATACAATTGTACATCAATTTGTAGAAGGTAACCCAACTAAGCAATTTAATAAACGTGAAGATGTAACTTCACTTTTACTAAGTGTGTGAGGTAACATCGTGACTATGGTTGGCAAGACTTAGGAGCGAGCTGTATGAGTCCGTAGCGATTACCAATGATTCTTGTTGCATTTGTTCTATGTCGTTTATAGCTTCGCTTATGGTCATCAACTCAGCGGTAAAAATTGAATTTATAGAGCTTATACTGCACTTCATTGCCTTGATCTCAATAATCCACAATATGATTTCTCAACTTTGTTTGTACTTGTTTGCACTAACTAAACAGTATTTTGGGGATATCATACATTTTATATATTTATAGAATAACACAGAATCCAGATATTTACGTATTATGGTACCTTCTTCTTAGTACTGTGCATTACTATATTCAATATTAATAATAACAGTGTTGTAGCCTATCTTAACTTTCTAGTGTCAATTTATTTGATATTTTAAAATCTTTATTAAATGCTTACTTTATGTAAATCACGTCTCATTTGAAAGCCTATAAGCCACAAGGCAAGCATTTACTAATGTGCCTCACGAAAATTTAAAGGAAATAATGCTAAAAAAAAAAAAAAGAAAGTCCGTCACGCAGGGACTGCGTAAACTAAGCAGATTTCCCTCGTGAAGTTTAATAATAGATAAATCTACATTCTGGTAACACACCTCCACTTTGAATATTAAGTGAATAAATACAAACGGTAATAAAAAAACTTTCCCTTCCAGGCCGGAAGCATCTGATTCGTAAGCAAACAGGTCTGCCAACCCGACTCTCACCGGAAAGAAAAACAATTACTGAAATATATCAGAATATAACTTATTAATTTGATTGAAAACTATTTACTACATCTAGTACTGTAATTTATAATGAATCAGAAGAATTTTTATCTCAATCAATCAGATTTAAGTAGTCCAAAAACGTAAGACGGGGGGTGGGGGAGGTTACCAGAACATATTTGCATGTATGTCTTTTAATAAAGGTACCTTGAAAATAATATTTGGTATTTAAGGTTCTAATTATATGGTTTATTACATAAACGAGTATTGGTAGTTTAACATGAGTAGAAGTAGGGGTTTGCTGATGGCTGAAAACTATAAAATCCAAATACCTTGGTTAATATTCATGATACAGAAACTATGTATTGAACAATATTAATAGATAATTTAATTTGAAATAAGATTGATTCTATATAATTTTCTGATCCGACCTATACTAACGGAGATATTTCGAATTTTCAAAATTCCCCCTTTAACCCCCCCCCTCCCAATGGTTCGATTTCAGCCATTAACGAACTTGATCTTCTTTTTTAGATGGAACGATTAAATATAGACTTTGGTAACGATAAAACAAAAATTGCGACCGCTAGAGCGTTAACAGACAAATTTATATATATATATATATATATATATATATATATATATATATATATATATATATATATTATAGGACCTCATTTTCTTCATCTCCGAGTAGGATCTATGGACATTTGAGGAAATTTGTCAAAACTCGCGTCATGAGTACGACCTTAATAGCTGACTATAAAACCTTCATTATTCAAGTAGCCATGTTAAGGGGGGGGGGATGACCATCCCTGGGGAGTAGGGGTAAAAGATCAGGTTGAAGTGAGTAGGGCATAGTGACGAGATCAGTGCAGAGGAAGTGGCAATCAGTAATGTAACTACTGTCTGGCCTGAATTACTTACGTCTACTGGCGACTGTGTTGCTCCGGAACACTAGGTCAACTTCATGGCCCCCTCAAATAGACTCAATTAAGCCACTCTCTAGCCATTAGCAGCATTTACAAGTAAATGTGTGACTCGCTAATTTTACTGTTCCTCGACAACTATCCTGAATCTAACGCGATTTTTCTTAACAAACCTCCACAATTGTATATTTAAACAAAGGTAAATTGATTAAATTTTTACGTGTTTGATTATGGTTTGTGGCCGTTTGAGATTTGACTTTACTTTCGACAATAACTTCGTATATTATTATTTAAATAAGAACAAGTGAATGAAATGTAATGCTATATATTAATAACCACAAACTTTAAACGTTCATCACATTTCTTTACTCTGATGGCATATATACACACGACATCACATCTCTTTCTCATCATAAAGATTTGAAAACAAAAAAAATTGTATATTATTACTTATTGATGGATCCAGAATTCTCATGATGAAATATTATTATTTTTTTATTAAGATACAGAATTATATAAAAATTCAGCTTTTCAAAATTAATATAGTTCAGGAACTGATTATTTTCTCTTACATTCACTGAATTTCCCAAATAATTCGTAATACTGAAATTCAAAAATTTTAATAACATTATATCACCTTCCACCTCTTGATTTTCTTGTCTTAGTTTCTCATTTGCTAAATATTTGTATTAGTACCTGGGCTTACTTATAATACTAGTGACTGATTCAGAAACGTTAAGCAAAACTCTGTTTGATGGTCGAAGAGCAAAAGAACAGTTAATATGTACAGAATTGAAGAGATTTGAAAAGACGAAACAATAATAATTCTAATAGCAATGACCTCTATAAGATGTAGCCGTTTTTTATACGTGTCTCCGTAGAGGGAGGTCAGTGTAAGATATAGTGCAGTTCTTAATGATGCCCTACGTCCAAGCTTTGAAATAGAAATTCAAGTATTTTGACCAGTCTTGGATTGTCTTTTGAGAAATCAAGATATTCCATGTAGCAAACATGAAACACCTCATCTTGGACAGTGATTTGTGAAAAATACTAGTGTAATGGTCGTCGAAGAATAAAAAAAATTATAATTTACATCACAATCAGCTATATCTTATCTATCATAAGCCATTAAAATAAATTAGAACCATGATCATTAGAATCTCGATATAAAGATGTATTCAAGGTTAGTTTTTGATCTAAACATGAGAAAGGGTGAGAAATTTCTTTAGTCGACTAATCAAAGAAATAGAATATTGACTCTGGAAATTACTAAGAAGAAGGATTTTAAAATAAAATTGGCACTCGCCGTCATTTCAAACAAGAAGGGGAAGGGACATTTCAATTTTATTTAATTATTTATTTTCTCTTTTATAAATAAACCCTTCTTCCCAATTTTGTTTATACATCAGACATGCTTGATATTGCAATGAAGTATGATTGAAAGCTCTTGTTTATATTATTAAATAACATTTTATAAATAGGAGCTTATTTCGATTAACTATGTAACATATGACTAGTTATGCCATAAACTATTCTTGGGGCTCAGGTTAGCCACATTAGTTAAAGCGTTGGTTTTAATATATGTACATTGAAACCTAGGGTTGTTATTCCTGAGAAACAGGACTTTTTTAAAGACGAACATATTAAAAAAATCCGTAGCCGATCCCTGGCTACAAATATACTAACGTTTACATAACACTTCGATTTTAATAAATATATATACTTTATAATATATGCTTAACTGTTATGACCATATTAGTTTTATTCATATGTTTTATAATATTTGCTTTATTTTGCTATTTCATCTTAGTAATAGGTATCTATAAATAAAACTGTCTTGAATTTTATGCATGATTCATATGAATTTAGTACCTACATATATCAAAATATCATGGCTAGAAAACATCCATTTTTATATCCTTTGGAGAAAGACACATGGGAATAATGTTGCTACACTATATTGACTTACTCGGGAAAATTTCCTAATAATATTGTACCACTCTAATTGCGAATTAACGATAATAATAGTTATTCTGTTAAGATAACGATAAGAACTGGTCCCTTTGCGTGTGTGTGCGCGCGCGCGTGTGTGTGTGAGTGTTTTTTAAAATAGGAAAAATCAATTATACCAACCATCTATCTCGACGAACCAAACAATATTGTCTCGATCGGTTGTATCATGGGCATGGATAATCTATTTGCTGAAAGAGTTGGCTTTATTTTAAACTCCATTTGGCCCCAAAAGTAGGAACTTTTGCCGGAACTATTAGTAAATTAGGTTAACATCATATATGTGACCGTAAGTTAGTAATAAGGATTAGCTGAGGCTAGAGAGGATTAAGGGATAATAACTATTAAGAGGATTTTAAGAGTAGCTCTCATGGGAGCATAGCTACATTCAAGATAATAACTTAAACTATTGTACAATATGGAATATAAATTATACAGATATGACAACAACTAGGGACGAACTTTAGTTTTTATCTTTCACAACTAAATATAGGTATAATGTATTTAAGAGAAAATAAGCAAATCAAAATTTGTTATTTAATCTTGGTTTAATTTTTATTAATGAAACAAAGAGCAGAGTTATCAATTGTAAAAACCATTTCATCAATATTTATGAATGATACGTGTGCAACTTCTACAAAGAACAAAAAATGATAATCACTTCCTGAACTTGAAGGGCCGCAAGTGCTTATTAATTCAAAAAAAGTTGAGATGAAGTAGCTATTTAATTGCCTCAAGATGCTGTGTAGGCACTTTGAACTCTTCCTCTTCACTATTGTCATACCTCTCGGTGGAGACCGTCGTCACTGGCTGATGGTTGAGTACAGCTGGCAAGCGCTTTCGATGCGATGGCATCATCTTCAAACCTGTTAATAGTTGTACTGAGTTGGTTGTCCGTCAGTCAGTGGGTTTTTATGCTCTGTTCACCGTATTAGTTGTTTACGTTTAGTCCAGATCTGTTTACTTACCACTAAGATCTGTCAAACGAGGGATGTTGATGTTCAGGTAAATTGTTCCTCTTCAATTAATTAGTTCTGAAATTATTCTCCATTTATAAATCTGAGAAAGAATCAATCTTAATTCATTATCCTTCATTCTACTTAAAATTTCGTAAACCTTATTTATTGTCCATCAGCCATCAATAATTAATATTGTCAATTCTGTCAGTCGAGGCTGATGGTCGAGAACACCTCGAAGATGTACATTAATTAAAAATACAGGTTATATATTTAAAGTATTATAAAAATATTTAACAAAATTATAATCATTCATCAGTATTGAATTGATTTAACTCATAAAATCTATAGATGGAACTTAAGGTAATTTTTTAATAATAATTATAGTAAATATAAATTCTAATATGATTGGTTCACTAACTTAATTTAGTCCAAGGGCTTAAATCCCCTTTCTAAACCCCCTCCCCCTGGTACGATTTCATCCATTAACGAACTTGATCTTTGTTTTTACATAAAACGACTAATTATCGAATTTGGTAACTATTAAACAATAGGATCGATGGTCATTTGAAGAAAAATTCCGAAAATCGCGTCATGAGTACGACCTCAATAGCTGATTTCCCCTTAGGGAAACCTGCTAAAATTTAAAATATCTACATTATTATGTGTCATACAGAAAAATATTCTACAATCAATATCGTCCTAAATTTAATTTTCTACACCAATTGTTTCATACCTATTTTATCTAACTCATACATTAACAGAATTTTTGTTTTGGCCTTTAGTAAATTCCCACTCCTACTCATTTAACTTTCAGTACCTCAGTAACTACATATCTTACGTTCAGCTTATTTTAATGCTTTTTTACACAAGGTTTTTTTACTGCGGGAGAAAAATATTATTGAAGATGAGATGAGATCAACAGAGTGTTATTCCTCCAGGAAGGAAATCTGCATAGTTTACGAAGTCTATGTATGACGGACTGTTTCAGTTTAGCTACTTGTTTGGGATCAAGATAATTTTTTTCGCATTATATAGCAGTAATGTTTTGATTTCACTGGATGGTATTAAATACCTGTGCAACCACTCTTCCTTCGGTTTTGTATTTGTATTTGAGAACTCATGAGTGGAAAAGTTTGGCAGTAGCTATGGGAGTGTCTCATTAATTAGGGGAAACTTGAGTAACAAGGCTACAAGAGTCTGCAACGGATGGCTTTGGAGTTCTATACTGGCAAGCTACAGTTCTACGGTCAGGTTCAAGTTAATTGGTTATGTGATAAAAGACGCCAGCCGAATATAATGTCATAGACTCATAATATTAGGGGGAGGGCAATCATGAATATGACATTTAAATCAACCATATCCTTCAAAAAGTGATACTCTTGTTTGTAAAAAGAAATATTAAGTTTAAGGACGCATTTAGAATCCACAAGAAAATTGGGGTTGTGACGTATATCTATAAAATTTGAAATGTCTCAGAAAGAAAAAATGTAGTATAGATATTCAAAGTAGGATAATAAGGATACAATGAGCGTTTATGAAGATTATAGAAAATACATTCTATTATTTTATACCGATTGTTGGAAATATTTCAGTACATTATTCGATTGTGAATAAAAACTTTCCCTATAATAAAAGGAGAAAGGGAAACACCATCTATGTCGTACTTAAGTATATAGTGTCATGTATAATGTCACATTATATTGTGAAATTCACCATTAAAAAAAATATACAATTCATCATTTGTGGTCCATACAAAATATATTTTTAATAATGTATGCTTTTTAATTATCAATACACATACTCAAGTTTACATCTGAAATCAATAAATTAAATTGGCCCATTTATAAAATTGGGTAAAACTATCCCATTTATGAGACATGTAAAACTGCTGGCTTATGTAGATTATTCAGCACTTCCCGTGAGAGAATCCAAAAAATATCAACTTCTATATGTGAGAGTTATACTCTTACGAATCTCACATACACACCATTATAAAATCTAGATTGGAAATGCGATTTTAATTTTTATGTGGTGATTTTTCCACTTTGCCACTAAATGTCTCTCTCAGTTATTAATAATTGGAAAGGCTAATTGTATTTTCTTACCAATAAGATTCGCCCCCTTTTAACCCTTTTCATCGCTGGGGAAGACTAATATACAAATGGAGACTAGCTTCCTGCTTAAGCCGTCTCATTTATTGGATACCTGCTAATATCCGATGGCTTCGATGCCATCTTGAGAACACTAGATTGCGCCACGATTGCTATTAGGAGCTATTGAGATTCTCTCAGAAAAGATAACATTATGAATGCCAATGAATGGGATCACGCTTTCTGAAGATTTGGACACGAAAGCGAGTAAAGTGGCACACTGAATTATTGATTATTAACGTCCACTTTTTGCAACTAAAGCTAATTGGGACGGGTTGTCTACAGGTTACCACCCTTTTCTATCCAGGGTAGGACTAAGAATTTTATTTATTTGAACTCGCCACTCAAGGTTTACCATGTGTGATTACAGTCAACGCTTTAACTCAATGGCTAACCTGAGCCCCAGTGGCACACTAGGGTCACAAAGGCTACCAACCAACACCTTTATATATATATATATATAAACAAATATATATATATATATATATATATATATATATATATATATATATAAACATAGCACGACCTAATTGTCCAATGAAAATGGCCGAAGGGCCATAACAAATTATCAGTTTATAAATAAACTAGACTAGAGCAAACTTACGGCTACTTTTAAATTAGGTAATACAAACTACGTAGAAAAAGAGGATGCAACTAGATAGGCACATCTCATCACTATTTTTATGAAATGCCATTTCTTAGCGCCGTGAGTTGATTCTCACCTGGGCAATAGAACTCATTTAATGGAATCTCGCTGTGTTTAGAAAAGTAACCTACTGATAACCCGCACTGACTAGCCTTAGTAGCACAAAGCGGACTTTAATAAATAAAATAACATTTGTTAGACATTTTATTGTTTTTCAGGTTGCCTTCTATTTCTTTTTTAAAACCAAACAAGCTAGTATTAGCAGATTTCCCTTAAGGGGAAATCCGCTATTGAGGACGTACTCATGACTTGATGTTCGAAAAATTTCTTCAAATGTCCATCGATCCTACCCAGGAGATGACGAAAATGAGGTCCGTTCAAAATTATATATATATATATATATATATATATATATATATATATATATATATATATATTTGTCTGTTAACACTCTAGCGGTCGCAATTTTTGTTTGATCGTAACGAAACTCGACATTTAACCGTTTTATGTAAAAACACAGATCAAGTTCGTTAATGGCTGAAATCGGACCAGAGAGAGGGGGGGGTTTAGAGGGGGGGATTTTCGAAAATTCGAAATAACTCTGTTACTATGTGTATGATCGAACAATTGTATAGAACCAATCTTATTGAAAATTAAATTTACTATAAATATTGTCATATACATTTATTCTCTATCTTGAATATAAACCGAGATATTTGCATTTTTATGAAGTTTGTGGTCGGGTATAGTTCGGATTAGGTCGGCCATTTCCGTCATTTCTCGGCTCAGGTGGAAGCTTCTTCTAACCTTACCTGTCGTTTCTAACCTTACCTTACCTTCTTTATTTTGTGAGATTTATGCAAATACGTTCTGTTCATCCGCCCCTCCCCCCTTCTTTAGTTCTTGGACTACTAAAATTTGAGTTATTAAAATATAAATTATTCTTACTATTCAGAAGCCGTTTCAGTTGGGAAGTTATTTTAATTAACTGAAAGATTTCTCATTACCGTTTGTATTTAATCACGGTGGTATTGTGTTACCAGTATGTAGATTTCTCTATTGTAAAACTTCACATGGGAAATCTGCTTAGTTTACGCAGCCCCTGCGTGACGGACTTTTTTAGCTTGAAGCTTACTAATGATAATTACAAAGTTCAGTTTTGTGTCAGTATTTATTTATACTATTTTCTATTAAATGTGTTGCTGAAGACATTGAAAATTAAGTCATGAAGTTCAATACTTTTTTTTTTGTAGTGCCTTCCTATTTAGTCTAAATACTAATATAAGACCTTAAAAGGTCTCTCTGTTATATAATTCATAGGATATTTATAGTGTTTTCATATCAGATATATAATATATTAGACTTTAACCCACAGTAACTGTGTGTCATTAAAACAATGAATATCAGTTACCTACCATAAAGCATTCAGGAAATTCTTCCATTTATTCAAGACATCTATTCTATGCATTATAATGCAATTAATATTAGCATATTTAAAACTTTTTAAGAACATTTTTATTTATTGGATGAAAATCGAAAATAAATGTATTTTTTTTAATCTTCATTTCTACCGATGTCTATTAATAATTGAGAAGTTAAGTTTCACCAGCCTCATGCATTCATTTTTAATTATTTAATATGAGATATTTTTTTCATCTAGTTCTCAGATGTTTGACTATCAACTATTTGGGTTTATCTATTATTTGAAAGGATTCGAAATCAAAATAGAAAAAAGAGATATAATACCCGAATACCCGGGTAAATTTATAAACATTTAACGTTTTTTTATTTTTATTTTTTTTTACATATAAATACGTGATTATGATGGATAAAAAAAATTCCCTCCTCCCTAGATGTAATAAAAGTCCGTCACGCAAGGGCTGCGTAAACTAAGCAGATTTCCCACGTGAAGTTTTACTCTCATCCGTTATCCGCCCCGATTTTATAAAAATGCAAATATCTTGGTTATTATTCAAGATAGAGAATAAATGCATGTACAAAATTTATAGTAAATGTAATTTGCAATAAGATTGATTCTATACAATTTTCCGATCCGACGTATAGTAACGGAAATATTTCGAATTTTAGAAAATCCTCCCCTCTAAACTCCCCCTCCCACTAGTCCGATTTCATCCATTAACGAACTTGATCTTTCTTTTTACATAAAACGACTAAATATCAAGTTTGTTAACGATCAAACAAAAATTGCGACCGCTAGAGCGGTAACAGACAAATATATATATATATATATATATATATATATATACAGTTTTGAACAGACCTCATTTTCGTCATCTACTAGGTAGGATCGATGGACATTTGAAGAAAAAATTCGAAAATTCCGTCATGAGTACAACCTCAATAGCTGATTTCCCTTAAGGGAAATCTGCTAAAATCCAGCGGGTGTATAAACAAAGCAGATTGACTTCTCAGTTATAATTTTATCTGAACATTAGATAAATAACTGGGTGATTAGTGATATAACAGTTTTAAAAGAAAATGAATGGGTAAGCGATCATTTGGGTTTACTAAAATAAATATATCCAATAACTTCCTTAATATTAGAATAATAATTTATAGGACAACCATTGTAGCATATGACTTTGATCAATTAATTTCACGCATTATCATAACACACTAACTAAAATGTAAAATATTTGTTGTTTTATCTTTTTTTTAAAAAATATTACAATTTGTTATAATTCGTAGTAATCTAATTTCAATGCAGTTGTCGCAATGAGCGCGCTAATGAAACCTGACCCACCTTCAATCTTGCCTGAATCTTGATTAAAGATTAACGGTCTCCCAACTTTCTAGAGTAATTTTTAATGAGTTGTGGGTCTCCCAGGGCCTGCCATATCTTCTGATTTACTAATTAGTATAGACTGTGATTGTTGAGCACTTCTTCTGAGATTGGAGTTACCCATTTTCTTTTGAAGGGTTTCGAATCTTCAACGAATATCAAAAGTCCGTCACGCAAGGACTGCGTAAACTAAGCAGATTTCCCTCGTGATGTTTAACAATAGATAAATCTACATACCTGTAACACAACACCACCGCGAATATTAAGTGAATAAATACAAACGATAATAAGAAACCTCCAGACGGGAAGCACCTGAAACGTAAGCAAACAGGTGAGCCACACACACACAGGAAAGAAAAACAATTACTAAAATATATCATAATATAACATATTAATTTTATTGAAAGCTATTTACTATATCTAGTCCTGTAATTTTTAATGGATCAGAATAATTTTTATCTCAATCAATCAAATTTTAGTAGTCCATGAACTTACGAAGGGGGGGGTCACCATAACATATTTGCATTTATCACGTATAATAAAGGTTTCTTGAAAACAAATTATGGTATTTAATCTTCGAATAATGTGGTTCATTACATAACAGAGTATTGTTTATGTAACATATGTAGAAATGGGGGCTTCCTGAATGCTGAAAAATGCTACTATCTGTGTTAATATTCAAGATAGAGAATAAATGTATATAGAAATATTTATAGTAAATTTAATTTTCAATAAGATTGGTTCTATACAAATTTTTCATCCAACGTATAGTAACGGAGATATTTCGAATTTTCGAAAATCCCCCTCTAAACCCACTCCCACTGGTCCGAATTCAGCGATTAACGAACTTGATCTGACTTTTTACATACAACGTTTAAATATCGAGTTTGGTAATGATCAAACAAAAATAGAGCGTTAACAGACATATCTCATATAAGCTATATATATAATTTTGGACCTCATTTTCGACATCTCCTGGGTAGGGTCGATGGACATTTGAAGAAATGTTTCGAAAATCGCGTCATGAGTACGACCTCAATAGCTGATTTCCCTTAAGGGAAATCTGCTAAAAGAATGCTCAATTGAACATAGCGCTATTTCATAGCAAGGCAGGCCTCAATACCCTACAGAAGGATTGTTTATTACTGGCTGGTTAATCGTGGAAGATAGTTGCGAACCAATGGAAGCCTTGCTTATTTAGCACTTGGTGATGTGGCTGTGCTCTGTGCCGAACTCGTACGAGCGTTTCCTCCTCGCGAGGAGTTGATGAAGCACTAAAATGAATGATAACAACAAGCAGCTCCCTAAAGTTGGTGAGTCAATAACACAGTGCTGACAAGAGAGGCTGAGGCGTGGAGAGCTGTGGCTCTCAACTTAATGATATAATCAGGATACAAGACCCACTGTACTCCCCCACTGCCCTACTAGCATCACCATTTCCGTTCCAAATGAGATCATCTCTCAATGCAACCACCTTACAGCTCTTCACACAAATGCCATTAATTACTAATTATATACCTAAAATGAAAATGGCGGAAGGTCAGATGACGAAGGAACAGAAATAACTCACTATTTATTCATTTCACTCCTCCTCATAAAACACAGGCACATGGGGAGCGATTCAACGTTTCCAACAAGACCATTTCATCAAAACTGATCGGTGCAGACTTATAGGTATAAACCAGGTAATTATAATTGATACAGGTTTTAAAAAAATAATTGTAGAAGTACATATGTTTACATCGTCATTCTGGTTATTTAAATTATTTATGTATAAACCTATATTAAAATGTGTAATAAATCAATTTAAAAAAATATAGTGTAAAATTCTATTTTAACTCGAATATGCTTTTCCTTATATCGAAAAGACAGGAAGAGTAAGACCCGGTTAATTACTGGATTCCCAGATATTTTAGAGTGTACACACTCCCAACAAAGAAGAGAATAGAGAGACCAGAAACACAATGGGATACATAGATGAGGTGGAGTAACTTGGAGAAGGGTTACAGAAAGTTAAGAAAGGTCTGAATGGAAGAGATTTGTTAGCACACATTATCTGCTCTGGCTGCAAAATTAGGTTGAGCAAAATATTAACGGATTCAAATCTTAAAGCTAGCTTATTATATGCTGAGGATACCTTTAAGTGATAATATTTAGTTATTATTATTATCATTTTAACCAAACAACAACGGCAATTATATAAAATAAGTATAGGATCAGGATAAATAAAAGGTTTTCACTCAACCAATATTTCCTATCATTTTAAAAATGGCTGCTTTCTTGTCTTTATATACAATATATTCTTCTTAATATACTCAGTATTTCAAATTATCAAATGCTGACAGAGTTCTTACAGTCTATTACGGGTTACAATGATTCTCCGTTGTTAATGTATAAGAAATAGAATAATTTATATAGATTATTTATATACGTTTTAGTATATGGATCGTATTGTTTTGAAGTGACCAACATTGTAAATAGGAAGAGTAGCTTTTGACAAAGAGGTATTTGGATATGAAACATTTAGAATAAAATAAATAGATAAGTGAAAGCAATTAATGTGTTTTTGACATATGATATTCCGCCAGTTTTATTTTTAATGATTTATTGATTTGTGGTCACATTTTGGTGCCACTTAATATGTCACATTATCCATAAGCTATGCTAGTTTTTTTTTTAATCAGTGTGTATAGAATGTTGTAAAAGAGTTACACCAAGAGTATTTATAACTTCTTAATTATTGCTTCTGCAACCTAATATTAAATTGTTAAGAAGAATGATAGTAGCTCAGCTACCGACAATGGACTGGGTGGAAGAAGCTCAGTGTTCATTCTGCGGTGAAATATAGTCGAGACAATACACAGCTGGTGGGGGAAGCCCGGAAAGTTTGGAGTATTTAATCTACTTAGTTAGATAGTGAATTTGTGGGTTTACTGAAAACAGAGAGAGGTTAACATTAATTTATCGAGTTTTCTAGGAATTTGTTTTATTTTATTTGAATTTGAGTATGTGTAATTTATTAAAATACTTAGTATAACATTTCATTTTAACTGCAAGAGTTACTGTGCGTACTTGTAGTAAATTGTGTCAGTGGTTAAGAGTTCATGTGTAGTGTACTGAATTATGTTTCTTATAAGAAGGATGTTGGAGTGCTTATTAGACCACCCATTAATGATGACGTTAAGAAAGTTATGCCATTTGATTGAGAGGCACAAAATAAACAAATCTTCTAAAAATAAAATAATTCTCCTGATCCTGGTGGTATTCAATCGAAACTGTAAAAACTTGCAGGCGATATGGATATTTTGACTAAAAAAAAATTACTTGTAGAATGCGGAGGAGCAGTCATTGACCCAATTCAAAAAATAATTCAATAGATTACTATTGATGAACGACACCTTTTCCCCACAGCTTATAAGATGCTGCCTGTGATTTACAGTATTGTATTCTGGGTGAGCATCTGAGTGGTGAAGGATGCTTGTTAACAATGAGCATACCTTTGGAATGAAGAAGATTAGAGAAACATAAAAGTATTATATTGTTTAGCACCTCTTTATTGATTTCCGACACGCAATGGCTGCGTAAACTAAGCAGATTTCCCTCGTGAGGATTAATTATAGATAAAGAAATACTGCTTCAGAATAGAGAGTCAAACAGTTAAGGGAACGGCCCGAACTAGCTTCTGACGGAAACTCACGACTAGACACGAAGTTAGCCGATCTCATCTCAGAAGCTGAAAACAGAAAAATGCAAATATCTCGGTTAATATTCAAGATAGAGAATAAATGTATATAACAATATTTATAGTAAATTTAATGTGCAATAAGATTGATTCTATACAATTTTTCGATCCGATGCATAATAACGGAGATATTTCGAAAATCCCCCCTCTAAACCCCCCTCCCACTGGTCCGATTTCAGCCGTTAACGAACTTGATCTTCCTTTTTACATAAAACGATTAAATACAGAGTTTGGTGACGATTAAACAAAAATTGCGACCGCTAGAGCGTTAACAGACAAATATATATATATATATAAAATTTTGAACGGACCTCATTTTCGTCGTCTCCTGGGTAGGATCGATGGGCATTTGAAGAAATTTTTCGAAAATCGCGTCATAAGTACGACCTCAATAGCTGATTTCCCTTAGAAAAAGATTTTTATGGAACCTTTATTGTATTTCATGAAAAACTCTGTAAATTATGATCTATGACACTCTTGAATCAGGTTACGAGATCTTTTACCCATGTCCTTGTCTTCACTGTAATGCCTGGAAATCTGCTTAGTTTACGCAGCCCCCGCGTGACGGACTTTTCTGTTAATATGGCTGAGGGAATGAGAGCTGTAGTCTTGTTTACATATTTTTAATTCCGAGAAATGTATTGGAAGCTCAGTTTACGATTTTCCTTTTAAGCCATAAATATCTTTTAAGATGACATATCATTCCTTTTGGCATAGCATTGAGTGAGAAGGCGAAGCGTTGTAAGACTGTGATCAGAACGAGAACAACGTTTTCATTGAGGCTACCGCTGGAGATATCACTCGAGCTAAATGTTACAACCGGACTATGACTGTGTTCCTATGGCGGCTTCTATCTACTATCTAATGGTTATAGGTTCTTGCCCTACTTTAGACCTGCTCTCATCTCTAATAGTAAATGTGATACAATAAAATTTACCACAGGCATTATTAAATTACACTTATCAAGACTTGGAATTGGACTTGGCAGAAAGGTCAATAAAACTCTCTCTCTCTCTCTCTCTCTCTCTCTCTCTCTCTCTCTCTCTCTCTCTCTCTCTCTCTCTCTCTCTCTCCGCTCTCTCTTTCTCAATACAACTCCAACAGACAGAAAAAGCTCTGAAACACTACGTCATCTTTTAAAGAGGAAAAGAGGGTTGAAAACTCAAGTATATCTAAGCACGAGGGAGCTGTTTCATCGGTTATAGGGGGATGTAATGAACAATGCAAACTTCAAGGAAGGCAGACATTTTTCTGCCTAGGCGAGCAAAGATATCCTGTCAGAAACGGCGATCGGCTCAAGGATTTGTGGATCCAGAGATACGATACATTCCTTGACCGGTCGGAGCTCGCCCGCCCAATCTGATGAAGCACAATATTGAGACAATTTTAAGATTTGAGTTAGCGGATTGCTGAAATATGGCCATAAAAAGGCTAATTGATTTTCGGCATATGAATAAAACATAAAATGCCAGCTGAACAAACCAACTCATGCAAATAAAAAAATAGCTTTTCAAGGCTGAGAACATTGTGTGTGAGAGATGTGGATGGAGGGGGATGAAAATATACTGGATGGCATTCCCATAGAACAATCGACCTCAAGGCATCTGCAATTTCTTAGTAGATTACTTAACAAAGTATACGAATATGATTAGTTTTTGATTGAATTAAATGCAGGGCGTAAAATTGTTACCGGCATTGCAAACAGTGTGGATACTTAGAAATAGCAAGTTTGTCAAATTGATCTGGATACCTCTGGAAGGGACTTTTTGTAATGTGAATTAGAAGATCCTATCCCTGGACCGGATGTCATAAGTCCAGAGCTCCTACAAAAGCTGTTGCGCCTGTTACATAGTTAATAAAATGATAATATCAGCAGTAGGGTCAATATTTATTTTGGGGGTTCAAGTTAGCCTTGTGAAATAATGCGTTGGCGTTAATTTCACAAGGTAACCATAGAGTGGTCAGTTAAATTCCCACCTGGTCAATATGAATTTATGTAGTGACGAACTCATTGTTATTATTATTATTATTATAAATCGTTGACCTTTATCTCACATGTCAAACATAGAGTGGCGAGTTCGATTCTCGCCTGGGCAAAGGAAATTATTTAGTGACAAAATTCAATAAATAACATCCTAAAATCCCACCCTGGCTAGAAAAGCGTGGTAACCTGTAGATAACCCGTCCCAATTAGCCTAAGTTGCAAAAAGTGGACGTTAATAAATAATAATAATATTATTTATTATCGCCTATTTTTTGCTACTAAGGCTAATTGGGAAGGTTACCACCATTTTCTCGCCAGGGTGGGGCTAAGAAAATTATTTAGTTAGCCAGTCACTAAATAAATTCTTATTCTCCAGGCGGGAATCAAATTCGTCTCTTTAGGTTTGCTATCTGAGCTTAAGGACAACGCTTTAGCTCATATGGCTAACCTAAGCCCCGAAACCATCAAATAAAATCCTTAGAGCTACATTGGCTAGAAACGGATGGCAATTTATTGACAACCCGTTCCAATTAGCTGCAGTAGTAGAGATCGGACGTTAATAAATAGCATAACATTTATTTTATGCGTAAAATTATGTTTGAAATTAAAAACATCTTAAAGGAATAAAAAAAGACACTGAGAATAAAAAAACAAACATATTTTCTAAAAATGCACAGAACCAAATCAATTAGAGCAAAATAAAAATATAACGGGGGTATTTAGCGATGTAAAGAACAAATAAATGAAATTATTTATTAACGTCCACTTTTTGCTTCTTAGGCTAATTGGGACGGGTTATCTACAGGTTACCACCCTTTTCTAGCCAGGGTGGGACTTAGAAGTTCATTTAATGAATTCCGTCACTAAATAAAGCAAATAAATTAAGATAAAGTTTTAGCAATAAAAGTATGTCATACGTGAAAACACTAAAGTAATTTATAAAACACAATAGTACCCTAAACAAAATACATTTGCAAAAGTATTTAATAACAGTTAATATTCTCAACATTCTTTCAATTAGTTAGGGTTTGGATACGGGCTCCCACGTTCTTCTTTGTTCAAATAATCGATATTATATTAAGTTAATTTAACATATAGGAATCACTGAAATGGATTTGAAATTCCTATTATTGGCCTTACTTAGCTATTCTGCCCGCCTGCGTAATTCACAAACTTACTAACTTCCATGGCAAAGCGAGTGAGCAACTCCTTTTTATCAGACTACTTCTTACACTCACACTAACAAATTTCCAAAAGGGCAACCAAACAATTTTCCAAGTTTTAACCAATTATGCAAATAAAAAAATCAAACAGTAGTTACTGATTTCTGAAATATTACTTCAAATTTCAGTTCTACATTGGAGAAGTAAAAAGAATCTTTTAGGCCAATAGGCCATTTATAATCGGAAAACAACATTCTCAAAGAAACATCAGCTTGCTAAAAACCTACAACTTTCAGATCAAGCAAATATTTACTTTATTCAAATTAATAGCGCTTGTGTTTCTACAGAAACACCTAAACAATCTGCCAATTGTAACTTACACAACATGGAATTCTCTAATTTACGAGGAGGTTATTAAAAACGTGAAGTTATTTTCAGTTATCCCAATTATGTATCTAAAATCACAGGCTAGCAGTTAGCTATTGGAATCGAAGCGCTCAGAATCAGAAGTTGTTACTAAGTCAGATAAAAGTGATGCCTAATTTGACGTCCTTCAATTGCTGTTTAAGCCCTCTGATATAATTTATAAGAAAAAGGACAAATATTGAGTGCAAGTGAACTTAGGAAAAATCGTCCATTTTGCCTCATAAAAATGATATTTTTTTTTTGTTTTAGGTTGGGGTTCTATCTGTTCCCCCGGTGCCCACTCAGTGTCGTGAGGAAATTTAGTAGATACTTGAATTAAGAAGTAGCGACCTACGGTGTGTAGTGCCCCAACAATGCGTCCAGGAATATGTCAAGCTGGCCACTTGACCTCCCACCAAAGCCGTATGTTAGGCCTTCACCCATCCTGGGTTGTTGATCCAAAGGGTTTTAAAATTTTAAAAATATATAAAGGGTACTTACAAGAACATTCCCCAAGCTCCCACTTTAATATTTATTATTTATTATATGATGATTTATTTATAATAATATTATACTTACTGAAGGTTGAAAACTAAAAATATCCAGAAATCTGGATTAATATTCATAACAGAGAAAATATCTGCACTACAACATTGATAGGTAACTAAATTCAAATTACTTCTAAATTTCCTCTTAAACTCCCCCTCCCCTCAGTTCTATTTCAGCCATTTTATATATATATATATATATATATATATATATATATATATATATATATATATATACATACATAAATGAGCATGTTTGTGAATATGTTTCAGGACCTAGTAGCCATTGTTGTTGGATTTCGTAGACGCATTTGTCAATTATGATGACATATCAGGTCTAATTACTCGGAGTTTTCAAATAACTTATGACTTCCCAAACATGAAAATTAAGTATTTAATAAAGATTATTTAATGACATAGGTCCTTCTTACAGCCGACATATTTGAATCTTAAAGCAGGAAATTTTATTAGAGATGCGAGGCCCACTTGATCACTAACATCGGACCTTATCTGTAGGCCTATTCATAGATGGATATATGTTTTCTTCTGGCCCTAGCAGTTTTGTATGATTTACTAATGTTTCTGGGTAGGGTAAAAATACCAATCCTCTTAGCTACCCATTGCTCTCCATTTGTCAATTCATCTTCAGACAGCGATGGAAAACAGTTTTAATGGAAGTAGGCTAAATCGAACACACACACACACACACACACACACATATATAAATCTCTAGGTTTTTCTGATTATCTTTTTATATGTGGGGGATACATTTTTTTAAATTTGCATTTGAGACCACTATAAAAACAATGGTATCAAAATTGAAAATCTTGTTTCTGTCTGTCCATCTGTCAAAACCGCCCAAACGATTTCTGTGGGTTTTTATATTTGTGAGCCAGGCTAGGATATATGAGAATTAGAATTTTCAACTAGGAGTGAGGGTTTACTTCGAGTTAAAAAATCTTATTCGTTATTATTGATTATAGAACAAAGTCTGATTATGAAGATGAACCTCTTGGAACTGACATGTATAATATATGCATTGGCTTTTAATAATTTAAATATGTTTTGGAGCAAAAGTAATTGAAAAAATTTTAAGTATTTAATTTTATATTATAAATATAAATGCAACTTTTTAGATAAATTAACGGTAAACCTAGAATTGTGGGTTTGATTCCTGGTACTGGATAATTATTTAGTAGTGAAATAATTAAATAAGATGCTTAGTCTCATTCTGGCTAAAAAAAATGTAGTGGCCTGTAGCATAAAGTAGTCTTTCATAAATAAAATAAATGAAGTGTATGTAATATTGAATTTTCAAGTTCAAATGTAAAAAAAAAAGTTGTTTGCTGACAAACAAAATTAGCTCTACACGACTATTTTAATAATACCAGAGGATGTCCGAAGGCACAACAGGCATTTATGTCTTACGAAGCAACAAATGACTCTCAATATTTAATTTTCAAATTGTCTGTGAAGTATTTCCACCCTTAATCAAGTTTCAGACCGTTAACAGAACATTAGTCTGTTGTACTGCAAGCTGGTTCGCAATGCCCTAATCAAGTAGGGTAATAGTTGGACGTTCATAGAACAACGAATTTTCCAACCAAACCCTACAATTCAAGTTTAAATGTAACTTGGTTAGAATTTAAACTATTATTTGAATAAGGCGGTTCAGAATCGGCATTAGCTTCTATTTCTAATTCTTATCATCCACGTGTTTTCATTTTCATTAAACATGTCAGTGGGACGACATGAAGTAACCAATTATGTTTGTAGGTGTGTATTGCATGCATTTGAATTCTAACAGTATGGAATCACTCAAGGAGACAACAAAAAGATAAACATTTTTTCTGACGAACGCCCTTCTTTATTTCCTTACTATAATTTTTGACTCTTTTACAGTTTATTAATTTATGGACGTAAACAATTCGAGAAGTGTTACCTGTTTTGTTTTTTCCACATTACTAAATAAGGTATTCCCCTTATTAAATTGCATTAGCCCTCGCTATTTAACAAATTCCTAACCCTGTTGCATGCCACCATATTGCCAAGGCTAATAAGCAATCCCTTTAAAAGGTACAATATTCGATGCACCTTGTTTTTTCCAAACTAAACCCCCCTACCATTTAAATTTTAATGACGGGAGAGACTGTCTGGGTCTAATTAAACCAATTTTACTCTGTAGTCTGTCTATTTTAAGGAACTGCCTATTTAAAACTTGGGATTCGCTGGAGTGTGAAGTTATTTATAACTCACCCAACTATGTTGCAATTTGGCTGGCAGCGGCAGGTGGAAATGCTACACGTGCATTTCGTTCTTACTAACATATTAATTGAGCCCACGGGCCTAGGAAGAAAAAGACATTGAAAAGGGCCCATTTTTTAAGTATTGCTTTTGACACTAGCTGCAATCTTGATTTTTTGACTAGCTTATTCGCAGTTTAAAAAGCTGTATTGATAATGGAGAAACTAGACTAGTTTTAGCAACGTGCAGCATTGTCACAGAAATTGTCGTATACCTGTCATTATTATGTCCTCTATAATTATTATTATTCTTAAAGAGTATCCTTAAATGAATCACCATAGTATCCTTAAAAAACTTCGAATCACTCAACAGACAATAAATCTCCATCTCGTAAATGCTCTGTATATTCATTTATATTGAAGATCCCATGTTTTGTAACTAATGCTATAAACATATCAAAAACATTAAAATTATACATGATAATTATAATATTTTTTGACAATTTTATTACTTCAGGTCAACTTTTAAGCCTCACTGCTTCTATTATGTAAGCATACAGCTCACCAGTTGCCATGGTGATATATCATCGGAAATATTGTTATTCCACTAACTGTCAGTAAGTTGGCTCCTTGTCTGCAAGTAAATTTATACTCTATACCATAGTGGCACAAATCGCCTACTCACACTCTAAGCCTTGTTGCAGTCACATTTATTTTGATGTCATTCAGAACTGATTTTTAAAAACACCCGTTGTTTTATACCGCATTATTAAGTACAGGTTGTCACTGTTTTTGAAATCAAGGATTTAAACGTTTTGGCTTTTTTATGAAATCAATTTCCAATCTAATGTCATTGACTTTTTAGGCTTACGCCTATCATTCGTCAGTACTGTTCGATATGGCTACTCCATCTCGAATAGGCATTTCTAGTTAAATTATAGGCAAATGAAAATACCACAAATGAAAGTAATGAAGACATTACCTAAAATAAAGACATTCGGTTTTAATTGAATAGCACATACAAGTTTCAATAGGACTTATTGCTAGATTATGACACCTGCATAAAGAACTAACCATATGATAATCAGGAGTCAGCTCTGCAGGGTAACATGAGGTGTTGTTCAAGCTATTTGTGATTATGCTCTTGTTTGGCTTTAGAGTTTTAAAGTATTATTATTCTTTAACACACACACACACACACCCACACATATATATATATATATATATATATATATATATATATATATATATATGTGTGTGTGTGTGTGTGTGTGTGTGTGTGTGTGTGTAAAGTGATATCCTTATAAAGCATTAAAATCATCCTTATCAGCAAAAAGTTAAATTATCGTCCATGAAATCCAGCTATGACTAAACGGGATGTGTTATCTGCAGGTGCTAACTCTTTTCTAGTCTTATTTAGTGTCAACTAAGACTAAAAAAAAAAAAATGTTCTGTCCTAGACACGTCATTGGGGTTTTTTCGTGCGTATTAGCAGAACTCCCGGAATATATATATATATATATATATATATATATATATATATATATATATATATATATATATATATATACTAGCTCAGATACCCGGCTTCGCCCGGAAATTGATTTGAGGCTGAATGGTGATGGTATTTTTTTGGCAAGGCTTTACTTTGCACAATATTTTGACATTTACCCGTCCCAGTGTTTAGGGTTAATACCCGTTGTTGGCATTTATAAATAATAAAATTAATTTTTTATGTAAGTCTTCACTGTCCTCCAAATTGTCATATTTCCCGTCTCCTGTGCATTATGCATAGATTTCATCTATTATGGACAAAATATTAACATTGATTTGACTTAATTTTTCCAACCGAGGTACCTGATGGTTCAAATAGGAATGAATTGTTGAGCATACCAATATGTCTACGCAAATTTCTTGCTCCACTCATTGTTCCTGGAGAAATGTATAAAAAAAAAAAAAGTTAATCTAAATAACAAAGTAAACAACTTTTGTTATGTGCATGTTGCTGCGTGACGGACTTTATATTCCGAAATTAGGCTCAGATTGTTTCTATCACGTCTAGTTTCCTTAAGGCGACCGGATTAAATGGGGGTTCAAGGGAGGGTTTCAGCAAATACATCGTGAATTAAGAATATGTGTACTATAATAATCGGATTTCCTTTACACACGTCGAAATTAGTGCCACTGAAGTTTACCAAGAGGTTGTACTCTTTCGGTGAACTTGAATTTAGAATTAGTCGTTAAATTTAATTAATTATATCCCTGTCCCTTAAATGTTACTTAATAAAATAACGTGAGATAATAATTTAGTTCTTAAAACAATCATCATTTTTATGAAAGTAATTAGCGAATATTCAGTTGTAAAATTGTATATTTAATAAAATGAGTGGGTCAGAGGACATATACATTAAATGAAATATAAAATATAAACAACTATGAGTCATGACGTTTTGAAAATACGGAAGTCCGCCTCGCAAGAGCTACGTAATTGACAGAATTTCTAAAGTCCCTAGAATTTAGGGAATATATTTCAGTTCCAAGTGATATTAGTGTCTAAGTTCTGAGATCGTGCCGTAAAAATACATGTCTGCCTTGAGATTTTGGTCTCATAGCAAACGAAAAAAAAAAAAAGCTTATTTCTCCTGAAAAGTTTTTCTTACGAAGCAGTACAGTAGTAGTGAATTAAGTTTGTAAGAAGATTAATTGTATAACATTTTTAGATGCCACTCTCAATGTCGGGAATATTTTGGGCTGATTCTGGACTCCTATCTTGCAGGATAGAAGTTGATTTTTATTTATTAAAATTCACTTTGTGATACTATGGCTAATTGGGACGCGTTATCTACAGGTTAGCACCCTTTCCTAGCCAAGGTTGGGCTATGTATTTTATTTAATGAGCTCAAAACTAAATAAATTCCAATTGGCTAGGCAAGAATCTAACTCAAGACTTTAGGTTTGCCAAGTGAGATTAAAACCAATGCCTTAACTCTCATGGCTAACCTGATTCCTGATAAAAATTGAAATATAGTGTGGTTTGTATATCTCAAAACCTTCGAACTCTGAAGAACGAGCAAACTGTCTCTCTCCTCCCCCCCCCCTTCTCTCTCCCTCTCTCCCTCACTCTTTCACTCTCTCGCTCTCCTTCTCACTCTCTCTCTCTCTCTCTCTCTCTCTCTCTCTCTCTCACACACACACACACACACACACACACTCAGTGGGAAGACGCTTCCAACTTCCAAACACCACATTTTAGCGTATTTCTGAAGAAAATGTTTAAAAAATAAACTTTTAAAAACTTATTAACTAATATGAAAAAAGTTTTGAGATATAATATTTGTTGATAAACTGACCCAGTTATTAAATAAGTAACCCCCTCCCTGTTATCCGCGCCCCCTTGGCTTACTGTATTTGCAAGAGGCTGGAGAACTTAGTATATAAGATAGGGGTGAGAGGATGTTGTGAGGTTAGTAAGGGAGATGGTGGAGAGTTTAGGATTAGGAGGGTAGCAAAGATAGCAGATCTAGCTCTCCAGTATGGGTCAAGTGGCAGAAATGCCACGCTCAGCGGAACCCACTCTCCCACCCTCTCTTGCCTTTCCACGTTGTCATCTTCATTTTCTCATTTATTATGTCTGTTGCTAATTACGCTTTCATTTATCCCCTCCTAATGCTTCAGTAGAAAACACAGGGCAAAGGATTTACGGCTAAAAAAGTTGACCCACGTTGCAGCAAACTCTTACTCCATTAAATGGTCCTGCAGGACTCTACCACTTTTGATATTTTAATGTTTAGAGCAAATAATATCTGTTGGAGAACCTACAATTATAAAATTCTCTCTATATTTTAAGGGAGTAGTAAAATATATGTTGTTTGCCGACCACTTGTAACTGCTCTATATGTGGAGGTTGTGAGTGGAAAAAGAAAGATTTGATAATGTCCCCGTTTTTAGCAGATTTTCCTTAAGGGAATTCAGCTATTGAGGTCGTACTCATGACGCGATTTTCGAAAAATATCTTCAAATGACCATCGATCCTACCCAGAAGATGACGAAAATGAGGTCCGTTCAATATTATATATATGTATATATATATATATATATATATATATATATATATATATATATATATATATATATATATCTATATATACATACATACATATGTCTGTTAACGCTCTAGCGGTCGCAATTTTTGTTTGATCGTTACGAAACTCGATATTTAACCGTTTTATGTATAAAGACAGATTAAGTTCATTAATGGCTGAAATCGGACTAGAGGGAGGGGGGGTTTAGAGGGGGGATTTTCGGAAATTCGAAATATCTCCGTTATTATGCATCGGATCGAAATATTGTATAGAACCAATCTTATTGCAAATTAAATTTAATATAAATATTGTTATATACATTTATTCTCTATCTTGAATATTAACCGAGATATTTGCATTTTTATGAAGTCTTGAGACATGTGGTCGGGTATAGTTCGGATTAGGTCGGCCGTTTTCGTAACTACTCGGCTCAGGTGGAGGAAGCTTCTTCTAACCTTACCTGTCGTTTCTAACCTTACCTTACCTTCGTTACTTTGTGAGATTTATGCAAAGACGTTCTGTTCATCCGCCCCCCCCTTCTTTAGTTCTTGGACTACTAAAATTTGAGTTATTAAAATATAAATTATTCTTACAATTCAGAAGCCGTTTCAGTTGGGAATTTATTTTATTAACTGATAGATTTCTCATTACCGTTTGTATTTAATCACGGTGGTGTTGTGTTACCAGTATGCAGATTTCTCTATTGTAAAACTTCACATGCTAAATCTGCTTAGTTTACTCAGCTCCTGCGTGACGGACTTTTATTATGAATAGGATCCAAAACTCTTATAGAATTTAGTTTGTAAGTTTTTTTTTTTCTTTTTAATTATATAAAAAGGTTCTTCATATTTTCATATAGGGATGGGGGGGGGGACCATTTCTTTAACCTGAAATGGTTATCGTAAAACTTGATATTATTGAACATATTTTTAAATAATAAAGCGTTTGGGTTGGTTATATTTCTTCACCGATTTTATCATTCGTCTAATCTTACAAATGGCGAAATAAAATTCAAACTTTTTGGTTTAAATAGATAGTATTATAATACATACTACAAAATATGCATACCATACGGGATGCGTTTTAAGCGAGGAGCTATAATAAATTGTATTAATTATAATTAATTTTATTATCAGGTTAATCTAAACTATATATATCAATAATAATAACTTCATCCATAGATATCACAGCTGGTATAATGACGAAAGTTAATCAAATAAATGTGTTATTACTAATTTATTAACCTCCACTATGTCCTTCTAAGCCTGATTGGACCGGGTTATCTACAGGCTACCATTCTTTTCTAGCCAGCGTATATTATATATATATATATATATATATATATATATCTATATATATATAAAATTGTAACCTCTGTCTGTACATTGATTTTTTTCTCGAAATTTCTCGATAACTTTTCGTTTCACATGTCATAGACACCATAACTGCATTTTGTTTCTTTGGTGTGTGTTTGTTTGTTTGTTTGTTACCTTTTCATGCATAAACGGCAGAACCGAATTTTATAAAACTTCCTATGTATATTACTACTAACCCAACTTAGACTTTAGGCTATATTAATTTTCTCTGAGATGAACAGGAGTGGGGGTTATAAGGGAGGCCTGAATTTATTTATTTATAGTGGGAGTCAACAATTTTATTTGGGACAAAAGAATCAACCGAACTAAATAAAACTCGGTACGTGTATTAAGACTAACGCCTTCATTGCAACAAGCCATACCAACATTTCTAGGGACGGACAGGAGTGGGGGTTGTAAGGGAGGTCTGAAATAAAAAATAGCGGTATTTCGTTTTCTATTGGGGTTTCTGCAAATATGCACATGACAAAAGTTGTTTATTTTGTTATTTCAAGTAACTTTTGTTATATTCTCTTTTGTTTTATAACAATGTATAAACGAGATATACACAATAAACTAAAGCGGGAGCCAACTATTTTATTGGGCACTAACGATTGAACCGAACTTAACAAAACTCGGTATGTGAATTAGCATTAATTCTCCCAATACTATAAACTATATTAAAATTTTTTAGGTTCAGACGGGAGTGGGGGTAATAAGGGAGGCCTGCAATAAAAATTCGCGATATTTCATCTTCTACTTATTTTTCGGCAATCATGCACATAACAAAAGCTTTTTATTTTTCATTATATTATATTTTATTATATAATTAGATTAATTTTTGATTTATAATTTTTTTTTTTGTAAAATAAGGTATGAAGCAAGTAATTTGTGTAGAAATATTGATATCCTCAAAAATTCATTCCAATATGAACTACCCGGTACCTCACCTGGATAAGTTAATTCAAATCCATGTTAGAATTTTATCCTTAATAATTCAAAACTATGTTATTTTTTAACGCCAGTAACAGTTTGCACCAAATAAAGTATACTGCCCCCCCCCCACCTTCTCTTATCCCAAACATTAATTCATGAGCAACGCCGGTTTTCTCTAAGTGTATTTAATACATTATTTAATTAGAACGTGAAAAATATTTGAACAAACAGTTTTCGTATTGTGGAGATAATGTAATCTGATTTGTTAATATAATTTAATGTATTACAGAATTGATATCCTAAAGGAGTTGGCAGCACTGAGGCTAGGGAGGTGTCGAACTACTTCCTTTGTCCTATCAGTTCTGCCGCTTCCCTGCCGACCTTATATTGGTCTATGTTTACATGATAATTGATGCTTTTAGCAATGTAGTGTTATTCTCAGGAATGTGAATTGGTTTAATAATCATAAATAAATAATTTAAAAGGATGAATGCAGGGGATGTGCACCCAGTTATTTCTGGTATTTATTAACTCTGCTCCGTTAATGTATGATATACTTTACTAAATACCAATATAAATATACAGTTTACAATCGAGACTTACAAAAGAGTATTTTTAATAGCGGTTATGACTTACCTAAAACAGCTGTCACCATTAAGCTTTGTACCACATCAAGGGAAAGGAACTTTTATTCATACATGCTTTGGAAGATAGGATACTTTCTACGATTACGATTTATACTGTTCAATACGTTATAAAAAAAAACAAAAAAAAACCACATGCACAGGAGACAGGAAATATAAAAAACATTGAGGAGAGGGAAGTCTTAAATAACAAATAATTTTATTATGAACAAATCCATAGCAACGACGGGTATGAGCCCTAAAGACTGTGACGGGGAAATGTCAAAATATTGAAGAAAGTAAAGACTTGCCAAAAAAAATACCATCTTCATTCAAGCTCAAATGTATTCTCGGGCGAAGCCGGGTACCTTAGCTAGTATATGTATATATATATATATATATATATATATATATATATATATATATATATATATATATGTATATATAAAATTGTAACCTCTGTCTGTACATTGATTTTTTTCGCGAAATTTCACGATAACTTTTCGTTTCACATGTCATAGACACCATAACTGCATTTTGTTTCTTTCGTGTCTGTTTGTTTGTTTGTTTGTTTATTTGTTTGTTTGTTTGTTACCTTTTCACGCATAAACGGCTGAACCGAATTTTATGAAACTTCGTATGTATATTACTACTAGCCCAACTTAGACATTAGGCTATATTAATATTCTCTAAGACAAACAGGAGTGGGGGTTATAAGGGAGGCCTGAAATTAAAAATAGCGATATTTCGTTTCCTATTGGTTTTTCGGCAGATATGAACATAACAAAAGTTGTTTATTTTGATATTTAGAGTAACTTTTGTTATATACACTTTTGTCGTTTACCAAAGTATAAATGAGTTATAAACTAAAAACTATAGCGGGAGTCATTAATTTTATTGGGCTCAAAAGACTCAACCGAACTAAATAAAGTCCGTCACGCAGGGGCTGCGTAAACTAAGCAGATTTCCCACGTGAAGTTTTACAATAGAGAAATCTGCCTAATAATAACAGTAGTAGTAACCTATTCTCACGAGGACGAATAGTTAGTGAAACGGCCACACTAGCGCTCGGCGGAAACTCCCGAACAGCCGACCATACTCACAATACAAATGCAAATATCTCGGTTAATATTAAAGATACAGAATAAATGTACAGAACAATATTTATAGTACATTTAATTTGCAATAAGATTGGTTCTATACAATTTTTTGATCCGACGTATGGTAACGGAGATATTTCGAATTTTCGAAAATCCCCCCTCTAAACCACCCCTCCCACTGGTCCGATTTCAGCCATTAACGAACTTGATCTTTCTTTTTACATAAAACGATTAAATTCCGAGTTTGGTAACGATCAAACAAAAATTG
This sequence comes from Riptortus pedestris, assembly GCA_019009955.1. Classification (NCBI taxonomy): domain Eukaryota; kingdom Metazoa; phylum Arthropoda; class Insecta; order Hemiptera; family Alydidae; genus Riptortus; species Riptortus pedestris. Next base: position 102,034,641 of record CM032228.1, on the reverse strand, counting down.
CGACCGCTAGAGCGTTAACAGACAAATATATATATATATATATATATATATATATATATATATATATATATATATATATATATATATAATTTTGAACGGACCTCATTTTCGTCATCTCCTGGGTAGGATCGATGGACATTTGAAGAAATTTTTCGAAACTCGCGTCATGAGTACGACCTCAATAGCTGATTTCCCTTAAGGGAAATCTGCTAAAACTCGGTATGTTTATTAGTGTTGACGCCTTGATTTTCATAAGCCATACCAACATTCCTAGGGACGGGCAGGAGTGGGGGTTATAAGGGAGGCCTGAAATTAAAAATAGCGATATTTCGTTTCCTATTGCTTTTTCAGCAAATATGCACATAACAAAAGTTGTTTATTTTGTTATTTAGAGTAACTTTTGTTATATGCACTTTTGCTGTATACGGAAGCATAAATGAGTTATACGCTATAAACTATAGCGGGAGTCCACAATTTTATTTGGCACTAAAGACTCACCGAATTAAACCAAACTCGGTATGTGAATTAGTACTAACGCCTTCATTATAATAAGCTATACTAGCATTTCTAGGGACGGGCAGGAGTGGGGGTTATAAGGGAGGCCTGAAATTAATAATAATGATTTCCTATTGGGGTTTCGGCAAATATGCACATAACAAAAGTTGTTTATTTTGTTATTTAGAGAAATTTGCTCAACACTTCTTTTCAATATGAACTACCAGGTACCTCACCTGAAAAAATTAATTCAAATGTATGTCAATATTTTCCCCTTAATAATTCAAATCTATGCATAATGCACAGGAGACGGGAAATATGACAATATGGAGGACAGTGAAGTCTTACATAAAAAATTAATTTTTTAATTAAACCCCCAGAAACGACGGGTGTTAACCCTAAACACTGGGACGGGTAAATGTCAAAATATTGTGCAAAGTAAAGCCTTGCCAAAAACAAAATACCATCACCATTCAGCCTCAAATGAATTCCCGGGCGAAGCCGGGTATCTGAGCTAGTATATATATATATATATATATATATATATATATATTACCATGTATTATTTTGTTGTGTGAGAATAAAATTGATTGAAGGATATTTTTATTTGTTTTTGTAAAAATTATAGTATTTTTTTTTTAACAAATATGTATGCAGTCATCCAAATAGTGAATTTGATAATTAGTCTTTGTCTTTCAATTGACTAAGGGTTTTATTTAACAGTCCATCATTGAATAAATTTCCATTGCCCAGGTGAGAATAGAACTCACTACTGAAGGTTCAGCAAGTGAAATGAAGACCAACTGCTTAATTCACTTGGCTATAATAAATAAATAAATAAATGTAATTCGTGTTATTTTTTGGCTTTAATTGAGCATTATAATGATTTTCTTTCATCTTGACGAATAGATAATTACTTATTATTTACAAATGTATATGAATTCTTCGACTATCTTTCCTTTAAAAATTAAAGACCAATATTTGTCTATTTGATTGTAACTTAAATCAATTCTAAGCCAAAGAAACTCATGGTAAATGTAAGGTTCACCAATCGGGTTTTAATCATTACATTGTTTTGGTTGTTTTCTTGTGCCTATGTATAATGCCAAGAATATAGGAAATAAGATCACTCAAATATGTCAGATAAATGTTGTTTACTCAATGTCTGCGTATTATGTTTCCCAGTATATATGAATGATGATGCATAGCTGTCATCATCATATGACATTCCAACAGGAGGGAAAACTTCTTCGTTTACGCCGGCCACGAATGACGGACGTGGAAATGTTTGTTTTTAAAATTCGCAACATGAGAATGATCTGAATAGCTGACTGTCCTTAATGAAGTTGGAAAAATATTCTGGATGTATTATTTTATATTGTGAGGAGAAAATTTATTGAAGGATATTTTTATTTGTTTTTTGTAAAAATTATAATATTTTTTTTACATAAATATATACAAAATCGTCCAAATAGTGAATCTGAAAATTAGCTCTGTGTCTTTGAATTTACATAGAAACAACGCCACGTTAAGGACTTACATTCTGTATTGCTCCTTTCGGTTTATACACTAATTTTAATTAATAATTAGAGCAAAATTTATTATTGGCTTAACAAAGGACTCATGAACAACTGGACATACTGCTTGACGATATACATCACAGACTAATACTGTAGAATGGCTCGACACACATGTTTGTTCACATGTGAGATACAGAATACTACCGCTTACGGGCCTTTTAAGAGCACAAATTCCGAGTGGATATCGAGCTTTAGAAGAGAAAACGTTGTGCTTGCTAGTCTTAGAACTGGCTACAGCCAGATAACACACATATTTATTTATTTGTTGTTCTGCTTGTAGCGATATTCACCCTGCGTGTCATCTATGAAAACATTTTATTAAAGATTACTAACTTCTGTAGTAACTAAATACTACTAATTTTTAACTGATAATTTAGAGAATTGGATGTCTTTGATACTCTATGAACATGCTATAAGAGATTCAATGAATTCAAACATCTTCAATCTTCATCTGCTGCCCTGTTTCGTGTAAATATTTGAGTATGGTTGATAAACATTAGCTACGATCATTCTCAAGTTTTGTAATGTTAGATGGCATGTCAATTTCGTCTCGTTTCAGCTAGTAGTAGAAGTTGTTTTATCGTAAGCTCAATATTTCACGTTGTCATCAGTGGTTTTTTTTTTCGAATTTAGCCGTTGAGTCATTGAGCTAATTCGGAATAGCTAACCCTTAGACTTCATAAAACCACCTCTTTTCTTGTATAATAACTATAGAAATACCACATATATTACCTGATCTTAAGGTTAGACAAACAGATCAACACTCTTGACAATGCAACAAAGACTTGCAGTTCAACATTAGCAAAATTCACTTACCTCAAAAATATCGAACAACATACATAATGTTTACAAATCTATGTACCTAGAAAGCAATAAAATATTTAAGGCCTCTAAGGAACTTAAAATCTAAAATTTCTTAATTTTTTTTATAAATTTACCCAATTTTTCAACTCACCGCATACACACATCACATTCTACTTCTCCATGATGAAGAAATATTAAATATTGAGAAAAATGGTCTTATTAATCTTAAATCAAACGGAGCACCATTGACCAATAAATAAAAATAAGCATTTAGAAAAGTTTTACGTTAATTATATAAAATGAAATACAAAAAATAGACGAGATAGTAGATATTTAGAATTTTAAATGTTCAAAGAAAAAATAGAATAAACTATATATTTCAGTGGAGGTAATTAAAATGCTCCTACATTCTTTATTGGGATAGTACCTATGTTATGTATTTCTACTAAGGGGTAGTATTTTGATATAGATATCAACCCTCAAGATTTGAAATTTAAGCAGAAAATAGTGACATAGAAGGCCTAATTGAATGTCGTAATTGTTGGAGAGGTTTTTTTGCTGGAGGTTGAAGCACAAAACCGTGGTAAATATAGAGTATACGGTAAGTATAGAATTCTCAACGAAGCTTCAAACAACATTTAAGTAAAATGTTATCAATTCATTACATACGAGTCGATTCGTTGGACAAGAAACAACAATTTTAAAGAAAGTTTTGCTTTCATATCTGTTGATGCGCAATATGACTTATAGTGAGCTAATTTGATATAAATATGCCAATAAAAATACTTTGACCCAGTAAAAATACTTCCATTCAGATGAAGACGAATGGCATTGCCAATATGGGAAATAGAATTGCATTTTTGAGTATGGGCATCTCGGTTAATACATTAATTTGGCTTTAATGAACGTGACTGTTATTACAGGTTATGAACAAAACCAAATTATATGACTTCATCTTTTTTCAATAGAGTTTCTATGAAGCCCATTCATTACAACTGAGACTACGTCCCTTCCCCAAAAACATGAACTAATCAACTAATTACGCAGAGCTTTACACAAGAGATGTATAATTTCATCTAACAAGCGGCTAATCAAAGGCCTGTGATGCGAGGGCAGTTCCCAGGTTGTGTCCAGCATTTTTCGAGTTTGGGCATAAGTCCCACGGAGAATACAAATGAGCCAAGCGGAGGAAGGGGACTGATGACCAGGACGGACTGATGAAGAGAAGAGAGAGAGAGAGATAGAGGGTGAGGCTGATGTTGGTATGCTACAAAGCTATACGGCGGGTTCCTTTACTCTCAAAGAACACTTCTGCAAGCCCTCTCACATTGCTAATCTCTCTCTCTCCCACTCTCTCGCTCGTCTATCTCTGTTCCCTCAACCTGGTAGCCATTCAGTGCATATCAATGGGCTGCCTATTAATAGCTATGAAATAACGAGTTACTTAGTAGACAAGACAACTCAACACTTTATTTTAAGAAGTCTAATTCCTATACTTACATCTTTCACTAATATTCATAATAGCGCCAATGACCGGGGGGGGGACCCTTCCTCGAAAAGGGTCATAAATACCCCGGAGGCCAGTTGTTCCTATGTTACGGAGCCTCTTCTACTGGGCAAATCACCCTCAAAAGAAGGGGATAATTGATTCAAAGAACATTACGTTTCCTCGGATTCGACAGCCACTATGGTTACGGCACGCAGCTCAAAAGGATATTAGACTCGGAACATGGAGTATTAAGACGTTACCTGGCAAAGAAGTTGAACTCTTGGAAGAAAAGTATAATTTCAGTGTAGACATCTTTGGATTTAACGAAGACAGTAAGAAAGGGCACGGGGAAGTACGCTTAAACAAGGACTACGTAAACGAAAGCCTCTTTGCCAAACTAGAAGATTGGGAGCCTATATCCTCTAGAACTATAACAGCAACATGGATCTGTCAATTGGGAAGGTTTCTCTCATACGTATATGCCCCGTCAGACGATGCTGATGTCCTAGACAACGGTCTGTTTTAAACTGATCTCGAAAGGAAATCATCAGAGGAGAAGGTAAATATTATTTTAATGAGTGATACCAATGGGAGGACGGGAAGATATCATTCCAGGGTGTTATGGGTCTGCACGGAGGGCAGCAATCTAGAAACGAAAATGGTCAAGGGCTCATCGATCTCTGCATAGACAACCTCCTCATTGGAAACCTATTTTTTCCTAATAAAATTATTCCCATAATAACATTTTAAATGTCAGTAATATAAAAGGCTTCTTTATATGCAGTATAAAAATCAGATATTACTTGAGCGACGTAAAAGTAATAAGAGGTGCTGAAATTGGCTGAGACCATCATCTTCTGATTGAGGACACACGAATCGTTCAGCCTAGAAGAAAAGGGCACACAACTTGAATGAAGATCGACATCGCAAAACGACAGATTTCGGAAAAGAAATGTGAGTATAGACCTCACCTGGATCGGAAACTTAGGGGTTCAAACTAGGACGATACAGTTGATAATGTACGGGCGGAATTTAAGCAGGCAGTTCTCTAGACAGCCGAAAGTGCTTGTGGAATGAAGGTAGTCTCGACCGTCACGTGCAAGGGCTGCTTCAAATAAACAAATTTCCCAAGTGCGTCAAGTATTTGCAAAACGTAAAAGTTCAATGATAACAATATTTGGTATTTAGACTTCAAATAAAGTACTTCATAATATAACAGTTTGGTGTTAATATGACATGAGCAGGAGTGGGGGTTTACTGAAGGCCGAAAACTAAAAATTGCAAATATCCAGGCTGATAATCAAGATAGTGAAAAAAACTGCATAACAAAATTTATAGAACATTGCATTTACAATAGCATTGGTCCCATACAGTTTTTCGATCGGACGCATAATAACGGAGATATTTTGAATTTTCGAAATGTCTCCCATGTAAACCTCCCCTCCCACTGTTGCAATTTTAGCCGTTAACGAACTGGATCTTCATTATTACATAAAACGTTTAAATATCGAGTTTGGTATTGATTAGACACAAATTGCGACTGCTAGAGCGATAACAGAGAAATACTTTTATATATATATATATATATATATATATATATATATATATATATATATAATTTTGAACGCACCTCATTTTCGTTATCCCCTAAGGGAAATTTGCTAAAATATAAGAGAAAATAAATTATGTATAAGCAATAACATTAATTGTGACGTAAAGCCGAAGGGGTAGAGAATTAATTGTAAGTGAAGAAAAGAAGAAAATTGTTGTTATTGAGCAGGTTCTCCAAAGGACACATACTTCTATAATCAAACTAGCTGGCTTCACTTGACAACACTCAGATACGTTTCTATGTATGATATGAACAGATGTATATATGATATGGTTTCTATTTGAAGGAATATTAATTCCTTCTAGTTCTTCTGCATCTTTGTGGCCACTAAGATTGGGAGCGTTTGAATCAGATTTAGACCTTGGCTAGTTTGGGTTACTTGATTTACGGGGTGGTAACTAAGTGGAATTCGAGGTAGGACGCCTGCTTGTTTCATCAGATTTATCAGCAGACAGTGCAGTATATAAATCAGAACAACTGTATATGATCTTTACACGTACAACTGTCATTACCTCCTAGAAATTACCTCATCCTCTTCCTAATACTCGCCATTCCTGGTTTCTATCCGTTTTTAAATAATTGTTTAATCCCATGTCTACGTGCAACTGATTCAATTTGTATTTGGAGAGAAGAAAAAGTTTTTCAAGTTTCAATATGTTTGTAAAAATAGGGATTTAATTGGCTTGGAGCCATCAGACCCACCAAATAAAATCTTTATTCCGACTCTTCTTTGAATAAGTAGAAATACATAATAAACCTTTTTATTTATTTACGTCCACTTTATGCTACTATGGCTAATTGGGACATAATAAACTTATTTGCACATGGCAATTGTATATAATATTTTGCTCCATATCCAAACTGATGAATACATTTTCTTAATTCTTGAGCCTTCTGGGTTAAACAACTTTCACAGAAATACTCCTTTTTTTTATTATTTTTATTGTTCATATACAACTCAACCACGCATCATCGAGTCTACACTACTTCTCCAGGGGAGGGATCATTTTGTTGTTAGTTATTAACGTTAAGTGGCTACTATGGCTAATTGGGACGAGTTACCTGTAGGTCACCATCCTTTTCTAGCCAGCCTGGGAATAAGGATTTTATTTAAAGAGTTCATCAGGCTAACAAAGTGATCTTAAGACCAACGCCTTACACTGCTAACCTGAGCTTCCAGATTATTTTAAAAATAATAATAAATTCAACAAAATGTAGCCAATATTTTATTACAGAAAAACATTTGGGCTATAGATATTGATCTATTACATTTACAGAACCCTATTATATATGTCTTTTTGACTGTTTTAGTTCTATAAAAACAACAAGTCCGATTATTTATAAATCTATACAATTCAGAGTCCAATGATGTTTAAAAGTCTGTTTCAACACTGCTACCAAACGGGGGAGTAAATCAACTCACTGGTAGCAGAACACCAAAAAGGAAAAGGAAGAAAAGAATGATTGAAATAATGAAAGACTTAGTAAGCTCTAATATCATTCTCATTGAGAAATAGATGAGTTAAAATCCTCGAGGAGGTTATACAGCCAAATGTCATGGATACCTGTATAAAAAAAATGAGAAGAATTAAATTCAAATCAGAGATACAGGGCACAAATACCATATTTTTATAACAGATTGTGGTGATTGGATACCAGCTTACGTATGAGATTCAAAAGTAAACAGGAGTAAGAATCAGTGAAGAACACACGGGCTGAGGATAGAGTGAGTGCTCTGCTGCTTAGAATAAATAAGTGTTGTCTAATAACGAGGTCTAGTACCTCAAAAGTGGATAAACAGAAATAATAATAATGAAGAAAATAACGAAGCATATGAGGGAGAAAGCATTATTCTTAATAAGCAGGTTATTTCTAAAAAAATAAAAAATCACGATTTACTAACAAAACGCATTGATGTCTTGATAGAATTTCAGATAAATACACTCAGCATATTTTAAATAAATCCAGAAATTAATAATGTCCTTCTTGGGAGATGATGCAACATTTTGGAGCGTGAATAAAGGCAAAATGATGGACCTAAAAATAAGGAAAGGAGTTCTAAACGTGCGAGAGGTAATGGTATAAATTCATGTCGTAAATCTGTAGAAGTTGCCGAGATAATAGGCACTAAAGATGGTTTGGCAAGAGGACCAGTTGTTCTACTAACTGGAGCTACGAGTGGAGCAGCCTACACTTGATTTACACATCCTAATTACAAAATGTAGCATGCTTCTAGACCTTCCTCGCCTCCCAGAACCAGGCAGCCAGTCATTACAAACGGTCATCAACTACGTATCAATAAGTACCTAGTTGTGAATGAAGAAAGAAAATATTGAAAGTTTATTATATACATATAAAATTTCCTGATGAAAGGATCTGTGGATCATTATTACATATTACTGAATGATATTTTCATTCAAAACAAGTTTTTCAGACGAACACTCACTCTTTCATAATCACCTGTTTTTGCGGAATATTGGAGACTGAGAAGATTCCACACATGTATTCAAATTTAAATTGCGCTAAAGTCGTTTGTTATGTTTTTTAAATTTCGGGTCATCAGAATTAAAATTCTTTGATCTCTCTCAGTCACACACCGTTTCATACTTGAACACTTACAATACGAAAATTGTTGTTTTAACTCTTCTATGTGACTCATCTGCCCTTTGATATAAGTAAGGCTACACGAGAATTCAATTTTCGAATAAGAATGGGGGGTGGGGTTACCTCCACACATACAGTCGTCATATTTTATGGTTAATATTGATTTTATTGAAATAATGAAAGCACAAATCGTGTTTAGAATATATTGTACGTAGTACAAACGATATTCTCAAAGCATGAGGTCGGTAAAAAGAAATTGGTGTATCGTGAGAATGCTTGAATGGAATTTAGAATTATTTTTTAAGTGCATGAGAGAAAATGGCCTATATTTACTACGATATCTTGTTTTCTTAACATTAGCCGGAATGAATGTTTACTTAGAGGCCAAAACATAAATGTATCGCCATTTCAGTACTATCGAAGATAAGTATACAAATTTGAAAGTTATTTCATAGTATTCAAATTAAGAGCCTAATTGCTTGCAATCATCGTTTAATACGTAGCTGGTACAAGAGAACTCCTGAAGAGAACTGAATCATTCATGCTATTATGTATGAATCATAACATCATGCTATATTATTATCTCAAGGTAAAATTTCAGCCTTTTCAACGATGACTGATACTCATATCTAAACTTAAATTCGGCTAATCACCATTTCGTATTAAAGGAAAGGCTTTCGGGTGTTCTTAATTAATGGCCCACAAGAAGGACGACGTCTTTAAGAGTAACATAATATATACTGTTTTCCCTTTGTCTTACTTTCTTAAAGAATTTATTATATATTAGTATTGTACCATAACAAGACTTTGTTGTCATAAATACTAGAATATAAGCTATTTTTAGTTACGAACAGGAGTGGGGGTGTAAGTGAGGCCTGAAACGAACAAGTGTAACATTTCGTTTCCTATTCGTTTCAACGTGAGCTTTTAATTTTAAATTAATTTAATTTATTAACACTAGTAACAGGTTCTATGAAGAAGAAAGAAGTAGGGGTGGGGGACACTTCCAAACATTGATTTATCAGAAATATCAGCATATGTCAAAGCTATAGGTAGTACATGGAAATATTTCATTAATGTTTTGCTGTTTTTTTTTTGTGTGAGTGTGTGTGTGTGTGTGTGTGCTGGGATATACACGTACAAACACCGAGCGTTGACGTGCTTGAAACCTAATATTATTATATGCATTAGATTTTATGATGATATCTAAAAGTGTGAAGAGTTTCATAGGAATGGGTTAACTAAAAAAGGCCTGCCGACATTCCATTCAGAGATAAGTTAGAATTAGATGGGAGTAAGTACTCATAAGTCTGTGCTTAAGGGATAATAACCATCCAAACAAAAGGACTTAGCTCTACCCTTCGTCCTTCTGGTTTTAAACCCAGCTCAATGCAATGAGGTTTGTTAGCATGGGTTTATAGGCTAAACTATTTTCTGCTAAAACATAACTGAATAGAACTGACTCGTACGAATAAGTAATATTACTTGTTGATTTTAATGTACTAAAGGAACTTTTTTTCTAATTTTTAAAAATAAATTCATTGTGATTAACATTTAACAAAATCTTACATTTAACATTTAACAAAAAATATGGACAGTAAATCAAATTTTTAATTTTCTTTTCTAATAGACCTTGTAATGAATGCAATTCTTAGATTTTTTATTTCAGTTTCAATTTGAAGGTTATGGCGGATTTCTATTAAAGGCTAAATATGGTGTCATAAATAAATACTTTGGGTGCTTAGAATTGCTCTTGTCTGTTATCTCGGAGGATTATTATTTATTTGGCATTATGAAACATGTTAGCCACTAAAGCCTTTTTAGTAAATCCGCTTTATAAAGTAGCAACAGCCTGAGTTTTCTTGGCAAGGCGGCGTGGAAACGGACTGAATTTAGTGGCAGGGTTACCATTACTCCCATAATCTAAAGCACTTAAGAATATTTAATAACTGTAATGTCATATTTTATACATTTTTTATTATTTAATTAAGTTAATTCACCACAGTTGCGGAAAACGATACTAAATAAGGAGCCACTTAAACTAAGAAAGGATAATAGAAAAACAGTCATTTAATATAAACCGACCTTCCCATTCAATATAATGAAAATAACTGTGTTTTCGTAATTTTTATTAAAGGCACGCTAAGAAACTTACTACAGGGATTTTGGATTTTATTTAAGAAATATTTAAAATAAAAACTATTTTTATTCTGTATTGAAGTCAAATTTAATTTTCATGAGTTGTCAAATTTTTAAATGGATTGACAGTCCCATTTAAATTATGTAATTAGACTACTTAAATTGATAACTTTCACCCTGTCAATAACGCATTTTCGGATAATAATTTTAAATCGATTATTCCAACGTTTTCTACGAATTTGCAGCACTTCTATACATTTATATTATTTATATTTCATCGAACCCTTATAAAATACCATTCATTTATATTGTCTCATTTTTCACCTTGGGGTAAATATTTCAAATTCAAGACAATTAATACATATTTTCGAAGCCGTATATTGAATTCAGAAGCCTATACTTCAAGAATTACCAAAATGACCTTTATTCTTTTTATTTTTTTTAGAGATATTTTACTCTTTTCATTCAGACAATTAATGAAAACCAGTTCCGTTTCCTAATTGTCTTGTTACTAAGACTTTCTAAGACCTTCCTTTTTTATGAACAACTACTTATTGTGTATCTGTGAAAGACTGGCGTTCTAGGGTAGAATAAAAAAAATCATAAAAATTGAACTGGTAGAAATAAAGAAGTAATTGAAAAAAAAAATCGCTGGAATCGAGAGATTTAAGCGTTTTTATGTCCAAAAACAATGTCAGCTGATATTAAAATAATATCTGTGTACCATCAAAGTACAGCTCACTCAAGAACTTAAAATCATAATTTGTATGTTGCTGTATGTGGGAGTGCAGATCTTGGAAACAGGTCTCAATAACACGAACCTTCTGCTGCTGTATAATTGACGTTAACGCCACGGCTTTGGGGCCCCTACTGGCTCAATGTCCATTGAGCTGGAGTGACGGAGCGGTGTCTGCCTAAATGTGCAATTGGAAATGCCAAGTTCTGTCCTGTTGAGTAGGCCTCCTCCATCTCTGCTAGTCGCCAGTAGTGGCCCCAAAGCCGTGGCGTTAACGTCAATTATACAGCAGAAGGTAGGATAATTGTTAATTTATAGTAACTTTTTATAGGGTATACATGTGTTTGTTAATGTTTAGAGTATTTATTCACTTTAACTATTTTAATTAATTGAACTATAATATATTCTTTTAATGTTTGACTTAGATTCTAGTAGTTTTAAGTTAGGACGTTTTTTCTAAGACTGATTTTAGTATGAAATTCTATTTTGTTAAATATTTCAAAATGTAATTGTTGAATGCATTACTTGGCCTAAGCTTGTTTCTTTGTTGTTTGTTGGTTAGCACCTGAAGATGGCACGTTAGTGCCGAAAGGCCTTGTGCGTTAATAAATAAATTGGTGGGAAGACTTCGTGTTATTGAGACCTGTTTCCAACAACTTAAAATCAACCATTAGTTTTAGGAGAGAATAGAATTAATGTTTTTAATCCTTTTACCTCGTTTATGTTTAAAAGCGATTTATGAAATCACCTCACGAAATTTATGAAATCACATAGAAAAGTAATAGATCTCATGTTTTTTTACTTTTATTTTAAATTGCATACTGTTTTTACTAAAATATTTATTTGGGAGTGAAATTCTTGCAAACAACGAAAAAAGAATATTTAAAGTATAAAACAGAAACAAAAAATACGAATTTATCAGATTTGATCAGTATTAGAGCTTATTAAAAGAATAAAAAAATAGAAGATATAATATATTATCTTTTTAATGGAGTCAATTCTTACTTTCCACTAACTCCTCTCATTGTTGTATCGTAATTTCAAATTACTCCCCACAATTATTGCGAGTCGATGGATGATGCAATAACGTAAGTTACAGATGGGCCCCAAGATACTCCATTGGGTTTAAATTGGGGGATTGTGGTGGCTACTCCAGGAAAGTAAATTTCCCCCCCCCCCTTAAAACCATGTACGAGTATTTTTCACACAATCAGCATTCTTAGGATCATTGTCGTTCTAGAAAATGACATCATTTTTACACTTTTCAAGCTTTCTAAGGCTTCCTTATCAAGCTGTATTCTCTGTCTTTCTGCCTTTTGCTTTCTCCCCTTTTGACAAGAAGTATCCTCATACCATAATATCTTCAGCTCCAAATTTGATGTTGGTTTAACTTGTACCTGAGATTTTTTTTCGCCCTTTTCACATCTACTCTTTGAAACTAATTGCATTAATTGTTCTAAGATAACTTATAAATCAGCATCCATATTGAACTGAACGTACTATTTTTACAATGTGGATAGAATCTCTTTAGATAATTATTATGAAAGAGTTAAAGTTTCCTGACGGACAACTAATCCGTTTTGACAATGGTTGATTCATGATATTTGTGTGATAATATTAAAAAAAAACGTTATTATATTATTATTAACCGTTATTATAATCTACATTTCAATTGAGGTCTTGATTTAATTTTTCCTTGAGGAATTTGCAAATAAACAAAAATTACATATAAGCACTATTTTTATTGGTTTACAAACAACGTTAAATAGTTGAATCCGACGTGATTTCTGAAAGAGAGGCTACGAAGTAAGTAAAAGAACAAATTTTGGCCACAAATCAAGAGTACGATTCACTTACTTTTCACAGCAAACTTGTTTCTAAAGCAACGCCGGCGAGTGGAACAACTGTAAAAGCCAAGTTGTCCAAATTCTTTAATCATGGCCAAGACGTATTCCTCCTTTCCTCTTCCAGTTAGAGGTTGTTTATGATATATTTGATGCATCAAGCTTGTGGAAGGGATGTGTCTCCACAGGTAGATCAGTGTGCAGTAAGAGAGGCCTTCTATTTAATTAGGCAACCTCTCCATGAAAACCCTTACGAAATTCTTCAGGCAAAGGTCATTAAGGGCTTCAGTGATTCCAATATCGCTCGAATACTAAAAGATCTCACGGACCAGCAGCTCGGTGGCCTTCACGACGTATTCCTGATTGGCAACAGTTTGGGCCCACTATGATCACCGGTGACCTCCTAACGACGAACAATGGGGTATTTGTTCTATTTAGCAAGACAAAAGTCAATTTCGAAAACTCACCCCAGAAACAGCTGTCTGAGGTAGTTAAATATACGGACCTATTACCAGCTGACTGCATTTGTTAACAGAAATTGACTGTCGTAAGAGGTACACATCATATTCCTTGCGCTCTTGTAATTACCCGTATTAAAAAGCAGATATTCCTTATTTAAAAGAGCAGAATACATTTTTTTATGCAGTTTTTTAAAGAAGGTAAGTGAGAGTATTTGTCAGTATTTTTAGCAGATTTCCCTCAAGGGAAATCAGCTATTGAGGTCGTACTCATGACGCGAGTTTCGAAAAATTTCTTCAAATGTCCATCGATCCTACCCAGGAGATGACGAAAATGAGGTCCGTTCAAAATTATATATATATATCTATATATATATATATATCTATATATATATATATATATAGATATATATATTTGTCTGTTAACGCTCTAGCGGTCGCAATTTTTGTTTGATCGTTACCAAACTCGGAATTTAATCGTTTTATGTAAAAAGGAAGATCAAGTTCGTTAATGGCTAAAATCGAACCAGTGGGAGGGGGGGTTTAGAGGGGGGGATTTTCGAAAATTCGAAATATCTCCGTTACCATACGTCGGATCAAAAAAGTGTATAGAACCAATCTTATTGCAAATTAAATTTACTATAAATATTGTTTTATACATTTATTCTGTATCTTTAATATTAACCGAGATATTTGTATTTGTATTGTGAGTATGGTTGGCTATGTTTGGGATTTCCGCCGAGCGCACTAGCGCTAGTGTGGCCATGTCACTAACTATTCGTCCTCGTGAGAATAGGTTATTACTAGGCAGATTTCTCTATTGTAAAACTTCACGTGGGAAATCTGCTTAGTTTACGCAGCCCCTGCGTGACGGACTTTTTCATTAATAACAGCGATAATTATTAACAAGTTAGACTTAAAAAAGAAAATACAAATTTTTAGTATTTTGTTTTTTCATTTTTAAAACAAATCCATCGTTTTTGTTGTACTTCCGTGCCGTTCCGATCTTTATCTTGATGTGACTGTTACTCAAATGAACAGAAAATTGGGATAAAACGTACATTTTTTCATTTGACATCGAAATTTAAACATAGATGACTACCAGCTCACAAGAAAGAAATTTAAAAAAAAATTATAATAATTATATCTGGCTCGAAGGTACGTTTAAGTTACTTTTGGAAAATCTTGTCAGCGAAGTAAGAGGCTTAAAACAGAAAATCTGAGAAAATACAACGAAGCATATACGACGAACCATCTTAAATGTCTCCAATATTCTATGTTTGTTAAATCCAATATGAGATCTTCAGAGATACAAATAAACTGCTGGATAGTTGCTACTCGATTCTATAAAAATCCAAAGTGGAATGCTACCCGGGAAAAGGATATCATGAAAATAACTAAATGGAGGTGTTATGCTATATCGTAACTCGAGACATTAATAAACCACATTATTCGAACCTGAAATACCAAATATGGTTTTCAAGAGACCTTTATTATACGACATACAAGCAAATTTGTTCTGGTGACCCCCCCCCCTCCGTCTTAAGTTTTACTACTACGGACTGCTTAAATTTGATTGATTGAGATAAAAATTATTCCGATTGATTATAAATTACAGTAATA
The DNA here is from genome assembly GCA_019009955.1 of Riptortus pedestris. Taxonomy (NCBI): domain Eukaryota; kingdom Metazoa; phylum Arthropoda; class Insecta; order Hemiptera; family Alydidae; genus Riptortus; species Riptortus pedestris. Next base: position 102,019,257 of record CM032228.1, on the reverse strand, counting down.
GATATAGTAAATAGTTTTCAATCAAATTAATATGTTATATTTTGATATATTACAGTAATTGTTTTTCTTTCCGGTGAGAGTCGGGTTGGCAGACCTATTTGTTTACCTTTCAGACGCTTCCCGCCTGGAGGGAAAGCTTTCTTATTACCATTTGTATTTATTCAATTAATATTCAAGGTAGTGTTGTGGTATCATATGTAGATTTAACTATTATTAAACTTCACGAGGGAAATCTGCTTAGTTTACGCAGCTCCTGATGGACTATTTATTTCTGGAATGCAATCGTAAAAAAATTATACGTCTCATTCATTGATTGATGCAAGTATTTCCTGCCGTTGCTGTCCTACTAAATTCCATATATATTGGAGACTCGGAATGAAAGGAGGAAGGAGATTCGAAAAGGTGAGACAGATGTAAAAGGGCCCTTTGGAAGTGGATCTCTGCTGTTATCTGCCTCTTCTCTGATTGCCCCTTTCTTCAGATCTATCCTCTACACCTCCTCCTTCTCCTGTCCCAACACTCTCCCCTACCCTCCAACCACCCCTCCCACTCGTCCGTCCCTTCCTACAATAGAACCGAGTGCTCTGATGCACATCAGTCACATCTCGTCATAAACCACTCTTCCATCCCTTTTGTCAGCTTCATTTCGCCCAGAGGATCTTGAAAAAAAGGTATTTCACGTGTACTCGCTCTTCCTTTAGTGTACCCCAAAACAGAAAAAAATAATGTTGTATAAGTTGTTTTCCTGGTGAAATTATGGAAACCACTGCAGCACCACAAGTTTTATTTCTACAGAATTTCCTTGCCTTTCATGGAGCTGTTATGTCTAAATAAAGAAGCTGACTTTCTGGTTCTCCAATTAAATGATATAAGCATCATGTTTAAAATTATTTCATTTGAAAATGATATGAGATGCCTCTGTTCTATTCGGATCAAACAATGTCATAGGACATAATTTATAGGCCCTTTTACAATATTTATAGATCGTTTTATAAAAAAAAAACCTATGCAGACTTTCTGAATTTAAAAAGAAGAATAAACAAAAAGAAGTTTGAATGTTTTAATTTTTGTCCTCCATTAGCCCATATTTTGGGATAAAACTTATATTGAAGATTTATATATTTATATTTAAATAACATCACAACAAACGAGAATCAACAGTAAACTACAACTTCCACCTACAGATTTATATCATAATTTGCTAACCTATATTATTTTTCAATTTTCGAAGGAAATCCTTTCTGATTAAAAGAGATTATTTTTAAAAAAAATATTCAACCCACGGCTCGAGAATGAAATGAGAACTTAATCCAGCATGATCTGAGGATAAAAGGTCTCTGCAAATAAAAGATATCTCTCCCTCGATACACCAGACGAGATTGTATTATAACAGAAAATAATTATTTGATAAAGTAAATAGAAGGACTGGATTAGTCTAGGTGGCATGATTAACTACTCAAACAATATTATTTACTATTTATTAGGTATTTACTAGTAGTATATTTTATTAAGCTACTTTTAATATTGTGAGAAACACTAACCTATACTCAGACGACCACCCAGAATAAAAATCTGCTAAATACGTTATCTAGATAGACAGAGAAGGAAATTTTGACTTTTTGAACACTTTTAGTACATTTATGAAATTACAAATATTACTTTTGCCAAATATAAATATAACGAGAAATTCTGTAATTCTGTCAATCTTTCGCACTCAGACAGACACAGTCATATAACATCACTCACTCCCACATCAAGAGCTGCTTGCTTCCTCGGTGTTCAATGAACAGCAGGTGTGGTCTCCAAACTGAAATTCTGGAAAGTCGGATTTATTGAAGCAATGTCAGTGCTATTGTGGTAGTAATCTGAAGCAACTCACAGCAACCTTTTTCAAGGGTTTCGTTTTCTGAGAGAGAACCTATCAGAAAGTGTGACCATTGGCACTGTTTTAGGGTTATATCGAGTTGATGTAGACTCAGTATTGTTCGATGCAATACTCAAGATGTGAACGGTATCTTTGTCCTGAAGGGACTATTTATCCATGGTACGAATGATGTCTCATTGAGGAAGGATTACTACACTATAAAACTGTCGATGTGTTAGTAGTTCATAGTTTGTGGAGCACTTCTCTTTTGGTTAATCAATTGGCTTCTAAAATTTCAAAAAGTGCATTCAAGCATTCCAACCTCTTCATGAGTTATACTATTATTTGTAACCGGTTTTTTTATACTTTGATTGTTCCCATATTGTTCATAGTTTCGGCATTGTATTTAATACGCCTGGCAGATAGGTTCCTGGGATTAAAAGTATCAGCCTTTTTCCCAAATTTAGATGTTTATGATAAGCCTGATGGTAAAATGTCCTCCTAATGAACAGTTGATCATCATACGCTTTGCTTAGCCTTACGTATTTCCTCTATTGATAGTATTGATAGATATATACGATATAATGGAGATTTAAAAAATGCAGTCTCACATGACTGAGTAAAATAAGCAGATTTCCAACCTGCTGGAAAGACTCACTGGGCATCTCATCTCAGCATCTATACTGTATTTCTCTCATCTTTCTGAAGTAAGATGCCTTTGTAAGCAGAAGATGGAATGAACGCTGGACATGAAATTTTCAGAAACTCAGTTTATATTGTAGTATAAATCTGACTGTGTTAAATAATGGCACTAAAGGTGAAATACGTAACAATTAAAATAACTCGCTTAATATTTGAGATAAGACAAAATTTTACTTAACAGCAATTGTAGAAAATTAAATTCATAATACGAGTGGTTTTATAACACTTTTTGATCTGACTCCTAATAATAATTTTGAATTTTCGAATTCTCCCCGCTCTAAGTTCCCGACCCTACTTTCAGCGATTTAAGGAAATTAATCTTTATTTTTACATGAAACGCTCCTATATATAGTTTGGTAATGATCACACTTAAATTTCGACCGCTATATATATATATATATATATATATATATATATATATATATATATATATATATATATATTAACTGACCTCATTTTCGTAATCTCCTTGGTGGTGTTACCAGTATATAGATTTATCTATTGTAAACGTATTTACGCGGGAAATCTGTTTAGTTTACGCAGCCCCTGCGTGACGGACTTTTTCTAACCGCAATATTTCATATTATATTACATGATAAGTACCGTGCGCTGACCAATTGAATTGGTTGGAAGGGCATTATAACCTAGAAGTTGGTCGCCCATAAACCCAAATCCTAACCTATATTACATGATTGAATTCTTCACATATCTATCTATATTAGATAAGCTAACGCTTGGAAGTATACTAATTTCAATAATAACAATTTAAATTAAATAAAATAATCAATCAATGATTATTTTATAATTATTACTATTAAATTATAGTATTGGTTATTTTATGATTATTAATATTAAATTATAGTATTCCGTGCGATGACATATCTCTGAGGGGTTGTCCGACTACTCGTAGCCGTTTTCCAGCTTGGCCACTACAGGGTTATCTGTAGGTTACCACCCTCTTCTGGCCGATGTAGGTACTTCATAATGGCTACATAAATTATATAATGGGTCTATCTCTATATAAATTCCCTTCGCTATAATGCGAACCGAACCCATCAACAAACACATGGCTAACCTGTACCGCAAAGCAATTTATTATGTTCATAATGAATAATTTTTTTGGAAAAGTTCTGGAATGGAGCAGTAATTAGAATTCTTGTTGTAAAGTAGATGTTCTATATATGAGCTCAACCCAAATTTCGCTAGATTTTAAGTGGTCGAGATCAGATATTACTTGCATAATTCATGGGTTCGTTGCTAAAAAAAGCTAATTTTTTGCCAGAGATTTACCTTCTAGGAGAACTAATATTTGTTGAAGAGGTGCTGGCTCACACGATCCTGCACAGTAGAAGGTTTAGTATAATGTGAGCTCCGCCTCGGGCACCATCCTCTATTATACATGCGACCTAAGCCCATCGTGCTCCCCCCTTCCAACAGGCAACCGACTAATCTTTTACTTGCTAAATATCACAGTTTCCTGGTCAGCCCCCCATGAATTTTTAATATAAAAGCTTCAACGTCCATTAATATGGTAAGAAAACTCTTACATTCCTACGTCATATCCCACATTTATTTAGTACACTATTCATGACATTGTCTATATTTATTTATTTAGGTGTGTCGCAATTTGAAGGATTTATATTTTTTCTTATCATAGAAGTAAAATGGTTTACGTAAAGCCGCCTTATAAAAAATGAGTTAAAAAATCTACGGTCGTAGGTAAAAGCACAGTTACGTTTTTTTCCTTGGATATTAGTAGGAGCAAATCCAATCCTTAAAGTCTACAGTTCTCTTTGTAGTAATTATGGGTTGTTGTGTAGTTGTCCTGAGTGTAGTTGGTAAGTTCTTCTTGGTTATTAGTCTGCATTCTGTAAGTACGAGTTTGATAGTCAGTTGTGTATTAAGTAGTGTACATAAAGGTGTTACCTAGGTGACTAGGTAAAGTCCTAGTCATGAGGTGTTCGTATTATCGTGTGTATGACAGTTTTCCATGATCCATTGTTTCCAAAATCTTCTGTTCTTTAACGACGATAGGATAATTTTTTCACCAGTCTTTTGCTTCATAGGACATAGATTACATTTCAGAGAACTTCATTTTTTTTCGTGTTGAGGATTTGCATAGAATATGCAAACTAGTTCATTTTCACAATGGGTACTATGGTTCTGGAATCGATGAAAGATCAATGGAATTATTTCTTGATGACCTTCCAATTTTTCATTTAACATACACATAGCACACTCTTTATGTAAACGAAGAAAAGCCCTATAAAAAATCCTTTTGTCTCTATAATAGGTACGGAAAATTTGTAACTTTTTATTTTCGACCTTCTTAAACTACCCCCCCTTTAGTAGATTTTAATTAAAAGGAGAAGAACTCATTTAGATATCACTATAGTCCTAAATATACAATTTCATCATAACCGTTTTTATTTAGGCGAGATACTTACATACATGCAAATATTACGTAACTGAGAGAGAGATAAAGAAATATCAGAAAAAGCCAGACTTTTTGAGAAAAAAATTATCCTCTTTAAACCCTCACTCTTTCCAGTCCTATTTTGAGTAATAATGAACTTGAAATTTATTTTTAGATGAAAATTTTAAATATTGTCTTTGCTAAGGATCAAATTATATTATCAATCTTTCTTCGTTTAGGAACATGAATATCCAGTACTCAGTTTTTTTTTTAATTACTACTTAAAAAGTAAGTAAAATTATTAATTATTTAAAACAATTAGAAAAAAAACACACTAATTTTAATGTTTATTACGCCTTTAACAACAACAAACAATTATAGGAGGGAAATTTTCTCGTGCAGCTGAATAATAGCCTTAACCTTTGTTGTAAAATGCATGAAGGTCGTAAGGTCATGAGTTCAAACCTTTGCAATTATTTTACTCTGAAATTAAAGATAGTCTAATAAATAGAAATAAAATAGTAGAAGAGTAAAATAAAATTGTTTTTCAACAGAAATCTGAATGAAACCATATAAAAATAATGGAAGCATTGACGTGGAAATAACCAAAGGACAGTGATTAATGAAGGTAATTTTACTTTGATACTGAAAGAAAAGGATGTGCAGATAGGCTGAATAAAGACCAGTCAGCTGCTTAAATAGTGATCTGTGAAGTCAGTCAAGAACTCGTTGATCAAAAGGCCGCTCCAATATTTCCTCGTTACTAAAGTACATTATAGTACTTTCATCTCATAATAAAGACACATAAACAAACTTTATAGTAGTCGAGTAGAGACAAAGCAATGAAAATTGGGAACACCACAATTGGAAATGTGAAGCAGTTTTATTCCCTAGGAAGCATCCTCATTAAAGGTAATAGCATTAGATAAAAGAGATGCTAATCATGCCTTTCAAAACAGAAGGAATATTTTAACTAGCACGCAAGTAAGCAGGGATTCTAAAAAATGTTCGTTAACTCATTGGTTTGTAAAGCACCGTATATTGGAAGGAAAGGTTTGCTCTTCATAAAAGAGATTATAATCCAATTGCAGAAATCGAAATGTGGGTTTTGAGCAGAATAACCAAAAACATTTGGAACGTAAAAGTTCCAAATGAGGTCGTTGAAAGTGATTTTCTTAAGGCACAAGAAGTTAACAGTTTGAAAGTAAGGTTATTGGAGTTTTGGGAAGAGGGTTGCCTAGAAAGCCATTTTTCAAAGACATCAAACAATTTATGGATTCTGGGGGGTATTAGTTTCTGTCAGAATGCAGTTGTTATAATAGACAAAGTCTTTAGGTTAAGTTGATGGCGATGTTAATGATGGCGATTGATTATATAATATGCATATGTAGGTATGTATATATAATCTTCATCATAAATAAATCATACATTTCAGAATAGAGTCTCTTCTCTGTTACAACAATAGAATAAAATTCAATAAGCCTTTATTGTGTTATAGATAATTGATCAAATAATAATATGTTTCAATACTCCAAAATAATATTCTTTAAACAATATTACGATTATAACATATTTAATTATATTTTATAAACATGTATTTTTTTTAAAATATCTTTATTAAACTAATTTATAGTTTTAACAATATTGTTTCTAGCAAATCTTTTAAGGCACAGGCCTCCCTCAGGGTTCTCTGCACTTTTCTGGGTGCCCACACCTACTGAAAACCAGGCTGTTACAAGTTAATCGTTGACAAATGTGAAAGAAATTAACATTTTGCACTAAAAACCCGGGATTTAAAACAAAATGTATTGTACTACAAACTTTTTCCCTGCATGATGTACGCTCATCGCCTCAAAATAGCATGGACATTGATAGTGCCGGGAAATACCTACATGCAACGGCTGTAGGGTTGCATTGTAGCAGGGTTGCAGGGTGATGACAGGACCTGTCAAAGCCTGAGGTGGCACCAGATATTGTCCATAGGGGTGAGATCACTAGATAAAACTCTTGATTTCCCTACGTGATATATATACGAGTACTTTCTCTACGCACGATATATTTGGAAAAAAGTGAAATATAAATAATAAAAATAAATCAAATGTATACCACATAATAAGACGAAATAAAAAAAAAATAAGAGTCAATGATAAAAAATGTTTGAAGTACGGATTGATACTTTTTATATCAATCGTACTGGACGCTTTTAAAAGTATTATAAAATCAATCCAAAACGACGAAAATATCACAAAAAAATATTTACAACTTGTTTATTTAGATTATACCCTCCGTCCACCCAGTTCCTAGTTTTCAGCTTATATCAGTTTGAGACCAGTAATAATATTTTGCATACCAGATTAATAAGACTGCTGTAATTATTGTAGCTCTAGTTCAGTTATATATAAGTAATAAATTAATGCCGTATGTGGAATTGAATTGTATTGTGCTCGGGAAGCATGGACACAATACTTCCTGGAAAGAGTTTAAGGTATAACATCTAAACTAAACAAATAGATTAACCTTTAATATTGTTCCTTCATCAGTGAATGGGGAAAATACATCGAACTGCAAAAACCCATCTAAAAACTATTCTCTTGTCCTCTCGTAGCAAGAAGCCTACGTGACACAGGAATTAAAATGTATGCTGGGCATGAGATATTTAGTACCTACAACTCTACAATAAGTGAAACAATATAAATATCTCGGTTAATATTCCATTTTAAAAAAAAAATTATAGAATAACAATTTTACAACTTTTTCAACAAGATTGTTTCTATACAGTTTTATGATCCGAATCATATTATGAATTTTTGCTTCCACCAATCCTCCCCATCCTTTCTGATTTCAACAGTTAACGAACTTGACCTTTAGTTATACATAATTACTAAAGGTCTAAATGCCATGTTCCATAAAGATCAAATAAGCATTGCGACCACTAGGGCGTTGACAGGACATTATATTATATTCATGGGCAATATGGACATTTGAAAGAAGAAATAGTGAAAGGTATTTTACGAAAATCACGTATTAAGCTCAACCTCAATCGGAGGTTGAGCTCATGATTAGTTCAATAGTAGATTATCAGTAGAACATCGCATGAACACCACATGATTACTTTGTACACCTATTAAGTAAAATGTGCAAAGTGTTTTGCCGTACCTGAAATTGGTGTAAGATGCATCCGATCCGATAAATTGTTTTCAAAAAAATTGTAGAACATACTTGTACTTTATAAATCATTTTACTGTAGAGAAAATAAGATCCTATAATAATAGATGAGAGGAAGATACTAATTTTCTATTTTCGGCCTCCTCTGAACTCCCCTTTCCTTTGTCGATTTCTGTCAAGTCAAGTAGTGCGCAATTCGATGTTACAACAGTCTTAAATATGAAATTAAACATATGAATAGGAATTCAGAGAGGGTAAAACTGAAAATTCGGTGGAAATCTGAAGACCTTATTAGCGATTATTCTTCCTTTTCTTCGTAGAATGTAGTAAAGACAATTCTTATTTTATTTCCAGTATCAATAGTTTGACTGGAACTAGCATAACGTACGTTCTGAATATTATATGGTACATATTTAAATTGATGTGGTTTCTGATGTGCTTAGTCGCATGAATAGGAGGTAATTTGCCTGATCGTCAAGATTGATCCAGCCCAATACCTCTGACGTTATGAGGAAAAGCCTGTTGTTTGAGCCTCTCTGTTGTAAATATAACTAGTTCAACTCAGGCCCAGGTTCTCGATAAAGTTGATGGATGGGATATAATACTTTGGAGGTCTGTAAATCCAGATTTAGACTATCCGAACGTGACTCAATCTCTCATTATTGCTTGTAATTGTTCAATACAATGAAATTCAATCTGTAATTATAAGCTCATGAGATAGTCATATTTATACCTTAACTTAATTACCCTTCCGGTGGTCTTTTGTAGGTCTAATCATAACCCTCCTACAAAGTGAAATCAGATATTGTAGTTATATTCATGACGAGATTTTCGAAATATATCCTTGAATGTCCTTCTGCCCTTCCTAGAAAATGACGGAAATGAGGTCCATATATATTTGACTGATTGTATTTGTTCTTGACGAAATCGGACCGGGAATAGGGGGTCCAATATTCAAAATACCTGCATTATTATGCGTTGGGTTATTCAAAAATGCAATGTTCATATCCGAAAATGGCTAAAATCGCCCCATAAATAGGGGTTTAGATGGGGTGTTTTGAAGTTTCAAAATATAGCATCAAAGAATTTTATAGAACCAATCTTGTTAAGGTGTTGATGTTCTACAATTCTTGTTGTACTCATAGCTCATATAGCTCAGCGAGTTATTTGTGCTTTAATATTTTCAGTTTTCAGTAAACCCCATTTCCACCACTGGATTTTTAGTTAGATATTTAAATATATGGTGGGATGAGATCAAGAGTCGCTTATAAGTGCACGTAGGAAATCTGCTTAGTTAATGCAGCTCCTGCATGACGGACATTTTGTGCAAAAGCTATTAGATAATAACGAATAAGTTTCGTAATTTATTTTGGAGCATAATTTTACACAACTTTTCATAGCCTCTCAACTCTTACCTATTGGTACTGTTGTATTTTCTCCTTCATAACTTGTTAAAGGATAGCACGGCAGGTGGTCAGACCAGAAGAAGCCATACTTTTCCACATCCTATCTATCAGACCACATGGCCGAACGGCTTCTTATAACATGTGCAAGTACCCTAAAATTGCCACTTTAGCAGAATTTGATCACTAAGGCACCAAGTTACAAACAACGGAGACACAATAAGGATAGTATATATCACCAATTCATTGGAATTTAGTATTGAAATGCTGTTAGAACAGCTCTCACCAGAAACCTTAAGTTACACTTCCAAGAGTCAGGGGACAGAATTTCTGCTTCTAATTATGAAGGGTCCAAAAATAATAAACTAACATTTAATTTAAACAAAATAATGTACATAATATTTAAAGGAAAATCATTATACACTCCATAAATTATTATATTAAACAATAAGGACTTACACGGAATGAAAATATCATGAACTGACAATTGACAATAAACTCAAGTGGGCATCACGCGTAAAACGTGTATAAACGAGACTTTTACAGGCAGCACGCCAATTATCGATAAACTTGAAACTACACTTGGTACAATTGTCATTTTTAGAGCCACGGGCTGTTCAGTAGTCGACATTTCCGGGGTTCTCCTGCTCTTCCGTCCTTATAGGTGTACAGGGGTATGTGGCTGCGGAAATTCAATGATTTCTCCTATTGGTGGACCTTACATAATGTCAAGTTAAAGTTCTGAAGATAAATATTTTGACGTCTTATTAATTAATAAAGTCCGTCACGCAGGGGCTGCGTAAACTAAGCAGATTTCCCACGTGAAGTTTTACAATAGAGAAATCTGCCTAATAACAACTGTAGTAGTAAGAAACCTCTAAACCTAAAACATTATTTAGGGCGTAATAACCCAGTAGTTTCTAGCCCCAAAAAACAGTTAACCTAACCTCTAAACGTATTCACGAGGGACGAGTAGTTATGGAAATGGCCACCAGAGCTCTCGGCGGAAAGTCCGAACATTCAGATAACAAATGCAAATATCTCGGTTAATATTCAAGATAGAGAATAAATGCATATAACAATATTTATAGTAAATTTAATTTCCAATAAGATTGGTTCTATACAATTTTTCGATCCGATGCATAATAACGGAGATATTTCGAATTTTTGAAAATCCCCCCCCTCTAAACCCCCCCTCCCACTGGTCCGATTTCAGCCGTTAACGAACTTGATCTTCCTTTTTACATAAAACGATTAAATACCGAGTTTGGTGACGATTAAACAAAAATTGCGACCGCTAGAGTGTTAACAGACAAATATATATATATATATATATATATATATATATGTCTATATATATATATATATATATATATATATATATAGATATATATATATATATAGATATATATATATAGTTTTGAACGGACCTCTTTTTAGTCATATCCTGGGTAGGATCGATGGACATTTGAAGAAATTTTTCGAAAATTCCGTCATGAGTACGACCTCAATAGCTGATTTCCCTTAAGGGAAATCTGCTAAAAACTATGCTCACACATAGTCCCTGTGTCGTCTCCTTTCTCACTTTTATGTTTCACTCTCCTTTCATCTAAATTTCAGAGAATCTTATTGACATCCAGATAAGGAATATTCAGAGGCGACAAAACTGAGATTTCCTACTAGATAGGAGAGAGAATATCTAAACATCGGCAAATAATTTTGTTTTTTAGCAGATTTCCCTTAAGGGAAATCAGCTATTGAGGTTGTACTCATGATGCGATTTTCGAAATTTTTCTTCAAATGTCCATCGATCCTACCCAGGAGATGACGAAAATGAGGTCCGTTCAAAACTGTATATATATATATATATATATATATATGTGTATGTCTGTTACCGCTCTAGCGGTCGCAATTTTTGTTTGATCGTTACCAAACTCAATATTTAGTCGTTTTATGTAAAAAGAAAGATCAAGTTCGTTAACGGCTGAAATCGGACCAGTAGGAGGGGGGGGTTTAGAGGGGAGGATTTTCGAAAATTCGATATATCTCCGTTACTATACGTCGGATCGAAAAATTGTGCAGAATTAATCTTATTGCAAATTAAATTTACTATAAATATTGTTATATACATTTATTCTCTATCTTGAATATTAACCGAGATATTTGCATTTTTATGAAATTTGGGCCGATAACGGATTTTTGAATTTCCCGCGAAAAGCTAGTTCGGCCCTTTGCCGTCAACGTTTGGCTCTCCTATGGAGATTTCTCTACTGTATAACTTCACGTGGGAAATCTGCTTAGTTTACGCAGCCCCTGCGTGACGGACTTTATTTATTATCACGCACTAAGTGTATAAATAAACTTAAAAAAAAGTTCGTCACGCAGGGGCCACGTAAACTAAGTAGAATTCCCATGTGTCCACGTATTTGCATTCATCTCAAAAAGTAAAAGATCAATAAGAACAGTGGTATTTATGCTTCAAATAATGTCCTTATAGTATAACAGCTTATTGTTAACATGAAATGAGCAGGAGGAGGGGGGGTGGGTTACTGAAGACCGACAACTATAAAAAGCAAGTATCTTGGTTAATAATCAATATAGTGAAAAAATGCACATATCTTTATTTAAAGAACAGTACATTTGTAATAAGATTGATTCTATAAATTTTTCGATCCGACGAATAATAACAGAGATATTAAGAATTTTTGAAATTCTTTCCCTCTAACCCCCCTCCCACTGGTCGGATTTCTACCATTAACGAACTTGATCTTTCCTTTTACATAAAACGCTTATATGTATCGAGTTTGACCACGATAAGAAAAAAATTGCGACCGCTAGAGCAGACAGGTAACAGACAAATATTTTTAGATATATCTGTATGTATATATATATATATATATATATATATATATATATATATATATATATATATATATATATATAATTTTCAACGGACGCCATTTTCGTTATCTATTAGGTAGGATCGATGGATATTTGAAGAAATATTTCGAAAATCGCGTCATGAGTACAACCTCAATAGCTGATTTCCCTTAAGGGAAATCTGCTAAAAAGTCACTTAATACACTTAGCCCTCGACCTTTGAAGAGGCAGGCCGGTGTTGGGGCGCCCGATACTTATATTAGGAGGCAGTTTGGAGCCGAGGGAGTGAAGTGGGATAGTGGCTGATTTATTGAGCGGAAGTTGTAGACGGAAGAGCCGCTGAGGATCGGATTGAAAGAGAGCAACAAAAGAGCTGACGAGTGCGGTGAAGTGGTTATGGCGGGTAAAAGGAAGCCGGGGTTGATCCGGCCAAGTGTGCGCGGCTGTGTGCGCTGGTCGTAGTGCATCCTAATGCGGGGGGGTCTTTGTTTACCGCCGAGAGGCCTTGGAAACCACCGTCTCCTATTACTCCAACCATCTCATCCCCCATATGGTCCTCACCCTCTTTTTTCTTATTATCTTTTATTTACCTACACATATCTCCTTTCAGCGCCATTTTTTTATGTACCCTCGAGGAAGAGGGACACAACAACAAAAAAAATGCATTTGCGAAACCAAAAACAACTCTTGACTCCTCCGTAAATCTTGGTTTCCAAAAGATGTGTTACTCGAGGTTTATGCCTCATATTTTTTCATTGCCCGTAAGAGGTATGACCCATACTCGTATATCTTCTCGTTTAGGTTCGCCCTATCCTCCACTCCATGCTGCACTAAAGTTGTCAATGGCCACAGGCTGAAATTTCCGCAATCTTTAGGAATGTAAAAAAGGCCCTTCTTTCGGAGATTGGACACTGTTGTTACTTGAAGAAATAGCAGTAGCAAACTTGAATCTGAAATATTGACTCCTTTCCCACAAGAGTGGATCCTCAGATTTGTTCTACTACAAACATAAGTGTTAACAGATCTCCCTTGAGGGAAATTAGATATTGAGGTTGCACTCATGACATATATATATATATATATATATATATATATATATATATATATATATATATATATGTATATTTCTACTGTACGTATGTATGTCACTGAATTCCTCCTAAACGGCTGGACCGATTTGAATGAATTTTTTTGTATGCGTTTGGGTGACGCCCTGGATGGTTTCGATCACAAATCAGCCCGGATGGGATGATGGAAGTGGGGGTCGTAAGGAAGGCCTAAAATTAAAAATAGCGATAGCGGTTTTTCGGCAAATATGCACAGGGTAAAAGATGTTTATTTTGTTATTTAGAGTAACTTTTGTTATATTCACGTTATAAGTATAAACGAGATATACACTAAAATATTAGAGTGGGACCTAACAATTTTATTGGGCACTAGCGACTGAACCGAACATAACAAAACTATACGTAAATTAGCATTAATTCTTCTAAGATAACGAAGGGTCGAACGGGAGTGGGGGTTATAAGGGAGGCCTGAATAAAAAAATCGCGATATTTCATTTTCTATTTGTTTTTAGGCATACGTGCACATAACAAAAGTTTTTTTTTGTGTTATTAAAAGAAGCTTTTGTTTTAAACTTAATATTATTAAATTTAATATCCTAATCGCTTGAAATATCATGCAGGACAACGTCCGTCGGGTCCGCTATTATATAGATATATATTCCATTAAGGCTGTGTATCAACCTTGGATTGCTGCTTATATTGGTAATAATTTGACCGAAATAATGGCATATTAACCTTTAATATCTGAACTATTTTTTTTTATTATAATTATATTACTGAAAAAGAGTATTCTTCTATGGGCTTTTTACTGTGTGTGGGGGGGGGGTGGTAAGCTAACCCCGTAAACCTCCCACCTCCGCCTAGGTCCCACTATCTCCCCAGCCGAGCTCATTCCCTACCAACCTCTCTTATCTACCCCTTCATTTCCCCCTTTCATGTGTTCATTATGATAAGAAAGGAAATTATACTTGTCATTTTTGGAGGGAAATTCATTCTGTTTGACTTCAACTGACGTGGTACATTTTGTTCGAAACTTTTTCAACTAAATTTATTCCTTCATCATGTTTTTGGAAGATGTGTTAAACGGGGGGGGGGGAGCCTTTAATACAACTTAATGCAATAAAATACGCCACCATTGTTAGAGTGAGACAAATACAGGACCACTCATATCTAACTAGTAACTTTTTTTAGTGAGACCATTACACTAAAATATTTACCACCGAGAACCCTAGACTTTGAGGCTTCTTTTCCTTAAAAATGTGAGATATTACATTTATTTCCTTTATTCATATTCATAAATTTTTTACGTTGTTGAAGCATGTATTTGATGTTTTCTGTTTCTCACTGTTATACATGGACGCAATATGGCTCCCCTCGCTTTATTTTATTTTATAACTTCGAAGGCCTTTTTTAGATATTGGGAATAGTAGTCAAAACAGAGAGAAAAAGTCCGTCACGCAGGGGCAGCGTAAACTAAGCAGATTTCCCACGTGAAGTTTTACAATAGAGAAATTTCACGAGAGCCGAGCCAGTCAAGGAAACGGCCGAACTAATTTTTGGCGGGAAAGTAACTCACGTCCGTTAGGCCCACCGATAAAATAAAAATGCAAATATCTCGGTTAATATTCAAGATAGAGAAAACATGCATATAACAATATTTATAGTAAATTTAATTTGCAATAAGATTAATTCTGTACAAATTTTCGATCCGACGTATAGTAACGGAAATATTTTGAATTTTCGAGAATCCTCCCCTCTAAACCCCCCTTCTACTGGTCCGATTTCAGCCGTTAACGAACTTGATCTTTCTTTTTACATAAAACGACTAAATATCGAGTTTGATAACGATTAAACAAAAATTGCGACCGCCGGTAGCAGACAAATTTATATATACAGGGTGTCCCCAAACCAAACGGCCAACTTTAGGGATCGATAGAGGATCGAAAAACTAATACAAAAAGTCCTCTGGCATATGCCTCGTTTTCGCTTCGTTTTCGAGAAAATCACAAAAAACTTAAAATAGTTGTGCAAAAACTAGTTAAGGCCAATGGAAGAGCGGATTTTATTCCTTGAATGAATTTTAGCAATAAATGTTATTCCAATACAATTATTGTATTCTAATCTTATACTAACAGAAAGGTAATTGAAAAAAAAAATATTTTTTATTTAGAAAAAATAATAAATACTTTTTTATTCAAATATTCATAGTATAAAAAAAATTACCTATTTAAAGTAGATAACATTATGAACAATAACTGAAGATTAAAACATAAAAAAAAGATTAAAAATTTAGAACATTAATAAAATAATTAAATATTCTTACTTGGAAAACATAAATGTTTCAGTTTTTATATGGGTCTACCTTAGTGAGAAAAAAAACCCTGAAAATTTTGAAGGTTTTACCTTCTCTAAAATTACATCGTTAATTTCCTCTCGCTGCAATACACGCATCACATCGCGTACTCACAGATCGCACTGCATCTAAACATTGTTCTGCGGTGAGCTGTTTGCAAACCATTCTGATGCGCTCGATGAGGTCATCCCTTGTGCGGACGGGCTCTCGGTAGACATTTTCTTTCACGTATCCCCACACGAAGAAATCTAGTGGCGTGAGGTCCGGAGACCGGGGAGGCCAAGGCACCGGCCCACCTCGTCCTACCCAGCGACCTGGGTAGTTGATGTCCAACCAGTCTCGTACGGCCCTACCGTAATGTGCAGGACAACCATCGAGTTGAAACCAGCTCTCAAGCCTTGTTTCCTAAGGGATATCTTCCAAAAGTGCCCGTAAGTCATTCTCCAGGAATAGATGATAACTTTCAGCGTGAAGTCGAGCAGGTAAAAATACAGGACCTATTATGCGATTATAACAAAGACCGACCCACACGTTTACAGAAAACTCATGCTGGTAGTGAAATTCTCTAACAGCGCGGGGATTTTCATGTGCCCAAAAGGTGGTAGTTTCTTTGATTGAATATGCCCGCACGTGTAAAAATCGCTTCGTCCGTCCAGATTACTTTCGAACTTAAGTTTACATCGTTTTGCAATTGTTCTCTATACCAATTACAAAAATTTAATCGGCGGGGATAATCAGCGGGTATTAAATTTTGTACCTTTTGTACATGGTAAGCATGCCTGCGGTCAGCCCTTAATGTGCGCCAAATGGTTGTCTTTGGTATGCTTAGAACTGAAGCAGCTCTCCGGACGCTTGTGCCAGGGTTGGTATTGAAGTGCCTCAGTATCCTCTCCCTCCGCCTCAGGTCGGCTTCCATCGGAGCCTGCATACGGTTTCCACGACGATTACATGAGAAGGACCCAGTCTCTCGAAGCCTTCTGAAAGTGCTGGTAAAAACACCTCTGTGTGGGGTTTCTCGGTCAGGAAACCGTCTGCGATATTCCCGAACTGCCTGACGTGCATTGCCATCACAGAATCCGTAGACGTAGACTATGTCCGCGTATTCAGCGTTGGTAAATCTAGCCATATTTGTTGACTTCACTGAACAGTACTAGCAACACCACTAATGTGAGAATGCGAGGCTGGATTCCCCCCAAAAAGGATTAAAATGATAGTAAACATTTCAATCCTTTCTTTTTAAGTTTAAACACTCAACCTAGACGTTTTATTGATAAGGAAAGCGTGAGAATATTCATGTTTTCTAAATTTACTCCTCGTAAATTAAAAAAATAAGCTTACTCAAAAAACCAATAGTTTTTTGTAATTTAAATACATTATTAAAAAAAAAATACACTTTTGCACAACTATTTTCAGTTTTTTGTGATTTTCTCAAAAACGAAGCGAAAATGAGGCATATGCCAGAGGACTTTTTTTCTTAGTTTTTCGATCCTCTATCGATCCCTGAAGTTTGGCCGTTTGGTTTGGGGACACCCTGTATATATATACAGTTTTGAACGGACCTCATTTTCGTCATCTACTAGGTAGGATCGATGGACATTTGAAGAAAAATTTCGAAAATTCCGTCATGTGTACAACCTCAATAGCTGATTTCCCTCAAGGGAAATCTGCTAAAAGAGGGAGAAGTTGAAAGGAGAGAGTGGGAAGAAAGAGAGAGAGAGTCAATCGCGAAATGGAAATAGGTGGTCTTTTCCTGTTTATTTCTTTTTTAAATATTAAATGTCTTGTGTCCAATCTTTTTCGGGTAGCCATCGATACTTCTTATATTAATATTAAAGAAATTAGCATCAAATTGAAATAAACGCACCAATTAAAATATAAAAAAAGAATAAAATCTGATAAACTTCTACTCTTGAAGTCAGTTTAGTGAGTTTTGCCTTTTAGTCCACCATAATTGAAACTTATAATTAAATTTATCAAGAACTAATTATCAAATTGACATTTCATTTACAATTTCAAATAGGTAATTATTATATTCATTTACAAGAACTTTCCTGTACGTTTGAGTGACGCACATATACTAATAACGTGCCTTCCAATATTTGGCATTCAAATATAATAGATATCCATGTTGGCTTAGTTTTGATGATTCAAGAATTAATTCCTTAAATACTGTAAAAAGTCTGCAAAAAAAATGTATTCTCCAATTCATTCATGTTGCATAGAGAGCATAATTACATCGATTTTCAAATCAACATTCAGAGTAATTGAAATTCAGCATTTTCACCTTGCTGGTATCATCAGGCTTATGAAATTTACTCTTTTCGTACGTTTACTAACAAAACTATTATTTTACTAAAATTAAAATTCTTGTAGAATGGTTTGCCACAGCCAACATATCTCGAACAAACTGCAAGCTTAACTTAACAACGGTACTTCTACTTTTTTAGCCAAATAACCATATTCTTCTCGCTAACATGTGAGCCTAGAAATTCCTGAACTAATATATTCCAGTGCCAATTAATCTGCTTTTTCAATTACATGGTCAGCAATTATTCTGGGCTAACGGTGATTTAGAAGATTGAAATGGACCCCAGAATAGCAAATAACAGCTCTAAATATGGGCTCGAATACACTAAACATGGATTCCAATGTAATACTTTTATTAGTAATAAAAGTTTGCCTAGTAGCGTAAATTGCAAATTTGTCCGTCGGGGCGGGCCTTTTCCTTGAAGTGCTGCTTCTGTACAAATTGCGAAGTGTGGAATATACTTAAATATCTGTATTTATTAATTAAGTCTACTGATTTCATTAACTGACACATATAATTAGAGTTTTCTTTTGGAGGTAATTTCCCCGCTTTTCTCAATATCATAATTTTTTTTAATCTCAAAATATGTTGGCATGCATTAAACGATTAATTTAAGAAAATAAATGAGATGTCAACTGACACCCCAGTAATAAAACACCAATTCTATGAAAGTCTTGGGTGACTCCATCCATACTGCGGATTTGGTATTTTCATATTATGCTTGAGAAAAAATGATTATTTCCATGAAATTCATAAAGAAATTAACTATAAACATAATGAGCTTCAATCAGATGGGTCGAATGCTGTCTTTAAATTTACAAACAAATATAATTGTGTACTTTTATATTCCCCCTCCCCTATTCCTAGTTTGATTTGAGCCGCAAACAAGTATGTGCGTTGGTATTGAATGAACCGGTTAAAAATTGAGTATGGTATAGATATAATAAACATTTACGAGCCAAGATATAAAGACAAGAAATCTTAATTGATGACTCCATCTCACAATGTATTTCCATGTTTCTCATCTGGAAAAGATTTGTTGAAAACAATTTTTGGTATTTCAGCCTAGAATAAGACTTTTCATGCTATATTCGCTTATTGTTAAATTATCATAGGTAAAATTGGGAGTTATTTAAGATTAAAAAATAAAAAGTCCGTCACGCAGGGGCTGCGTAAACTAAGCAGATTTCCCACGTGGTTTTGCAATAGAGAAATCTGCCTAATAACAACTGCAGTAGTAAGAAACCTCTAAACCTAAAACATTATTTAGGGCGTAATAACCCAGTTGTTTCTAGCCCCAAAAAACAGTTAACCTAACCTCTAAACCTATTCAGGAGGGACGAATAGTTATGGAAACGGCCACCAGAGTTCTCGGCGGAAAGTCCGAACATAGCCTACTGGCGACCACACACAGAATACAAATGCAAATATCTCGGTTAATATTCAAGATACAGAAAAAATGTATAGAACGATATTTATAGTAAATTGAATTAGCAATAAGATTTATTTTATACAACTTTTCGATCCGACGCATAATAACGGAGATATTTCGACTTTTTGAAAATCCTCCCCTCTAAACCCCCCCCCTCCCTCTGGTCTGATTTCAGCCATTAACGAACTTGATCTTCCATTTTACATAAAACGATTAAATCCCGAGTTTGGTAACGATCAAAGAAAAATTGTGACCGCTAGAGCGGTAACAGACATATATATATATATATATATATATATATATATATATATATATATATATATATATATATATATATATACACAGTTTTGAACGGACTTCATTTTCGTCATTTACTAGGTAGGATCGATGGACATTTGAAGAAAAATGTCGAAACTTCCGTCATGAGTACAACCTCAATAGCTGATTTCCCTTAAGGGAAATCTGCTAAAAGTGTAAAACATTTGCAACAAGATTTGTTATATACAACTTTTCGATCCCAATCGTAGAATTTTCAAGTTTGTCCCCCCTTCTCTATACCCCCCTTCTCTGATTTCAGCCGATAACGTGTACGTACTTGATCGTTAGTTTTACATGAAATTCTTATATAACAAGTTTGGTATCTCTTTAACAAAAACTGTGGCCGATACAGTGATAACAGACAAGTATTTATATAATTTTGAACGGACCTCAGGTAGGATCTGTGGACATTTCGGGAAATGTTTTGAAAATCACGTGATCTGCATAACCTCAATAGCTGATTTTCTTTATTTGAACTCTACTAAAAGCTAATCAATTGTCATTTATTCCGATCTATAAATATAAAAGTGTAACTAGGATAATTCTAAGTTACTTACTTCAACAAGAAAATAGGAAGCTGATCTTATTAGAGAAAATTATTATGAAAACTTATATTTTGCAGGTAGCAATATCCAGTCAGATAGTTTTGTCCCCAGTTCTTTTCCTTTTGGCTTCATAGAGCCGAGGCTGTTAATAAAGCTGGGAAAGGTTACATAGTCGTTTATTATTGTTGCTTGGATGTTTTTAATACCAGACTACAGGTGTCCTGAGGTTAAGCGGTTTTCCCTGCCAATATCCTGGCCTCGCGACGATTTCCTCCTACCTTTCCGCCAATATTGGAACGTCGACGATGAAATAATCTACTCTGCTCCACCCACTCTTCTACCTTATAGGCATCTCATTTCCTTTTTCCACACTGGCAGGAAGTCACTTTAGCCCCTGGCGTTTCTTAAAATCCCAATTCTATTTATCATCCCACATATTGCAAGAAATATTAGTTTTTTATTTATTTGACAATAAAATTTGTAGTAATCAAAGAAGAAGCTACGTTTCTACTCTTAATTACACAAATACTAAACGCTTTTATTGTGACGTATGACATTGTCATCCATTTAAATAAATTATAGGATAGCGGTGGGGAGAAGGTCAACCATAATTTCTAAGCGTGAACACAAACTTTAAGGACTGGTGCTCAGATTGCATTGATTGGGCACATTTGGCCTATTCTGTTTTTAGGTAATTGCCTGCAGGCATACGAACAATTTGTTTGTGACATTTTAGTGGCAACTCGGTTTCAATAGTCCAAAACCAAAGAGGCTGAGCAGTAAACCTCAAGTCAAGAGGTAAAACAAAGAATAACCCCAGAAATTTCAGCCCATCAAGTGACCGAAAAGGTATATTTTACTTGTCCTAAGTCTCACAAAATGTTGGAGAGATATTTTTTGTAAGATACAGGGGGGGGGCGGGGGTGACAGGGTTGTCACGATATGAAAGCTGTTTTCATGGACTTGTTTGCCATTATCCACCTCACAACCAAATTAAATTAGCCTTCTCAACACCAAATCCATATTGAATTGTAAAATGCATATGTTTTTATAAATAGCACCATAAATGACCCACCATAATAACCTAGGTATCCATAGCACAACCTAGTACAATTAATGTTTCTTTGCTTTCCACTTTTCCCCATATAACTTCGCATTTACTTAAACCTAAACGTTCGAGGTAAAAAGTTTATATTACTAAATTTCCCTTAAAGTTCAGTGAAATATTTGTACATAAATGGGGTACTACAGAGGAGTCGAGTACTTTAGTTCTACCAAAAAGCTCTTGTGTTAGTAGAGTACCGAGAGTCTAGTGAGTAAATTGATATATAATTAAATCCGTAAGTTTACTTGAGACAATTCATTCCAGAATCCTGTAGGTTAACGGGTAATCTACACCAAGTTAACAATTTATAGGGGAAAACTTCGGGAGGGAGATGTCAAGTGATCATGTATGTCTACAACGACAATTTAAAAGAAATATCAATTTTGTTGGGCAATTTAGTTTTAATACAACTAATACTTGAGGATTTCTTTTTTTTTTTTTTTTTTTTAAGAAAGTCATAACTAACAATTTTCTTTCAAGTGCTCATGTAAACGACACCCCTAAGCGCCTAAAACCTGTCTCAGTTCACCACCTTCAGCCTTGAAGTAAGTATTTTTTGAATGCAGGTAGTTCAAATTCTTCAACTATTGACTCTGACACAACTCACATATCTATTTAATACCACACGAAGTTGAAATAGAAAGAGATTTTTCTGGGTGTGCGTGCACTTGTTATTTTTAACTGTGAAAAAATTAATGTCCTCGAATTCAGTTAAATATGTTGCTTTAAGTTTATCTGAAATGAATAAAATTAGGATTTGGTCTACGTTCGTTTTAATCCCCTTGTATTAAGATAAAGTAAACACAAATAGTTGAAATAATTACGAATTAGAAATATTTTGCTGGATGAAAATACCTTTCAGTTTAAATAAATGTATTGTAGATTATAATTGTCTCAGAAATTGAAGAGTTTAGTTGTCCTTGCAGTGTGAGCTTGCCTGCGTCTCTTATTAAAAATATTTAAAGGGGTATTCTGTGTTGGATCCTTAATCCTGCACTGCTTAGAAGGGTCTTAGGGTTTCTCTTCTTTCTTGTATATCTTGAAGGGTTTCTTCTCTTCTAAGTTCCTGGTTTTTATGTTTAGACAATGGTTTCCACTGCATGCTTCTGAATTTCATTAAGCTGATTGGAGCTTATCTTAAACTGAATGATGGCCACGGCATACTTTCAGCAGATTTTTTTTTAATGTAAAATCAGCTATCAGGTTGTGCTAATGACGAGATTTTTGAAAATGTTCTTCAAATGTTCAGTAATCCTCTCTAAGACGATAAAAATGAGAATGGCACAGTTTGTGTGTGTGCATTGCGCTGGAAGAAATTGAGCATAAAATGTGAAACGAATTCATCTGAGTGACATTTATGCAGTAGGGAAACCTGCTCTAACAACAAAACTTTCGAGTAGCTAATTTTCTTTTTGTCGATTCCAATACCACTAAACTCGAGAATCTGTTTTTGTGTGCACATTCCATTTTAATTACAAAATTAGAAGAACTTTTAACGCAACGTACCATGTAATAGAATCATAATTTATGAAGAAGGCAAGAAATCACATAACCACATGAGTTTTCCTTGTGCCTTCCGACCCACACATCCAACCACAAACCATCTACTTAATTACTCCAAATTAGGAAGAAGGAGGAAAATCAGCCACAACGAAGAAAAAAGTATTAATTAAATATAAAAAGCTGAGATTTATGAAGTCTGTGGGCATTAATAGTTACATATTATATTCTAATCGTAGCAAGTATTCACTAGAATATGGTTTTATTAATTTTATTTTCTTTAAATAAAATATATTTTACATGTAATACTGATTATATTATAAATCTAAATAAATTACATGCATTATCATTGGATGTAGACATACAACCAACGATATACCATGTATCTGTTCTGTGAAGTCCTCCTTCGAAATAAATTGTAAAAGATTCGCTCATGAACTTAAAAAATTACAAAAAAAAATGTTTAATGTTATTAATCCATAGCGGGAGAAAAACAAATAAAAAGGCTGTCACGGTCGTGGCTTCATGAGATTAGAGACCTTGCGAGGGTAATGTTCTGTAGCGGTTAGGTTCCACTGGAAGGAGCTGAACCATATATTGCTGACGGGCAAGAAGCGAACTACCCGTATATGAACACCGTCTGAACATATATGCAAAGCTATACCTACGGATCGGTGACTTCTTATCCCTACTTCTCAACACATTCCAAGGATACAAGTAGTACAAATCGCCTTTCGATTTTATTTCTTGGTGATGTGCCATTACCAATTTCAATAGCAATAATATAGGTATCGGATCGCTGTGCCTCCAGCTAGAAAAGCTGTTGTAAAAGCTAGCTTTTACGATTAAAAAAAAAAATTAAAAGCATCCTGCGCCCGGTGGATTTCCTTTACCATGTTGAATTGATATCCATTGAGGTACAACCTGCATTACGCGATATTCGAAAAATATCTTCAAATGTACAACGATCCTACGAAGGAGACGATGGAAATGAAGCTCATTCAAATATGTATACAGTGGCTAAAAAAAGAATTCAAACACTCAGTTTATTAGCCAAACTTTTTTTATAAATTTCTTAACTTGATGTAACGACATGTCCTGACAATCAACATGTCCCATTAATTTTATTCATTATCAAAAGTTAGAAACAAATACTTTTTTTTTAATACTTTAAGTTTAAATTTTTCAAGGCAAAACATTTATTCATACACTATCTTAATTATTATTATTAATATTACATTATCTTTTAATACTGAACTAAACAAGCTAAACATTAAAGAAAATGTTCCTAACGCCACCAAAATCACTGGATCTTAACCCAATCGAACATTTATGGGCCCCTTATTTGAGTTCAAAGTCCAAAAACATAGAGGTACTTCATTTATATGAACTGTTAATTAAGTGTATGACTAATTTTTGTGCCTTGAAAAATTTATATTATTAAAAAAATTGTATAAGTTTCTAATTTTTGCCAATGAATGAAATTAATGGGAAATGTTGTTGCTTATCACTTATTTTTCATTACATTAAGAAAATATTGGCCAATAAACTAAGTGTATGAATAGTTTTTTTACCTACTGTATATACATATATATATATATCAAATTTACATATAGTATATGTATTTGTCCGTTAACGCTCTAGCAGTTCTAATTTTTGCTCTAGTGACGCACTTGTTTAGAGAAGGGTTAGTTAATGGAGTGACAAACTTGTGAAATACATAAGTAAGTTAGCTAATTTATCTAAATTTATCTGTTAATCTACGAAAAAGAACCATTAGAATGTACGCCATTCGAATAAGACTTATTACTTTCAAACATGTATAAAATCTAATTATAGGAATAAAATATATTTTCTGAGTCCGAGGCCTGAGAAATAGAAACATTCGAAATTTAAATTTTCTCTTAGAATATTCCAGGTAAAGAGAAAATTTCTAGAGGTCAGGAGGTCAGGGAAAACCGTATGAAATATTAAATCTGTTGTTGGGATTCCTTCCGAAATTGCTGCCATCCATTTTATATCTTTCTCTCTTCTCCCCCACTCCCTTGCCCTCTGAAAAATTTATATTCGTCAGATACAAGCATCACGAATGACTTATGGTTCAGAATTCTTTCGCTCAGACAATTTATGGTGGGAAGTGTAATAAGGAAAATGTGAAATAATATATAGTAGTTTGGAAAATAATTTTTTTCTTCTCCGAAACAAGAATAACGCATCTCATTTTATGAAATATTTACTAAAGATTCGTTGTTCTAACACCGTATTTACTCAAGTAATTTTCCCATTCTTGTATTTTCACATCGCTTAGGATGATTGTTGTCAGTTTTAATTTTCTCCACCAACAGGAAGAATGTCTCCTTTTATCATTTTTTTCTTTTTAAAGGTATTTATTGAGGTTGTTCCTATGGCAAAATTACACAAAATGTCCTTCAATTCTTTGCCAAATCAGAGTGTACGATGTAAAAGGATATATTATATTTGGAATATCTGAAAACATGTTGTTGAATCAATTTATAATTTCAAAGGCGGTAGCTTGGGAGTATATTTCATTTAGTTAATGAAACTATAAATTAATTTTATTATGAATAATAGGTTGTAAAATAAGTTTGTAGAGTTTTGTAATGGTGATTTCAATAAAAAACTTCAGATTCTTGTAAATACTTTTAATGAATTATATATGACCCATTTTGATCTATTTTATGTTGCCAGTCAAACTCGAATAATTTCTGCCAGGTCTGCAAAGACACGTGAGGACGGGCGTTGTCGTGATGGAAAAATATGCCTTTGCTTTACTTTTACATTTTGAGCAAGCAAACCACTCACAGATAAGGAATCTTGGTTGAAACTGATGCATAAAAGTACCTTAGCTAATCCTTTTTTAGAATATTTGAGCATTACTGGCCAAGTAAACGTGATTTCATAAACACAGAGAGAATTAAGTTGAAATATCAATAAACGCTATAAACTTATTTTACAACTCGATATATCCTATAACATTTAACTGATTTGCTTCCCGGTGTTTTTTTTTTTTTTTTTTTTTTTTTTTGGTAACCGTCTATCTACTAAAGATTACTATTGAACCCGCTTCGCTGTAGACCTGTGAACATAATTAGAGCGTAATCTAGTTTTAGTTTACTTTCTGTTAGTCGTCTTTACAGATACCATTATCTTAAGACAGTCATGTTTTATTTCGAAATGATGTCAGGTCCTGGACATTAATATTTTTCGACTCTGAATTATTTACCTAAACTCTAGAGACCTTAGAAAAACTGCAAATTATACAATTCCTGCGTGGCGGACTTTTACTGTCTACTGGTTTAAGGAATAATATTAATTACTAGAGTACAAAGGCAAAGTAAGTTCCCAAGTAAAAAATTATTCAATAACCATCATTATTGCCTTATCATAACATCATCTCTTTAAATTACCAATTTTCGTTTTTTAACCACCAGTATCGTGATAGAGCCAAACCTACCCCTATGCGTTATCTTGTCACTGCTATAATTACATTTTTTGTTCTCTGCTCTATAAAGGCTCAGGTTACTTATTCAAGTTAGGGCGTTGGTTATAATATACTAAGTAAGTCCAGTGTCGTGGGCTTGATTGCCACATGGGTAGGAATTTATTTAGTGATGAACTCACTCAATAAAATAGTTGGCTAGAAAATGCCAGTAAACAGCCTGTTTCGATTAGCCACATAAGCATAAAGTGGACGTTAAGAAATAATATTTCCTCTATAAATTTTACTTGAATATTAAAGAATATTTGTAAAAAAAAAATCTTGTAAAAAATTTGTCATCCCTGGAGAAGATACAGTACATGTAGTCTGTCCCTCAAGGTCCAACCAGCATCATTTTCATTGAATACTTTCACTCGTGTTCCAACTTCTATTAGACTAGTATTAAGATTAATATGTACGGTTTGCTTTTAAAATTTATATATGAGTGAGTGTATACGTTCTGAATTGCAATCAAAGTAGTTGTTAGTGTATACGAGCCGTGGACTGATAATGAACCATAGAATAAAATTTTTTTTTGTAGTACATATTTTAAAATATGTTAATAAATATGCCAATACAATAACTGAACTAAATTGAATACACCTTTCTGGCCGGTGAATATAACTTCCTCTTCTACTTAGTGGAGATTTACTTAGACTGACAAGGGTATCTGCATTTAGTAATGAGTTGTCACATTAAAATACAGCCTACCATGACAGGCGTGGAATATAGAAGATGGAGGTGGGTCAGAGTGGAAGAGGGAGCGCGCAATCTGTCAAGCTGATACAGACCAAACTTTGCCTAATCAATCCTCTTAACTGAATTCCAAACAGGTGCTACCAGCTATTAAAAAGTCCATCACGCAGGGGTTGCGTAAACAAAGCAGATTTCCCACGCAAAGGTTTACATTAGATAAATATACATACCGCGAATTAGTGAATAAAACGGTACTGAGAAATCTATCAGATACAAGTTAATAACTCTACAACGGAAAGCGACTGAGTTGTAAAAAAAACAAGGCCGCCAACCTGAATTCTACACCAGAAAGAAAAACCATTAATGAAATATATCTGAGTATAACATATTAATTTTATTGAAAACTTTTACTATAACCAGTGCTGTAATTTGTAATGAATCAGAATAATTTTAACCTCAATTACTTAAATTTAAGTAATCTAAAAACAAAAGAAGGGGGAGGGGATCAACAGTAAGTATTTGCATATATCTCACAAAGTAAAAGGTCAATGAAAACAATATTTGGTATTTAACCTTGTAATGAAGTGGTTCATGATATAACAGCTTATTATTAATATAATATGAGTATGAGTGGGGGTTTACTGAAAGCGGAAAACGATTAAAATCCAAATATCTGGGTTAATACTCATGATATAGAAAATATGTATAGACCAATATTTATAGGTCATTCAATTTTTAATAAGATTGGTTCTATACAATTTTTCGATCCGACTTATAGTAATGGAGATATTTCCCTTGAGGGAAATCTGCTAAAACCTCTTCAACTACAGTTCAGATACCTATATAAGGGCACACGAAGTTGAATTAGAAAGACAGCGTCTTGTGTCGCGAGTCCATACGTGTATTTATCTCTCTCTCTCTCTCTCTCTCTATATATATATATATACACATACTGCTCAAAAATGAATAGGGATATTGGTTAATTTTTCTTATCCTATTAATTTTAATTAAATCTATCTTAATTAAATTTCTTTTTTATGGGGGAAAAAGACAATAATTTCTAATAAATATTAATGATATTTATAATAAAAAAAAATATGCTAGGCCCCATACATACCACAAAACAGCCAATATCCCTATTCATTTTTGAGCAGTTTATATATATATATATATATATATATATATATATATATATATATATATATATATATAATATATATATATATATATATATATATATATATATATATATATATATATACTCGCGGACAAAAAAAACGGCGCACCTACATTTTCGTCTACAATTTCTCAACTAAGTATACCAAAAATCATACCGATTTTTTTTTTTTTATTTATTATTTTATCTAAGAATTTATATAGGTACTGGGTAAAATAGAGAAAAACCAAAAAACAAATGAAGTAAGCGCACAATAAAATTTAATACACAAAAAGTAATTTTGGTAAAACAACAAAATAAAAAAATTTCTGTACGATTTCAAAACAAAAATTATGGGAATTTCTTTTACCTCGGTTTAGTACCGTGTGTTACCCCCTCTAGCTTGAATCACCGCCGAACTGTCAGAGCCAGACGTGTACTAATGAAACGTGGATTACAGAATTCAGCAGTCTTATCTCCAACATAATTCTTTGGGATCCTAATACCACTTCGAATTATTGACAAGAAAGTGTCAAGGTACATATAGCGTCATGATAAAACCAGTAGCACGACTGATCACTGATAAATGTAGTATTATGTTTAATAATGTAGGTGCGCCGTTTTTTTTGTCCGCGAGTTTATATATATCGTGAATAGAAGAGAGAGCGGGGGGGGGGGAGAGCAAGCGTATGTGAGTTGTGGACTAAAAAAAAGAGAAGTAGTATAACTTCAAATGTCATCTCACCCCGTTGCCTCTCACAAGCAATACTCAGTAAATAGAATGTGTTTAATAATCTGAACCGTTACAAATTTATAATAACATTATAACGTTTTTATTTTAGTTTGGTTTGATACACATTTAGGAAACAGATTTTAATTTTGTGATAGGGAGATTAAAATTTGCAGAAAAATCTTCAAGAAAACATGTTCGGGCTTCTATTGTTATGAAGTGTGGTATTTGCAGTGAAGATCTCATTACATTAGATCAAAACCGCTCCGTAAATCAAGCAGAAACCGGTATAATGAAAAATATGACAAAGGAAAAACTTTCAGAAAAGCTGATATTCACGTAAACCTAACTCAAGCTACTCTGAAAGCTGCTATATAATTGAAATTCCAGTGACGTCTAGAAGTTCGTGTATATGCAGCGGCGAATTGAAGAGTGCTTGGGAATCAATGAATAATGGAATTACAGCACAACTTCAAGCTAAGATTTCAAGTTCAATGCCGCCATCAGCCGAACTTTCGAAGAAGGAACTCATAACAACATTACTTCTACGAGGTAGATGAAAAGATTCAGTCAATTTTATTTCTTTGTATGAAGTAATAGAAATATTGTAACCTCGAAAATTTTCGGTTTTCTGATTTCAACGGAATTATTTGTTATGAACTTCCCTAAACCTATTTTGATTGGGTTCGACGTAATGCCTGTACGTCTTTAAGTACATACCTATGTATCTCATAACAAAATGTCCGTCGCGCCAGGTCTGCGTTAACTAACCAGATTTCACACGAGGTCTTGTATTTACTTTTATCTCAAAACTTAAAAGTTCAATGAGAGCATAATTTGGTATTTGGGCTTCAAATAAAGCGCTTCATAAAAAACAGCTTATTGTTAATATGACATGAGTAGGAGTGGGGGTTTACTGAGGGCCGTAAACTAAAAAAAATGCTAATATCTACTTTAATACTAAAGATAGATAATAAATGTATATAACAATATTTGTAGTACATTTTATTTGCAATAAAATTGGTTCTATACATTTTTTCCACCGTCGAATTTTTGAAATTCTCCCCCTCTAATCCTTCCCTCCCACTGCTTCGATTCAAGCCATTAATGGACTCGACCTTTAGTTTTGTATGAAACGCTTATATATCGAGTTTGGCTACGATCAATAAGAATTGCGACCAAAAGAGCGGTTACAGACAAGTATGTGTGTGTGTGTGTGTGTGTGTGTGTGTGTGTGTGTGTGTATATATATATATATATATATATATATATATATATATATAGAGAGAGAGAGAGAGAGAGAGAGAGAGAGAGAGAGAGAGAGAGGACATTTTGAACGGACCTCATTTTCGTCATCTCCTAGGTAGTATCGATGGACATTTCGATTTCGAAAATTGCGTCATGATTGCGACCTCAATAGCTGATTTCCCTTAAGGACAGCTTCTCTTAGATTCTTCGGGGTTTTTCTTAGTTTCTCTATTGGATAATTATATTCGCCTATACTCAAGTCAATAGTGGTCCGTTGGTTGTCCCTGTTAGGAATTCTTTGCCCACATGCACTAGTCCTTTATACCCACTGCAGCGGACATTAAGCCCATCCCGGCCAAGATCCCGGCATCATCTTCTCCAAAGGTTCTCTCTGTTGCTCTTAACGTAGCCTATAAGCTCGAGTATAGCATGTTCCGTCCTATCTCTCATCTTATTTTAAGATAGTGAGCTATTTATTTCTGTAAATACCAACGCATCTATCCTAGCTTATTTATCTACTTGGTAGCGTTTGTAACTGGGAAGAGATTAATATTGTGTCATGCCAGCGCATGGGAAATCTACTTAGTTTACGCATACCCGGCGTGATGGACTTTTCTGTTATATAGATAGATGGGTTGTTCAAACAACTTCTCAGAAAAAAAGTTTCTACATAACAGAACAGAAAATGTAAAATTGCACGAAGTAATTTAAGCTTCTAGCTTTCCGTGAAACTTGTGAACTTAAAAGCGTTTGCGAGATGCAGCCGAATGTCTATAGCTGATGAAGTCTGTAGCACAAAGAGTAGAGATGGGGTGAGAGTGACTGTAGCCAGTGACAAGCTGATACTGTCACAACTTGAACTATCTCGCCAAGTTTACATCAAACAAAAGCATACAAGCCTCTGTCTGCCAGTAGAGTATTTCAATTAAAATTCTGTCCATCAGATCGGATATTCAACCTAGACAATTTCTAATGGCTGACTGCTGGTCTATATCCAATATAGACTCGAGAAAGTTTAAGTCAATACTCTTATACTCAACGTTTATTATATCTCTGAGAGCCTCGTACGTAACTTAGTTTAAGGAGAAATAGAATCAGCCATCGCATAGATAACCCATACTATAATGATGCCCAAAACGAACTATAATGACAGAAATGTAATGGAAAACCATCGTCATTTTGGCCTTGATTATGGCTATTCAAAGTTATAATATTTGATGTGTGGAAAGTACATATAATAATGTAAAAAAAAAATAACAGTTATCCCCTGAAACCACATTTGAAGCAACAAAAAAATAAATATATTTCACATCTTCGTATTTAATTTATATGAATAGAATCTTTGTTCTCATATCACATTTGTTTTGTATCTGTTGGTAATAATATACTGACTAGCCTAGAGCATGGATTGCATGAGAGGGGTTACTTATACATCCACTAGTTTATGCAGTAGCACATATTCACAGTTAAACGCAAACCTAACTGTGTCCAGTGTCTCGTTTCATCTGTTATCAGACTCAAAAATAACTTAGATTTTTGTTCGTATACACGGATAAAACAACTTAACAAATGTGCGTTGAAATACATTATAGATTAAATCTTCCATTAAATGGTCTTGTTAAGCTAGTTATAAAAATGATAAGAGGGGTAAAACCACAGTCCACTAAAAGTTTTAAATTTTGTTTTATCTGATTTCCCTTAAAGGGAACCCGGTATTCAGGTTGTACCCGTATTACACAGTGCATCATCACAGAGACCCGTTCAAATGTCCATCTATCTATCCTTGTAGATTACGAAAATACCGTCAGTTCAAATATACCAATGTGTGTTTATTTATGTATGTATGTGTATATATATATATATATATATATATATATATATATATATATATATATACACACACACACACACACACACACACGCGCGCGCGCGCATGTTTTGTCATATATATATATATATATATATATATATATATATAAACTACTAAATTTAGTTCGTCGAAAATTGTTTGATAACCAAATTTGAAATAATTAGTTGTTACTGAAGGTCATATTCACTGATCCTTAATGAAATTGGACTAAGAGGGGGTAGGGCTTATAGAAGGGCTGAAATATGAAATCGCTAAAATCTCCGTCAGACAAGGGAGTTTGGAAAATGGTATACAAAAAAAAAATGTCTTGACATTTTTTAACACATCAAAATCAATGGAGTTTTTTTTTTGTTTGGATTTTCATCCTTCAGTAAACTCCCATTCCTATTCATACAATTTTCATATTAAATCAGTAAACATCTGATGGTAAGCTTAAATATCATGTTTTGTTTAGATCAATATCTTTATATGAAAAGCCACAACGAATTGTTTTTTATATGAAATCAAAAAAGATTTTAGTTCTCTAATGCCTATTTTTATTTGAACGTTGACAAACTCTATATTTAAATATTTCATAAATAAATAAATAGAGATTGAGCTTAATAATAACCGAAAACAGGGTAGGGGTTTAGTGAAAGACTAGAATGGATATGTGCAAACATTTCATGAATCTTATAATTATTGTAGACAAATTTTTTGTTAATCTAATCCATTTTTTGCTGTTTGTTTTTACGTAATTATTAATATTATGGCGTTTCTTTATTTTTGCTTTTTCGCCCCCCCCTACTCCATGCGATTTTCGTTTAAGGCTTTAGGTATCAGGTGGTAAGTAGTTCAATTGTCAAGCTTAAATTTGAAGTTTTGTTTAGAAAGGGAAAAATTGAAAATAAATTATGATAGGACGGAATCGGTGTCACATTCCAGCGCGAGGAAATCTGCTGAGTTTACACAGCCCTGTGTGACGGTTTTTATTTTTATATTCTGGCATAAGCCTTAAACGGTGTCTATTCTTGATTCCAACTTTCTGAGCCTTGGAGCTGGTCCTTTCAGATCAATAGAGAAGTGATCCTTGAGAAGTCGTCTAACCAAGGATAAGAGGCTCCTCTAAGTCCCAGTAAATGTCAGCAAGAGAATGGACAACTGTAATGTGTGGCGTAATAAAAATGAGTTATAGTAGTATAGTTTATTTACTGCATTTTCCACTCTAACAGTTATCTCTACATTTTAAGCTAAATTTATAAATCATCCAACAAAAAAATCATTCGTGATTCACTTCATGCAGCTTAGAGTTATAGCATAGTAACATATGCATGCATGTTGGGTCTCGAGGGTTAGGTATAACAAAACATTTTTTTGAGCTTATGATTTCCTACATGTTATGTTGTATGACGTTTTTAAAAAAGGTTTTTTAAAATTATTATTAAATTAAATTATACAAAACCTTTCTATTATTAGGATAACAAATATTAAATCATGTTGCAGGTGCTTGCTTGTGTGAGTTGCAAATATCTCCAGCCATTGACAATGCAGAGCGCTACGTAAACGAATCGTACGCAGTGACATGTTTTGGAGAAGGTGCTGTAGGAATAGCTTGGAGGGGTCCAGGGAAGAAGCCTATACCTCCAAGAATAGGAAGGTAATTATAAAAATGGTTTTGTTTATTCCATAGGATTGTAAGGAAATCATTCATTTGTATTATATAAGAAAGAATTGTGTAGCCGAACCCAGTAGCCATTCTTTGAAAGGCTGATTACATTTTTATATCAAGGAACAGTTGCAATTCGCCTAGAGAGTATCTTTTAATTGGCTGCAATTAAGACGACTGCTAAAAACAAAATGCTAGAAGCGATGTTCTCCAACCTAGGAAGCAACTTAAACAACAAAAGTCCGTCACGCAGGGGCTGCGTAAACTAAGCAGATTTCCCACGTGAAGTTTTACAATAGAGAAATCTGTCTAATAACACCTGCAGTAGTAAGAAACCTCTAAACCTATTCAAAAGGGACGAATAGTTACGAAAACGGCCGCCAGAGCCCACGGCGGAAAGTCAGAACAGCCACTGCTGCCGAGCACATGCAGAATACAAATGCAAATATCTCAGTTAATATTCAAGATAGAGAATAAATGTATAGAACAATATTTATAGTAAATTTAATTTGCAATAAGATTGATTCTGTAATATTTTTCGATCTGACGTATAGTAACGGGGATATTTCGAATTTTCGAAAATCCTCCCCTCTAAACCCCCCCTCCCACTGGTCCGATTTCAGCCGTTAACGAACTTGATCTTTCTTTTTACATAAAACGACTAAATATCGAGTTTGGTAACGATCAAACAAAAATTGCGACTGCTAGAGCGGTAACAGACAAAAAAAAAATATATATATATATATACAGTTTTGAACGGATCTCATTTTCGTCATCTACTAGGTAGGATCGATGGACATTTGAAGAAATATTTAAAAAATTCCGTCATGAGTACAACCTCAATAGCTGATTTCCCTTAAGGGAAATCTGCTAAAAAGATGAACCAGCTTGTTATAGGATGAGACAGCCACAAATATTACATATTTATATAAATATAAAAGTAAATTATTATAAATTGTAGGACACGTAATTCATATTATTAAAATAGTTAATGTTCAGTACAAATGGAAAAGGCGCCCACAGGATTGTGGAAGAATGCTCGACTCCAGATCTGCATACTCAAGCAAAAGTCCGTAAACTAAGGAGATTTCCCTTATTTGTTTGTTTAATAATAGATAAACCTACATACTGCTAACACAACAACACCACGAATATTAAGTGAATAAATACAAACGGTAATAAGAAATTTTTTCCATCTCTTTCCGATGGGAAGCGTCTGAAATGACCAACAGGTCAACCAACGGCTCACCCGAAAGAAAAACAATAACTGAAACAAATCAGAATATAACATATTAATTTTATTGAAAACTATTTCCTGAATCTAGTACTGTAATTTATAATGAATCAGAATAATTTTTATTTCAATCAATCAAATTTTAGTAGTCCAAGAATTAATAATTATATAATAATATATAAGACGGGGGGGGGGGGGGGAGGTCACAAGAACATAGTTGCATGTATCTCGTAATAACGGTCTCTGGAAAACAATATTTGGTATTTAAGCTTCGAATAATTTGTTATATTATATAAAAGAGTATTGTTTATGTAACATGAGTAGAAGTGGGAGTTTACTGAGAGCTGAAAACTGAAAAATGCAAATATCTCGGTTAATGTTCAAGATAGAGAATAAATGTACATTACAATGTTTATAGTAAATTTAATTTACAGTAAGATTGTTCCTATACAACTTTGCGATCCGAAGTACAGTATATTTCGATTTTACGAAATTCCTCCCCTCTAAACCCCCCCCCCTCCCTCCTGGTCTGATTTCAGCCGTTAACGAACTTGATCTTTCTTTTTACAAAAAAAAAAGTCCGTCACGCAGGGGCTGCGTAAACTAAGCAGATTTCCCACGTGAAGTTTTACAATAGGGAAATCTGCCTAATAACAACTGTAGTAGTAAGAAACCTTTAAACCTAAAACATTATTTAGGGCGTAACAACCCAGTAGTTTTTAGCCCCAAAAAACAGTTGACCTAACCTCTAAACCTATTCACGAGGGGCGAAGTTATAGAAACGGCCGCCAGAGCTCTCGCCGGAAAGTTCGAACATAGCCTACTGGTG
The DNA here is from genome assembly GCA_019009955.1 of Riptortus pedestris. NCBI lineage: Eukaryota > Metazoa > Arthropoda > Insecta > Hemiptera > Alydidae > Riptortus > Riptortus pedestris. The sequence continues at coordinate 101,983,292 of CM032228.1, read as the reverse complement.
ACCAGTATCACGCAGAATACAAATGCAAATATCTCGGTTAATATTCAAGATACAGAATAAATGAATAGAACAATATTTATAGTAAATTTAATTTGCAATAAGATTTATTCTATACAATCTTTCGATCCGACGCATAATAACGGAGATATTTTGAATTTTCAAAAATCCCCCCCTCTAAACCCCCCTTCCCACTGGTCCGATTTCAGCCATTAACGAACTTAGTCTTCCTTTTTACATAAAACGATTAAATTCCGAGTTTGGTAAAGATCAAACAAGAATTGCGACCGCTAGAGCGTTAACAGACAAATATATATATATATCTATATATATATATATATATATATATATATATATATATATATATATATAGATATATATATATATAATTTTGAACGGACCTCATTTTCGTCATCTCCTGGGTAGGATCGATGGACATTTGAAGAAATTTTTCGAAACTCGCATCATGAGTACGACCTCAATAGCTGATTTCCCTTAAGGGAAATCTGCTAAAAAAACGACTAAATATCGACTTTGGTAACGATTAAACAATAATTGCGACCGCTAGAGCGGTAACAGACAAATATATATATATATATATATAAATATACATAATATATATATATAGGAATATATATATATATATAGGAATATATATATATATATAGGAATATATAAATATGTATATATATATATATATATATATATATATATATATATATATATATAGGAATATATATATATATATAGGAATAATAAATATGTATATATATATATATATATATATATATATATATAGAGAGAGAGAGAGAGAGAGAGAGAGAGTTTTGAACGGACCTCATTTTCGTCATCTCCCTAGGTAGGATTGATGGACATTTGACATTTCATGAGTACGACCTGAATAGCTGCTAAAATCAATGTTGGTCAGTACCGTCATGGGAGACAACTGTATATACTAGTTCGTCAGTTCACTACTAGAGGCTGCTAGTGGAGTGGCGAGAGTTAATGATGCTTGTGAAATGTCGTTAAGTCGACTTCGGCCCTTGAACATTCTGCACTCTGTTCGATACACCTATTTGCTAGAGCACTCTATAATGAATGGGCAGGACCCCCCACCCATGTTGGATGAAGCCTAGAACTCTACACGAGACGTTTAATTACTGGTCCTTCAAAGTCAATGGATGTTGAGCATGGGGTGAAACGTTCCTACGATATTTCGTGATTACGATAAAAATAACATCTGAACTGATCGTCTTAATAAAGTGAAGACCTCGGATTTTTATAAAGGTCTAGAACTTGCCATTCCATAAAGCATTTGGAGCATATACAGATCAACAGCTGCACAAATAACGTATAGAGGTTCACTCTTAAAATAACAACAATTGAGAAGAAATGGCTCGTGAAAGGTGAAATGACAATTGATGTGGCCACGATTTTCTACAATGAAAGGAGCGATCTTAGCCTGGCATTGGTGGAAAAGCCTTCATTAAAATTTTAGAGCTAGGAAGTCTGCCTTAGGTTTCAATCCCGTCATTGACCACGTTAGTGTGCTAAAAATAAAGAGTTGATGGGTAATCATAAATGCGTATGTGGCTAGGCAGTAGAAGGGGAAGGATTTTAAGGAATATTTTCCCATATCCATATTAATTGGAGTGAGCCTATAACGTTGACATTCAACGGCATGGCGAAAGGTTCTACTAAGAGACTTATCGCCAACGTCGGTATAGAGCCTTAGGTCAGGACTACAACAAGGCTCACATGTTGCAAGTAAATATAATGGAATAAGATGCATAACCTTTGCTGCTGATAAAGATCAAGTGGTAAGTAGTGCAATGTTCTTTTGTAAGTTTACTAGTACCTGAGGCAGCTGGAATTGCCTAGTCCATGTGCTGATTGATAAAAATCCGTCGCGCAGGGGCTGCGTAAACTAAGCAGATTTCCCTCGTGAAGCTTAACAATAGATAAATCTACATACTGGTAACACAAGACCACCCTGAAAATTAAATTAGTACATATAAACAGTAATAAGAAATCTTTCAGTAAATTTTAACAAACTCCAGACGGAAGCGTTTTAAATGTAAACAAAGAGATCTGCCAACCTCACACTGGAAAGAAAAACAATTACTGAAATATATCAGAATATAACACATTAAGTTTATTGAAAACCTGCTGGACTGATTTGAATGAATTTTTTTGAAAGCATTTGGGTGACGCCCTGGATGGTTTAGTGTCACAAATCAGCCCGGCAGATGGATCAGGAGTGGGGGGTCTAAAATTCAAAATAGCGATATTTCTTTTCCTATTGGTTTTTCGGCAAATATGCACAGGTTAAAAGTTGTTTATGTTGATATTTAGAGTAACTTTTGTTATATTTACTTTTGTCGTATAACAAAGTATCATCGAGATAAAGTAAAGTAGCTTTTGTTTTAAACATAATATTATTAAATTTAATATCCTAATCGCTTGAAATATCATGCAGGACAACGGCTGCCGGGTCCGCTAGTATATATATATATATATATATATATATATATATATATATATATATATATATATATATATATAATCCTTCTCTTCCCCCGCTGTAACTAAGGGCAGCCCCATACCAGCGATATATATATATATATATATATATACTAGCTCAGATACCCGGCTTCGCCCGGGAATTCATTTGAGGCTGAATGGTGATGGTATTTTTCAGCAGGCTTTACATTGCACAATATTTTGACATTTACCCGTCCCAGTGTTTAGGATTGATACCCGTCGTTGCCGTGGATTTGCTAATAATAGAATTATTTGTTAGATAAGGCTTCACTGTCTTCGATATTTTTATATTTCCCGTCTCTTATACATGTAAATATGGTGAATTTTTATTTCAGGCCTCCCTTATAACCCCCCTCCCGTTAGAACCTAAAAATTTTAATATAACTTATAATCATGGAAGAATTAATGCTAATTGACATACCGAGCTTTGTTAAGTTCGGTTCAGCCGTTAGTGCCCAATAAAATTGTTGGCTCCCGCTAAAGTTTAAACGTATAACTCATTTATACTTAGGTATACGACAAAAGTGTATATGACAAAAGTTATTCCAAATAACAAAATAAACAACTTTTGTTATGTTTATATTTGCGGAAAAACTAATAGGAAGCGAAATATCGCTATTTTTAATTTCAGACTTCCCTTACAACCCCCACTCCTGCCCGTCCATGGAAATATTGGTATGGCTTGTTACAATAAAGGCCTTAGTCCTAATACACGTACCGAGTTTTATTTAGTTCGGTTGATTCTTTTGTGCCAAATAAAATTGATGACTCCCGCTATAATTTTTAGCGTATAACTCATTTATATTTAGGTATACGACGAAAGTGTACATAACAAAAGTTACTCTAAATAATAAAATAAATAACTTTTGTTATGTGCATATTTGCCGAAAAAACAATAGGAAACGAAATATCGCTATTTTTAATTTCAGGCCTCCCTTATAACCCCCACTCCTGTTCGTCTTAGAGAATATTAGTATAGCCTAAAGTCTATGTTGGGCTAGTAGTAATATACATACCAAGTTTCATAAAATTCGGTTCAGCCGTTTATGCGTGAAAAGGTAACAAACAAACAAACAAACAAACAAACAAACAAACAAACAAACAAACATACACGAAAGAAACAAAATGCAGTTATGGTGTCTATGACATGTGAAACGAAAAGTTATCGTGAAATTTCGCGAAAAAAATCAATGTACAGACAGAGGTTACAATTTTATATATATATATATATATATATATATATATATATATATATATATATATATATATATATATATATACACTATTTTGAACAGACTTCATTTTCGTTATCTCCTTGGTAGGATCGATGGACATTTGAAGTAGAATTTCAAAAACCGCGTCATGAGTGCGACCTCAATAGCTGATTTTCCTTAAGGGAAATCTGCTAAAATAGGGTGCTTTTGATATGAAAAGGGCACTTACGAGAAGATCAGCGCTGAATAGTAGAACCCGGATCAGCCAGGACGAGTGATCACTTCATTAGACCTAGCCTCAAGAAGGCTCTAGCAATGTGAAGATTACAGAGGAATGGCAACACCTGCCATAGCAAACTAGATTCTGGCATAAGTTCATAATCCTTATCAGAATAAATCCCCGGCCTACGGCGATTATCAAGCAAGCTCAGAATAAGGAGAAGCACTTCGAATCAGATATTTCCGTCTATAGTGATGCTTGAGAAGAGCTAAGAGGTAGAACATTGGGAACGCCTATTCATTGACCAAACCAAAATATAAACCAGTCAATAGAAGATGTTCAAATTCAATATACTAACAGGTGAAGATAATGCAATATTTCCATGTAAGTTACTAAAATCGGTCACATCTCCCTTAAATAAAAGTCCGTCACGCAGAGGCTGTGTAAACTAAGCAGATTTCCCCCGTGAAGTTTAGTAATAGATAAATCTACATACTGCTAACACAACACCAGTGTGAATAAATACAAACGGAAATAAGAAATGGTTCATCCAATTTCTCAATAACCTGCCGACAGGAAGCGTTAGGTTAGAAATGTAAAAAAAAGGGTCTGCCCGCGTCAGACCGGAAAGAAAAACAAGACTGAAATATATCTGAATATAACAAATTAATTTTATTAAAAACTATTTACTATATCTAGTGCTGTAATTAATAATGAGTCAGAATAATTTTAATCTCAATCAATCAAATTTTAGTAGTAAACCTTAAGACGGGGGGGGGGGGTCAACAGGACATATTTGCATGTACCTCGTATAAAAAAGGTCTCTTGAATAGAATTTTTGGTATTTAAACTTCGAATAATGTGATTTATTATGTAGCAGAGTATTGTTTATGTAACATGAGTAGAAGTGGAGATTTGCTGATGGCTAAAAACTGAAAAATGCAAATATCTTGGTTAATATTCAAGATAGTGAATAAATGTGAATATCAATATTTATAGTACATTTAATTTGCAATAGGATTGGTTTTATACAATTTTTCGATTCGACCTATGGTAACAGAGATAATTCGAATTTTTGAAAATCCTCTCCTCTAAACCTCCCCTCCCCCTAGCCTGATTTCAGCCGTTAACGAACTTGATCTTTCTTTTTACATAAAACGACTAAATATCGAGTTTGGTAGTGATTAAACAATAATTGCGACCGCTAGAGTGGTAACAGACAAATATATATATATATGTTTCAGGTGCTTCCCGTCGGGAGGTTTCTTATTATCGTTTGTATTTATTCACTTGATTTTGACGGTGCTCTTGTGTTAGCAGTATGTAGATTTATCTATTGCTAAACATCACGAGGGAAATCTGCTTAGTTTATGGAGCCCCTGCGTGAAGGACTTTTTATAATTAATTTCATAGTATAAAACAAATTCTTAAAAACCCTATATAAAAGAAGAGAAGTTAGTTGAGATTTGTTGATAACGGACATAATTTGAAAAGCATATAATTTTTTTTCAAATTTATGACAAATCCTTTCCATTTTGTTTTCCCCAAAGTATGATTTAAACTATATATTCTTTTTTTTTTTTTTTTTTTTGTGAGAGGAGTAGTTGTAAGGTATGTCTGCAATATATGTTCAGAGGTCTTTAATTATTTGCGTAAGTTAATAATTAAAAACTTTTTTTTTTTCAACAGAATACACACTGAAGAGCGTGAGACAGGCCTTGTTTCGCTCGTTTTCGAGAACATTCATCGAAGTGACAAAGGGGTCTACGTGTGCACTGCAACTATTGGAAACAAGCAACAGAGCGTCAGTTTTAACTTAACTGTTGTCAGTAAGTCCTATATATCATTTAAATCCACCAAATAAATAAACCACCTTCCTCTCATAAAAGTATTAAATACTCCAGAAGATCCTGAACTTGCGTATATATAACATGCTTTCCATTATTCCAAAAATGGCTTACAACCAGGAACTGCTGCTATCATCAAAAGCTATTCAGTGCGTATAGCACTAATGATTCTTTAATGGAAGGTCTCTGCAAGTCTATCCTTCCGGCTGTAACATAGTCTATATAGCACACTGTGTCAATCTTAAATGCACACATTATAATATCAAAATACCCCCACCCCCATACCCATTAGCCAATTCTAATTCTGATTCCCACTCTGAGCTGCTCTTCTATTTCTCCAAATATATTTCCTAAGATATAACTCTCCTAGACGGATATCTTGTTTTCCGTCAGTGCTCAACTCTTGCTGTAAAACAGTTGACCTGGTGATAGATAATAAATATACCCATTAGTTTTCCTGTACTAGTCACAAAAATTTCTCTGCGTACATGCTACTCGTAAGAATACTTAAGAAGTGATTCGAACGATTAAAAACGTAAGAGGCAAATTTTACCAAATCAACTGGATATCCCCTCCGATCGGTTAGAGATATTTCATATGGCACGGGCGAGCTCTTTCACACTGCTAGATATCAAGACATGATCAGCAACCACTATGTTTTGTTCAAGATTTGTCCTTCATTTCTGAATTCGTACATCTAGCCCAATGTTAAATTGCTGGGAGTTTCGTTCTATTTAGCCAGTAGCAAACTCAACACCATGAGAAGCTAAATCTGAATTCTGTCATGCAGAAGGACTTCTTCAGAGCCATCCTTGAAAACTATTATTAGTGATTCTAACTAACTTCAGTGTTTTATTGTTTTGCCTGACCGTGCTGCCATATGGCCATAGGAAAGTTAATGAAGAGGAGATGCAGATTAACGAGATATTCATATCAGATTCTATTCTCAATCATTTGCCTTGTTCGAAGGTGGTTCGATCTTATCCCACTCTTATACTTTCCCATTATACTGTCATCCCTCCCTATTAAAATCCGGCCTCTTCCTTGAGGTTATTTCAGCACTTAGGAAGGGACTTTGTCAGGTTCAAAAGATTTGTTATACTTTTCTGAAAAGATTATTGTAATAATCTTGTCTTGCAAGGGAGGTAAAAAGTTTTCTCAATGGCATTGCTCTTAAATGTATTGGTCCAGAAAGAGGATGCTCCTCTTGTCCCACCAGTGCTACATCTGTTCTCAATTTAGATAACCATTGCATTAATGTCGGCTTGACAGGAACTAGAAGTATTTAGGCGTTTAGAGGGGGCAAAATCGACAATCTGAATTTACCGGATTATCTGCATTCTTGTTAAATTTTGGATGATTAACTTAAAACGTAATAAATATGTACATTTTATCCCACGTACTTCACGAATTTCTTAAATAACCTATAAGCTGCGGACGTACAGTAAAGCAAGATTTTGCACTCAGTACGGTATTGTATTGAATAAAGTTTTCTTGAGTCAGGACGCATTGAAGGAATTCGATAGTCTGAAGGAGACTATCACTGAAAAACGCTTTTTCAACCCAATAGGTGTTTCATACCATAGTAACGCGATCCACCACGCAAGTTTATAATGAGGAATTGTTGGAGTCTGGATGGTATTTGTAACGGTACCGACCGCAACAACTGGTGTTTTAATGGTTCAGATAAATTCACTGGTATTTGCTTTATCCAAATACATCCACTTCTTGATCAGAATATACATAATGGAATCAAATAATAACGTTCAGTGAATTAAATTAAATTCGATCTAGAAAATAGCCTTGTCATCAAATTTCTTTTGTCTTGTGCACATTGGTGCAGATTTTCCATTTTAAGGGGGGGGGAGCGTGTACCACACAAAATTAGCTAGTGCAATTCATTTTAAGAAAAGAAACATTGGACTTGTAAAGGTCTGCCCTTCTCACCGGTGTCGTCTCTTCATAAGTAGGAAGCCCCTGAAGATGGCAGCAGGTCTGCCGAAAACATGTTAGTGTGAAAGAAAATATAGATAGATAATAACTTGAATCTCCTGACGAGGCGTGGGGTTGACCATACATCCATAGTTGAAAAAAGGTTAACACCTCTACTAGGTTATAAATGTTTATTTCAGAGCTAGCTTTCGAGGGCCCAGCCTCATCATCAGTGCTGTGTAATATGTCCATTTTCCGATGGAGGTGTTCAAATTTTCGTTAAGAGATTAGATTTATTGACATACTACACTTGTCTAACAATTAAAATTGTAATTATCACGTAAATAATTTTAATTTTTACATTAAGGTCAGGTAATAAAAATTGTCCCCCAGTAAAGTATAGTATTTTAAGAATTAGGATTAATCAATTTTTTTAATGAATAATAAACAATGGTTGTTTTCAGGGCCAGTCAAATTCATCGCAGGTCTGGCAGCACAAAATTTAACAGATCATTCCAATGGATTAGTAAGGTGTGAAGCGACGGGTGAACCAAAGCCAGTAATATTGTGGACTATTAATGGCAAAACTCCGGATGGTTTGTATACATTTTAGTTACGAATATAATTATTACCATATTGTTATGTTGCCTATGACTTCAGATTGGAGTTAATATATTCAACAGGTTCATGCAGTAAAAGCTGTTTCCTTCTTCCATTCCTCCATCACTTGAGATCTAGTCCATCCAGGACCTGCGCCACACTACTCAATCAACTATGCTATAAATCAATCCTTCTCCATATACAAACTCATCTATTTTTTAGTTTTAGCTGACTTGATTATGTACTTCACGTTTTTGAAAATTCTTTTCAAATATCCATACATCCGAACAATCCATCACAAAGGGACTAAACTGATTTCATGCTGGGATAGTGTCTTATCACATTCTATTCTCTATTCTTCTGTAGAAAGAGCTATGTTAAACCTGGTCTTGAAAAATAACCTGGAAATGACATTTATTTTTGTGATATTGTAGCTTTAAGTGAAGATCGTGTGAGTAGCAGTGAGGTCCACAGGTGGTAACTCAAAATATAAACTATTTTTTTAAGTATTCGAGCTGCAGAAAAATGTGGAAATAATTATTGAATAACATTGTCACCCAACAAAATTAAATATATAACAATTTTCGATCTGATACACAATGCAAGAGATATTCACGGTTGTCTTTATTATCCCTACATACCCACTTTCCTGGTCCGACAGCTATTAAAAAAGAAAATGGTCATTAGTTTTGTATGAAACTATTAAATAAAAACTGTGGCTTCTTGAAGATTATATACGTAAAAGGTTAGTTGAAGGACACACCTAGTGGAAATTCTATGTAACCATGCAGTCCTTGTATATTACTGCTTAAGGTTTTATTTTCTCCTGATGAGGCGAAAATTTTCGTCTAGAGTAAACCAGAGTTGTTGTATCTCCATTAATTGGCTACCTACACTATAACTCTATGTTTATTTAGACCTTAGTATAGCTCCACTTTCACTCTCAGATTTTCACTCCAGGCTACTAAGATAACAGTTACCATCAAGTTTTGTTTACGTAGGATTCTAGCTAAGGAAGAGATAGAGAATAGAATATTATATAAAATCCTCTGTGTACTATTCCAGTATGTGGGATGTTAGCTTAATTTACGCAGCTCTTGAGTGTTGCTGTTTTGAAACTGTTGATTATCTTTTATACGTCAAATCAAATGAGTATATTTATATAAAACGATTATATAAGATTAATTGGGGATATCTACTTTTCAACCAAAGAAGTAAACATTTTTCTTAGATCTTTGATCTCCGTTTCAGTAATGTTACAGCCAGGTTGTCTTATTTTAGTAAATATCCTTTAATGCATACTTAAATGTGTTAATACATTCTTGTCATATTTATTCTATATATCAACCTTTTTTTTTCTTTTTCGAATCATTATTTTAATTTCAAATGATGAATTGAACTCAAATGTTGAAGTAATTATTAAAATACGCATTCTGTCAACAATTTAGAGTGCAAAACATATACAAAAATGTGATTTTTAAGTCAAATGTTTGAAACCTAGATTTTGTCTTAATTATGCTTAACTATGCCAATATTTACACTTACAGATAGTATAGTATACAGATATATACTATACTTAAAAATAACTTGGACAACTTTTCATTAGTTACGTTCATTATTACTGATCTTGAAAATTCAAAAATATCCCAATAATTTGTTTTGACCGCTATTCAGCGAGAAGAGGTTTATCATGGTTGCAAATCTCTCTCAATTCTGTATATTTATATTCAGCCATCACTGGGTGGCAAACATAGAATAAATATAGTTTATAAATAAACAATAGGTTTTGTAAATTAAGAACCGTGAACAGAGGGAAAAACATCGAGAGAGACGAAAGAGCAAGAACGGTGAAATAAACGAGAAAACTATAAGGTAAAAGAAAAAGTTAAATCCATATCTATATATATTCAGGGAAGATGGTTATAGGACCACTTTATATGCAGAGGTTTAAAAATAATATGTGAAGGTACTAAAAACTTATAGTCTTCTTCGGCCAAACTTTGGGCCAATATACTTCAGACTACATTTATCACTAACTTCTAGTAGCATTGCCTAACTAAACTTCAAATATAGGTGAAAATATTCCAATTTCTGAATATTTCTTCATTTTCAGTCTTCCCAGTACGTTAACAGGGAGAAATCTGAGGTTATCTTTTTTATCGAAATATCCATATTAGTGTTTATTTTTTGTTTACTGGTTTAGAATATTCAAATTTCATTCATTTTTAATTTTAACGGATTTATTGGTTGGTCTCATATCGTTATTTGCACTTGTGGCCTAAATTTCATTAGATACATATTGGAAATAAGAATGATTTACTTATGTAAATTCTAAATATAGACTTCTTTGCACCAGGTCCACGATATGCTACCTGGGAGAATGGACTTTACATAATGAATGTAACCAGAGAAGATGAAGGTACCTATCTATGCCGAGCATTTCAAGTTACTTCACAAACTAGCACATTACGTGACCAGCCCATAGAAGTATCTGTTCACTGTAAGTAAGCTTCATGGACATATTTATATTATTTCACTTCTAAGGCATACAAAAATATATAGAATTTTTAAAGAAATTGTTGTTTCAAAGGGGTTAAATCGTTTCCCGAGATATATTCTTTTGGCAGAGAATAGGTCAGTCAGTTCACTCAATTTTAAAATGCCTAATGCCATAAAAATTACGTTCTTTGGTTTGCCACAATGATTTGAACAAAATAATCAAATAGTCAACATGTTATGTGACGTGTACTTACAGATATTACATTGTTTTATTCATTAAGTTTAGTCAGAGGAATATTGAAGATTTCTCCTCTTACTTAAGATTACATCTATACACAGACGTGCGCGTGAGAATATGTTTAGTCCATAGTGCTACAACGAGAGCGTGCGCTAGTGTTGCTGCACCTGCCCCGGGCGCATACCGAATTGATCTTAGGGCTTTGTCTGTTGAATTCTAAAGGCAAGTTGACCCCTGTTGGTCTAATTACTGGTCCCATCAAGATTAGTGACTCCAGAGAGTTTACAGAGAAATGATTCAAGGTCCACCTTGAACCTCTTAACGGGTTGTACGGCGGGTTGATCATCACTCACGACGTAAAACTCTTATAGCGAACCCTTCTTGAAGGTGGCTGAAGCCCTATAATGTCAACTGAATAAACACTCACACACACGTATATTCTGCGTGTGTTATAAATAACTTAAAGCTCACAAGGTGTTCATATTCATGCTTATCAAGAGGGTCTTCAGGTATTGGTAACTTCCTAACGACGTTTCGCTAGTAATATAGCTCGCTAGCTTCTTCAGCTCAACAGAGCATGAGGATCGACTACCCGATCCAATATTAGCAGATGTCCCGTAAGGGGTTCAGCTATTGAAGTCGTACTCATGACGCGAATTTCGAAAAATGTTATGGTGACCCCCAGCCCCTTCTTAAGTTCTTGGACTACCATTTGATTGATTGAGATAAAATTATTCTGATTCATTACAAATTACAGTACTAGATATAGTAAATAGTTTTTAATAAAATTAACATGTTACATTCTGATTTGTTTCAGTTATTGTTTTTCTTTCCGGTGAGCCGTTGTCTGACCTGTTTGTTTACATTTCAGACGCTTCCCGCTGGAAAGGGAGGGGAAAGATTTCTTATTACCGTTTGTATTTATTCGTTTAAAATTCACGGTGGTGTTGTGTTAGTATGCAAGTTTATCTATTATTAAACTTCGCGAGGGAAATCTGCTTAGTTTACGCAGCTCCTGCGTGACGAACTTTAATTATATTTATGTAACTCGGTTTACGAGGCGGTCTCCCTACCCATGAGTTTGGGTCGGATCCAGCATTTGGATCTGCATACCTTCTGCTAGGGTTTTATTATCAATTTTTGGCATTATAGGGGTCAGTAGTATGCTTTTTAATACAGAATATGCCTATATGTTCTGAATGAAAATTATTATGATATTTTCAATTTCAATGGTTTCGCTGATTATCCTTTCTTGATTTTTCGTTATTTTGGCCAAAACATTTTGAATAACATTAATAGAGACGATTGTACAGAGTATGTGAAATATGGACTCTCGTCATCCAGTCGCTAATCAGGCCTGGGGAAGCAGAAGGAACACTAAGAAATATTCTTCATTTATTTCTTACCTCCTCTCCTACTATTCCTATCCTCTCTTCTTTCGTTTCTCCTATCCTCACAACCCACCCGGTACTTCCAGTTGCCGGGTAACCCATAACCCTAGTTCTATTACGCCCACACCAGCTAACAACACCCCCTTAAAATAGAACTTAGATTGTTCAGTAGAAGGGGAACTGTCGGGACAACCCCAACTCTGTCTCCCAACCGCCATCCAATACGAACACTCCGATCTCCGATTAAAAAAAACAAAAAAAAAAAAAAAAAATAAGAAATATAAATCCGAATCGTGTAGAAGCTAGCAGCATGACTGGAGAAACACAGGTAGAAAATTACAAGATTTATCAACGAACTAGATAATCAGAACACGGACCGTGTAAGTCTACGATAATATTCCTTCTGGTACAACTTTAGAAATGTAATGTCCAAAGAGACTCAAGTTTCTAAATGTACACGGAGCAGTATTGATATATTTTGAATGAAATACATAATTGCACTTTCAATGAGACTTCGTAGGAAATATTTCATAAAATAAAAAGTCCGTCACACAGGGACTGCGTAAACTAAGCAGATTTCCCACGTGAAGTTTTACAATAGAGAAATTTCACGAGAGCCGAACAATAAAGAAAACGGCCGACCTAGCTTTTGGCGGGAAACTCACTCTCATCTGTTATCCGCCTCAATTTCATAAAAATGTAAATATTCAAAATAGAGAAAAAATGTATATAACAATATTTATAGTAAATTTAATTTGCAAATAAGATTGATTCTATACAATTTTACCGCCGTATAGTAACGGAAATATTTTGAATTTTAGAAAATCCTCCTCTCTACACCCCCCCCCCCTCCCACTGGTTCGATTTCAGCCATTAACGAACTTGATCTTTCTTTTTACATAAAACAACTAAATATCGAGTTTGGTAACGATCAAACAAAAACTGCGACCGCTAGAGCGGTAACAGACATATTTATTTATATATATATATATATATATATATATATATATATTGTTACGTTTTTTTTTATTACCAAAACCAGTAATAAACATTTTTAATAAGAGTTCTTTTGGATTGCAAAATTAAATACTCGCAAGTTTCACAGTTTTTATCACTGCAAAATTTATTTCACAATGCACAATAAACTTGGTGATTATTCTTAATTACTACTCACAGTATACACTGATAGCGTTACTGTTCTTCAATGAGTCACAGTCCAATAATTCACTGAAATTCACAGAAAGACGGCACTGCACATTCCTTTGCTTCGCGGCACTTCACTGTCCTTTACTTCGCGGCACTTCACTGTCCTTTACTTCGCGGCACTGCACTGTCTTAAACATGGCACTAAACTGTTACTTACAGTCACGGCACAACACTGTTCTTCTTATAAAAACTCTTTACCGCACTGCACTAAGTCGCACTGTAGCACTGATGTGACCATCAAGATCGCTGAGCATAAACTGCCTCGCTCCCGGCAGGCCCTCTTTATATAGGGGTAGCGGCATACATCAAAGGGGAATTGTCTAGTTCATTCGACGTCTGGCTGGAAGGTACTGGTCAGACCTAGAACATTCTATCGGTCTCTTTGATCTACGTCACACTCTCCAAATACGCGACTCTCTCTCTCTCTGAAGGATTATTCATCTATTTAATTTTCGCAACACTGCCGCCCACTTAAGCCTTTTCGTCCCGAATAGGCTCAATATCGCCGTTGCCATACTTGGCTAGGCGAAAGTCCTTTCTTGTTTTGTGGGTTGAATAGTAGACCCATTTGTCCTTCCGTAAATTCCTCCGTATTCACTGCTCGACCACACACGCCACCCATCTGGTTACTGGTCACTTTAATGCGGTCCAATATTTCATGACGGGTCGACCTTCCATTGTCCTCCTTAGCCAGAATAGTGCCACTCTTCTGCGCCGTCGACCTGGCTCCCCCTGAGTTAACACGGCTAATTCGTACATCAATGACGCACTCCTCTTCCTCGGCTTTTGTACAATCCTTGTACTCTACGTTGCATGGCCGCCTTGAGAGGACTGGGTCGTCATCGTGTTTTCTCCCTTTCCTATGAACAATAGAAGAGGCTTCTGCTCGACGTGACAATTTCTGGCGTCCGTCGGTACGTAGCTTCTTTGTGGTCTTGCTCTCATGTCCGACATCCAAAGGTATTTCGGTGTTTCGCCAGATCATAACTTGCTTACCCATGTGCAGGTCAATACCGTGGGCTATCATGAAGTCTACACCGATGATCACTTCATCCATTATGTCAGCGACAACAAAGACATGTTCAGTGCTGATGTTGGAGATAGTCACTCTCACCTTGGCTCTTCCGTAGACTGTGGCTGACTCCCCTGTGGCAGTTCGCAGTCGTACGTTCTCCAACGGTTCCACTGCCCCTTTTACCAAATTGGGCCGAATGATGGAGTGTGTCGCTCCCGTGTCCATGGTGAGGACCTGCTTCCTCCCGTTGATCAGTCCACGAGCAGTAAGGTTGCTGTTCTTCTGTCGTATGATGGAAATGGAGATGGTAGAGCCATCGGTTTTAGGAGCTAGTTCTTGCCCCTCAGTGCGAGCTCGTTCTACTTTAACATTGGGTCTTGAGATTTCGACGTCAGTCACCTGTTTGTTGTCCCTCCATGGCGAAATAGATCTCGACCTTTTCCTTGGCGCTTTACAATTACGCTGAATGTGGCCGACCTCGCCGCAGTTGAAGCATTTAGTGCGCGATCTATTCATTTGCTCCTCCAGTACTTGCTTGACCACGTCTTCTATTTCACTCCTTGAGATATGGACGTTGTTCGCCCGATAGTGGTCCCTCCATGGTGTAAAAGATCTACACCCTTTCTTTGGTGCTTTACAGTTTCGCTGAAAATGGCCAACCATACCGCAGTTGAAGCATTCGGCGCGTGATCTATTCCTTTGCTCCTCCAGTATCCGCTTGACCACTGCTTCTATGTCACTCCTTGACATTTGGGCGTCATTTTGAATATCAGCCTCAAGACGTCGCACCTTGAAGACTTGTGGTTTTGAAATGACTTTAGCAGTCTCCTGGGCTAGCGCATAAGAGATGGTGTCAGCAAAGGATGATTTTTGCATAGCACACACCGCGAATTTAACGCCTGGATCTCGTATACCATTCACAAATGCTTCAATCTTGAACTGATCCAAGAATGGATGATTTTCACCTGGGTAAGTCAGCTGCACTAGACGTTCGATTTCCATGGCAAAATCTTGTAGCGTCTCGTTCGGTTTCTGCACTCTGCCCCTTAACTCCATCCTGTACAGTTCTCGCTTATGCTCACCGCCAAACTTGCGCTGTAAGGTCACCATGATGTCCTCATAATTATTTCTGCAAGCGGCCGGTAAACTCTCCAGGACTTCTGCAGCGGTTCCTTTCAGTGCCAAAATCAATTCTACCGCTTTCTCTTCATTATTCCATCCGTTTCTACTGGCCACCGTCTCAAATTGGAATTTAAAAACATTAAATGGTACACTACCGTCAAAAGTCGGGGTCTTTATCTTGCTGGAATGGTCTGAAATGAGCCTCACCGGACCCTCTCGAACTTGTAGATTATCCATTTGGAATTGCAGCTCACGTATTTCATCGTCTATCTTTCTTCCTAGGTTGGACACATCCTCTTCAACCTTCTTCTGTGCCGCAGAAATGCCGCAGAGTTTTTCATCAAACTCGCTGACTCTCTGCTCTATGGCTTCCACTCGTTTGCCCAATACCTCTGACATTTCATGGAGTTTTTGGTTATTTGATCTAGAAGCTTCCTGAAATTTCTCTTCTAGCCTCTCGCAATTAGTTCTAGAAACTTCTTCTAGTCTTTCATAATTAGCTCTAGAAGCTTCTTCTAGTTTTTCGTAATTAACTCTAGAAGCTTCTTCTAATTTTTCGTAATTAGCTCTAGAAGCTTCCTGGAATTCTTGTCTGACTTCCGCTAATATTTTCTCACTGTTACTCTTAGAATCTTCTAAGAGATTCTGGTTATTTTCCATCATAGCGGCTAAAATTGCATTTAAGTCCAAATTGCTACTTGAGATAGGATTACTTACAGTAACGTCTTCTTTATCGTCAAACTCGTGTGTACTTATGTCGAATCCTCGTCTTTGGAATTCATCTGTCAACCGCCTTTGTAGTTCAGCCTTATTTCCTGTTGTTGGCAGAACAAGTTTAGACAGCTCCTTCTTTAGTTGTTCCACTTTTAGTTCTTCAAACTTCATTTTTGTTTATTTTAATTTTGCAATCCCACTTCTGACACCAGTTGTTACGTTTTTTTTTATTACCAAAACCAGTAATAAACGTTTTTAATAAGAGTTCTTTTGGATTGCAAAATTAAATACTCGCAAGTTTCACAGTTTTTATCACTGCAAAATTTATTTCACAATGCACAATAAACTTGGTGATTATTCTTAATTACTACTCAAAGTATACACTGATAGCGTTACTGTTCTTCAATGAGTCACAGTCCAATAATTCACTGAAATTCACAGAAAGACGGCACTGCACTGTCCTTTGCTTCGCGGCACTTCACTGTCCTTTACTTCGCGGCACCTCACTGTCCTTTACTTCGCGGCACTGCACTGTCTTAAACATGGCACTAAACTGTTACTTAGAGTCACGGCACAACACTGTTCTTCTTATAAAAACTCTTTACCGCACTGCACTAAGTCGCACTGTAGCACTGATGTGACCATCAAGATCGCTGAGCATAAACTGCCTCGCTCCCGGCAGGCCCTCTTTATATAGGGGTAGCGGCATATATCAAAGGGGAATTGTCTAGTTCATTCGACGTCTGGCTGGAAGGTACTGGTCAGACCTAGAACATTCTATCGGTCTCTTTGATCTACGTCACACTCTCCAAATACGCGACTCTCTCTCTCTGAAGGATTATTCATCTATTTAATTTTCGCAACAATATATATATATATATACAGTTTTGAACGGACCTCATTTTCGTCATCTACTAGGTAGGATTGATGGACATTTTAAGAAAAATTTCGAAAATTCCGTCATGATTACAACCTCAATAGCTGATTTCCCTCAAAGGAAATCTGCTAAAAAAAAAATGTTACTTGTAGTTGAACTATATAATTGAGATTTCGATTTATTATCGATATTCGCAATGTCTCTGCTAAATCCAGTTCATTTATTTGCCTAGACAAACCACAATGGAACGGCAGGCAGTCGGCCTGGTATGGATACATTGGAGGATCGGCAAATCTTACTTGTGAAGTTGATGCAAAACCCTTGGCTGAATTTTCATGGTCACGAATAGACCAACCTCTCGAATCGCCAAAGATCTTCACTGAAATGAATCGCTCAGTTTTGCAGGTAATTGTTCAAAAATATAATTCCCAGTAGATAATTTTAAAGTTTATAAAGAAGAAATAATTTTCCTCTTAGCTAGTTTTTGTCAAACAAACTTTTACATGCCTGTCTCTAGACTCATGATTGTTTTGTCATTGCTGTGTCATATGAGTTCACCTCATATAGAATGTGTATAAGTAATAAATTAAATTAGAAAGAAATCGATAAAACTCCATTAACAAGAATTTATGATCACGACATTTTCCATCCTATCTATAGCTGCCTAAACACACAGCTATTACAGCTCTTGTGTGAAAGTTGTATGTTACCTTCGCATACCCAGAAACAATATTTTGTCCTAAAGTATGTGTTTGCTAGCAACTCGTTAACATTCTTAACAGTGAGCAGAACGAGAGAATAAACAAGACAGAGCAAGAGAATGTATAGCAACACAGACAAAACTAGTTAAAATAAAAAATAAATAAATACCGTAAACCAGGGCTTCTTAATCTATGGGTCGCGACCCCATTTGGGGTCGCGTAGCAAAATTCTGGGGTCGCGAGAGATAAAAATACAATTTATGTTTTATCTACAGTTACAACCTATTCGTCGATTCGACGATTATGTTTTATCTACAGTTACAACCTATTCGTCGATTCGACGATTATGTTTTATCTACAGTTACAACCTATTCGTCGATTCGACGATGCTTCTTTTACAAAGAGAAGGTTATCTTTCCTTTGGAAGGACGAGGCGATTTTCTACTTCCGGATGTATGTAGGCAATAAAAAACAGGCACATCCATCTCATTAAATTTTTAACTTATACTTTAATTTAATACTTACCACGCAACTACTTGAATATATTCGAGAGAATTAAGACGGTCAGAATCCTCTTTTATTTTTGAAACTATAATAAATACAATTCTATAATTTTTTGTGCAATTTTTAATTTTAGATTTTTGTATGTTTCAAAACGAATTCTAAACTTATATATAGTTAAAGCGTTAACCTTTATCTCACATGGTAAACCTAGAGTGGCGAGTTCGATACTTGCCTGGGCAAAGGAAATTATTTAGTGACGAAATTCATTAAATAACGTCCTAAAATCCCACCCTTGCTAGAAAAGGGTGGTAACCTGTAGATAACCCGTCTCAATTAGCCTAAGTTGCAAAAAGTGGACGTTAATAAATAATAATAATAATAAACTTATATATTTTCATATGTATATGTATATTGTTACCTAATAAATAAATCATCAAAAAATATTAATTTATTTTTCTTTTATATTTGTATGGGGTCGTCAAGAAACTCGCAATCATAAATGGGGTCGTCAAGAAACTCGCAATCATAAATGGGGTCGTAAATTACAAAAGTTTAAGAAGCCCTGCCGTATACATAAGGAGCACCTATTAAATATTATAACTGACATTAAAAAAATTGTATATATACATGCAAAAGTGATAAAAAGCTAAAATATGCTATTTTAAAAACTGCTAAATTACAATTTTACTTAGTGCTAAAAATAGAAGATATAAAAAAATATTATTAAAATGTAGCTTTAAATAAAACATATCTAGTCTTAGACTATATCTATATATATATATATATATATATATATATATATATATATATATATATATATAAAATTGTAACCTCTGTCTGTACATTGATTTTTTTCGCGAATTTTCACGATACTTTTCGTTTCACATGTCATAGACACCATAACTGCATTTTGTTTCTTTCGTGTGTGTTTGTTTGTTTGTTACCTTTTCACGCATAAACGGCTGAACCGAATTTTATGAAACTAGGTATGTATATTACTACTAACCCAACTTAGACTTAAGGCTATATTAATATCCTCTGAGACGAACAGGAGTGGGGGTTATAAGGGAAGCCTGAAAATAAAAATAGCGATATTTCGTTTCCTATTGGTTTTTCGGCAAATATGAACATAACAAAAGTTGTTTATTTTGTTATTTAGAGTAACTTTTGTTATATTCACTTTTGTCTTATTACAAAGTATAAACGAGATATACACTAAAACTTTAGCGGGAGCCAACAATTTTATTGGGCACTAACGATTGAACCGAACTTAACATAACTCGGTATGTCAATTAGCATTAATTCTTCCATGATTATAAGTTATATTAAAATTTTTAGGTTCGAACGGGAGTGGGGGTTATAAGGGAGGCCTGAAATAAAAATTCGCGATATTTCATTGTCTATTTGTTTTGTGACAAAAGTGCACATAGCAAAAGTTGTTTACTTTGTTATTTAGATTAACTTTTGTTTTATACATTTCTCCAGAAACAATGTGTGGAGCAAGTAATTTAGTAGAAATATTGATATGCTCAAAAGCTCTTTCCAATATACACTACAAGGTACCTCACCTGGAAAAATTAATTCAAATCTACGTTAATATTTTCTTCTTAATAATTCAAATCTATGCATGATGCACAGGAGACGGGAAATATGACAATATGGGGGACAGTGAAGTCTTACATAAAAAATTAATTTTATTATTAAAAAATCCACAGCAACGATTGGTATAAACCCTAAACACTGGGACGGGTATATGTCAAAATATTGTGGAAAGTAAAGCCTTGCCAAAAACATACCATCACCATTAAGCCTCAAGTGAATTCCCGGGCAAATCAGGGTATCTGAGCTAGTTTAACTATTAAAATACACAGTGTGTTTTTAAAGTTCTACATTCGATCATTCATCATGAGTTTGCCTAGATGTTTAAATGGACTTTGGCTTTTCTGTTGTGTACCGTTCTTCTCTATTGACATTCAGTCCTGTCCTTCTTTCCTTGTTTATGTTTTCACAAATGGTGTCATGTATTATTTTCAAGTACTTGTGGTATTTTTCCATTAATTTTACTATGATTATGTCCTCTGTCAATATTCCATTCCTAGAGGTAAATGATATTTCCTTTGGGATGAGTTTCAGTGATTGGCTCATGGTGCTGTTACAAGCATTTATTGCCAGTCTAGTTTAGTCGGGAGTTTTTTCATTGGTTGTTTGTCTCTTACACTTTAAATTGTCTCAGTTGAGTGAATATGGTTAAAGTTATAAGGAATTGAGTAATATGCTTCAATGCCCTGAGTTTTCCTATTGCTGTGAGAATCAGGAATGAAGAAGAGACTATTGATGCCCTTTAAATGTTTTTTACATGTTCCTAGTTTGGTCATCAGAATTGATCCAATTTTCTTTATGAATCTCGGACTTGATTCAGAAATCATCAAACACTAAACTTAATCAATCATTTGCCCATGAAAGAAACGAGACTAAGAAATTTCGTAACAAGTCATGAATTTTGGATTTAGTTTTTTCAAAACTATTCCTAATACGCTTGGTTTAGTTTGATTGTGAACTCTTTATTTAACATATACCATTTAAAAAGGAAGCATGTAATGTAGGTATATCTATTTATTAGGTACAACAAAAATAATGAACACATTTTAAGCTTCAATGTAAAAATTAAACATTGGAACTTTGATGATAGTACTTGCTTTTGTTCTGAAAATACTTTTCAATAATTTTTTTTTCAGATTAATGTGACTGATGAAAGTGTTTTTGGAAAATATGAATGCAAAGCCTGGAATAGTGCAGGTAACATTTCAAAAGTAGGAGAATTCAAAGAAGGGAAAAAACCTCAACCACCTGCAAAGGTAATTTTGGAACAAGGTGACTCTGCAGACAGCATACAGCTAAGGGTAATTTTTTCAACAGAGGAAGAAGACCCTTTAGGTGTCAGAGTGGAATATCAGGAGCAGAAAGGGTCCACAATGACTTGGGAAAATCCAGAATTCCAGGATTTATACTTAGGTAATATAGAACTTTGAAATTGTTGTAATGAAACTGTTTATGAGAATTCAAATTTTTAGTACCCCAAAAAATACCTGCTTTGTATTGTACAATAGATAACTGATTCTTAGTCAGCAATGATTTAATTTTATCAATTGAATGGCAAGGCTCTCTCTAGTAAAAAACAAATAGCTTTCTTTGAATTCCTTTATAGCCCACTACAAGTTTCTGGCCCTCTATGGAATTGGATAGTCTGTTAACACTGTTTTATTTTATTTAAGCTAATAAACATGTGGTTCAATATATGCTTATAGAGAAGATAATTCAAAATGAGGAGGGAATAAGATAATTTTAGAAGTTCATGATAAGGCCACAGAACAACATTAATTTTAATTATGCACAATAATTTCAAAAATTATATTGGAGAAAGTAGAATCGCTCAAGGACATGATTGGGATTAATGACACCTTTAGTTTATCTGTTACACAAAATCTAACTGCATAAATTATTTTATATGGTGTCCCTACAACAGTTGCAAGAAATGAACAAATGTACAACTGAAATTTTTAAGAAAAAATATCAGTATATTATATTAAAAAAATAATATATTGGCATAATGTTTTAATTTTTGGCATCAATTACTAAAATTGAAATAGCAAATATCCTATGACAAATACTAAAAATGTACATGTGAAAAAATTGAAGGGTCAATATTTATTATTATGAAAATTTATAATGGAATGTGGTAAAAGAAAAGTTTTTGTTTTTCAGATGATGGCCCACTTAGCTTGAATAACTTGAAAACAAATACAGACTACAAAATACGAGTTGCAACACTTGGTTTAGCAGGCCTCAGTGACTATGCTGAAGAAATGACTTTTCTTACTAGCGGCGGCACTGCTTCTTCATCAACAGTATCGGGCACCATATTTTGTTTTTTAGTAACAATAGTTATATTTAAATAGCAAATGAACAACATACTTAATAAAATGGGAATACTTTAAAGCACAGGAATCCATTTTGTCTACTGGTTTGCATTTTATTACTGCCTTTGGATTAAAAAAGGTATTAATGAAAATCCATTAACATTAATTTCAAGATAAACTTCAGCTATTGCTATATTTGGACAATTCACTTATTAGGATTTCTACCATACGAGATATATATTGTTATGAGTATAGGAAAACTATTTTACTAATCATCAAACCTTCTGGAAAAAAAGTCAACAATCAATTCCTTTTGGTTGTTGTTCTATAATTAATAAAGTTAATGGAAATAGATTTCAATTTTTTTTTTTTAAATTGAATAAAATGCTACATACACCTCTTAGCAAAGAACTTCATTGTGTATTTCATAATTATTTAGTCATAGTAATGCTGTAAATAATTGTATTGATAAATTCTTTAAAATATATTTCTGATTAAATATTATTAGGATACTGTGGCTTTAAGATGTTGTTTTATCCTTTAAAAGGAGTTTTGTATAACATTTTGCGTCATAATTGTGATCTATTACCAAATATAAAGAATTATTAAATTTGTATATATGTAAAATGTTATTGTGAATATTTATGCGTATTCCACATAGAATAAACAAATGGAGCATGTCTTCAAGTAATTGAAAGATGGTTTAAACTGTTATGGCTGCTTTTGTCATCTTTAACTATTATAAATAAATTGATCAGTATGTGTTACAGATTGGTAGATCCATTCAAATAAAGTGTAAAAGCCAGTTCACTTCATTTTATAAAATATATACTATTATCATTACTAGAAAGTCTGTAAGAACTTTTCTCTCAAAGAAGAGAAGGCTGATTCTAAAATTTGCTTTTGAGCTGGTAATATAGGAACAAAAGACATGATTTAAGAAATAACAATCAATACAAACGAAAGTCTTTTTGAATCTTAAACTATGGGATCCACAAATCAGGAGCCATCAACCTTTTCAGATGGGACCACATGAGAGATAAGTTTTGAGGAGAAAAATGATAGATAGAATCAATTGGGAACCTCCTCAATGTGGAGGAAAAAACGTTTTGATGAAATAAATTAAATGTCCATTTTAAACAACCAAAAATATGTTTTATTTTTGTATTATTTTAATGAAAAAATACAATAACATTAATCAGAACTGGTTACTAAACAATAGTATAAGGAAGAAAGGCTTGTTTTTCAAGAAATATTGAGTCCTGAGAAATAACTCATTTTTTTAAAAATTCTGTTACTTAATGTAGTAATACTTGTAGTATTTAATTGAAACATAATGTTTAAGAAGTATACTCTATCTAGTTATTAGTTTTAAGATCAATAATCATGATAATTAATTTATTAAGCATTATTAATATTATCATTGTTATTTTTTGAAAACCTTATTTTTTTAAGTGGTAAATAAAAAAGAGAATGTGTAAATAAGGAATGAAAAGAAACAAATATTCCATAAACATATGTACAGAAATAATAATGCGCATATAATAAAACATGTATATATAGGGGGCATAATATCTTATACAATCTTAGAAATTGTAGGAGCAAAGTTAATTTAAATGTTTTGTGTATTTCTCTGTATAAATGTCATTGCAATCCAGAATAAAGTAGCATTTTTCATTATTATAGATATTGATTACTTACTCACGGATTAAAGGAAAAGACCAATATAGTTCTTTTTTTTGGGGGGGGGGGAGGTATTTGCACATTATTTTTTATACGAAAAATAGATCAATAAAACAGAATGTACAGATTCAATCAATATAAGTATTATCTGTTATAATAGACCGAATGGTAAATGTGTCTATTTAGCTAAAAATGACCCATTTATATTCTTTAAAATGATGTTCATTTAGCTTAAACATAAACACAAATTAAGTAATCAATTAAATTATTCAATGTATTTGATGAATGAAATTAGAAAATATATTATGCACATTCAGTGATAGTGTTTATTAATTCCATATCTTCTGACTCTGAACTGAAAACAACATTGTATTTAGCACTAATATATTCAGTGTCCATTGTTTTATATTCATTGGCTTATACCTATTTCCTGATCGACACCTCACCTTTGAAGTCATTAAGTAAAATCTAGAAGTGCCTATTTCACTGGTCAACAAAGATTTTGTCCTAGAAACTTTGGAGATCTTGGACATATTTTCGTTCTGATTGTGTTTAGTGACCTATCAGGTCTATTTTCCTTAGGACAGCTGAATGTATGTTTTTGCTATAACGAAAGTAGTAATTTATTTCATTTAAACATTGTAATAGCAAAAGCAGGTGAAAATAAAACTTTCCTATCAAAACATGTTTAAACTTGCACTATTCTATTGTTTTGTTCAAAGCAGAGATTAATCAGCTGCCACTTTACATCAATATGTGAAAAAGGTTAGAGAAATTGCAGCTTATTACATTTTAATTTTTGGTGAAGTAGCATAGCTTTTATCAAGCCTAGAGAGTGTTGAATGTCTCCAGAGTATGCACAGACTTTTCAATAGTTATTGAAGAAATAAAAACAAGATGGCAAATTGTTATCTCACATGTAAGCCCATGCCCCCAAACTAGAACTGATATCATTTTAAGCTTCGTAGACTATTGAGCTACCTTTTGAACCAGTATTTTGGCACATGGTTTTAGATTTGAATAGAATACATCATACAACATTAATCCTAGATGGTGTGCAGGCTGTGACACCAAAAGTTAAAAAGGATCTTTTACCTTAATTCAGATGTGCATTTCTTTTTATTCGGCTGTTGTATTCAATTGACCCTCAGACTGTGAATTTTCCAAAGCAAAAGGAATCACAACTAATATTATGACGGAACTAAACCCAGAATTTAAAATAAATATATGTGAAATAAGTAACGAATAATATTCCAAGTGCATGGCCAGGGTAATTAATAAATTAACAATTCAACTCGTACATATAAATTTATTTAAATGAATAATACAACTATCATTTACATTTTATAAAACTAAATTAGACTCAAGTTTGCAGGCAAAATAAATCACATGTAAAAAAAAAAAAACTGATGCCTAAGTAAATAAAAACAACTAAAAAAAACTAGAAGACTAAAAAAAAAATTAAGTAATCTATAAAATTTATACATTTCAAAAGTTTAATGACATTTAAACAATTAAAAAAAAAATAAATAAAACAAACCCTTTAAATAATGCTACAATTTTCTCTGTAAGATTAGAAACTCCAGAAAGTTAAAAAATAAAAATAAAATAAAAAATGTAAAAAACCATTAATTTAATTCAAGACTGGCTCAAATATAAAAACATAAAATTTTTCCTTATACAAAACTTCAATTAGTTTTATTTTAGAAACGACACTGAAAAAACTTTGTGAACAAATAGAAATAGCCAAAATTATATTCATTACATTCTTAAGTGTAATAACTTTTGATTCAAAATATATAAAACTATAAACTCGATATCTTGATATCCGGGTTTCCTGAATCATCTTAATTTTGATTATTCTTGAGCATCATCAATTTCAAAAAAAAAAAAAAAGATGATTATTCATTGAGCAAGAACATGTAACAAGAATCTAACCACAAGATCCATTAAACCTGTAAAAAGATGTAAATACAGGAAATGAGTGAAGGGATTAAAAGAAACATATATTAGAACAATATAAAGGTAATAAAAAGCATGCCCTTTTGAAATAATAAATATAGGTCCCAACATTAGGACTCGTATCATCCACATAATGAAAAAATAAATAAATAAAAAGAAATGTATACCATTATTAATTTCTCATGTTGAGTACGACATATGCAAACTCCATGAATAGTTGTATTTTTGATACTAAAAAAGTTGGTGGTTAATAGAGTTATGTCTTACATCACTATTTCATGAACCTGGTTAAAACTTGGTGCAAATTGAATGTCAAAATGCAATCCATATAATGCTGTATATCTAAAGTGGATGAGGGGCTCAGGTTAGCCATGTGAGTTAAAGCGTTGACCTTAATCTCACATGGTAAACCTAGAGTGGCGAGTTCGATTCTCGCCTGGGCAAAGGAAATTATTTAGTGACGGAATTCATTAAATAACGTCCTTAGTCCCAGAACCTGGCTAGAAAAGGGTGGTAACCTGTAGAGAACCCGTCCCAATTAGCCTCAGTTGCAAAAAGTGGACGTTAATACATAATAATAATAATAAAGTGGATGACATAAGTGGCTTAAGATATTCAGAAATATATTTTGGATTTTTGAAATAAAACAGTTCTTTTGGGCATTAAGATAAATTGAAGTAAATTTCTATTTACCTATTTTGCAATGACTATTTTAAAACTAAAGAGTTGTATATCGTATACCAGCTCTAAAAAAGTCCATGATACAGGGGCTGTATAAACCAAGCGGATTTGACTCATGCTGAAATGACATACTGATGGTGTTATCTCAAACTTTATTCTCTTTTATAAAGAACTCTAAATATATATACTTGAACTTTAAACTAAACTTATGATCAGCAGTGATATAATATACTCCTGTGAAAACTCATATGAGTAGGAGTCTGAGGGTGCTCTGAAGTCTTTAAATTAAATACAAATAAATTTAAAAACTGATAAAGAGTGGAGGTGTTTGATCTTTTGATCCTTCCGTTGACAAATAACTTTATTTGTAATACAAAATTTGTAGAGCGAAAACTGTTGAAAATAGTTCAATAAATAATGCTGGTTTTTTTTCTTTTGTTGTATCGTATTGGGTATGGGACTAAGTTTTAATTGCTTTCCAATAGATGGTATTACTTGCACCTTATCAAACCTTTTGATACATGGATTTAAAAAGTGTATGTAATCTGTGGGAGTGCAATGAGCATGTATTCATATCACATCATAATGTCAGAATTTGAACCAAAAAAGCAAGATTGGTGGGAAGTTCTTTTCCACTTCTGTATTTTTAAATTAAAACAGAGTTGAGGAAATGGGTCGTTTGCTTTTGGTTGCTTATGGTAATCATGCTCTACACGAGCCAGATATTGGTTGACACTTCAAAAGTCTGTCACGCAGGGGCTGCGTAATATAAGCAGATTTTACAATAGAGAAATCTGCCTAATAATAACAATAGTAGTAACCTATTCACGAGGACAAATAGTTGGGGAAACGGCCACACTAGCGCTCGGCGGAAACTCCCGAACATAGCCGACTCCTGCCGACCACACTCACAATACAAATACAAATATCTCGGTTAATATTCAAGATACAGAATAAATGTATAGAACAATATTTATAGTAAATTTAATTTGCAATAAGATTGGTCCTATGCAATGTTTTGATCCGACTTATGGTGACGGAGATATTTAGAATTTTCGAAAATCCCCCCTCCCACTGGGCCGATTTCAGCCATTAACAAACTTCATCTTTCTTTTTACATAAAACGATTAAATATGAAGTTTGGAACCATTGCGACCGCTAGAGCATTAACAGACAAATATATATATATATATATATATATATATATATATATATATATATATATATATATATATATATATAATTTTGAACGGACCTCATTTTCGTCACCTCCTGGGTAGGATCGATGGACATTTGAGGAAATTTTTCAAAACTCGCGTCATGAGTACGACCTCAATAGCTGATTTAGCTGGAAATCTGCTAAAAGTAATTTTGCTGTTGTAAAAACAGAAATCACGAATGTGACAGTGCACAAAAAAAACATTAGGAACTTGAGGAATTGCTTGATATTGATCTAGGTCTTGAATAATTGTTTGCAGCATTGACTGTTGATTGATCCACCATTGGAAAAGGCCTACTTGTGCTGGGAGCGGTTCAGAAGGCAGGAATTGGATACTACAAAGTTGAATTTGGTCCTATGAATTAAAAGGAAGGGGCATTGAAAGGTGCTTGGTCCCGTGCAAAATGTTACTTGAACAAGCAACAGCATCAGATCATCACATGTGATGAAAAAATGATTCACTACAACAATCCCAAATGCAAACTATCATGGGTGAAGTCAGGTGAATCAGAACTATCAATGCTCTTGAGTACAGGGTCATGCTCCGGACCTGATGAGACATGCAGGAAGCAGTATATGTAATTGCTGGACAGCCCTTTACTTCATATGACAGCATAGACAAATAAAAACGTCCGTTGCACAGGGGCTGCTAAACTAAGCAGATTTCCGATGTCGGGTATAACACACTTGTGATCTCATCTCACCACTACAGTAAATTTAAATTAAATAAATATGTCAAAAAAAACTGATGAGTAGATAGGAGGAAGGGCGGGAGGTTTATTGAAAGCTGAAAAAAAGAAATACGAATAACTTGCTTAATACTTTAACAAGATTGGTTCTATAATATTTTACGATGCAACTCATGATAACAGATATTTTGAATTTTTGATTTTCCCTCTTTAAACCCCCACAATTCCAGTGAATAACAAATATGAGCTTTAGTGTTGACTGGAGCAGTTATATATCGAGTATGGGATGGATCAAATAAACATTTTTGAATCAAGAACATAAAACCTTAATTGATGATGTCATCACAAAACGTATTTGCATGTATCTAACAAAGTAAAAGTTCAATGGAAAACATATTTGGTATTTAAGCGCTGAATAAAGCAGTCCAGCATATAACTGCTTATCTTTAATATGACATGAGTAAGAGTGGGAGTTTACTCAAGGCCGAAATCTAAAAAATGAAAATATTTTGGTTAATAATCAAGATACTGAAAAACCATATACACGTATAACAGCAATCATAGAACATTAAATTTGCAATAAGATTGGTTCTATACACTTTTTCGATCCGACGTATAATAACAGAGATGTTTTGAAATTCCTTCCCTCTAAATACCCTCCCCTCCCTCTTGTCCGATTTGTCATTAAATAACTTCATCTTTATACTTACATAAACCGTTTAAATATCGAGTTTGGTACTAATAAAACAATAATTGTGACTGCTAGAGTGTTAACAGGCAAATATATATATATATATATATATATATATATATATATATATATATATATATATGCATTGTGAGTACCACCTCAGTAGCTGATTTCCCCTAATGGAAATCTGCAAAAAAATAGTGCTGATAGATACTAAAATACAGGATTAATTATATCATTCCCTTCTTCAATCAATTGGTTCTAAAAAATGCCATCAAGCACTAAAAAATGTCTAAACGTCTGTACACAAGATTGTATTTCTCTATAAAAAGAAAAAAAAATAAACAAACTCAGAACTATATTTCTGAAAATCCAAAACAGGTTAAATTCACTAAATTCAAAATCATAAGATGTAACCTAGCATTACGCTTAGTGTGTATCAGTGACATTTTTCAACATTTGTTTGCAATGATTTCCAAAACAACTGCTAAAGAGATTTTATTGATTCCATTTTCTCTAATCAATACTCACCTTAACCTGTTTATTTTGACATTAAATTTAAATAAAAATCGTAAAATCAACTTTTTATTTGAAAAATTAATTTTTACCAAAAAAGTTATTAAAAAGATGTTTTATTTTTAACTTGTCTCTTTTTGTATAGCAGCAGCACATTCAAAGATATTTTTAAATGAAAGAGGGATATGTTAATTACCTTCTGCTTATATCTCTTTACTTTTATTGGAATCAGATTTTGAAGATGTTGGAGTACCGCATGGGAAAAGTTCAACAGGATGATGAAGTTGATCATAAATATATCGAAGCAATACTTTTGACCTTTGCGGGCCTAAATTTTGCTTCAGTCCATACCTGGCTAATTCTGCCTAAAACCATAAAGTAAATCTATTATTTTATTAGTTAATGATTGTGAAGGTGAGTTATTATACACAAACGATAAAAGGCAAAACAACTTTAGAAGATATCAAAGAATAAATCAAACATCAACTTTAAAAAAATGAAAGAACCTTGAATTTCTTTCTAGGAGCTGTGATTATAGTAGGATTTGTTTTGCGCAGTGAATACCCCATGAAAGATTTTTTTTCTAATAAAACAGATGGGATGACATTGAAAAAAAAATTAAATTAGCTGAGGAAAAATTAAAAAAAATGTTCCAGGAGTATTCACAACTCAAAACTACAGAACAGGGCACAAGAGGAAAACTCAAGGGGGGGGGGGTCTGGCCTCTTGTATGTGGAGTGACAATCAAATAACCAGACCTTGAAAATTAGCTTTATTGAAAACATTATGCAAATAACTTTTAGTCTCCTTCAACATACTCCCCTTCTCTACTAATACAATGCTGCATACGAGTTCCACTGTTTAATGGATACTATACTATTAAAATGAATACTAATATAAATATAAAAGTCAATAAATATCTGAACAAGAGAACAATTAAAAATTACAAATAAATAGAGTTAAATATTAGATTGGATTTATAAAATTACATTTAATATAAAAAATCCAAAATGAAAATTAATATTATCACACTATATAAAGACATTAGTTAATTGAGATACCTTTATCAGAGGTGAAGTCATGTCACTGTAATTAGCAAGTGGTGTAGCCTCCTTTATTATCATCTCAGGTTCAGGAGTAATAGCCACATTATGAGAAGGTGAAGACCTTGGGGAAAAGTCAGGGGTTGAATTCAGCAAACTCTGAGTTGGAGTTGTCACGCCAATCATGTCTTCAGTAAAGCTTGGAAACGAAGTTTGGAAATATTTTTCAAGAGATGATTTCTTAGATCTTAATACAAAAGCAGGGTCAAAAGTATTAGTGGGAGATGGGGAGCTTATATTATCTGAGGGCACAAACTTAACTTCAATTTCATTACTAATATCCTCATTTGCTTCTATACAGGGTTCATTACTAATATCCTCATTTGCTTCTATAGTACTATCTTCATTCAGCTTGAAGTGAAAATTAATACCTTCACAGATTTCATCGTGAGTAGAATGGAAATTTTCTGGTGAATTTTCAAAGTTTACATCAGCAATATTGTTAACCGAGTTTATTGGTTTAGATTTTAATTCCTGCCTATCCCCAGAGTTAGAATCTATTGTAACAATATCATTTGGAATTTTAGTTAAATTGTCAAATGTTGATTTTGACTCTTGGGCATATTTTTTTTTTAATTTGTCATCTTTCTCAGGAAAATCTAATTTACGTTTGCTGTGTGATGAAATATTACTCAAATTACCAAGTGATGAATTGCCAGATCCTGGATGCGAGTCAAATAAATCAGGAGAGACATTAGTCTTAGATAAGAACGCAAAAGGGCGAGACAGATTGAGCAGTTGATTGGAATTAGGAGTAGAAATACCTCTCTTAAAACAGTTAGGCTTTATGTCACTAGCCTCTGAAGAGGTATCTGATAAAATAATAGTATCTTCATCTACCTTAATATGTCTCCCTTGTGAGGTACGTCCTTTGTCTTTTTTTTTATTTCTAGGATGATGTGGGGGACTACAGGTTGTTTGGCTATAAAATAAATCCTTTCCTATACACGAAGCAATTAATGAGTGGAGATAGAGTAAGTTATATTTCTTAGCTAAAGCACTAGTGTCTCGGCATTCTTCATTGCTTAAGTTGGTAAGACTATCTGTTTTTCCAGTATAAATATATTCCAAAAATGCTTTTGTACCCTTAGTTGAATAATGGGACAAATCTATGGCATTAGGCTTGTATAAAGTATTAACTTCTTTCAGTAATTCAGGACATCGAGCCTTCAAAACTAGTTTATGACAAGGCAATATTTCTGACTGAAGTACAACACGAACATCACTAAATTGCTCTTGGCCAAAAACACTACTCCAATTATCAGAAAATAATGTCAATGACTCTATTCTTGTCCCAAAGTTTATGCCTGTATTCTGACTTTCTGGTGAAGATTCTCTTGGCAAGCAAATGATCTCATTACTCTCATCACAAATGATTTTGTCTGGATCTATATTTTGGCTTGATTCAGTTTTGGAACTAACCTGAAAGAAAAATAAATTATTTTTAAAAATAAAATGTGTAGTAATAAAAAATGTCATTTTTTTTTAAATAACACAATTTATACATACACACAAGCATGAAAGCACACATTTGGTGGAAATAATTAATTTAATAAGTGGATTTGAAATGTTCAATAGGAGAAAGATTATATATAGGTAAATATTTTAATACAAATCATGGCAGTTTGGTACTATGATTAAGAAGAATAACAAAAATTAAATTTGTCAATAACAGAAAAAAAAAATGAAAGAAATTTTGTTCTAGTAAGGATAAGTTGTTAGAAAAGAAGATCATGTAGTTTGCTTTATGTTTAAGATCAGACATGCTGTATGCTTTAGACAGGATCTCTGTCTGTGCATCACGCCATGTGATCTGGTTTCATTACGCGCATCTTTGCTGCTTGTATATCTAGCATGAGAATTTTACATGGACAACGCCATTAGTAATTGTTACATGATAAAGATAGTAATCTGTTACATGGTTGGAACGAATGTGCTATACTAAATTTGTCATAGAACATTTGATACACAATACTTTTATAGATACTGTCGAAGAAGGGTTGGGAAAAGCAGTTTTCAATACCCTAAGTGTAACACATCATATATGTGATATGCTCATGGACGTTTGCCCTCAATGCATCTTATGATATGCTTCGTAGAATAACAACTGTCAGATTATTTAGCATTCCCTATGTGTTTTAAGGCCATCAGGCTTACAAAAGGTTTGATGAAATGTAGCTCATCTTTCATTCATCAAAAGTGAAATAAAACAGGTTCTTTTTGAAGTTTGCAAACACTGAGTTCTGTTATAAGCAAATTACATATGACTGCAGTTCGTTATAAGGAAAGAGGTTTCACCAGAAGGAAAAAGTATATGAGCAAATAGAAAAATCAATAACTTTACTAAGACAACACTAAAATTTTCTTCATACTTATTTAGTAAATTGGGCATTCTCTAAATCTCCATTTTTAAAATGAACATATGATGAACTTACCAACTCATTTTCTCCAGAAAAAAATTAGCAAGACCTATAACATGGAATTCTATCGTAATTATAAATATATTATAGGTATTAGTGATAAATGAGTAGTCTCTTTTTAATCTAACATCGACAGGAAACCAGACACAACGGTTTCATAGTAGGGTCCACAAAAATATAAAACAAAATTTATCTATATCAGAAATTTATTAAAAAATAAGGTAAACATATAAAAAAATTAGATAAAAAAGCATGTTAGCCCTTCGGTGGGGAGACAGATTGTCAAATTAGTGAAATTAGTGGGTGTACAATAAGTAAAACTTGCTTGTTTTTGCAGTTTACTTGTCTTTGCTATAGTTTTATAGTAAGTCTAATGCATCAAAATTATAAGTTGTGAAATGGTAAGAAAAGGATGGCTAAAAGAAAAAAAAATTCAAAATAGCTGTTGTATTATAAAATACAGAAAAAAAAAAAGAAAAAAAAAGAATAAGCCATAGGTATAGAGGTAGATTAGTAATAAATTGTTTGTTACAAATATTCAAGATGGATAGGAACATTAATTTTTATTTGAAAATATAAAAATGTATAAAAACCGAATATAACTTTAAAATATTTTCATAAGTTTGAATTAACATTCAATTCAATAAATACAACTCACATAGAATACACAATAAAAAATAACTAAAAGTAAAAAAAAAAAAAGGTTTTTTTAAAGAAAAATGATCAGGCTCAAAAAATGTTCAATTAAACATTTGAGAAAAAAAAACTGATTCATTAAGTTGAAAAAACAAGCTTTTCTTTATTACCTATATTATGGAATAAATCTTCTCTTTAAAACATTTACCCGAATATTAATGCATGCTGGGTTACAGCGATTTCGGCAAACTTTCTTTTGACATTTATTAGTTACAACCACTGTTATATTATTCCAATGTCTCACAAAGGCCGCCATTTCACACTGTTGCGTTATCGGGGAGTAATTGACCAAAATATAAATAGCAGAAGTTTTTTTGGTAGAGTAAGTATGATATGGATATTTTCTCCCATAAGTTGCT
This sequence comes from Riptortus pedestris, assembly GCA_019009955.1. Taxonomy (NCBI): domain Eukaryota; kingdom Metazoa; phylum Arthropoda; class Insecta; order Hemiptera; family Alydidae; genus Riptortus; species Riptortus pedestris. The sequence goes on along the minus strand of CM032228.1, from coordinate 101,948,735 downwards.
ATTCACGACGATTCATTTTTTGAGGACTAGCCAAAAAATGAATTATTACATTTTTCTTAGTGAAGAATGGGCCGGAAGTGAAACGTTGAGGGGAGATTAACGGAAATCGCGCGCTGAGTTGTTTGAACCAGAATCAAATGAGGCTTAGTAGCAAGGCGAGCTGAACTTCCTCAATCTAGTGATAGGGAAGATCCACAGATTCAGGAGTCAATCGATTGTTAGGCGTTAAGAATCGCGACTTTGGGTCATACATTGAGCTTATTTTTGCAGACGTGTAAAAGAATCGCGATTCAAAATGAATCCAGAGTGGTTTTGCTAAATGTGTTACAGATGCACAAAAAAAGTTTTTCACGCAGGAGCTGCATTAACCAAGCAGATTTCCCACGTGCTGGCATAACACACATGTGATTTCATCTTACCACATATTCCCTATTCAATATAAAAAAAAAAAAAAAAAAAAAAAAAAAAAAAAAAAAAAAAACGATGAGTATAATGCTGAAAAAAAAAAACCAAACGAATAACTCACTTAATACTTGAGTTAAGAAAAAATGTATAGAGCGAAAATTGTAGACAATCAATAGTTTGACAAGATTTGTCCTATAACATTTTACGAATCCGACTCATAATAACGGCGATATTTTTAATTTTAGAACCCCCGCCATTCCAGGTCCGATTTCAGTCAATAATAAATATGATCTTTAAATTTCGATTGTGGTATAGATCAAATAAATATTTTCCAGATAATATAAAATATTAATTGGCACACAATGAACTTGCATGTATCTCGCGTAATAAAGGTCTTTTGAAATCAGTATTTGGAATTCGAAAATGCAGTTCCTAATATTAAGCTTATTGTTAATATGACAGTAGTAGTGGGGTTTTACTGAAGGCTAATAATTAATTAAATCTTGGTCAATATTTATTATAGAAAAACGTGGATATAACAACATTTATAGGTAATTAAATATGCAATAAGATTGATTCTATGCCATTTTTCGATCGACTCATAATAACGGAGATATTTTGAAATGATTTTACCCCTCTAACCCTCTCCGATTTCAGCCATTAGCGAATTCGATCTTCAATTTTACATAAAACATTTAAATATCGAATTTGGTAACGATCAAACAAACATTAATAGAACATTAAAAGACAAATAGTATATATGCGTACATAAATTTGAAAAGAACACATTTTCGTCGTCTCCTGGGTAAGATCTATGGAAACACGTAATGAGTACAAACTTAATAGCTGATTTCTCGTGGGGGTGACTTCCTGCGATCTTAAGAAGTTCCTTTAATGATGCGCGCGCATTCGCTAATGGTAACGATCTCATCTTCAGATTGGTTCACAGATTAGCATTGACTTTAATCTCACAGGGTAAAATCTCGTCACGCAGCGCTTAAACTAAGCATATTTCCCATTTTGTGAAGTTTGATAATAGATAAACATACTACTACACACAACATCACCGTGAATATTAAGTGAATAAATACAAAAGGTAATAAGAAATCTTTCCCCTGCCGGCGGGAAGCGTCTCAAATGTAAACATAAAACAGGTTTGCTTACCGGAAAGAAAAACAATAACTGGAACATCTAAGAATATAACATATTAATTTTATTGAAAACTATGTACTATACCTAGTACTGTAATTTATAATGAAACAGAATAATTTTTATCTCAATCAATCAAATTTTAGTAGTTCAAGAATTTAAAACGAGGGGGGCGGTCACAAGAACATATTTGCATCTATCTCGTATAATAAAAGTCTCTGGAAAATAATATTTGGTATTTAAGGTTCGAATAATGTGGTTTATTATATAACAGAGTATTGTTTATGTAACACGAGTAAAAGTGGGGGCTGAAAACAGAAAAATGCAAATATCTTGGTTAAAATACAAGATAGATAATAAATGTACATAACAATATTTATAGAAAATTTAATTTGCAATACGATCCACTTTTTCGATCCGACTTATAGTAACGGAGATATTTCGAATTTTCAAAATTCTCCCCCCCCCCCCCTAAACCCCTCCTTCCCCTGATCCGATTTCAGCCGTTAACGAACTAGATCTTTCTGTTTACATAAAACGACTACCTAAATATCCAGTTTGGCAACGATCAAACAAAAATTGCGACCGCTAAGTGGTAAAAGACAAATATATATGGTTTTGAGTGGACCTCTTTTCGTCATCTAGTTAGGATCGATGGACATTTGAAGAAAAATTTCGAAAATTGCGTCTCGAGTACGATCTCAATAGCTTATTTCCCTTAAGGGAAATCTGGTAACAATTACTGAATATATATATACTAGCTCAGGTACCCGGCTTCGCCCGGGAATTCATTTGAGGCTGAATGGTGATTGTATTTTTTAGCAGGCTTTACATTGCACAATATTTTGACATTTACCCGTCCCAGTGTTTAGGATTGATACCCGTCGTTGCCGTGGATTTGCTAATAATAGAATATTTGTTCGATAAGGCTTCATTGTCTTCGATATTTTTATATTTCCCGTCTCTTATACATGTAAATATGGTGAATTTTTATTTCAGGCCTCCCTTATAACCCCCCTCCCGTTCGAACCTAAAAATTTTAATATAACTTATAATCATGGAAGAATTAATTCTAATTGACATACCGAGCTTTGTTAAGTTCGGTTCAGCCGTTAGTGCCCAATAAAATTGTTGGCTCCCGCTAAAGTTTTAACGTATAACTCATTTATACTTAGGTATACGACAAAAGTGTATATAACAAAAGTTACTCCAAATAACAAAATAAACAACTTTTGTTATGTTTATATTTGCGGAAAAACCAATAGGAAACGAAAAATCGCTATTTTTAATTTCAGGCTTCCCTTATAACCCCCACTCCTGCCCGTCCATAATAATGTTGGTATGGCTTATAATAATGAAGGCTTCACTGCTAATACATATACCGAGTTTTAATTAGTTCGGTTGAGTCTTTTTTGGCAAATAATATTGTTGACTCCCGCTATAATTTTTAGCGTATAACGCATTTAAACTTCGGTATACGACAAAAGTGTATATAACAAAAGTTACTCTAAATAACAAAATAAACAACTTTTATTGTGTGCATATTTGCCGAAAAACCAATAGAAAACGAAATATCGCTATTTTTAATTTCAGGCTTTCCTTATAACCCCCACTCCTGTTCGTCTCAGAGAAAATTAATATAGCCTAAAGTCTAAGTTGGGTTAGTAGTAATATACATACCAAGTTTCATAAAATTCGGTTCAGCTGTTTATGCGTGAAAAGGTAACAAACAAACAAACATACACGAAAGAAACAAAATGCAGATATGGTGTCTATGACGTGTGAAACAAAAAGTTATCGTGAAATTTCGCGAAAAAAATCAATGTACAGACAGAGGTTACAATTTTATATATATATATATATATATATATATATATATATATATATATATATCTGAATATAATATATAAATTTTATTGAAAACTATTTACTGTAGCTAGCGATGTAATTTATAATGAATCAGAATGATTTTTATCTCATTCACTCAAATTTATGTAATCCAAGAATAAAAGGAGGGGGGGGGGGTCAACAGAACGTATTTGCATATATCTCACCAAATAATTTATTTATTTATATAACATCCACTTTTTGCAACTACAGCTAATTGGGATGGGTTATCTAAAGGCCGGTCCAGACGCTCCGTTTTGCACAACGTTTTGTCTGCGCAGTCTTAAGACGGAATGAAAAGGTTGCAATTTGTAGAGTGTCCACACGGCACAGACATATCTGTATATTTTGCTCAGTTTTGGGTGAGATCGTCATGGAGGAGGTACTACTCTGGTCGATTTTCGCGATGTGTCTTGTTAAAAAAAAAAACAAAAAAAGATTTCAACATCTCAGAAGTACCCGGCGTTCAAAGTGGTCGCGGAAGTGGCTTCTAAAAAGGAAGCACTTTTCCCATATCAAATTATAGCGTGAATTACGTGATGAACCTACTGATTGGCGGAACTACTTGCGAATGGACGTTGACACATATACTTATTTATTGGAATTAGTGACACCGCATATCTACAAAGAAAATACTTGTATGAGAACAGCAATATCAGCACATGAAAGGCTATTATTGCCGTGACGAAGCTATGAAAATGATTGCCATTGCATCATTTTCTTTAAATTTATTTGCTAAACTTTCATACACCTCCCCCCTCTTATCCCTGTCACTGTATTCTTTTGATTTAACACGCCAAATGCACGGGAAAATTTCATACAGAGCAATAAAATCTGTTAAAAACTGCCTAGAACATTGCCGAAGGTCAGCCATTGTCGACTGACGAATTGAAAGTGAGTATCAAAATGAATCGGAAAACGGTGCTACCGTCCACACACGCCGACTTGTCTGCGCAGTTCAAGGAAATCTATGCTCTCTGGCTCAGTTTTACTAAAACTGTACCGTCTTCGAAATGGGTTCAAAACTGCATAGTTTTCCAGTCCACACGCAACGTTTTATCTGCAACGTTTTGAACTGCGCAGACAGTATATGTGTCAACGTCCATTCGCAAGTAGTTCCGCCAATCAGGAGGTTCATCACGTAATTCACGCAATAATTTGATATGGGAAAAGTGCTTCCTTTTTAGAAGCCACTTCCGCGACCACTTTGAACGCCGGGTACTTCTGAGATGTTGCAATCTTTTTTTTTTTTAACAAGACACATCGCGAAAATCGACCAGAGTAGTACCTCCTCCATGACGATCTCACACAAAACTGAGCAAAATATACAGATACTAGCTTAGATACCCGGCTTCGCCCGGGAATTCATTTGAGGCTGAATGGTGATGATATTTTTTTGGCAAGACTTTACTTTGCACAATATTTTAACATTTACCCATACCATTGCTTCGGGTTTATACCCCTCATTGCTATGGATTTGTTAATAATAAAATTAATTTTTTATGTAAGACTTCACTGTCCTCCATATTTTCATATTTCCTGTCTCCTGTGCATTATGCATAGATTTGGTTTAATAAGGATAAAATATTAACATAGATTTGAATTTATTTTTCCAGGGGAGGTTCCTGGTAGTTGGTATTGTAAAGAATTGTTAAACATATCAATATTTCTACGCGAATTACTTGCTTCATACATTCTACAACAAAATAGTTGGCTCCCGCTATAGTATTTAGTGTATATCTCGTTTATACTTTGTTATACGACAAAATTGAATATAACAAAAGTTACTTTAAATAACAAAGTAAACAACTTTTGTCATGTGCATATTTGCAAAAAAAACAATAGAAAACGAAATATCACTATTTTTAATTTCAGGCCTCCCTTACCATCCCTCAATCCTGCCCGTCTCTAGAAATGTTGGTATTATAAGGAAGGTGTTAGTGCTAATACACATAAGGAGTTTCGTTTAATTCGGTTGAGTCTTTTGTGCCATATAAAATTGTTGACTCCCACTATAAGTTTTAGCGTATATCTCGTTTATAATACGTTATACGAAAAAGTGTATATAACAAAAGTTACTCTAAATAACAAAATACACTTCCGCTATAGGTTTTAGCGTATATCTCGTTTATAATACGTTATACGAAAAAGTGTATATAACAGCTGAGGTAAGAAAGAGGGAGTTATAGAGGTTCTAGATTACAGGAAGGTCTCCCCACCACTCCCCGACGCTCCAGGTTAACCAACAGAACATGAATAATTCCAACTCTCAATTCCGCTAACATTACCTTATATACATTCTATTTTCAATTCTAATTATGTATGTTTAAATACTTTTTTTTGTGAATTAATTGATTTTTTAAACACATTAAAGGAAGAAATTACTTACTTCCGATTAATTAATGTTCCGGTAAAAGACAGAGGAAGGGGGGGGGGAGGTAATATACTTTGCTCCTCATGAAACAGTTACTTGTTTTTAAAATGCTTCATACAATTGAAATGTTCTTGTTTATCGTCATAATATATCATGGTGAGGTAAAATTAAATTAAAAGATTGAATGGTATAACTTATTCAAAAATTGGAATGAATTGCAGGCTACAATATTGATATTTTTAATACGATCAAGATATATATTAAGTTACTCTAAATAACAATGGAACAGTTTTTGTTATGAGCATGTTTGTTAATATAGCTTATAATTTAGTAGCAGTTGGTGCAATGTCAGATGTTCAGTTGACTGCGCCTAACTAAAGTTTTTAGCGTATATGTCGTTTATGCTTCCTTATACGACAAAAGTATATATAACAAAAGTTACTCTAAATAACAAAATAAACAACTTTTGTTATGGGCATATTTGCCGAAACCCCAATAGGGAACGAAATATCACTATTTTTAATTTCAGGCCTCCCTTATAACCCCCACTCCTTCTCGTCCCTAGAAATGTTAGTATGGCTTATTATAAGGAAGGCGTTAGTGCTAATTCACATACCGAGCTTGGTTTAGTTCGGTTGAGTTTTTTGTGACAAAATTATTGACTTCCGCAGTAGTATACGGTATACGGAAAGAGTGTATATAACAAAAGTTACTCTAAATAACAAAATAAACAACTTTTATCCTGTACATATATGCAGAAAAACCAATGAAAACGAAATATCGCTATTTTTAATTTCAGGCTTCCCTTATAACCCCCACTCCTGCCCGTTGCTAGAAATGTTGGTATAGCTTATTCTAAAGAAGGCGTTAGTTTTATTACACATACCGAGTTTTATTTAGTTCGGTTGAGTCTTTTGAGCCCAATAAAATTGTTGACTCCCGCTATAGTTATTAGCTTATAACTCATTTATACTTCGGTATACGACAAAAGTGTATATAACAAAAGTTACTCTAAATATCAAAATAAACAACTTTTTTTATGTTCATATTTGGCAAAAACCCAATAAGAAACGAAATATCGCTATTTTTAATTTCAGGCCTCCCTTATACCCCCCACTCCTGTTCGTCTCAGAGAATATTAATATAGCCTAAAGTCTAAGTTGGGTTAGTAGTAATACACATACCAAGTTTCATAAAATTCGGTTCAGCCGTTTATGCGTGAAAAGGTAACAAACAAACAAACAAATAAACAAACAAACAAACAAACAGACACCAAAGAAACAAAATGCAGTTATGGTGTCTATGACATGTGAAACAAAAAGTTATCGTGAAATTTCGCGAAAAAAATCAATGTACAGACAGAGGTTACAATTTTATATATATATAGATGTCTGTGCCGTGTGGACGCTCTACAAATTGTAACCTTTTCATTGCGTCTTAAGACTGCTGCGCAGACAAAACGTTGTGCAAAACGGAGCGTCTGGACCGGCCTTAAGGGCTACCACCCTTTTCTAGCCAGGGTGTCTCACAAAATAAAAGTTCAATGAAAACAATATTTGGCATTTAGCTTTGGAATGAAATGGTTCATGATATAATAGGTTATTATTAATATGACAAAGTAGGAGTGGAGGTTAACTGAAAGCCAAAAACTACAAAATTCAAATATCTCGGTTAATATTCATGATACAGAAAATATGTATAGAACAATATTTGTAGATCATTCAATTTGCAATAAGAATGATTCTATACAATCTTTCGATCGAAGAATGCAGATATATTAAAATTCCCACCTCTAAACCCCTACCCCTTCCCACTGGTCCAATTTCAGCCATTAACAAGCTTGATCTTTCTTTATACATAAAATGTTTAAATAGGGACCTTGGTAATGATCAAACAAAAGATGTGACTGCTAGAGATGTTAACAGACAAATAAGTAAATAAATATAAATTCCACAGACCTCATTTTCCTAATCTGGGTAGGATCGAGGAACATTTAAGAATCATTTTGGAAATCGTGTCATGAGTACGACCTCAATAGCTGATTTCCCTTAAGTAAAATCTGATAAAACTAGAGTAGTGAGTTCGATTTCCGGGAAGTTAGTTAGTGGTGATCTCATTAAATATAATCCTTAGTCCCACCCTGGCTAGGAAAGAGTGGTGACCTACAAATGACCATTCACAATTTACCATAGTAGCAAAAAGTGGACGTTAAGAAATAATAATAACCATCTTAAGATTGGAATGTCATTTGTAATTAGAAGCAAGTGTGGAAGTGTGAGAGCCTGGTGGAAAAAGTGTCATATCATAAGTTGTTATATGTTTTATTAAGTGAAATCGGTTGTTTTTATCATTTAATTTTAAAATTTGATTCAGGAAAATCGTTTGAATTGTACTTAATTTTTGGCATGTTGAGATATAAGTTAACATGTCTCCTCTAAGAAGTGACGAGGACAAGTTTTTTATTTATAGTGATTTCATCTAAGTGCAAAATATGCACTGCAGTAATTAAATCACGTTGAAACAAGACAAATTCACATTATAATTTGTTAAGGAAGCTTACATCTGTGATGGTAGAGGGAGCTTCTGAATGAAATGAATTGCAAACAAGTGCATAAATTCAAAAAATATCACGATTCTTTGGCAGAACAAGTGAAACACTCAAACGAGTACATTGATGCAAAAATAGTCCCATGTTTGACAATGATTATTTTTCATGAATGCCCCATGACTACTTGGACCTATCAGATGTCGCTCTAAAAACACCAGGGAACATCTCCCCGCTGATGACATTTGTATACCTAACATTTTGACAGATGTTCAAACTGCTAACACACACCTGATGCTTTAAAGAGTTAAAGAAATTTAATAAGAACAGTAAATAACTCAAATAATAATAATAGTTGTATTCCCACAAGGAAAATTGTAAGAAGTCCATTACCAAGAGCTGTTAGTTTGCAGTTTTTCTAAGGTACCTAGAATTTATAGGGAGGGATATATTAAGGATATATTAAGATGAGGGAAGATGTGGTTGGCCAGATAATAAATACCAAAAAAAAAAAAAAAAAAAAAAAAAAAAAGCTACTACAAACTATATATATATATATATATACACACACACTTTTACTAATCTGTTTGAGATTTATCAACACTAAGAAATCTGTTATTGAGGTTTGTTGTAGCTTTTCTTTTTATTTTTTTTTTTTTTGTATTTATTATCTGGCCAACCACATCTTCCCTCTTTCTCTTATTATTTTTATTTGTTTCTAATTTTAATTCTCCACTTGTTAACTTTTGCTTTTTTATTAGCTTATTTTCTCTCACATTGTCTAACAAAATTCATCTTAATATATATATATATATATATATATATATATATATATATATATAAACACACACACACACACACATAGAGAGACACACACGAACATATTATATATATATATATATATATATATATATATATATATATATATATTTATTATTATTAATTAACGTCCACTTTCAATATATATTTATTATCATTATATATTTATTTGTTTCATCATTCAAATCATATTAAACATAGGGTCCGATGTTATGCCAGAATAAAACGCGACTATTTTAAGATTTAGTCTAAGTCAACCTAGTGATTATGCTAACAGGCCTACTGTGAAGAAGGTACAACAAATCACTCTAGACAATTATACAATCAAAAACCTACCATGTGGAAAAAAAATAAACTGCTACAAAAATAAAACAAAATAAATAATGAATTAATGTGACAGTCAAAAAATCACTTAAAATGGGAAATTTTTTAAATGACACTGCATTACACATCACTAATGAAATAAAAAAGAAAGAGCTCCTACCATAGAAATTATAATTAATTCAACAACGAATTTGAAGATAAAGTCTGTCACGTAAGGGCTGCAAAAACTAAGCAAGTCTAGTTCTAAGGGCAGTCAGGTCAACATCCAGGCACTGATGATGATGATGATGATGCACTGCATCGAAAGCGCTCTGCCATTTTAATAAATTGTTACAGTGGAAGCGTAGCAATTTCTTTCATTTACCTACGTTAGAAGTCGCTTCCATCTGCCAGAATACCAACTCAAAACCTAAGCAATATACCACACCACATGGTGGTATGACACATTTACATCCATCTTACCATTTAATCTATTTCTTAGTGAAAATCCAATGGGTAGAAGTAGGGGTTTTGATTTCAGGGGGTTCTTGATCCTTATTTTTACATGAAACACTAATATATAACAAGTATGGGAGTAATCCATCAAACACTGTGGCTGCTAGACCAGCGTAGACAAATATCCACCCAGTCCTGAAGCCAGTATTTGTTCCCATGGTGAGTGTGTTAGCACACCTTTAATGTAACATATTTTTTCTGAGGAGAAGCTTAATTGAGTTGATGCATAATATGATGTGCTCTTTGTCACATGCTGTCTTTGCAGGAGGAGGCTGTCATTGATAATGAAGGCAGTAAAGTATTTAATATAAAATTTTTGTTGTTGTTGTTTATGAAATGCTTAAATATCAAGTTTGTTAATTACTATTATTTATTAACGTCTACTTTTTGCAACTAAGGCTAATTTGGTTACCTACAGGTTACCAGCCTTTTCTTATTGTTAATAATATAATATAATTTTGGTGAGCAAATAGTTGAATTTCTTTTTATTAATTTATGGTTCCACATACTGAAACATAGAAGATTTCAACCTTGTTACAAGATCAATACATCAAAGATTTTTAAACCAGAGAAAAGTATTTTTTTTAAATTCATTACTTTTTCAAAAATTTCATTTTAACATATTTGTTTATTAACGCTATAAGTCACTACTTTTAGCAGATTTCCCTTAAGGGAAATCAGCTATTGAGGTCGTACTCATGACGCGAGTTTTGAAAAATTTCCTCAAATGTCCATCGATCCTACCCAGGAGATGACGAAAATTAGGTCCGTTCAAAATTATATATATTTGTCTGTTAACGCTCTAGCGGTCGCAATTTTTGTTTGATCGTTACCAAACTTCATATTAAAGCATTTTACGTAAAAAGAAAGATCAAGTTCGTTAATGGCTGAAATCGGACCAGTGGGAGGGGGGGGTTTAGAGGGAGGATTCTTGAAAATTCGAAATATCTCCGATATTATGTGTCGGATCAAAAAATTGTATAGAATCAAACTTATTGCAACTTAAATTTACTATAAATATTGTTTTATACATTTATTCTGTATCTTGAATATTAACCGAGATATTTGCATTTGTATGCATGCGTATGGTCGGCAGGAGTCGGAATTGTTCGGGACTCTCCGCCGAGAGCTAGTGCGGGCCGTTTCGGTAGCTATTCGTCCCTCGTGAATAGGTTTAGATATTCCTTACTACTACTGTTGTTATTAGGTGGATTTCTCTATTATAAAACTTCACGTGGGAAATCTGCTTAGTTTACGCAGCCACCACGTGACGGACTTTTGTTGTACTGGGTGGGACTCAGGATACCCATGCGAGTTAAAGCATTGGCCTTAATCACACAAGGTAAACCTAGAGTGGCGAGTTCAATTCCTGTCTGGGCAATAGGAATTTAGTAACAAACTCATTAAATAAAATCCTTATTCCCACCCTTGCTAGAAAAGAGTGGTAACCAGTAGAATCCCGCCCCAATTAGGTATATTAGCAAAAAGTGGACATTAATAAATAATAGTAATTAACAAACTTGATATTTAAGCATTTCATGTAGAAATCTCTGTATTATGTCTCTAGTAGTCGCAATTTTTGTTTTTTATTACTAAACTCAATATGTAGATGTTTTAGTAAAATTAAAGACCAAGTTTGTTAACTGCTGAAAGCGAACTAGTGGGAGAAGGGAATTTCGAAAATGGGAATTATGATTTGGATCAAAAAATTATATGGAACCAATCTTATTTAAAATATAATGTACTATAAGTGTTATATGTACTTTTTCTCTATCTCAAGAAATGAGATATTTGAATTTTTAAAATTTTCAACCTTCAGTAAATCCCTATCAGTCATCACTCGTTAAAAATAAGCCAATATATTATGAAACATCTTATTTCTAGCTTAAATACCAAATATTGTTTTCAATGAGCCCTTTTTTATCTGAGTTCCTGCAAATATAGTGTGATGACACCATCAATTAAGATTTTACGGTCTTGACTCAAAAATGTTTATTTCATCTATACTATACTTGATATTTTACTTCATTTGATCATAATGTCTGAATAGGAGGGGGATTCGAAAATTTCAAATATCTCAGTTATTGAGTTGAAGTGAAAAATGTTGTAGAACCTATCTTGTTACTAAAAAAATATTAAGCGAGTTCTTAGTATTTTCTTGTATTCAGCCCACAATCAACTCCCACTACTATTTTGGCTTAGAAATAGAAAATATATGGTGAGATGACAATACTAGTGTGTGAACATGGGAAATACGCTTAGTATTTGCAGCCCCTGTGTGGCAGACTTTTTTGATTTTCAGCCTTCAGTAAATCATCACTTCTTATCTTTTGATACAACCAATAAACAAATGTATAACAAAACGTTGTCATCAGCTATTAACTATGAGAAACATATGGATAAACTTCTGATGTGGTGTCTTTAATCCACTCTTTATTTCCAGAGGCCTTAATTTTTAAATGATTGTGGCTATACTTGACATTTAAACTTTACATGTAAAACTAAAGGTTATGTCCAGTAATAATTTGACATTGGATCAGGAGGGTTTAGAGACGGAGTAAAATAAAAGATTCCAATCTCTCTGTTATTATGGATGCCATATGCATTAATTTCAAGACATTATAAAAACAAATCTGTTCGTAAGTAGGTTTTAAATATTAAATTGTTACACATAGTTTTATTTATATATATAAACTCCATAGGTTATACATATATTTGTGTTATTGTAGGTCTTGAAAAAAATATAAAATTATAACGAAACAGCAAAGCTGTAGTAGTTCGTGTTTACCCTATATGACCAACAGCAATGCCAATAAAAGGATAATTTCAGTTCCTGAATAAATATCAATAACTATTACTTGAGAAAACATTAAGTTATCAATAATTTTTCTTCTTTTTAAATAAGAAATGGAAATCTCACATGTTTAGGATATGTACAGACATTTTATAATACACTAATAATTACGTTTATAATTTGTTTACTACTTGTCCACCACAAGGCATAAATTTGTTATTATGGCTAATAAAGATTATTTCAGGTATTTTCTTTCGACTCAAATGTTTGTAATTGTTACAATGAGCTAATAAGAAAACACCATTCATTCATTGACTAGTCTGATTTACAAATAGTTAAGACATTGTTTAATTTATGTTTTGACTTTTAACTAAATTCTTTTACTTCTTTTAGTGTTAGTGATATAACAGAAGTCTATATTATCAATGCAATTTATTCAAATACAAACACTTAGTAATTTTGTTGCTTTTCCAAACGTAATTACAAAATATTGTTGAATTATACTTAGACTTTTTTTTAGGGTTAAACAGGAAATGTTAGATCAAAATAAGTGAAAAATCGAAGATAAAGAAATCACACCACAAATTATTATTTATAACTGAGAAATGTATTACAAATGTAATTTATAGCCAGTGTTTTGCCTTAGAGGCTACACTTATTCTTATTGGTTCTGATAAAATAACCCATTGCCCATATTATCACAGCCTCACAGTTCCTAGGTGGTTCAGTGATAGAAAAAGGTGCTAACCTGTAGATAGCCCGTCCCGATTAGCCATAGTAGCATTAAGTGGACGTAAATAATAATAATAATTTGAATGCCCATGTTATTACATCCCTCTCTATTACATTCTATTGAGGGTTTTTTGAGTTGATAAGACAGAAGTTAATCTATGTAGACAAATGTTTTCCAGCCTTTCCAAAATAGAGGGTAAGAGGAATTTAGAGGAAGTGACTATGTACAACCATCATACATTGTAAGGCACAAATGTATGCAATTTTTTAAAATTTATTTCTTATGAGTGAGACCATTGAACAGATACAATTGTGAGTCTATTGTTAGAGAAAATGTACTCTAAAAAAACAAAACAATAAATGAAGCCTTTATTTCATTTCTTGCGCAAGTGCAGAAAGATGATAGGTGTGAGAAGTCGAAACCAGAAACCTTGAAACCCATGGCTGATTTTAATATATGCTAAAATATTTATTTTCTTTAAAATAAAAATAAAAATTGCATATTTAAAACTCTTTAGCTGTTAACTATGCTCCAAAGTAGCAAATATGCCAATGACCTTCACAGAGCAAAAAATTAATTTTTCACTTCACACTCATATTTAATAAACTCTGTACCTATTTGTTATTGGAATAATAGTAAATAAAGCTGGATAATAAAATAGTAGAAAACTTTATTTACAAATAAACACACTAATTTATTCTTCCCAGTTATAAAATTACTAACAAGAAACTGAATAAAACCAATAAGAAGCACATTTTAAAGAAATTACCAGATAGGTCAATGATCTGAACTCCTTAAAATAAAACAGAATTTTAAATAAAAATAAAAAAATAAAAGTGAGGTGCAGAAACAGAAGAAGAAAGCACCTTTACAATATTTTACAGAACTGAATAACACAACAGATTAGTATTATTATTAAATATTATGTCATATTCCACATGTTAATATAGTGTAGAACAGTAAGGGAAGAAATACAAATATGTAGGAAATATTTATACCCTTGAAAATACACAGATATTGTTTTTAGAAATCCTTTGGTCAGAGGGAATAAGCTAATAAATAGAAAAATGTCATGAATACTCTTTGTGTACCGTGATATCTCTCAAGATTCAAGCATACACTGAAGCTCAAAAGATTTACATTCAATTTTTGTGAAATACTTTGATATTGATAAATTTAAATTAGTTATTTTTTCTAAATATTGGATTTAAGAGAGTAGTATAAAGTAAAAATTATCCTCTATGACCATGGATATGCTCTCCATCATTTAATTTTGTTTAGTAATGAATGTTCATAACTAGACAATAAAAATATTCTCTTATTAAGTCCCTAATAAAATTTATTTTAATATTTTAAATTTCTATGAAACACTTTTCACAATGGAAGATATAATTTACTTTATTGATAAAAATGCTAAATTAAATTACAGAATCTCATTTCTATTAAATTATACATATAAAAGTAGAACATCAAAAAGTAAGATCATGAGAATACTTTCATTAAAATAAAAATATTTGATTAATTTCAGTGAGATTCTTCTGCTGAAGATTACATCTAAAAAAGAAAAGTAACAATTAAATGTTGAGGACTAAACGATTATTTTAATATGGACACTATACTATCAAGTATTAGCTTACTTCATAACTACAAAGCGTTTATCAAAACCTACAATGCTATTCACTACCTCATTCTCTAAAGTATAAAATCTTCAAGTTTTTTTATATAAATGGGTGTTATCCATATATTAGACACATTTAATTTTGGACCCTAAAGAGACAAATGACTAAGAATCAGATTAAAACTTAATTTTATGTATTTATTTTGGAATGTTGTTATTATATCTGCCAAAATAACTAATAAATTACATTCAAAATATGGCTTGAGGCCCGAAGGATTGACTCTTCTCTCCCCTCATCCTGCAATGCAAATACACATGACGAATGGTACTTCTTTTTATCTGGGGTCATCAAAATAAAAATCTATGGTATTACCATGTGTTATACTTCATTACGCTCCTCTAGAAAGAATGTGAAATTCATACAGTAAACAAAAGAGGATTGCTTCTCTTTCATCTCTGAAGCTTTAAGCTTGCTTTGGAGCTTATTTTCTCTAAGCATTGCCAATATTTATTTTACAAGCAACATTGCCATTATTCTATAAATATCTTGTAACTTAAAGGATAATTCCTCTGTAATTAGTCTAAAAATTGGATTGAATTACTATGATGTTTAGTAATATGAATTAAAAGTTCTATTTGTTAAAAGATAGTTAGTCTATTTAATCTCATGAAAAGATGAGATTAGTACAAGGCCAAATACATTAATAAAACTACTTATACCTATTATTTCCTAAATAATAAAATAACATATAAAATTGGCTAAAAATGTATTTTTCTGACTCTATCTCAAACAAACTTTTCATGTTTCAAGGCACAATGAATAGTAATCTATAATAAAAAAAAAACTTGTTACATGTTTTTTATGTAACTTGTATTGACATGAAATGTTTAGTACATTGCAGAATCCAATTTCTTCTTTATGGTGGCTCAAAATTCAGAACTTATAAATATTAAGCAAAACAACTAAATACTCCTCTAAAAGCTTTACGTTGTTTTAAATAATATAATTTACAGTATTACTTCAACATTGTCACTTGTACATACACATCAACATTGGCTTTAGACAATATACAGAAAGCATCAACTGTTATAATTGCTCAAGAGTAATAAGATTTAGATCAAAGAGGGAATATAAATTAATAATTGTCTTAGCAAGTGTTGTTACTGAAAAAAATGTTATAACACATTGATAACTTCCTGGTGGTGGCTTAATACTTTCACCCAAGGGCTAAATACAATTCAACAATATTTTTCTGCTAAGGCTTTCAAAAGAGCCATTAGGAAAAATTATTTATTTACTTCATAAATACTAGAGAAGGATTATTTCAAAGCCAAAACATAAATTTTTATGAACCTCATATTTTATTGGTTGTATAACTCTAAACAGAAATTGAGTATAGAAAGTATTGACTGTGGTCGTTAATATTAGGAATTAGTAAAGATTCGAACATTTTCACTTTCAAGTACTAGTCTCTACCTCATTTATCCCAGTTCTCCTGGAGAAGTTTAAAACAGACTTCAATGTATTTGAGTTTCAGCATATGTGACTGACGTGCACTGCAATTTGGCCCATGGGGGGCCAACATTAGAGTCTTTCTTTAGACTTGTAAATTACTTTAATTTTATACATGTGGTGAGATCAAGTTTATGAGTGAAGAAGAAAAAGATACCTTCTCCTTGAACTTTTCATCTTGAGAGCTGAAGATGGTAGATTGGCACACAGTGTATAGGACTGCTGCAACAGGAACATACCAACAGGCAGACTCTTAACATGCCACTGCCCAGAAATCTAGCTTAGTCAACACCCTAGCAAACAGAGCAATCAAACAGTGCAGAACTTGGAGAAGAAGTTGAGACAACTGAAGAAAGAATTAAGAGCTGGGCAAGGTGAGCCAGGTACTTAGAAGAGTGTAAACAATAAAAAGTTTGACCAAACGTCCTCAAGAAAACAGCACCTATGGTGTCTATGTCTTTCTGCCTCATGTCAAAGACATATCTGAAAAAGACGGCAGAGCATTCATGCAAAAGAAGAGAAAGCCTGGATGTAAGGATGTAATGTGGTTAGAGAATTGATGAGTGTATTCCATCCCTTGTGATAATAGTATTTAAGTTAGCTGCATGGGGTTCAAATAGAAGAAGGTGAACATCCATCGCTATCAACGTATAGCCGACCAAGAGCATGGCAGGATGTGGAGGTACTAAGTGTGGAGTGGACAGGCATGCCAAAGTCTGCAAAATGCAAATCAAATTTGACGAGGCAAGGCTAATGGTGAAGAAGGTTGGTCAGTACCTCTGGAGACAGGCTTTATATATACACAGACAAAGCGGAGGAAACAGGTCAAATGACACGCAAGGTGCACAACCCTTAAAACAGAAGAAAGAAGTAGGTAGATCCCCTATTAGTAACTACCAGCAAGGGCAAGAATTTCGTCTCTAAATTGTGACCTAACAACAGCAAAAGGTGTTGGTGGTGACTAGCCTATCCATCAAGAAAGTGTACAAAATTATAAAACATACTTAATTGCAAGGAAAGATTTTAAAAATGTCATAATTTGGAATGTTGGATTTTATGAAAATTTAGTAATTTAATTATTTATTTTTCACAAAAGTATATTAAGTAAATATTACCTCAACAGTTTGAAGAGCCATTTTACAATCATTAATTGAATCCTGAGATTGCTCAACAAAAGTACTCAAAGCTTTTACATAAAAATCATTTAACTCTCCACTATTGCTTTTGGATAGTTCCCACAATGTCGAATTCTGCAAAAGTTTAAAGTTAATTAGGAGAATCAAAGGTTATGAATATTTCATAATTAAAATCATTCATTTACATAAAGAGATATTAACAATTGTAATGTGTAAAATGTAAATACATTTAAATTAATTAATTGTTTCAAAGTAACTGTACATATGACATGAGAAAGATCAAACAATTTGTCAAATGTCATGTGCCCATTAAGTTATTTGATGTTATGTGGTTCTGCCAAATTTGCTCATGTCATGTCTTTGAGGAACATTTTGGGTGTAGATTTACCAAATAAATTTAAAGATGAATTTAACATTAATTAAATTAATGTTTCACTGGAAGGAATGACTCAGTATGATACAACCACATTAAGAATATGTCTTTATTAGTAAAAAAAAAAATCAGTTTCTCTATCGATAGATTATGCAGAGACATTTTAGAGCAAAATTTCACTGAGAAGAAATTCAATTACAACAGATATTAATGCTCCTCAGATAGGGCACAGTTTATAGAATACTGAACTAGGTGCCTTGGGATTGACAAACCAGGGACAAACAAATTGTTCTCTAATATGAAACAATGAAGGAAAATTAAATTATTAATTATATTAATGTCCAGGCGTTGGGAGATTACGGTTCCATCGCCCAGTCTCAGACTGCAATCAGCCACTGGCCCTCCAGGTTGGGGACACCTGCACTGACACACACACACACAGTGCTCTATATACATCACACTACACACACCTGCACTTCAGATAATGGTCACATGTAGGACACACCCCAGGGTCACATTTCCTAGGTAGGTGCCAAGGAAGGGGGAGCAGGTCAGGAGGCTCTCAGGTAGCAGTCCTACCAACTGACTCAGAAAAGTGGGCTGATAACCTACTTCTCCCAAACCATTATATTACAAACGCTCCTCAAAGATTAGCCAGGCTGATCCATAGGAAATAACACAGGAAACATCAACTGGATTATACAATAGCTTCATGGAACATGTTATCATTGAACCGACCCGGAAAACTACAGTTACTCCTAGAGGGGGAGGGGGCAGTGCATGTATGTAGTCAATGGATGTGTTACTATGGTGCAAATTTATCATGTCCTTATCACAACTAGGCACAGGTCCACTCTCCTTAATGTACGGTCATACATGCCCATGATCAAATACAAGCTTCAGAACAAACCAAGTCAATATAATGTTCTAAAACTAAAACATCCTGATGAAAGTGTCAAGTTCAGCAAAACCCTAGAAGCCAAGATACAAACAATTGATGCTGAAGAGGGTATTAATTCTGGCAAGCAAGCCATCATTGAATAAGCTGCTGAGGTTCTAAGATCGGCAACAAAAGCCAGGCATAAGCCTTCGTTTGATGAAGAATGTAAGGCCCAAAATGAAAGGAAAAATTTAGCCTATCAAAAAATGATATCACATAAGCATACAAGGGCATCTACTCGGGAGTACAAGTGCACTTTCGAAGGGGAGAAACACATCTGAGATGCAGAAAAAAAAGAGATCATAGGAAAGCAAAGCCTTGGTGGATATAGCAGCAGCTTTTAAAGACAAGAACAGCCATCACTTCTTCCAGCTAGTTAATGAAGAAAGGAAACCCTTCAAACCACAAAGACATATCACAAGGCTGAGGATGGCTATCTTTTAACAGATATGAAAGCAGCACTGCATAGATGAGCTGATTAATTCAATAATCTGATAAACAAAGGAACAACAAGTGAGTGCCCAGAGGAATATATGGAGAATGAGGCGCTGAGTGCAGACTGTATCGACTCACCTGAAGAAAAGGAGATCCAGGAATTTCTTACAAAGCTCAAGAACAACAACCCAGGCAAAGATGATATAGCACCTGAGGGTTCTGAAGCATGGTGGGCAAGAGTTTATGTTTCTAAAGGACCTATTCCTGGCCATCTGGAATGAGGAAAAGTTGCGTTTGGAGTGAAAGAAGTCTATCATATTATATATTCTCAATATATAAAGAAGGGTAATACCCTAAAATGCAAAGACAATACAGAAGATTATGTCTCCTTCCTTGATGCTGTCGGCTGTATTATTTAAAAGGGTCCTCCCTTATGTAAAATGGGAAATACCAGAGTGGCAGTCAATCAGGCAGGTTAACGGCAAACTAAATCTTTACTCTCCATTTACTCCTTGAGAAAACCCGAGAGTATGGAATAAGCACTCATCATGTACTCTTGACTTCATGCAAGCATATGATTCTGTAATGAAGAATGAAGTCTACAAAGCAATTATCAATATACAGATACCTAAAAAAATTGATAAGATTGACACATATGACACTGGAGTGTAATCTGTGCTACATTCATGTGTTTGGGGATCTCTTAAGAAGCTTCAACACAGGAACAGGAGTTTGCCTGGGAGTTGATTTGGCTTGCCTTGTATTTAACTCAGGTCTTGAGACGGCTGTGAGATATTGTTTTTAGAAATCCTTTGGTCACAGGGAATAAGCTAGAAAAATGTCATGAATACTCTTTGTGTACCGTGATATCTCTCAAGATTCAAGCATACACTGAAGCTCAAAAGATATACATTCAATTTTTGTGAAATACTTTGATATCGATAAATTTAAATTAGTTATTAGCAGATTTCCATTAAGGGAAATCAGCTATTGAGGTCGTACTCATGATGCGAGTTTCGAAAAATTTCTTCAAATGTCCATCGATCCTACCCAGGAGATGACGAAAATGAGGTCCGTTCAAAATTATATATATATATATCTATATATATATATCTATATATATATATATATATATATATATATATATATATATATATATATATATATATATAGATATATATATTTGTCTGTTAACGCTCTAGCGGTCGCAATTTTTGTTTGATCGTTACCAAACTCGGAATTTAATCGTTTTATGTAAAAAGAAAGGTGAAGTTCTTTAATGGCTGAAATCGGACCAGTGGGAAGGTGGGTTTTGAGGGGGGGATTTTCGAAAATTTGAAATATCACCGTTACCATACGTCGGATCAAAAAATTGTATAGAACCAATCTTATTGCAAATTAAATTTACTATAAATATTGTTCTATACATTTATTCGGTATCTTTAATATTAACCGAGATATTTGGATTTGTATTGTGAGTATGGTCGGCTATGTTCGGGAGTTTTCGCCGAGCGCACTAGCGCTAGTGTGGCAGTTTCACTAACTATTCGTCCTCGTGAGAATAGGATATTACTAGGCAGATTTCTCTATTGTAAAACTTCACGTGGGAAATCTGCTTAGTTTACGCAGCCCCTGCGTGACGGACTTTTTTTTCTAAATATTGGAATTAAGAGAGTAGTATAAAGTAAAAATTATCCTCTATGACCATGGATATGCTCTCCATCATTTAATTTTGTTCAGTAAGGACTTCTGCTGTGAGAAACAAGTATCCAGACTTCAGGGACTCTCCTAAATAGACTTGTTCAGATGCTTGGGTATGCATACAACCTGGACATTGCTGGAAGGACACTGGAGGAAGTCAACGAGGCTTTTTAACCTTTGGAAACAGCAGCATTACGTATGGAATTCTTCGTAAACACGGAAAAAATAAATTTATGGTTGTGTACCAAAAGCTTGAGAACCGAGAAGGTTTTGTACACATACACCAATACACATAAATATGAGGTTGGTTCTAATTCAGATCAAAATTCCTAGAGAGCCATCTCTCAGAAGGAAAATAGACCATTAGAAAATAGAGATTATTTTTGTGTGTCTCACACACAAAGACTATAACTCAATGTATCTTCATCTTTGCCTTGATGATGTGTTCAGTAAGGACAGAGATAAAGGTAAAGGAAGCATGGTACAGTAAAATAATAAGATAAATGTATTTGCAATGATTTTTAAATTTTCTCTTTCAACTTAAGAAATGGCGAAGTCAATACAAGCAATCCACTTTAGTCAAATTTCAAAATGTTTAGGGAGCAACAAATGCGTTACACAAGAATTTATCCTGATGAAGTAATTTGGGGTGAATAAATTTAATGGTATGCCAGACCACTTGTAAGTCAAAATTAAAGGAATACAAAGAATTCCATCGCAAACAAGTTTCATCTTTTATAGGGCCCTTAATTAGAAGCTTTTATAGATTGCAGAATTCTGATTTTTTAAGAGATAATTAACAACAACACAAAAAAGTTTCAGAATTATTTTAAATTGATTACCTCATCTAATATGTTCTCAAGAAGTGATGAACACAATTCTATTTTATTTTTGTCCTCCAATTTTGCACATCCATGATCCTTAGATTCGAGAAGAACAATAGCTATTTTTTGTGTTATTATTTTTTCTCTATCAGAAGTAGTTCTTCTTGAAAGCAGAGATTTAGTATTTTTATTTTTCTCCTTTTTGCCTAAGAATAAAAAGTGAATACTCTAGTTTTAAAATGTTATTTCTATATGTTCATAATTTCTACTACAAGCTAAATATTAATACCACTCCTCCCCATAAAGTGCACTCTACACCTCTATTAATTGGGGTTTTTTCTAGACCACTTTTATTCTCGCATTCAAAACACTCAATTAGACTTTTAGAAAGGAAATCTACTTTACTGTTAAGTGTTATAATGGGGAGCATGAAATATGAATAAAAAAATGGTACTTGGATTTTTAGACCGAAAAATCTTTTGGCACTGCTAATAGGAAATTGATGTTTAACTGGGAGTGAAAAGCAGGAATAGATTAGAAAGATAGAACATAATTTGTGAGATTTTCAAATTATTTGTTTACAAGCAGATCTGATGGCATACTTATAAATGGCCAAATGTCTGAATGTAGTGTTTTGCTTTAAGGGAGCTACAGTTGAACATTCCGCTAAAGAGAATATAATCGAATAGGAACAATGAAAATGTGAATTTAGTGCAAAGTCACCAAAACAAATTATACTAAAAAAAATCAAACATGGAAGTTCTAAATGGGAAAAGTAATATTAAAATCCTTGTAAAAAAGGGGGAAGAGGCTTGTTGGGCATATATTAAAGCACGATAATTTCATCACAAATATATTCAAAGGTAAGATCATTGGACAAAGGGGAAGAAAGAGACTCAAAAGTTCATTTTCTGAGGACATCAAAAATTTCATTAATTTTTTTGTGATAGAGTATGTAAAGAGTAGTTTATGAAAGAGTACAACTATGGTAACAACGAAGATAATAACCTCTAGATATTAATGATTAAAAATAATATTTAGAAAACATTGATTTAACTGAAATAACAAAATACACACCTGTCCAATTTTTTAATTTAAATGGAATTTCTTTTTTCTCTTCAAGTTTATTTAAAAGACTTAACTTATTAGCAGATTCAGTGCTATTTGTTGTAAATATTTCTCCATTCCCTGACACATCCAACAGGGATCGTGCAAGTGCAAGCTCTATATCTCTTTCCTGGAAAATCCCAATGAAAATTTATAGTAGTATGCTAGAAATGAGGTGGATTTAAAAGAAAAATTAAAACTAGGCATACAAATATTATTTCCAACTTGCTTTCACATAGGGATCAGCATGTAACAAAAATAAATGCCTTTTTAGGCTAGCAGAGGAATACAATGACTTGATGTCTGAATTGGTGGGTCTCTTTACATCAATCAAAACCTGGATCTTATGTCCAAACCAATTAGTCCATTTATTGAAGAATACCAGGATTAAATACCTAGATACCCTTTGCTCCACATCACTGTTGTCCTGATCACTGCTCTGTGATATTATAAATGTATATTAACTAAACAATTGTAAACTCTTATCACACAATACTGTGTCAAGTGAGAGTAAGGTCAATGAAAACCAAAGATTATTAAAAAAAAATTCCAAACTACTTTCATAGATGGGAGAGAGACATTATACAAGATTGGGAGCTCCCAGATCCCAAATGATTTTAATACTACAAATGAAATGTTACATACAACTAAAAATCTTAGATTGTCACTAAAGAGGAAATAAACTATGAGCTGTCACTGAGATAAGATTAGATAAGTTAGCAACGAAATAAGAGCCAATGTTAAGTGCTTGGCAGAACACTGCCAGTTCCACATCACTCAATTTTGGATAGAACATAACAAAAAACAATTGTATTGCAAACTAATAAATGTTATTATGAAAAATGTCAAAACATTGTTTTAATTCTATTAAAATAGACTGAATGGCAAAAATAAACACAAACATACACAATAACGAATTATATAAAATATTGGTGTAGATATTACAAAACAGTGATTTTTTTTCCTTATACAAAAAGACGAAGTATCTGGAAATTTTGAAAATGAGAAAAAAGTAATAGGCTGAAAAGCAGTTATAGTCTCCTTTCAAGCAACAAAACAAGTCCTACTTTTACATTATGTCAGTCGAATTGAATACATTTCAGTTTAGTCCAGCCATTCTCAGCCCTCTTCATGAAATAATTAATTATAGCCAACATACACCAGTTTCTCCATGCCTTTCCATAATGATTGAAATCATTATAATTGGATAATTTCATAATCCAACTGTGAATAAATTTCTGATCATTAATGTCTTTATATATATATATTGTTGCGAAAATTAAATACTTGAAAGAATTGGACAGAGATGTTCACGTGTTTGGGGAGTGTGGAGGAGGTCAAAGGATGCCGCTAATCCTAGTCATTACCAGTCTTTCCTGGAAGAGTCTCGGCCTCATCCTTTGATGTTTTACCACTCCTCTATATAAGTGTGTACAGCTCAGCCTACAGTTTAGTTTAGTTTATGGTCAGTGGTCTTCGAGCGATGTTCATCGCTACAGTGCGACTTAGTACAGTGCAGTAAAGTGTTTTTATGTGAAGAACAATGTTGTGCCATGACTGTAAGTAACAGTTTAGTGCCACGAAGTAAAGGACAGTGCAGTGCTGTCTTTTTGTGTACTTCAGTGACCGTGAGTGAATTATTGGACTGTGTAATCTGAAGAACAGTGCATACTGTGAGTAGTAATTAAGAATAATTAACCAAGTGTATTGTGCATTGTTAAATAAATTGTGCAGTGATAAAAACTGTGAAACTTGTGTGTGTTTAATTTTGCAATCCAAAAGAACAACGTTTATTGCTGGTTTTGTAATAAAACGTAACAAAATATATATATATATATATATATATATATATATATATATATGTATATATATATATATATATATATACACGCACACGAGGGTCGTCCAGAAAATAAGTTCCGTTTTGGTCTGTAGGGCGGTAGGAGTGGTTTTTGCCAAATCTGGCAACTCCGTTCGAAATAGGAGAGGTGGGGGAATAGAATGAGACGTGGGGAACCTCAGTCGGTCAATTACCAACGTCAGGGCAGGTAGTTGAAATGGAGTTCTCCATGTCACGTCCCGCCACCTCGATCCCCGTTCCCTCTCGAGTTGTTTTGCGCGGAGTGATTCAATTTCTTTATGCACAGGGTTTCAAATCAGTTCAAACTCACGAACAGCTCATTTCTGTTTATGGGGAAGGTGTAATGAGTGAGTCAATGGTGAGGAGATGGGTACGTGAATTTAAGGCAAGAAGACATTCACTTGAGGATGAAAGTGGGAGAGGCAGACCCTCAGTTGTGACAGACGAAATTGTTGCAGAAATCGACTCAAGAAATTGAATCACTCCGTGTAAAACAACTCGAGAGGGAACGGGGATCGAGGTGGCGGGATGTGACATGGAGGGCTCCATTTCAACTACCTGCCCTGACGTTGGTAATTGACCAACTGAGGTCCCCACCTTTCATTCTATTCCCCCACCTCTCCTCTTTCGAGCGGTGTTGCTGGATTTGGCAAAAACCACTCCTACCGACTTACAGACCAAAACGGAACTTATTTTCTGGACGACCCTCGTATATATATATATATATATATATATATATATATATATATATATATATATATATATATATATATATATATACATCAAATATGAATTCTCCTTGTTTCATTATCCAATTACGTTATGTGTATTTTTTTTTTCAATTTTAAATGAAGTTTTAATATAATAGGATTAATAATTAATTATTAGATTAAGAATAAGATTAGATATAACATCAATTCAATGATTTAAAAATTACAATTTCAATCAATATGGAAATATGAAAAAATTGGCTACGCTTCCACTATAACAATTTATTAAAACGGCAGAGCGCTTTCGATACTGTGCATCATCGTCAGTGCCCGAACTCTCCAGTCCAGCTCCAAGAGCCGTCAGGTCAACATCGAAGACCTTCGGGCACTGAAGATGATGCACTGCATCAAAAGCGTTCTGCCGTTTTAATAAATTGTTATAGTGGAAGCGTAGCCAATTTTTTCATCCTACGTACATTAGAAGTCACCTACATTTAAAGGAGGGAATAGGGAGTGTTGTTTGAAAGATTTTAGCCACAATTCAGCCTGTTTTTACACAGGCATAAAATTTCCATTGAATCAATGATTTAGAAAATTAAATATCTTGAAATACACAAAGCATTTTAATTTAGTTTGGTTATAACTTAAAACCTTTGAATAAAATTATAAAACACAGAACAACAGGAATACCACACAAGGAATGAAGAACATTGATTTGACAAATAAATATCTGACAATATTAATTACCTCTCTTGATTTTAAAGGAGACTTAAAATGATTCTTTGTATTTTTAGTAGAAAAGTAAGGGCAAGATCTGGTCCAATTAGTTTTTGTAGTTTTTTGCTTGTATGAATTCTTATTGGTACCATGGGTAGGATTTCTTTTTAATGGTAAAAATACTTCAAAACTATCATCATAACTAGACGGTGAGTTTATTCCTTTCTCTAAAGATGTTTTTACTAGACTCTCAGTTTTATTCACATTTGATGCTTTGTTTTCCAATCTAAAAGCAAAAATAAATATAGATTTCTGGAAGCAAAATCAAATCACACATATAAATTAATTAAAAAAGAGGTGAAATAATCATTTAATAATGATTCTATAAATATCATTTAAAGCCTCAGCTTGGTACCCACTAAAAGAAAGTTGGAAGTTGTTTTACTAGACTTTTCTTCAAAAGAACAAGTGGCAATAACAAATAAATAATAATGAAGAAAATATATTCAACTTTAAATGTTCGTATAGTTAGAGATAGACACCATTACAAAATGATTAATAAAAACACCAATGGATTTAAATGTATAGAGATAATTTATTGGGCTGTTCAGAAAGTTTCCGCCCATTTTCATTCAGGAAAATATAGAGAATACTATTGTCAAAGTTTACTGTACAATGTAATGAACATTTTTGAGACCCAAATTCCATCTTTTGGAGTGTTTCATAATTTTATCTTCATAAAATGTCATAGACTTATTAACAAAAAACTGATCCGGACACTCTTTCCAGCACTTTAGAGAATTAAAATTCTTAACATAAAGGGAATTTTGGAGAAAACAATACAAAAAATAGTCCGAGGGGGGCTAATCTGGACTATATGAAGAGTGAGGTAAAAACTTCATTTTTGCTCAACATTATTGAAAACAATCCATTTTTCTATTCCGATTACCAAACATTTCAAAAATGGATTGTTTTCATGGCATCTGAACAATAAATCACATGGGCCATATCATCATGATATATGACCCATATCATTTCTCACCCCCTCCCCCAAACATAAAGGGGACTAATGAAGCCAAGTCGCAACAAATGTTTATGGACAGCCAAATTTATTACTTCCAGTCCTTTTCCTGCTTCCCGAGTGTTAAGCTGATGGATTTCAGAAATAAATACCTTAATATGGTAATTGATGCCCAATGGGCCTGCCTGAGCATTCATGATCTTCAACACCCAATTCTCCCTGAGTGAATTTCACAAACTGCTCACACACTGTTCGTTCACTTATAGCCTTGTCCCCTTATCTTGATAAAATGGTGATGAAGTGATAAAATGGACTCCATGATTAACAGGCCGCTGAAGGAAAAGATTTAAGCCAGTGTTGGTATTGATT
Source organism: Riptortus pedestris (assembly GCA_019009955.1). Taxonomy (NCBI): domain Eukaryota; kingdom Metazoa; phylum Arthropoda; class Insecta; order Hemiptera; family Alydidae; genus Riptortus; species Riptortus pedestris. The sequence continues at coordinate 101,920,885 of CM032228.1, read as the reverse complement.
GGATAAGAACACTGAAGAAGACCACTCTTTCTTATAACAAGTGACATTAAATTTTGATAACAGCGGTTTAACAACAGGACTAGTACAGCCTTGAATAAATTGGCAGAAACTTTATGAACAGCCCAAAAGTGAGTCTCGACTACAATATTTTAATTTTCATCAGCTCTAATGAATATATAAAAATGTATATAAACTTAATTCGGCTAAACAAACTTTGTTCATCTCTCAAATTCTTTGAGAGGAGACTTAGAATCTAAATGATAATTATTGAGAACAAAATTTAATGTTATAATTTTGGCAGATATACACATTTCTTGAGGGAAAAAAAACAACATATTTTTTAATGATCACTATAGGGCTTTCCTGACTCTACACATGCTCTCTTTAGGTCACTAACATTAATTTTCCAAATCACATCCTTGATGCCAACCTGCGCTGGGGTTCAGGTTAGCTGAGCTAAAGGGTTGCCTTTAATCTTACATGGTAAACCTAGAGGGGAGAATTTGATTCCCACATGGGCAATAGGAATTTATTTAGTAACAAATTCATTAAATAAAACCTTTAGTCCCACCGCGACTAGAAAATGTTTATAACCTGTAGATAATCCGTCATAAGTAGCCATAGTAGCAAAAAGTGTACGTTAATTAATAATAATAATAACTTGATGATACGGCCTTGAGCTTGAAATGTAGTAATAATCCTGAAGTTAAATATGAATCCCATTTTCTTTCAAAATGGCAAAGTAAGGAACTTCATGGTTGTGACTACAGTCGCCTTTATGACTCGGAGGTAGACTTGGCTTATTCTGTTGCATGCCTGACGTATGGAAAGCTGTATTCAGAAACAGAAGGTTTCGTTACATCTATCCAAGCCCAAGTGATTGCCACCAGATCATACAGACGTCATATCCTCAAGAACAGTAGTGTCTCAGCCAAATGTAGGTTATACAACAAATCGTATGAGTCCATTCAACATATTACAGATGGTTGTGAAATACTTGCTGGGTCCGAATACTTACAAAGGCACAATAACGTAGCAAAAGTATACCATCAAGCTCTAGCAGAGAAATTCAGCATGGTAGACGGGAAGGTCGCTTGTTATCGCTATAATCCTCAAAAATTATTAGAAAAAGATAATATAAAGATGTATTGGGACGAAGCGATGATGACTGACCATACTGTGCATCATAAAGAACCGGATATTCTCATTATTGATAAGATCAATAAGACTGCTGATATTATTGACAGTGCAGGACCCAATGATGAGAATATTCGAAAATCCTATGCCGAAAAATTAAGAAAATATCAAGAATTGGCTACCGAGCTCAATGAAGTATACAAACTGAAATCTGCCATAGTTACAGCTATTATAGTAAGTTCAAATGGACTCGTGCCAAAAACAACAATAGCAGGCACAAAAAATTTAAATCTCCCAACAACAATTATAAAAGAAGCACAGCAAGGGGTACTTATTGGTACTACAAGAATTGTGTGAACATTTTTAAATTCCCATTAACATGTCTCAATCACAACTCCATATCGGTTGGATTTTCCCCCAATATGGGTTTTATTCCAGTTTTTACTGAGTATAAACCTCCCATAATAATAATAATGATACCAACCCCTGCAGCAAAATATTACATCATTGTTTTGTTTTATGGATTTCTCTCTTAACTTTCTAAGCCGTACACGCCACTTTGTAGAGGTATGTCTGGACTTAATTCATCTCAAATGGTATACACTATTGTATGTATGTATGTATATATATGTATATGCATGTGTGTGTGTGTGTATATATAAATTATAATAAATAGAAAAACAAATACTAGTGATGAGAAGAAAAACGAAGCTCATCCAGAGTTTTCATTATTTCAATCATCTCTGCCACCAAATAAGCTAATGTACACAGTTCTAAAATCAACAAAAGGTAAAATACAAAAAAAAAATAATAATAAATAAAAAACTTACTTTTCACATAAGGAACTACAATTTATATTATCTTCATCTTGGACAGAAACATTTGCTTCGTTCACAAGGTCACATGTTTCATCTATTTCCATATCAGGATTCAGGTGGAACTAAAGGAACTACAGATATTGGTAATGACAATTTCATCTTAGTTATCTCTGTGCTGAACTTTGCTTCTTCGTTTTCAGTTTCTAATTGCTTCTTGAAACTCTTAAAACCTGGCATAAAACTAAGGAATGAATAATAGATTAATTTTACATTGAAAACAATAATTAATAGACTAAACTCATATTTTAAAGACTTGATATGTTTGATTAACTTTTATAGGTTCAATTTCCACATGGGAAATCTAAAATCCCCGGAAAATTCAAAATATCACTTTTAGACTGGCCATAAAAGTGTATATGACCAATCTTCAGCGTTTAGTAAACACCCACTCATACTTGCCTCATATTATATCATGAAACATTTCATTCTGTGCTTAAATACCAAATATTGTACTTTTACTATGTTTGATATATTCTCAATGTGTGTTTGCTGTATTCTAATAATGTTGAGATTTTAATTTTTTTTTTTATCGATACCATGCTAGATATATTTAATCATTTCATTCTAAAATAAAGCTAAAATCCAACCACGGAGAAGGGCATTAGGGGAGGAAAATCTAAAATTTGTAAAAACTTAAGTCATTATGAATAGTATAGAAAAATTTTATTTAACCAACCTTGTAAATTTAATTTCCTATAAATGTTATTGTTTTCAATTTTCATGATATCAAATATTAAATGAAATATTTGTATTTTATAATATTTAGTCTCCAGTAAACACTCATCCAACTATAATAACAAGTCACTAAACATCTCATAACCAGCTTATATTTAAATATTTTCATATGTCCCTTACATAGTATGTGTGATAACCCAATTTCAGCCAATAACAAACGATCTTTAGAGTTGCATGAAATGGTTAAATATTGAGTATGGTAAAAATCAATTAAACATTTTCACCTGTATCTCACAAAGAAAAAGTTAATGAAAACCATATTTGGTACCTAACTTTCAAATGAAGTGGTTACTATATAACAGCTTATTGTTAATATGATATGAGTAGGAGTGGGGGTTAACTGAAAACCAAAAACTATAATATCCAAATATCTTCGTTAGCATTCACGATGCCGAAAATATATATCTAGAATAACATATATAGAGCATTCAATTTGAAATAAGATTGGTGCTATACAATTTTTCAATCCGACGTATAATAACGGGGGTATTTTATATTTTCAAAAATCCCCCTCTAAACCCTACTCCCAGTGGTTCGATTTCAGCCATTAACGAACTTGATCTTTATTTATACATAAAACATTTAAATATTGAGTTTGGTAGCGATCAAACCAAAATTGTGACTGCTAGAGAGTTAACAGACAAATATATAGTTTTCATCTTCTGGGTACGATCAATGGAAATTTGAGGAAATTTTTCGAAAATTGCGTCATGAGTAAAACTGCATTAGCAGATTTCTAAGGGAAATCTACTAAAAGTGATGATCAAACTATTATATAATGTACATTTTGCTTGATGACATTTTTTCAGCTTGCAGTAACCTCATAATTTCTCATTCATGGAAGGATCCTGACGTTCGCAGAGAAAACTCAAAAAAAGTTTGATTTCAGTTGCAATGTGCACAAGATGCATTCATGTGTCTAAGGTGTATTCAGCTCCTCATCAGTATTGATTTCATACCCTCCAGAGTTTTGAAGATAGAAAACAGGTATAACTCTGAAAGGGCCGTCCATGTCTGGTGAGTGAGTATGCTGGGGAAGGCAACATCCATCCATAGTACAGTAAAGCTCTGGTATAGAAATGACAAAAAGTCAGAATTAAATAACTATCGTCCCAAATTCTTATTATGCAGGATTCTCAAGAATTCTAAGTTCTTCTTGCAGTTATCAACGAGCCCTTTTAAATGGAGAACCCAAGTTAGTTTTCTGTCAAATGTCAGTCTAAAGTTCATCCGTCTTGTTTATTATAGTCCTGTTAAGTATCAAAATTGGCAGCTCATACTTTTTCTATTTTGTGAAGATGCTATATTCAGTTTTCACAAGATATTTTGAAACCAGTCTATGTTTTAAAGCACCAAATATTAGTGCTATGACAATCGTATTGACATAAGTTTAGGTATAATGATGTTGGAGCAAGTGCTCTGAAAATTTTACGTCAATTGCTCAGGAAGAAAATCTATAACCTCCACACTACAACATTTTTTTTATTATTAGTAATTACATAAATTGATTTTCTAAAGATAAAATTCAAATACAACCAATAAAGAAGACTTAAAATTTATTTATTTATTAACGTCCACTTTTTGCAACTTAGGCTAATCGGGACGGGTTATCTACAGGTTACCACCCTTTTCTAGCCAGGGTGGGATTTTTGGACGTTATTTAATGAATTTCGTCACTAAATAATTTCCTTTGCCCAGGCGAGAATCGAACTCGCCACTCTAGGTTTACCATGTGAGATAAAGGTCAACGCTTTAACTTGAAGACTTAAAAGGGATAAAAAATAATATCTCTCTATAGTAACTTTTTTAATTTTGTTAGCAGGTGTGGTATATCAACACAATGTATTTAACATATGATAAAAAGTCACATGTGTAAAAGAAAAGAATAGATTATTGTATTGTAATAAAATAAAGTAGTGTATTTGAATATATTACAGCCGGTTTCCCTTTGGAGGGAATCAGCAATTGAGGTTTTGACATGGTTTTGGAAAAAAAAAAAAAAATTAAATGTTCATAGTTTTTTTTTTTCAAATGTCCAGGCACAATTTTGGTTTAATCTTTATCAAAGCTGATATTTCTAAGTTTGGTGAAAAACTAAAGACCAAGTTCGTTAATGGCTGAAATCAGGATAAAATTGGTGGAATTTAGAGAGGGGGAATAAAAACTTCAAAATATCTCTGTTATTTTGAGTTAGAGCAAAAACTATTTTATACTGTGTCTTGTTACAAATTTTATTCGCTATGTGTTGTTTTATATATTTTAATTGTATCTTAAATATTAAGCCTCAGCCTTCAGTTAACCCCCCCCCCTTCTGTTATTGCGTGTACACTGCTTATTGTACACAATTATATCATTAATTTTCTGATTCTAAGTTTTATATTTTAGACTCAAAACTAATGCTTTGTTTTGATCAATGCTATTTAAATGTGATATTTACCTGGTTCATGCAAAACTAAAGATCATATTCATTAATATCTGAAATTGGCCAAGAAAAAAAGGGGGGGGAAAGGGTTTAGAGGAAAATAAAATGAAAAATGTGATTTATCCCCTTAGTATTGAATAATAATTGAATCGAAAAGTGTTGTAGAAACGAAATTGGTAAGCTTTTAGCAGATTTCCCTTAGGGGAAATCAGCTATTGAGGTCGTACTCATGACGCGAGTTTCGAAAAATTTCTTCAAATGTCCATCGATCCTACCCAGGTGATGACGAAAATGAGGTCCGTTCAAAATTTTATATATATAGATATATATATATATATATATATATATATATAATATATATATTTGTCTGTTAACGCTCTAGCGGTCGCAATTTTTGTTTGATCGTTACCAAACTCGGAATTTAATCGTTTTATGTAAAAAGGAAGATCAAGTTCGTTAATGGCTGAAATCGGTCCAGTGGGAGGGGGGGTTTAGAGGGGCGATTTTCGGAAAATTCGAAATATCTCCGTTATTATGCGTCGGATCGAAAAATTGTATAGAATCAATCTTATTACAAATTAAATTTACTATAAATATTGTTCTATACATTTATTCCCTATCTTGAATATTAACCGAGATATTTGCATTTTTATTAAATTTGGGCCGGTAACGGATTTTTGAGTTCCCGCCAAAACCTAGTTTGGCCCTTTGCCGTAAGTGTTGGGCTCTTGTATGGAGATTTCTCTATTGTATTACTTCACGTGGGAAATCTGCTTAGTTTACGCAGCCCCTGCGTGACGGACTTTTAATGTTCTAGACTTGTTCAATTCCTTTTTTTGTATCTCAAATATTAACCGAGTTATTTGTATATTTTTGGTTTTCGGTTTTCAGTAAACCCCCCCACACCCTTCTACTCACCAATAATTTCTTCAAATAACTGAGCTATTCAACATCTTAATGTTCAGCTTAAATTTGAATTCCTGTTTGCAAAGGCTTTTTATTGCTTATGGGCAAAAAAGGGATAAGTGATGAAATCACCATTGTGTCATTCCAGCACATGCGAAATCTTTTAAGTTTACACAACACATGCGTCACAGATTTTTTTGGGGGGGGGGCTGAGGTTAGCCATGAGTGTTAAGATGTTCCATCTTAAACCTTTGTATAACACGGATGTGTTATAATTTCAAATTTAGGACGAGAATGTCTACACTTTCCCGCTCTTGCCATTATTAAACCCTCCTTCAGGAGGGACCCCATCCTACCTGAATATTCCTAAAAGTCATTATTACTGTGTCCACTCTAGAATTAATGTCCAGCTTAACAGTATTTATTGATGACAAATCATTTAAATAAAGTATTTGGGAGTTTAGAGGACACACATGTTGCTTATGCCACAAAATCTGACAACTCAGTAAACCTATCTTGATTAAACAAAAGTAGAATTTTTCTTCTTATTCTGGACCCAATATTTTTAATTTTTATATATTCTTCATATTTTTTTGGCAAGGGTCACCAATAAAAAACAGAGTATTAACGACCTCCCCAGTGAGGACAGTCGCATCGAACGTAAGAGGGAAACATGCACTTCAGAAATGGAGAACCCCTGAAGAGGTGGTATATGGACCACGAAACATGTAGGGCAGTATCAATAAAGTTTAAGCCAAAAAATGGTTTATTGGTGATTCTTGCCAAGAAAATATGAAGAATATATAAAAGGCAAATTACTTTACATATTATCTACAAAAGTTATTGAATAAACTAACTTATTAGTTATTAAATATATTGGGTATGGGAATGACTTTTAATCGTTTTCCTATAGATAGTTTAATAGAATCACTAGCATATCATTTTTTGATACATGAATTTAAAAGGTGTATGTAAGCTGTTAAATGGAGCATAAGATTTTAGTTAAGAGTCCAAACATGCAAGTATTCATATGGCATAAAAAGTGTCATAATTTGTTCCAAAAAAGTAGCATTTGCAGGAAGTTCTTCCCCACTATTATCTTTGGAAGAAAAGTACTGCAGGAACATGCCAATTACTTATGGATGTCCATATTGACCATACTCCCTTGTAGAGATTGATTATGATGCTACGAAATTGGTGATTTCGAAGTCAATGACAAGTATCGTGATGATGTCCTCAAAAAGTTTCAAAATGAGAAAAATAAGGAACTGCTTGATATTGATCCATGTCAGACACGATGAATTGTAGCATTGGATGTTGATAGATCCACCATTGAAAAATGCCTGCATGCTTTGCGAATGGTTCAGAAGTAAGGAAATTGGGTACTACACAAGTTGAGGGAAGGGGACATTGAAAGGTGTTTGGTCATATGCTAAACATTGCTTCAATGACTAGAAATTTATTTGGATCTGATCATCACTGGTACAGTAGTAAAACAGGATTCACTGTGATAATCCTAAAGGCAAAGTAGCATGGATGAACCGGGTCCATCAGCACCAAAGCTCATAGTCAGTATCTGGTATAATATGCGGGATGGAGACCGCATTTGGAGCTGTTGAAACAATCAATTCTGAACGTTGCCGACTTCAACTAATGTGCTTGAATCATACTATTTAAGAGAATGGTGCAACAGACATGAAAACTGACTTTGTAACAGGATAATGCCAGGCCAGATGTTTGTCAACCCATCCGGATATAGATAGAAAGATCGAAATGGGAGGTCATAATCATACCCACCCACTGTATTCACCGGACATCCCTCAGACAGACTATTATTTGCCTCGCCTTTGCCTGCAGTCAGCTCTTACTGGACAGAGCTTCATCCCATATGACAGCATTCAAAATTTGGTTAATGACTGGTACGCCTTGAAAGAAATAGAATTCTCCAGTTGAGAATTTTTTCTTTTGCCTGAAAGATGGGGAAAGGCTGTTGTTTCAGATGGAAAATATTCAGACAAAAATTATTTAATATTTTTATATTGGAACTTTCTTTGTCTACAAAAAAAAAAAAATTGCAACTTATTCCCAGTCCCAATAGTTTATATAAAATAGCTAATTACAAATAAAGCTTAATGAAATATGGGTATGTAAAGGACAAGAAGTGGTAGATGTAGGGAAATTGTTGGACCTTTGGAGTGACTTGCCGATAGAGAGGGTGCCACTACAGCCACAACCTTGCACGGAATTCAGAGCATCTAAAGGGTTAATACACTTGAATAACAATGGATGCACTATACTCTAGTTAATATAATGAAAAGAGAAAAAAATCATTGCCAAAACAGCCTATAATGAGCCTGTCCTACAGCAATAATATTAAAGTACATCATACAGGAGCTGTTAAAGCAAAGCAGACTTCCCACAAACTGGACTTTTACACCGGAGGCTATCTAATTCTCATTTGAACACAGATTGCATCATATAAACTTTTTCTTCTCTATTTCACAATAAAGAGCGTTCACTATTGCAGATCCATATTTTTCTTTACATAAAGATAATAAACCACCTTTCAATTCACTTAGAAAATTTTATAGGCAATTGGGCAACCATTGCACAAAATCAAAACCGCATCCAAGTATTAGTCCGAAAGGCACCAGTCAACTTTCTCACCAACACAATTCTTGCAAAAACAATGGTTTATGCAACCTCTTGTGGTTGAATGAAAATACCCTGCAATACTGGAATAATAATTTAATTCCTATGTTTAGTAAAGTTTTGAAAAATAAAATATGATTCATCTTCATAAACATAGATTAGATCCATAAACATTTTAAAGATGCTCTTTACTACTAACCACTTTTTATATTTTGAAGATGAATCTCTAATTTTAAAGTTCATAAAAATTAATTTAATCCTTACTGATATGTCAGGCCTGTAGCAAAACCAACTCCAACAAAAAACAAAGCAATATAATTTCGAACAATAAATAATTTTGTTCCTTTAGTTTTTCTAGTCTTCGGCAACCCTTTAAAATAATCGTCGTCCATAACAGTTTTATAGCCGATTATCTGCTGACTATAACCTTTTGGAGCACACCATAAAAATCAACAACTGAACGAAGGTTTATACAAATGTAAGGTTACTTGGCGTTCGTGTTTACATTTTGGGTTACAATTAATTTATTTAAGATCAGTTTTTTAGACAAAAAAATCATTTTTTGTTTATATTGAGAATATATGTTTTTAATTTAATGAATGAGTAATTTTTTATACAGTTACGTATTCGAAAATGTTGAGAATAAATAAATGGCGGGTAGTTGACAAAATATATTAGAATTCAGTTTGGATACTTATTTTACATTATTGTAACTAATACATAAGTATTTTTATAAAATGCCTAAAGAGGACTTCACCGTCTTTGTTGGAAATTTATCTGAAAAAGTTACTGAAGAAATATTATATGAGTTGTTTCTGCAGGTATGTTAGGTTAACATTAGCCTTTGTCATTGAAACTTTTACTTAGTATTCCCTCTTTAATAATATTTTTAATTCATCCCTAATTTAATTTTTACTTTATTGCATTCACGAATTGATTTAAATTTCTTTATTATTGTTGGAACTTTAAACTTCATTTAAGCGATTTTTATACTTATTTTCCAATGTTAGTTTAATTTACAGGATTCTTAACGTTTTATTTAAGAAATAGGCTGTGCATCCTATATTAAACTCCTATGAATTTTCTGTTACAGTAATGATTTAAGTTTACTTTATATATCTATGGAACTGTGTACAAATCTTTTCGATGTGTTTTCAAAACATGTCTGTACTCACTTCTAGAAATTATCTTTTAACTTAATTCATTTGTTGCTGCCCATTTATTGCTATTTGTATAACTAAACTACTGATACAATAAGTGATACATTTATTTTTTCTTTAATTAATTATTTTTTACAACAAACTTTGAAGTTCATAATACAGCTATTGTAATTGGATGTTCTATAGATTCTATTCACAACTATGTTAAAAACGGACGCTTAATGTTGAATTAAATTTATAATATACCCAATGTGAATAATTATTAATTATTGCATCTAATCCTTACTGAGACCAATTAAAGTATTTCAGGACAAAAGAAAGGATCTTTAGGTCTCAAAACAGCATTTCTTTATTCTTTTATTAAATAAACCAGACATTTCGCCCTCCTGGTTATTAGCAATGCTAAAAACATACATGGTAAATTTTTTTCTCTTACATCCATAAAGGCAATTCATAATTTTCTTAGATTTCTAGAGTTCGAAACAAACCTTTAAAAATATCCCTCTTAGTCAATATAATTCTAATAATTCTCCACAGAATAAAAACTCCAAAGGAGTTGTGGAGAATTATTAGGATTGCTAATGCCCAGGAGGGCAAAACGGCTTTATGAAATAAAAGAATAAAGAAATGCTCTTTTGAGACCTAAAGATCCATTCTTTTGCCCTGAAATTATTAACCTAAATATCCTTTCTTTTGCCCTGAAATTATTAATTATATTTAATTCTGTTTGAGTTTGGATATTTTACAAATAGAATTTCAGTTATTTGTTGATGCAGATTAATATATATACATTTTTGAAACTGTCTTTTTTTTTTTTGTGGATTCTATTTTTAACTTCTCAAGGGAAAAATTAGATCTATCTTATTCTGAGTTTGATTTGGTGTTTTGTTCTTTTGAATAGATAAAACCTTGTCATTGTTTTGTCTACTCTGTTTCAATTGCTTTGGTTTTATTATCTGATTTCCTTTAAGGGAAATCACCTATTGAGGTTGTACTCATGAAACAAATTTTGTAAAATTCCTTCAAATGTCCATCAATCTGACCTCGGAGATGATTTAAATCTTGTGTCCATAGTCTTTTTATTACAAAACATTGGAGAACAAATGATGTCAGAACAGTAGCATGTCCAGCAGGTGGGAAGTCTGCTGAGTTTTTACAGCCCCTGATGACAAATTGGCACCATTAAAAAATTTTTTTTTTTTTTTAAGTCTGCGTAGAGATTCTGTATGTACCAAATTTCATCAGAACCCAAGAAGGTGAGGTTTTTGAAGAATGTGTGTTAACTCAATATGATCATGCACATCACATGCGCAGTCTATGTGTGTGTGTGTGTGTGTGTGTGAGTGAGTATGTAACAGTAGCCTACAATTCTGTTGGAATAGAGAGAAAGTTAAAATAAAAAAAAAGTCCGTCACGCAGGGGCTGCTTAAACTAAGCAGATTTTCCACGTGAAGTTATACAATAGAAAAATCTCCATACGAGAGCCCATCAATTATGGCCGAACTAGCTTTTGGCGGAAAACCCACTCGTGGGTTACACTTAATAAAAACGCAAATATCTCGGTTATTATTCAAGATAGAGAATAAATGTATAGAACAATATTTATAGTAAATTTAATTTGCAATAAGATTGATTCTACACAATTATTTATCCGACGAATGGTAACGGAGATATTTCGAATTTTCGAAATCCCCCCTCCCACTGGTCCGATTTCAGCCATTAACGAACTTGATCTGTCTTTTTGCATAAAACGTTTAAATATCGAGTTTGGTAACGATCAAACAAACATTGCAACCGCGTTAACAGACAAATGTGTATATATATATATATATATATATATTGGGTATGGGAATAAGTTTTAATTGTTTTTCCATACACAGTATTGTGGCATCACATACATTTCATCTATCATTTCGAAGGATTGTAGAGGAGTACTTCCCGCGAACGCTGTATTTCAATGTGATATGAATAGCTGCTGTTTGACTCCAAACAAAAGTCTGAACTGTGTTTAGCAGCATACATACACACCACCTTTTAAATTCATGTATCGATAGGTTAGATGAAATGTATGTGATGCCATCAATACTGTGTATGGAAAAACAATTAAAACTTATTCCCATACCCAATATATATATATATATATATATATATATATATATATATATATATATATATATATATATATAATTTTTAACGGACCTCATTTTCTTCATCTCTAGGGTAGGGTCGAGGTACATTTGAAGAACTGGTTTTGGAAATCGCGTCATGAGTACGACGTCAATATGTGATTTCCCTTCAGGGAAATCTGCTAATTAGGCAAGACTGGGGGTACATTAATGTTGTAGTTTGCATATTTAATGTTTTTTCATTATTAAGCTTATGCTATTAAATGCAGAGAGAGGACTGTTAACATTTTTGGCCTTGAGTGGATTGTCCCTACAAAAAATTGTATTGTTAGTTAGTACTTGGAGAAGGCAATAGAAAACCTCTACGTGTTTTGGAGGCACTGTGGACCTCTTGTTTATTTACATGAAAATCAGGACTTCTTATTCATGGGAACAATCACTGGACATATAGATTACTGTTTCCAATTTTAATACTAATATTTTCTTTGCTTTGTGTCTTCTCTACTTTCAAATATTTGTTTTACATACATTTAACTTGAGTTTAATCTGATCTAAGAAGTTGTTTAGGGCTTGCCACATTCTATTCATTTCTACCTGAGACGTTGCCACCAGTGCATTGCCATTTACAAATCTAATATAATGAACAGATTTTCCATTACTCTATATATCTTAATTTCTTCTTTTGTTTTATTAATTCCTTTTCAAAGAACATATTAAATAAATAATGTGATAGGGCACCCTTGATTTATATCATTCTCAATTCTAGCTTAACTTTCACACTTATTTATAATGATTTGTGTCTATTCTACTATCCTATTTTTCACTTCCATTCAACCATCAATTTCCTGTTGGCATCAAAATGCTTTTCTAAATTTACAAATCCAACTAGTGTTTTTTTTTTGTTCATGTGATAAATATTATCCAATTCCTTTACTCTTCTTAAGTTATATAATTGCCAGTAAAATTTGTAGTTTTTCTTCTTTTTTTTTTCACAGGCAGGACCTCTTAATGATGTTAGAATACCTAACAATAATGGAGTAAGAAAGAGTTATGGCTTTGTCGAATTCAAACATGAAATATCTGTTCCTTATGCTCTCAGGCTGTTGGATAACACCAAACTATATGGACGGCCTATTAAATTAAATTCTAGGTCACAGTACTTGCATTTATATCAACCACCTATTCAAAGGGTAGCTGCTAGAGAAAGACTCGGGCCTAAGGTATTGGATGAATCGTCCCTGAGAATGATAGGAGGAAGTCTCGGACGAAAGTTTTCAGATAGGTCCATGTTACCCAGTGGTCCATCTCGTAAAGGTCAAAAGAGAAGTGAAGAAATGGAACCAGATAAACAGTGGGGGAAATCATGGTCACCCAAAGAATACCCAAGCCAATATGAAGAATCAAAAGGCAACAGTCGTAACAACGCTAATGGTAATTTTAAAAATAAAAGTCGTTTTGATCAGGAAATTTCACACCACTCCAGAAAATCAATGCAAAAAACTCCCTACTATAATGAAAAACACCATAACAGGGATAAAAGTAGACACGATTCTCATTCGTCTCAGAGGCCTAGAAGTCACAGGCCTTTTACTCGATAAAATGCAATATTTTATCAATGTTCATCAATGACACCTTTCTTTAATTTATAAATAAAATAACAACTGATAAGAAGTTGATTATAATAATAACATTTATGTGTTCATAAGTATCTTTTGTTGAATAATATATTTGTATATATTTCTTTAGATCTCTGAGGAATAATTAAAAAAGCTGAAATATTTTCATAAATAAGGATATTTCATAATTGTATATGTAGTACTTAGAATATATGTCTATATTTAAATGTACATAGTGCTTGTCAAAAGAAAAAAAAAATCAGCATGTATGTGTGTATGTGTTCGAATGTGTGCTTGTGCACTTGGGTTTGTGTATGTATTTACATTTTAAATATTTACATGTGTACCTTTATATTTAAAGTAAAAGTTATTCTTAACATAATTACATTGATTAATATTGTCTACATTTATCATTTTATAAAACCTTCGTGTGATTTATGATTCTTTCTATTACCTGTTAAATTTTAATAGTTATGAGAAAGTTATTAATTTTTAAAATTTACATTATTTGGTACTTCTTTGTAAAATAAGGAAATGATATCATTTAAATCAATTATTCTATCTTTTCCTGCTAATTTGTAGAATTTATGTAATTATATATTGAATAATTTTGATTTTAGTACGTTTATTTTGTTTTTTATGTGAGGTGAAATGTATTTCTTTCATTTTATGTTATTTTATTCACAATTCAACTTTTATTATTTATTTGTAATTTTAATTATTTATCTTGATTTTTCATGCTTAATAATTGTAATGAACAATCTAGATGAATAATTGTAGAATCATCATCTCATATATTTAGAAACCATGCATTCAAATAATAATAAATGTCACCTTAAATCCAGGAAGGTCATAGACTTTGCAAAGATGATTTTAGCATTTTTTTCCTCTCCCATAATTCTCAGGTCCTCCTGTCACACCCTTTATTGGCCACAACTTTGCCCAATTTTAAAGTAATTATAATTCTACAAAATATTTTACTATAATTACTAAGTTATGTCCACACCTTGATTTTTTTTTCTTCTTTTCTATACATTGTTATAAAACATAAAAAGTGGTGTCATTAATAACTCATTTTTCCCCAATAAGACGTCAGAATAAAAAACTTGCTAATAATTATGAAACAATTTTGTGAATAAATGTGCAAATAAATGTTTATCTAACATTAACTTGATAATTCTTAAATAAAATTATTTAATTAAACTCATTAATTTTTATTTTATAACTAAACTAGATAAAGAAAACTAATCTTGCTCAGATGTATCATCCTTTTATTTATTTGTAATTATTATTTTTAAACTGTTTTTTTTTTATTATTATTACAAACTAATTATGTTTGTACAATAGAAATCATAATACATAATAAGTATATTTTTCAAATAACATTTATATCTGAATTATTTTCATTGATCATAATATATAATATTTGTTATCCAGAACTGTACATTCTTCAGTAAAACATCACATTTTTAAATAAGTTGAAATATTTATGTTGTGTTTAGATTCTAAATTTCTCTTATTAAATATATACAGTAAATCTTGAGCAAAAACCATTCTCAACTAATAGGCTTTGCATTTGAACGATCGATGATAACTTTGAAATTATTAATATATCTGGGATTATTTATTTTAAAAATTGCACTAATTATTAGTCTCTCATTGCTACGTGTTATAATAGTTGAGGAAGAACAGTAATAATTATATTCAGAGTCAGTGGTTATACATAGGAATACTTTGTAGAGTATTCATCAATCAATCTTGACATAATACATCAAGATTTGCTTCCTTGTATGAAGTAAGGGAAATATTGTAATCCGGAAAAATTGTATTGTTCAGTTTTCAACAAAATTATTCATTTGACCTTCCATTAGTCCAACTAGACTAGTTTTGGTTTGATGTCGGTATGAATGTAACTTACATATCTTATAAGCAGATTGCTAAGGCTGATATAACATCTAGTTGTGCGCCTCCCTTTTTGATTGGCATTAACTAAGAGCTGGGGAGGTTAGAGGGTAAAATAAAAAAATTCTCTGTGCCTATTGGGAATGCATCAGATTTATATAGAACCTGGTAAATGGGTTTTTATCATAAAAAGTTCTATAAATTAATGCTCTATGAAATTTTATCCAATGCATTGGAATTCTGTGAGATTTTGGTGAAATAGAATACTTCATCTAACATTTTTATGTCTATCTAATTTGTTTACTTTCTTTTTTCACATACTTAATGAAAATTTTTATATATTTTGACTTCAATTCCTAAACAAATTGATATAAGTCTGGTTTTACAGGGGTATAAAGTTGTGGCAGTTTTACTTCTTAAGAAAATTTATTTTGATTTCCAAAAGTCATGGAAATTTTTTTGTTAAATGGATTATTACCGTTAGTCTTAGTAACTCAAAACAAAATTTAATAAATATAAGGATTTCAAAGGCTAGTTGAACACATTCAATTTGGGCTCCAGACAAAAAAATCCAAGGTTTTAAACTGAAAGAAAATATGTTAATAAATTTTGAAAGTTGTTTCATTTTATTTCGGAATGCTTTGTTAGCATTCTGCTGTTATATTTTAACATTTTTAAGTTTATATTGTAGTTCAACATTTCAATTCAACGTGATGCATGTATATCTTGGATGTAATTTTTTTTTAAATAACCTAAAATAATGTAGATAAGACTTGTATGCTTAATATTAAAAGTTTTATTTTTGAACTTATTCTGCCATACTTCCATTATTACTTTATTCTGATGGAAATGGTGGTACTGTGCCAAGATGGCAACAAATAACTGACGATGAAGTGTTGACTTCAAAAATGTTCTGAATAAAGTAATATTATCAAGAAGCCTTGCCCCCTCTGTTAGTTTGTTCCTCTAAAATGTTTTTATCTTTGTGTTTGCTGATAATTAGTATTAGTGCCGTATCCTTTTTTTACTTTAGTTTTTAATGGTTAAGTATTCTACTTGCATCTAATATTGGGGTATAGTTACCATATTATTGGTATACTAGTATTAGTTATAGGTGACCATGCATCTATGCTAGGTTGGATTGGCATAATTTGAAGTTGCAATTCAAGAATAGGCTTTTATTTTTTTTTTTTATACAGATAATTGTTTTCTTTATTAATCCTTTTGGGCATCTTATGCATACATCACTTATTCAAATTTTCTCATACATAAGTTAAGTAAATAATGGTTAATCTTAATTTTTAAAACATTGAAATCTTTATAGAATCAAGAATTTGCTCTAACAATCTATTTAAAATTAGAATTTATCTAATCTTGTTTTGATGGTTAGCTAATTAAGAGCATTTATAAACATAAAAACTAAGTCCTAGAAGGTTGGTAGAAGATGTTCTAAAAGGAAATAAACAAGAAGAAATTGTTAGCAGATTTTATATTAGTTTTATCTAAAATTTAGTCTTCGTCTTCGAGTTGTAGAAAAAAATCTGAAAACTAATGTAACTGTACATTTTTATGTTGCATAATGATCTTTTAAATGAAATAATTACTTTTTTTAGCCACTTATAATACAAATTAAAAGTAAAAGAAACTTTTAATAATCCAACCTAGTCAATTTTTGTTTGTTTAACTTTATCTGCAAAGTAAGCATTCTGATTTTTAATATGAAGTTATTTTTTCTTTTTGATGTTTTAATAATAGAGTATTTTCTCACATTGTATGAAATATTTGAGGAATAAAAATTAAGTTTTATTTTTGTTTGAAATAATGTCTCTTTTTAAAAGCCTATTAAAGTTCAGAAGATTTATTTGATCCTCATTTTGTTAAACAAAATTTGGTGTAGTCTTTTCTCCTTCCTACTCTATAATTCACTAATAAGGGTTTTGAATTAACACATAGACTGAGCTGGTTTTGATATAGTGTACAGGGTGTTTTAGACACAATTGACACCTCTTTTTACCTAAAATATTTAGAATTTGGAAATGAAATTTGAGGGCCACACCTTGGTGGAATGAAATTTCATCTGAAATTATACCCTAGGTCTGATCCTAGCTTTGGAATTTTCAATGGAAGGGGGTATATTTTGATGGACAATTGAATTCTAAATCAGTTTTATATTGGTTAGTTTTGGCATTAACTTGAAACCTAAGCGTTTACTGAAAAACATGTTTGGTATAAATGTTCCTGTAGCGGGTTAAAAAATAAACCTCAGAAATTATGAAATCTGAATGAAATATATTATCAATATTGTACTTGGGGGAACATACCCCAATCAGCAGTCCCAAACAATAATGTTGTTTTTTATTCATTGTTGTGCACATCCGGTTACCAACTCTGGATATTTTAAAAGTGAATTATCTTAATTTTTTTTCACCAACAAAACGCAGATACTAACTGTTGATGTGAAAATGTATAAAAATGTAGATATCATTTGTCAGTAGGAGTGGGGGTTAACTGAGGGCCTCAAATTAACTTGGTTAATATTCAAGATAGAGAAAAAATATATATAATTGCATTTAAAGAACATAGCATTTGAACTAATATTGGTTCTATACAATATTTCGATCCGACACATAATAATAGAGATTTTTTTATTCACCACATCTAACCCCCCCCCCCCCCCCTGTATCCATACTAGGAAATAAAATCATTCATTAACTCCTCAGGTTGCAGGTTCTTTTATGTTTATACACTTGACAATGAACACAAAGAAATATTGTTACCAATTAAATTAAATTTATTTGTGATTGCAATATCCGAAACTGCAGCCATCTTGTGAATTCAAGAAATGGCAGAATTGGCATGAGCACTGATGAACAAAGAGTAATTCAGAAACAAAGTAAGTGTCTGGATACTTCAAAAATAATAGCTTCCCAACTAGGGTGCCAATGGAACCAATCTATCAGCGTTAATAACAGTACCATGTCCTTTATAGATACTTATTATACGAAATGCACTTTCGAAGAGCACGGTTAAATATCAGTGCCTTTTTAGAGCCGTGTAGTCAGAACCAAGAAGCTGAAAGAGCAGTCTCTAGGCAGCTTTGCTTCAGACTTCACGAGTCTCAAAAGGCACTGATGATGGCACTCTTTCTTTGAAAGTGTGTATTGCATAATAAAAGTCTGTAGAGGACAATGCCAGTTTATTGATCCTGATCAATGGATTACTAGTTTTTTGCTCCACATTGAGGAATGTAGTAGGCAGTAATCTGAAAACTTAAATGGAGATATTACTCCACCTATAGTGAGTGACGGTTTGAGGTATTACTCCACCTATAGTAGGTGATTGTGCCTATAGCAAGCAATGCACTGACATGGTATCACACCTGTGGGAGACAATCGACTGAGATGTTGCAGTGCCTATAGCAAGCAATGCACTGACATGGTATCACACCTGTGGCAGACAATCGATTGAGATGTTGCAATGCCTATAGCAAGCAATGCACTGACATGGTATCACACCTGTGGCAGACAATCGACTGAGATGTTGCAGTGCCTATAGCAAGCAATGCACTGACATGGTATCACACCTGTGGCAGACAATCGACTGAGATGTTGCAGTGCCTATAGCAAGCAATGCACTGACATGGTATCACACCTGTGGCAGACAATCGACTGAGATGTTGCAGTGCCTATAGCAAGCAATGCACTAACATGGTGTTATACCTGTGGCAGTCAATCAACAGAGATTATTGTTGCTTCTCAAACACAAACTTTTTTCTTCTTTTAATTTGTATGATCGATGAAAGTTAGATGTAGTTTTTCAAAAACAGTGACATGAGTATCAGCTCTATAGTTAATTTCTCTTTTTGGAAATCAGATTAAATGGAACAAGGATTATGAAAAGGGAGTGATTAATATAAAGTAGACCTTTAATTGCAACATTTTTATTGATTTAATCAGAATATGGCCTTTTCTGTGCTTTGTTATATATTTGTACATGCACAACACGGATAACATTACATGACATTTTTTTTCCATTTTATTTTTTTTATAAATCTAACCTTATTGTTTAGTCATATCAAAATATAATACACATATAATATGTATATACAAGACAAGGTATAAAAAGTAATTCAAAACCTAGGACAGATATGTTTTAATAATTACCCAATCTTATAGAATATACACATTCACATTTCAAATTTTCCAATAAATGAAATTCAATAAATAAAAATCACCATTTCAGGAAAGTCTTATATTAATAATTATATATTTTTCCTGATCTGGCATCTCCTCTTTAATAGACCTATCTCACTAACTGTCTATATTAGAAACGATTAACATTGTCTCTATAATGTGAAAAACAATGTCCCAAAATCCATATAATGCTTCTAAACTATGAAGAAGAATGATAAGATTTTAAATTTTATATTACTTGTATTTGGTTCTCAAAATTAAAATCAATTACCGTATCCCATGTGGCCAATAGGAATTTATTTAGAGAAAAATTCATTAAATAAAGCCTTAGGCTCAGTTAGAAAAGGTGGTGACCTGTAAATTAATCCAGCCTAATTACCCAATGTACTAAGAAAATGGGTGTCATATTAACATAAAACTTCAAATAAATGAGAGCAAGTTCTTTTTCTTGTTTTAAAAAATTTAATAAAAATAGCCCTTAATGATGAACTGAATCATTTAATTCCCTTTAATAATTGTTTGTTTCTTTGATAAATGTACATGATATATTCTTGGATTACATGGCATTTTTGTTCATTGATTATGAGTCTACTAAGATAACATATATTTTTAATTTAACACCTAGTTTTTCATGAGGCCTTTAACAAATTTCGTTGTACTATCAATGGCTGGTCTTTTTTTTTTGTTCTCACAATGATTTAAATGATTGTTTATTTAATCTTTGTTTAATGCACTTATATGTATAATTCAAGCCTTGTTTATTGATATTTTAATTATTGTAAGTGAGTTTACTTTATATTTGTAGTATTTAGAACCTCTAATATATTGCATTTTGTTTATGAAGAGGTTTACATTTGTCCTTTTTATTTCTGATATAAACATTTAATAAGTCATTCCCTTTATTAGAACAAGGAACTTTCATAAAATCAATGGTTATGACGTGTTTTATTAAATACTTAATATTTCCATTGAAGAGCTTGGGAGACATTGTGCAACAGTTTTGCTTGCTTTCACATGGACTGTTAATATAAAATTGAAATAATGTATTATTATTTATTTACATCCATTTTACGCTAATATGACTAATTGAGGCGCGTAATTTATAGGTTACCATCCTTTTCTAGGCAGGGTGGGACTACAGATTTTATTTAATGAGATCGTCATTAAATGAATTCCTATTGCCCAGGTGGGGATTGCGTACTTGCCACTTGAGTAATGTTGAAATAATGAGAGATAGTGAGAAGCTGATTGAAATAATGTAATATATGAATCAAATATATTGTGCTTAAACATTTTAATGTAATATTTCGGATTAAGCTTTGGTTATCTATATTAGCTTAGAAAAAATTATCTGATATGTTGAGAAATCTATGTCTCGAAGTGAGGGAAAACATTAGGCTGAATGGCTTTCAGGAATAAAGCATTAAGGCCCTACAGCAATTTACTGTTGTAATTGAAATCTTAGCTTTTAATTATTAAGTTATAATCCTGAATTTAATTACAGGGTGAGCAGTTTGATTCTAATTACTTATTCGGTTCGTAAAAAGAGTTTTGATGAAAATTAAAATATTGATGAAATTGCAACCCAATTAAATAAATGGTACAAAATTATTATTTTATTTATTTATTTATTCATTTCACTCTTTCTATGATACGCATAATTAAAACAAACATGTTATCCAGCATCTCATATGGTGTCATCTTACCATTCTTCTTTGTAAAAGAAAACTCTAATTCTATGCTAAAGGAATTGACAGACATTTAAATACAGTTTACTAACATATCCAGTACCTGTTTAAGAGATAAAATTATAAAAAAAATGCTAACACCAAAAGCTTATTATGTAAATTGTAATTCTGTATTGCACCCTACAATCTATCTTTTTTGTCACTAAAACTTTATAATAATAAACCTAGTAATATTTAGGTACTTTAAGCATATTAAAAAAAATATTAATAACTACCAGTATGAGATAAGATTATTGAAATGGATGACATTATCTTTAAGTTCTTTAATGTCAGGCATTGCTATAATTTAGTTTTCATGTTACGAACTTAATAAATAAGAAGCATTATTATCATTATCACATCATCTTAATAATCAAAACTTAAAGCTTATTTTCATACTGAGCACATATTAGATAAACTCTTTTCTATTTATAATAAAAAATAAAGCTATTTATCCACTCATGCATAATCGTACAACCATCTGTTATTTACAGAGTAATTATATAATTTTAAAAAATTAAAGAACTCTTACTACACACTGATTTTTTTAAGTTACATACTTACTACATTCATAGATAAAATATAATACATATTGTACTAATAGTACGGAAGCATATCAGATCTCACTTGGATAAATATTCGAAAGCATTATAGTTTAGAAGCTTTAAACAACAAAACAAATTAAAAGGCTAGCCAGTCTTGAAGTCAGTCATGATTTTTCCTTAATGAATATAGAACCTGAATGATAGCACATTCTAATAGTTTAATTAATGATTTGAATAATTTATTATGTAAAATCTATTTTTTTGAATTTATTTGGTTTCCCTAGGGAAGAAGCAAAACATCAGTAATAATTATTCTAGAACATTTAAATATATTTTTAGTAGGAGAAGTTTTCTGCTTTAGTTCATGCTAACAGGATTAAAATGTTTTAAATATCTAAAAATGATGAAAATTTTTTAGTATATATATATATCTTAGAAAACGTCTACAGGGAATTGCCCTTTAAAACTTATTTTATTTAAAGAGCTAACAAACACCTACTATACCTATTTAAAAAAAATAAATAAATTATATTAGTGCCCATGTTTATTAATTCAGTTGTTAATGAATATTTTCATCAATAATACATAAAATAAAAGATGTATAAAATACTTATACTAGAATATTAATTTAAAATATTTTTTTTAGAAATATGAATAAATTACAAATAAAATAAATAACTTTCACCCTAAACATTTTAATAAACTTAACATCTATAATTGAAGTTATTTACAGTTCTATAAAAATATGATTAACAATGTATGGATCTGGTCTAACTCAAAATATCAATATAAAATCAGAAGTGAACTGAAAAATGTAATATATTTATGAAAAAATATAGTTTATGAATTTTTCATAGAAAATATTAAAATGGCTTCATTTTATTGTCATAACTGGGGTAAAAAGAATATTATTGTAAATATACAATTTGTAAAACGATTTTTTCTAACTTCAAAGAAAATCTATCAAACAAAAAGGTTAATAGATTTATAGCCCCTCTAAAGCTCCACATCTAAATTATTTACACAGTTTGTATTCTCTCCTCTTCATAGTTTTAGTTTGAAATGGAAAAAAGACTACTCAAACTTCTTTTTAAACATATTTGTTCCAAGAGTTAGTTTGAATTCAAATAATTAAACAGCTACAACAATTAATGACAATTTATAGTTGTCAAAAGACATTATTGCAAACACACAGCACACTGAAATACGCTTTTTTCCCATAAATGTTTTTTTTTTCTGTCATCATTGTCATCAGGTTTCACAGTGGCCCTCTTCTGATGAAAGGTTCTTAGGATAGGGAGAGGAATTACTTGTACATCTAAAAATATTTATGCTGACTTTTTCAAGTTACCGAGTTGTTCCACCAATGCATCTTCATTTGGGATGTAGGATCGTTTCTGGGGCTGCCTATCGCCTGTGCTCTTCTGTAATAAACAATAAACTATTAAATATTAATTTAAAAAAATACATTAATATTTATATATTAGTTTATATAATTAACTAAATTAGTACTGTTATGTTACAAGAACATTGTACATTAGGGTAGGGAGAGAGAGTGTGGGTGGG
Organism: Riptortus pedestris; assembly: GCA_019009955.1. Classification (NCBI taxonomy): domain Eukaryota; kingdom Metazoa; phylum Arthropoda; class Insecta; order Hemiptera; family Alydidae; genus Riptortus; species Riptortus pedestris. The sequence goes on along the minus strand of CM032228.1, from coordinate 101,897,320 downwards.
TATTTATTTTTGGCCTCTCTACTTGGGTATTGAGGGAGGCTTAATTTGGTTTGGTCTTCGTCTCCATCTTTATTTTCATTATCAACCAAGTTCTTCATAAAAGTGTTTTATGTATATATAAATATTTGCACATTAATTTCTAATACATAATGATTTATTTTTTAATATATAAATAGATTTGAAAAATCTTAAGCTCTTTGAAAACATGAAACATTTCGAGAGAGAAAAAGACGTCAAATTCTTCACAAATTAAAAAAAAAAACTTGTGAAGAATTGGACATCTTTTCCTCTCTTTAAGTAAACAATATTCTTCACTTCCCACAAAACACCTGTGAAATGAAACATTTCCATATTTTGGTTTAAATAAAGTATATACCAAGTTATTACACCTATCAAAATTTCTTTCTACACCAATGAAAACTTCATGTTAATCTAATGTAAAGTGCCTCTTCTTTTTTCACTAAAACTGGCATTATTTACTGAACTTAAATAATGTCTTTCATTTTTCCAAGCAAAAAAAAATGCTAGTTGTTAATAGTAATTTAAGATTTTGACTTTTATGTGAACCCTCATTCCCTTTAGAAATTTGGCTTACAATGTTGTGTAATTCCATACATTAACAATGGGAATTCCCTTCATTATTTATTGTTTTTCCTTGGGAAATCAGGACTTCCTGTTCACTGGAACAACTACTAGTTGTAGCATGTATGTCAATATTAGCTGTGATGAGGGGAGCAGTTGACTAAGTATTAGTGAGCTTGTATTACTTTTTTATATTTTAGTCATGAATGCATTGATTCGGTAGTTTTTTTGAGAGACAGCAGTACAAAATTGGACTTACCTAGAGAACTTCTTATTTTCAATCATAATAGATGAGGCCTTGTTAAATGGATGGTCTAGTTCATATAAAGGAATTGAAAGTAAATTTTTAAAAAAGTGATATTGACTCAGAACTAAGCAGATATAAGTAATTTGGGTTTGTTATATTGTGCTGTAATAGCAGTTGAAATAAAACTTTTAAAAAAGATTTTTTTTTATTTTTTTATATGTGGCCAGCAGATATTTTGGTTGGAATTGCGGTCCATGTAAATGGTTCTACTCCAACCAAAAAATTTGCCTGCCCTCGATAATAATGATCAAGTTTGTCGATTCTTATTAAGAGGTTTTCTTTAAGGACTATTAAGACATTGATTATTAAATAATCAAATTGGTGTATAATATTCATTAACAAATTTACTTTTGGGTGCTTTCCATTAGATTTAATCTGTTCTGAACATTTTGTGCACTCATCGTAGGGAAAGCATGAAGTCCCCATGCATGATCATAAAGACTGGACTATAAATTAAGAGTAGGTATAAAACCTTCCAGCAATTTTTTATTTATTTTTGATTTACACATTTCATATACATATATTCCGAAAACTATCATTTAATGCAATGGTGACAATAGAAGGCCTTAGAAGGAGCAATAATAGCGTTTTCTGCTATGAAAGAATCAGAGATTTGCAGAAGGAACTGGGTCATCCTGACAAATTTTATAAGTAGGGTCTATCTTTTTTTGTGTACCTTTGTCCTCAATTGCTTATTTTGGCGTATTTTATTTTATTCGTTGGTAATTGAGCTACTTCTTAGCCAAATAATTGATATGTAAGAGAAAGGAGAGTTCTGCTCTATCGACCTGTAGAGCTGCACTGACGTCATCTGGCCGCAATGGGTGGAGGGAGACATGAATGAGTCGCTAGGCTCCACCTCCCCGCCCACTACTACGTCACCCTCCTCAATGGTCCGATCAATAATAGTGTCTCCATTCAGCTCAGCTATCTTCATTCAATTTTACCCAAAAGTATATATGTACTAATTCTTAATATATAAAGAAAAAAGCAAGTACTTCGTCTTTAAAACATTTTTTATCAACATTGTAGTATCGAGGTTTTCCCCAATATTAACGCTGTAGACTCAACATCAATAAAACGGCAGATGGTGAAACTTTCATTAATGAATAACTTAATTTTAATAAAATTACTTATTGTAAAGAATAAAAGTCTCAATGAAAATTTTAAAAAAACATCAGACGCACAAAAGATTATCATCTGCAAGAAGATAACCCTTAATCAGACATGTAGGAGGTTTGCTGTTTGTTCAGTCGATATAGAGGCTGTTATGTAGGTGTTCGTGAATCTCGTGTATCAGTCTATGTTTGTTAATTTGTCTGAGCTTTCTAATAATAAGGTTCCTAACAAGTATGTAGTTTGTTTGATTTTACTTTGTTTCCTTATTTGTTAATGCTGTTATGGAAAGCAGATAAGTGCCAGGAAATATTTTATATTATACGTTCAAAACATTTGTTTATTTTGAAAAAAGTGTAAACTTTACAAAGTGTTCTAGGAGACTTTGGTTTGATGATGTAAAGAGAAGAAGCAGGAAAATTTTATGAGTGGCCCAGATGTTTGTAAGGTACTGAATGTGTAGGACTAGACGATTGTGTTTGGTTAGTTGTTTTATTAGAAGCCAAGATCTACTCTCTACTGTAGAGCCATTGAGTAATGCAAAAGATTATGTCATCTGTTATTACCTGTTGAGACTGAACATGAAGCAGCTTCTTAATTGCGTCATATGCAGAAGGTTCATGGCTTCGTTGGTGGAAAGAAGAGCGTGGAGGGGTAGCTGGTCTTGGTAGAACCACTTCCTCTTGGCCTTTCTTTTCTGTGGTCCTCTTGCTCTCTGTCCAGGTGTTGTCAGAGAATCTAGTCTTAGCTTCATGAATCTTGTTCTTCAGTTGTTGTCTTTTTGGGCTGTCTTTCACAAGTGATTTTAGCTGGCTAACGTCGTCATCCTCTTTAGGCTCTTTTGTAATTGGTTCTCCATAGACGTAATCATCATAGTCATCCCTGGGGTAGCCATAAGTAACTGGGTACCTTGATTGAGCATCCTTGTACATCTGTGCTAGAATCAGATTTTGTAGGAAGTAAGCGTTGGCTTTAGCATTCCCATCCTGATTATACCAATCTGGAGTGTATGTTTCGTCTTTGTCTTCATCTCCTTCTTCTTGGAGTTCTTCATCGTCATAGTAATATGGAGTAGTCTCGGGGAAGTAGTAAGGAACCTGATAGAACCTGTATCTGTCATAGGGATCTTGTGGGTAAATGTCCACTACTTCAGAGATGTCCTGTGGGTATGGGTCATAGTAGGGAGCATAAGGCCGTGCTGCTCGTGGGCTGTAAACAGGCATAGTTATAGGCGAGTAAGCCCTGTACCTCTTAGGTCCGTATAATGGGTAGGCCGAACTTAGAGCACACAGTGTTAAGCAACCGATCACTAGTCTTCCAATATGCGCCATCTGGAAAAAAAGAAACAAAAAAGTTATTTAATTGATTATATCTGTAAATGTGGTTTTCGGAAATGTTCATAATTGTTTGTTCATTATTATTTACGTGCACTTTATGCTACTATGGCTAATCGGGACGAGTTATCTACAGATTACCACCATTTTCTGATCAGGGTGGGCCTAAGGAGTTCATTTAATGTGTACGTCTCTAAATAAATTTCTATTGCCCAGGGCGGAAATCGAACTCGCTACTCTAGGTCTACCACGGGAGATCAAGACCAACGACCTAACTCGCACAGACAATCTGAGCCCCCCAAAAAATTGTATAAGTAAATGTAGTAGCTAGGAAAGACGATGGAACTAAACAACATGGATTCTATTAAATATAAATAAGAAACCAGCAGGGAGAGTCCATGAAAAATTGAGTTTGAATTTCACCATTTTTGATGGTTGTAGGGTGAAATTTGTAAAACATATTGTATTTAAACATTATTTATTTAATATGGCCAGTAGACGTAACGTCTACTGTTGTGTTATTATTACATCATTTTTATTTATTTTTAATTTATTACCTTTATTTGAGTTATTTAATATGGATTCGAATTAAATTTGTAATGACTATTTAAAATAGCTTTGTTAAAAATTGATTTTTCTTGACATCCATTCAACTGATTTACTTACTACAATGATGAAAAAATAAAATATTTATTTTACGACAAATCCATGCATTTAATTTTTAGTATTTGTTGTGAGATCTATTTATGGCAAGGAACGCGATCACGAACAGCCAAGTATAACAGGCTAAATATAACACAACTTTGCGTGGGTAGTTCTCATTTATTCTGGCTTCCTTTTTGCCGTCTTGTTTCCTATATACGTAATGCGGTGGACAATTATTTCTATTTTTCCCCCAAACTTTCATCGTGATTAATAGACGCTCTAAAAGATTAAAGCTTTCTTCCACGCAAAGTAAAATGAATTAGAAGCATTAGCTACCAAAGTAGTATTTTATTTTAATCTTACTTCGTCACGCCAATAGCTGGACAGTCGAGGGAAATGACACAAAGAATAGTCAGTGAACATTCCTTCGACTAAATAAATGGATGTTTGCAGAATTTGAATGAAAGAAATCAGTCTGGACGTTCTCTTGGTACGATTTTTAAGTATTTTCTTCAAATCTTCACGGATCCTATCTAGAAAATGTTTTATAGGTGCTGCTTGAGAGAATGAGCAAACAATTAAATAAATATCAGTCAATATTTATGAACCTGTCCAATTCAAATTTAGAACATGGAAGAATTACCCAATAAATCGATAGAAAACTATCTTTAGCAATGAAGAAAGATATCCAATCATGAGAGAATTCAATGTGGTACCTGCTATAGAAAATTGTTATCCTCACTTAAAGATAGAATATAAAGACAATATTAAAACTTTTTTCAATTAGTGAAATTTATACAGTTATTTTACAACTGAAAGTATCAAGGACATCAAAAGTAGTCAATGTCTTTTTAATAAATGAAAGACTCATTCTATTATTAACGGTCTATTAGTCAATAACGTACTGAAAATTTGACAGCGGATTAGTATTTCGTTGACCTCATTTTAGAATTTTAATAATGAATCGACTTCTCCTTATTTCGTAAGTTTCAACTTTTAGAATACGTAGGTTATTGAGCTAATAACAAGCCTGAAATAAATAATTTGTTTTTATAAAATTAGTTTATTACCACTTTTTAATTACTGCTCTGTATATTTCATTGCTAACTAACTAATATTTAATTTGGCTCAATTAAAGAGGATTATAAATCATTTATAATTCTGTTTGCCAACCGTGAAAGGCAATGTTTATGTAAGCAGGGGTAATTTAGGCATAAACGCAATATGTACCTATTCATAGTTTATCCATTACCTATTTGGAAATTCTCTTAAGAGAAAATGATAAAGAAACAATTAATTATTGGGTCCATACACATAAAAGTAAGTACTAGTAGTAGTATTAATTGCAATTAAGATAAATTACTAATCATTCTTCTTATTCTGGACCCAATATTAATATTAATTTTTGATATGTAGATAGATTAATATTAATATTAACCTGAAGAGGTGGCAAATATGCCACAAAACATGTAGGGCAGTTGCAATAAAGATTGCACAGAAATAAATGTTTTTTATTGGAGACCCTTGCCATAACATTTGAAGAATTATTAACCATATAACTCAATATCGAATTTTTTCTACACACACACACACCCACAAACACACACACACACACACACACACACACACACACACACACACACACACACACGTGTTATATATACATACATGTGTATTGTAATATCTTCGTGGTCTTCAACGTTCAATAACTACTGAAATCGTACCTGTTGGGGGGGGGATTGGAGAGGTAAAACCAAAAAAATGTGATAGGACTCATTCTCATTATCGATTGAAGTGACAGAGGTACACAAAGATCAAACCATAGGTAGACACCACCATTTCCACTATATAACAGTTAAAATACTCTATTCACAGTGTATTCAAATATAAATTTTAGTTGTTGACAAAATGGTTTTGTAGGGGCACTGATGGCTTAGCTAGAAACACGTAGAGTAACCCCACTAATATATCGATATTAGAACTTAAGATCTTGATCTTAAAACTACACGCATGAGTAAATCCTTAGTATTTAAAGGGTTGTGTTTTGATTTTGACTGATCACTGGTCACCGAATTGGCTACCTGAAACCCTTTAACTTGATCAGATACAAAAATTTGGTTTGGTTGCGCAGGGAGGTGATGTACAAAGAAAGTAGGTCGCTATAAAAGAGTTAAAGCTATTATTATCTGGGAAGGTAGATAGATGGGCTGGCTCTATTTTTACTTGCCTTATCTACAGACAGGGGAGAGGTGGACTATTCCAGCCCCTCCCCTTCAACTCGATAGCTGATCCAATAACTGTCCGAGCCACTGACGTCAGCAGCCTTGTTTTTTTCACAGTTCCCAATTATACAACCGACGTCACCGTCGCTGGGGAAACCGTGCCTAGGGATTAGCTTTTATCATGTTGTTTTCCTCCACCTCTCGGCCATCTTGGTTCGCCTTATTTTCTTCCTCCCTCTATATTTCAAGAGATCTAATTTACTTTTTATGTCACGTAAAAATTCACTCGAAAGCATTGTAAAACTGGCTTTTATAACGCCAGTCTTTCCCCACCATAAAACTCTTCAGAATTTGATGGCCAAGAAAATACTTTTAACGGCTTCCTTCCTGGTGGGAATTTATTATAGAAATCTATTTTAAGTCATATTTTTATCAAGTAAAAAAACGAATTTAATTTTATTAGAAATTCTTATTACGAAAAATAAATAAGCACAATTATATAATTCTAATTGCAGTTATAAAACCAAGCAACAACGAAAAATTGATCTTTGCGATTTTGTTGTTTTTGTTTTGTAAATTTTTATAATTTATAGAAATGGAAATATAATAAATAAAAAGCCCCGGAAGAGGACGTCTGTTTCATTTAGTGGGCCTTTGCCATAAAAATCTGGCAATTATATTATTTTAATTCAACCGTATTATTGAAAGGTAGCCAAGTATATTATTGTTTGGTTACAGGAATGACAAAACTGAGATGAACAGTTTTAGCAGCGTACCGGAGAATTTGAATCCCTTTTTCAAGATGTATAATTTACAAATTTACTGCTAACCATATTTTATAACTAATAAGTATTAAATTTGTAAATATTAGGCCATGAAAAAGCATATAAATTTCAACGAAATTTGGTAACTGAAAATCTAAATGTTGTCGTCCACGTGAGAGAATACCAAATATAACAATTTACTTTTCGTATATTTATTTATTATTCTGTGTGTTTCTGTTAAAATTGATAACAGTTTCGTTTATTACGTTCTGCATCTTATCTCAAATTGCTTACATCAGCCGTCTTACATTACATTTCAAGCAGTTAAATCAACCTAATAATGTTCGTTGTATTAGAAGGCAGTGCTATTACAATACTGGACTATTATCCTTAACGGATTATGCTTTTACATTGAAAGATGGAAATAAGCAGAGCAATTTTAAAATTTAAATAATAAAAAAATTGGCCTTTAATAATGAAATTTTAAAATTAAATGATTATTATTCTTAAATGTCAGGGGTATTCCCCCCACTTTTTAAAAATGAATAGATGCCATTTATGTTCGTTGAACTTGGAAGAGTAAATTCTTAATATCAAGCCAATGACTCTTTCAATTCATTTCTCAAATCGATAATTGTTACTTATTAGTGGGCTTAAACTGTTGAATACTAATTAATTATTTTTTAATTTATTTAACTGGGTGATACTATAATTAATTATTAGTCGCTTAGGATTCAACTGTAGGGAGTTGTGATATTACTAAATGAATCATGTTTGTATTACACTGAAGATAAATACGTTGCAACTTCATTGTTTCTATTCGTTGTTTCATTATGGCCTCGGTGTATGTAATTATAATTTTCCAACAATGTTGTTTATCAATTACCGAAATGTCCAAAATTATATGTGACGTGTTTGTTAATGACAGCCAAATACTGTCACGTAAGGTTACAAACTTTTGAATGAGAATGAGTTTGATGAATGAGTATTCTTCATGATTAATATTCACAATATAATTTTTTATTTGCAGTCTCCTTTGAATACGTACTCTAATATTCCTAATTTTTTTTTTTATAATCCTATAAAGGTCATTGAAATGTCAAAATATAGTGTCGGTTAAATAGGAAACTTTTTTTTCTTGAAGGGATTCATTCGATCATGAACTAAATTTATAATAAACATTATAATTACTATTGTTGCTTATATCAAAATGTATGTGAAATTATTATTGCCCTGGTTAGAAAGGGATGGTAACCTGTAGATAACCCATCTCAATTAGCTATAGTAGCAAAAATTGGATTTTAATAAATAATAATAATTATTATCGTCAACCTTATGTTTCTAATGCCAGAAAGACTAATTATTTTATTTAGTTAGTTGCCACTAATAAACTTCTGTTTTATACGAAATTAAATCCATGTCTCTAGTTTAACGAGAGCATTAGTGTAGAATAAGGAACAACGCGTGCTGTCTCAACGAGCAACATTTATTAACTGAAGAATAAAAGATAAGCGAACATCTGTTTAACATAACCTTAACAACGAACATATGTTTACCACCACATCCTCCCTTCTCGCTCCAAGAAGAAGATTACTTGAATCTCTTCGGAGGTTTTACTTTTCTCCCGAATCTTGTTGTATAGCCTTCTGTACTATGACCTGATCCATCTTCAACATTCCCCTTTGTGTAGTCTTCTTTCGCCGAATCTTCTTGTCCATCATTCCCCTCAGTACCGTGCTCATTCTCCGGGTCTTGACATATTCCTTCCTCTCCCCCAGCTCCTCTACCCGAGGTTTTCGCTAAATCTTCACCACTTAAAGGTACAACTCCACCTCCATTTTTATCCGAAATGGTTTGGTATGGCGGGTAGGGACCCCAATCTGTGACCAAATGCTTGTCGGATGGTACCAAAAATCTTCTATTTCGTCTGAATGTTCGACTTCCCGATTGTATTACATAGTCTCTATCGGTAACACACTTTTTAACCACAGTCCCATAACGCTTCAGATCTGTAATCCAAACTATTTGACCAGGTTCGAGGATCGAAAGTTCTGTTGCTCTGTGACGTCTATCAAAATAAAATTTTGTTTTCTGTTTTCCTCTATTATATGAATCTTTATACTTGTCAAGGTTAGGCCAACCTGGATTCATCTTCTCAGGCAAGACAGGCAGAGTAGTCCGAATTTTCCTCCCAAACAACAATTCGGCTGGTGAATTGCCACATTCCAATGGAGTGGCTCGGTGAGCCAAAAGTCCTAAATAAGGGTCACTATTTTTATTCAGAATATTTTTGCATATCTGAACCGCCCTCTCTGCTTGACCATTAGACTGTGGAAAATGTGGACTTGATGTGATAATTCGGAAACCTAACTCTTCAGAAAATTTTATCATTTCAGCCGATACTAGTGGAGTATCATTATCGCATCTAAGGATCTTTGGGATTCCATGTCGCGAAAAAATAGATAAATAAGCGTTTTTTATGAATGCAGTTCCAGTTCGATCTATTGTAATTAATTCAATAAATTTTGAAAAGTAATCTTGAATGCAAAGATACATTTTTCTGTTATGCTTCAAAATGTCAGCTCCAACAACTTCCCATGGCCTGTCCGGAATGGGTTGTGGCCTTAATGGTTCTACAGGATTAGCTCTATGTTCGAGACACTTATGACAAGTCTCTACCATCTTCTTTACATCTGAGCTAATACCAGGCCACCAAACAGATTCCTTTACACGGGCCATACACTTGTTTACACCTAGGTGGCCACTATGAATTTGTGATAGTATTTCATTTCTTAGTTCATGAGGAACATATATCCTCGTCCCTCGTAAAATCAGGGACCCCACACCTGACACCATGTAGAATAAGGAACAACGCGTGCTGTCTCAACGAGCAACATTTATTAACTGAAGAATAAAAGATAAGCGAACATCTGTTTAACATAACCTTAACAACGAACATATGTTTACCACCACAATTAGTGACTTGAACCTTTCTGTATATAGTATCTAGAAGCTAGTATATAGATATTTAGTACACTCTTATTTTGTTTATCTTTTTATTTTAAATTAATGTTTATCGTAATGAACTTAAAAGAAATTATAATTTTATTTTCTTGCAACCCCCTGAGATTACAGTGCCAATGCGCATGTGCAAATAAATCGCCATTGCCTGAAATCAATAATCTTCCTTTTTTTTTGTTTATTCATTGTTAATTTATGGAAATATTTATTACTGGTTTTGCACTTATTATACATACTGACACTCATATGTCTTTCTATTAATATTGTTATTTATGATAGGCACCCTCACAAATACCGCAATATGGGAGGAATCGTGTATGCCTTAGCACGTTACCGTATTGTTGAAATTCTATTAAATAATACTCAAATAAAAAGCTTAACTAAAAATGTGTAGTTTCCTAACGGGAATTCAATTAACTTGAGGGCAGTGGAAGGCGAGGAGTAGCCCAGAGGCGCTGAATGCTAAACCCTCAACACAGTCAAGCCTTGTGGTCCAGGGATAGCGCACGCCTTAAAAAAATAGACTAGTTCATTAAAGCAATCCGGATTAGTAAGAATAATGTTTATAAAAAAACGATACCGTTTCCAAGTATAAGTATAAATAAACGCTCTTTGATTTATTTAGAGAATTTTTACCGCTTCAGGCATTACCGATTTCTATAACTTGGCAATGTTAATGGAAAACCATTAAATATAAACTTGAGTTACTTACAGGAGGATTTGGTTGATCATGTGAGTTATGACTTTGGTAATCCTACTAACATTTAAGTCCTAAACTTCGTGGTTTGATTCCTTCGTGGACAATGGAAATTTAATTCGTGACGAACTCACTAAATAACATTTTTTGTTCCACACTTGCTTGAAAAGAATGGTGACCTGTTGCTATCAGGTACCGTCTAGATGTAGTATTATAAAGTGGACCTTAATTATAAAAATAAAAATAAATAACATACAATTTATTAATGCTATATGATAATTTAGTTGGTAATGTGTCCACACGATATGGTAATGTTTCACAAACATAAAAAAAAATGGTTCAAAATTAACATTACAATAATTTGGAAGTGATTCATACATCTACAATGTTTAAAACATAAACATCGTATACCATTTTTATTAGCTACCATTTCAAATTTTTTTGAGAATGATATTTTAGTACTTTATACTTTCTTGTTACTTATCTGCTTGCGTACAAAATGTAGAAACTTTATGTGTTGACGTCTTCTCAAAATGAAAAAATATATGAAGGAAACATTATGGTCTTTCTTTTGGTATGTTGTTTCACTTTATCGATGCATGGATACTTACTATTTAGCATCAAGTCTCCCTTTTATGGGCACAAATCTAGTCAAATTTACATTTATAACATTAAACTCTAAAAATAAAAATCAGCTTTAAAAAGGCCATGGTCGATGGAATTGTCGCATAATTGGGGTTCATTCGATTCCTTCTTACATGTGTGTCAGCTTAAGGAGAATGTGGTGCATTTTACTACTAAGTAACATATTAATCACTATACAAAGCAAGTAGAGAGGAAGACCACACCTAAATATTCTTGAAATTAATGACCTATACCAACCTCTAAAGTAAGTTTTTTATATTAGGTAATTAGAATGAATTTAAATTGGGAATGATTTAATAATGTACACATACATTATAAGATTAGTAACTTTCTATTATTGATGTAATAGCAATTTTGAAACAGATAATCTTTTATTGTATTCTTTGAAAAGAAACCATTCTTCATTATTCCTAAACAATTTACACTTAAATTTACTTTCCTTGCAATTGGATCATTTCACTTTGTACAAAATGTAAACCTCCGTAAAAACATGGAAGCAATATACAATAAGCTTTTAGGAATAATAATGCGCATCAGCATTGGTTCGGATAACAATGATAAATAATAGAAGTTGAAATTAAAATAAATATGCAAGGTATTATATTTCCTATAACGAATTGTAAATATATATACTTACACTTATAGCTTTTTGTTATATGGAATAATATTGTGATTGTTGTTAAGAAGGGCTTTAATGTTTATTAGATTGTTTTTAGGTGTCAATCACATAAGAAATAATATTTATCTTTCTATACATAGACATATAAAATAAGCTAACTGCATGTGAGTCACATACAATGCTCACGCACACATACGCGCGCACACACACACACACACACACACACACACACACACACACATGATATGTAAAAAATGAATAAATATTTCATTAAAATATAAAAGAAATATGATGAAAAGTCATTTAATAGGAGTATATCACCAGATAAGAATGAACAAATAAGAGCAGATGATATTAGGAGATTGGCCTCGCCTTTAACGTATGTGTGTGTTTTACAGATTCCATACATGTACGAAGGTAATAATAGCAAATATGAATAAATGTGTAAATATGGGTTAATTTTAAAGTTCTTATGAAAGTCTGTAACTCCAACATTGTGGAAAGAAATGGAAATAAATGAATTAAGTATTTGAAAATATAAGTGTTTATAGATGTATCCACCTAAGACAAAACATATAGGGTTGGAAACATGTAATGACAGAAATGAATGTGGGCCTCAAATCAACAGGTTAGTATAGAATGAGGACTTACCTTGAGTTTTGCTGGGAGTGGCAGAGTGAGGGAGAGAAGATCGAGTTTGAATGTCTGTCGGCCCGGGACAAGGGAGGTATATATAGTGGAGGGGAAGCCGCCTACGCCGAGCTGAATGGAGGGACGATGGGATTGGCTGAACGCCCCCGCTCTCTGTTCCCATTGGTCGGCACCGCCCCATCCCCTCCCCGGCCTGGGGATAACTGAATGAAATCCAAACCTCCCCTTCCCCCACCACCCACCCCTCCCTGTTATCATCCTTCCCGCCAACGGCTCAACTCTCAGTCCTCTAATTGATACGTCACATCATTTTAAAGAGTAAACTAGTTACTCGAAAAAGAGCACATGGTTTTATGCTTATTGAAATGATTGTAAAGACTTATGTTATATCTTACAAACCCTTTTCAAATACCTATTCAGGAATACAAGTTGAAATTCACTGAAAAGAAATCTTGAGGTATAATATTGAAGCCAAGTTATCCCATTCTAATTTAATTTGTGTCATACTTTTATAAGAGGTATAAGGCTTATTTCACTGTAATTTTCATAGACATTAGTGAACCTTTTCTTCAGAATCGGACATAAAAGGCATGCTGTCCATATGTCCGAGATCTGTTCGTCCATCCAAATATTCAGATTTAACCCTCCGTCGGGCGCGTGAACTCTCAGATACACAGTTTCTAGAAAAATATTTGCCACACCTCCTAGCATAGAGTGGTGTTGTAGTGCTTCGAGTTATGTGTTTTAGAGAACTCCCCCTCAAGGTATGTTGAGTCACTGTGTTTAACGGAGTCGTCAGTTTCACCTGTCATTAAATTGTATCTCCTAGATACCACGCGCCCGATCTCGTAAGTTTTTTTGAAATCTGTATTTCATAAATATGTACATCAATTAAGTTTCTCTTTATTAAATGGAATCATATAAACCTATTATTCTATTATTTTGCTCAAACATGAGCTTTCAAAACAACTTGTACAAGGATATATTGCACGACGCAGTGACAATAGTAGACGTTTACCAATCGAACTAAGGACGAAATTTTAAGACTACAAAGACTCATAAGAGTACACTAGCTCATTGGACCATACATTGAACTCAAGTACAGAACAGCATAAAAAAAGGCCCTCCGCTACAACGAAAAGAAAATGATGTGAACCAAGCAAAACTGAAAATAAATGTAGGTGTACTAATTACTGTTGTGAGATTTGCAAAAACAAAATTTGTTAACAACATAGTTCCATGCTTTGTCCTAATTGTAATGCAGCTCTGCAAAAGAAATAACAATTAAACTGATATTTTTAAAATTTGTTGATGATTTTCATTAAGCCTTATCTAAAAGTGATTTCGTGCTACTTATTTTTGATTGAAGTTATATTTAGATATTTTTTTTTATATTGTTCACAAACTGAAATGAAATATGTATAATTAAGGCATGTGCATTTAAACAATTCCTTTTGATATTTGTGTTTTTTAATTATATTTTAAAAATTATCGTCCGCCGTTTCTTTATATTATAATACTTGTCAATTTTAAAAATTATTTACTTCTTTCAAACAAATACTTCCTCTTTTATGGTTTCTAATCACACGCTGAACATTTTAGTGCAAAATATATATTAAAAAACTGTATTTCCGTAAAAACGGTTGAGGATGATCTGTGAGATACACGCGCCCGATGGCGGAATATTCTTGACGCGCCCGACCGAGGGTTAACTGATTTTCCCAATCATCAATAGCTCACCCTCTTATTTGAACAATTCGCCAGACCTGGAGGGCTTTTTATCTCTTGACATTTCCCGCCAGGGCTTCAGTCTGGTTCATATCATCATTTTCTGCAGCACTTCCCTTATTCAGCAGCTGTTTGGAACTGTATTTATTAGTTTTTCATTTGAGTGTCAATTGTTTTTTATTATCATTATTTATTTAAGTCCAATTTTTGCTACTATGGCTACCACCCTTTTCTAGCCAGGATGGGACTAAGGATTTTATTTAATGAGTTCGTCACTAAATAAATTTCTATTTGCCCAGGCGGGAATCGAACTCGCCACTCTAGATTTACAATATGTGATCAAGGCCAACGCTTTAACTCACATAACTAACCTGAGCCCTGCTTTTCAATTGGTAAACTAAGTGACTTTAGTACCTCATACCAGTTGGCCAGTTCTATTTTATATACTGAGTGTGGTTCAGGCTCTTATAATTTCTTAACTTCGGCCTTATCCTCATAGCCTTTCTACCAGTCTTGTTAATCCTGTTCAATCGTTCGTTGAATTTTAATGCATGATCGGAAACACAGTTGGTATCCCTGAACCATATAACATCTCCTACTGAGCTTCCGTGTCTAGTATTATCATCTGCCTCCAAGGCTATTCAATATAGGTATATTTATGTTTGTCCTTTTGTGGGTCTTGGCCCTACTAATAACCAGACCTTTAGCGGTAGTGAAGCTTATAAACCTCATTACATTATTTCTTCTTTTGCTATGAATATAGTCTTCCTTCCGTACACTTTTAGAGAACTGAGACTCTCCTCCAATTTTAGCCTTGATGCATCCTAATACGACATTGAATACAGTTATAGAAGTCCTACAGTTACAGAAGTCCACCAATTGCTCATAGAAGTCTTACAGACGACAAAGAAGAGGAACTTCTTTTTTAATAAGTTCCTCTTCTCTGTTCTCTGTAGGTAATAATGTTTGATTGACATATTTTACCCGCGATCAGTTTTTCCTTGCTCATTATTGCTGTTAGTGACAGAATTCAAACATAAGACAGATTTCCGGGCTTAGAGACTTGTTATGAAGGTAGCTCTTCCCGTGAAATTCGCATACAGTTTCACTATTATCTCCTGGCTTCTTGAATGGCTCTTCTACCATGTACCTTTTGAGTTTATGTGCCTCCGTGTCAAGGCTCCTGGTCAGTATAATTAGCAAAGGCACGTGACATGGAGTTTTTGACGATGCAAGTTATTGGTTTAATTAATTGTAATGTTTAAAAAATAGAATTAAAATTTACAGAATATATAACACAAACAAAGATATCAATAAAACATATCCTTCCCGCAGGTACTTCGTAAACTAAGTAGATTCATCATGACCCGCAGATAATCTCTAATTTATCACTCAGATCCATTATTAGATCATCTATTTCTCTGTTTAGGTATGTTAACACAACTGGAAATTTAAGGATGACGTGAGAGGCTCAGTGGTACACGTACCTTAAGTAGAAATCGCAGGATTGGGGTAGAGAGGTGGGGGTTCACTGAAAGGCGAAAACAATGTGTACAAATAGCTTGCTTAATATTTGAGTTATTGGCGATCGAGCTGAGTACAAATCAGGAGAGCATTTCATGTATCTAAAAACTTTAGTAAGCAGTCGAAATAGAACATCCTTTGAAACCGGCAACCAAAATGTGAATGCAGACGAATGTTATTTATCTTTCAGCAAGAAAAAGTTTCCGCAAAAGGAAATATCTCCTCTTTAAGGCACTCATCTGGATTCTCAAAAGTACAGAAGGAGAATCTCACAGCTTTACGAAAGTTGCTTCTTTGTATATTTGGATCAGTTATGATAGGTGAGAATTGGAAATAGGTTGGCAGAATATCGGAACAAGAGATAATTAGAAAATTACAGGACGTAAGACTCCACCGAACGAGAAGAAGCAGACCATGGCTTAGATGTGAGTATGGTGAGGACCCACAACTTGAGAGTGACCACAAAAGATAGAGATCTGGAAAGGCTTATTCTCGTGGTCAAGCTACAGCACCATCGAGTTGTACAACTCTAGACGGCTTGAAGATAGTGCCTTTGCATCGAAAGCGCTTGCCAACTATACTCGACCATCAGCCAGTCACGACGGTCTTCACCGACAGATACAACAGAATACAAATAACTTTCTTAATATTCGAGTGAACGAAATTTTTTTCCATCTCTTCACCATTTTTTCTTTAGGAAAGAGTATACTTAAACAAGACATGAAATAAAATATTTAGTGGGAATGGAAAATGGCATAAGTAGAATGGGTAATTTACCAACTAACATAAACTAAAACATTTCAGTTAATACTCAAGCAAGAGAACCAGAGCTAGAAAAAATATTGTATTAAATTAAATTCAAATACAATTTATTAAGTAACACTTTTCGATAAAAATCACAATGGAGATATTTAAAATTTTTACTTTTGCCCCGTCTCTAGTCAATCTATTTTTCCGATGAAAACAACACGTCATGTTTAAAGTTGAAATAAGGCTTTATATACCGGCTTAACATGGAATGAATAGGAGTTGGGGCTTGCTAAAGGTTGAAAACTAAGAAATGTAAACCTGGGGTTAATATTAGAGTTAACAAAAAACAGTAATGACCGACTTCAGGAAATTAAATTTGCAATTGGTTGGTTAGTTTAAATTTTTAGCAAAGATTTTCGTCTTCTCATGTTATGATTTCAACCGTTAACGAACTTGATCTTTTGATTTCATAAAGCGCTTAATTATCGTGTTAGGCATCTATTAAACAAAAATTCAGTCACGCAGGGTACTGCGTTAACTAAGCAGATTTCCCACATTCACCAGACATTTGCATTTATCTTAATAATTAAACGCTCAATGAGAACAATGTTTGGTATTTACGTTTCAAATAAAGTGTTTCATTATATAATAGAGTATTGTTTATGGGACATGAGTAGGAGTGGGGGTTTGCTGAAGGCTGAAAACTAAAAAATGCAAATATTTCAGTTAATATTGACGTTACAGAATAATTGTATACTCCAACATTTATAGAGCATTATATTTACAATACGATAGATTCTATACAATTTTTGATACGACTCATAATAACGGAGATTTTGAATTTTCAAAATTCTCCCCCCTCTAAACCCCCCCTCCCTTAGGTCCGATTAGTTTGGTAACGATAAGACAAAAATTACGACCGCTAGATAGATATACAAATATATATTTAATTTTGAATTAATATTACGATCGGCAAAATTTGTATTTGGAAGGGTACAATTTGACTGTACAGTAATTTGTACAGTTCCATTTTCCTCATCTCCTAGGTAGGATCGATAGATATTTGAAAACATTTTTCAAATATTGCTTCATGGGTAAACCCTACAGTACTGATTCCTCACAAACCGGATCTCTATAGGAAATCAGCTGCAAATGTGTAGAATAACATTTTTTGAACATTAAAAATATAGTCTTCAAAGCAAAATGATGTTTTTTGATGACGGAACACTTTAGCTTCCATCTCACTAAGTAAAGGCGCGACGAGAACGACCATGCTTGTATTCAAGCTTGGAATAAGATGTAAAGCGATTCATTGGCTTATTATTAATGTGAAATGAACAGGTTTAGGGATGAATGAAAGGCTGATAAGAACGAAATACAAATAACTCACTTGGCATTCGGTTAATCGACAGAGTCTAGTGAAAACAATCCAAATAGATGTTTAACAATACTGGCTAAAAAACATTTTTCGACCAGACATTTCGATATTTAAAGATATTTTCAAGATCGTCTTCGAGGATGATGGAGCGATAAGGGGTTGTAGGGATAATTAATCTTCAGGGCTCAGGTTAGCCGTGTGATTTAAAGTGGTGTCCTTAATCTCACATGGTAAACATTGAGTGAAGAGTTCGATTTTCGCCTGGGCATATAAGAATTTATTTAGTGACGACCTTATTAAATAAAATCCCTGGCTAGAAAATGGTGATAACCAGTAGATAACCCGTCACAATTAGCCTTATTTGCAAAAAGTAGACGTTAATAAATAATTAAAAAAAACAATTTATGAATGTTGAATCTAAACATAGACATATGCTATTAGAATCTCACATTAGACCAAATTAGTCTTAGTAGCTCAAAGTGGACTTTAATAAATAACAACATAATCACACTAGATATACTTAAGAGTTGAAACTATATTAGATCTTTCCCTCTCAATATATGTATAAGTCCTGCTTGGTAATAATTATTATAAATAAATTGAATGTATAAATTCAAATAAAATATAATAATATAACCAACGTGGACAAAAAGGCTGGCCTTCTCAATATATATATATATATATATATATATATATATATATATATATATATATATATATTTATATATTATATAAAACACTCAATGCTTTGTCTGATTTAAATTTAAATTCGGCGGGAATAAATTTTTTCACGTTTCAGACTTCTCCAAGAGCAACGGTATCAAAATTATCTTGTCGCTCAGTCTGCCCGAAAGAGTGACTTCGACGTTAAAGCACATAATCGATAATATTTTCATTAGTATTGGTTTCGTCGAGAAAATGGAAAGATATTATGGTGTTCAGAATAACGATTGTAGGCCAAAAACGTTATTTGTATTTATGTATGTCGAAGTTTTAACATTTCATTAAAGTACCTCAATTGTACTCAAACATTTTTTTATATGCATTAAAGGAATGAATATTGTTGACATGCGTTATTTTTCACATCCCTTTCACACTCTGGAATAAGAGTTAACTTCGACGTCACAACATGTATTCGGCAATATTGATTTTATAGGAGTAATATTGAGAGCGAAATGTGTTTACAATACATTTTCATCGTCATTATGTATCACTTCGTGTGTGAAGTTGCCTTTTGTAGAGTCTGGACAAGGTGTCTCGATGATGCGTAACATAGGAAGTATAGAATATCTGTAATGATTTAATATCGCATCCATTCCATGATAACTAAAATAATAACTAAATAACTTAAAGTTTATTTTTTACTGCTAGAAAAAATTGTATTCGCGGGTTATATGAATAGCTGAATTCAGGTTATGTTTCGAAAAAAACTTTGCATTACTGTGCAAAAATATCTGGCTTCTGGCAATTGTTTTCATAATATTCTTCTGAAATATTTGTAATCTGCTTCCTTCTTTTTAGGGAAGCGAAAACCTCAAATATGCATACCTGAATGCTGTAATAATTACACAATAAAGATGGAAAAAAAATCGTGATTTAAAGTAAGTAATTGCTAGTTCGGTAACCCACTGTAGTATGGCTTTATATATATATATATATATATATATATATATATATATATATATATATATATACTAAAATTTCTATTCTATAATTCTCCTACCTCCCCCCCCCCCCTTACAGGAAAACCATACTGCCAGATGGGAAGTATAGTTGTACACATTGAAGCCGTGCCAACAAAAATCCACCTGTTATCTCTATATATATATATATATATATATATATATTTATTCGTTTACTTGCAACAACATAATTAAATATTACAAGCAAATGTTATGTTAGAAAAGGTGGCTTGACTATTGTCTTGAGGTGGGAAGTTGTCCATTGACAATACCCACAATGGAGGGAACATTGGGTTGTTTTATGGAGTTGAACTAAAACACTACACGAGATCTCTTGGCCACTTACGTTTCAGACGCCGTCTTGGGTTTTCTGGAATATGAGTAGATGAAAGTGATTCGACTAAAGGATTAGGATGCCCGGGAAGGAGAGAGTGGAGGAGTATGCCTAAAAGTCAGAATAACATCTTTATATACTGCTCAAAAATGAATAGGGATATTGGTTATTTTTTTCTTATCCTATTAATTTCAAGTAATCGACCTTTTTTATAATAACTTTTTTATGGGGGGAAAAGACAATAATTTCTATTAAATATTAATGATATTTATAATTAAAAAAAAATGCTGGGCCCCATAAATTCCACAAAACCTACCAACCTACCAATATCCCTATTCATTTTTGAGCAGTTTATAATTCGGGAAACAATAAAATTACGGCTTTCTTTAAAATGCAGAAAAATGCTAAAATAAATAACAAATTATTAAATGTAGTATTATTTACATTATACAACAACCATCATAGCTTAAACACGACTTTTATAAAAAATGTTTCAAATACTCATTACAAAATATTGTCATTATAAATTTGATTCTTAAACGCCTAGTGCTCTAAATGTTGTCATTATAAATTTGAATCATAAACACCTAGTGCTCTAAATGTTGTCATTATAAATTTGAATCATAAACACCTAGTGCCCTAAATGTTGTCATTATAAATTTGAGTCATAAACGTCTATTGTACGAAATGTTGTCATTATAAATTTGAGTAATAATCGCCTAGTGCTCTAAATGCTGTCATTATAAATTTGAGTAATAATCGCCTAGTGCTCTAAATGCTGTCATTATAAATTTGAGTAATAATCGCCTAGTGCTCTAAATGCTGTCATTATAAATTTGAGTAATAATCGCCTAGTGCTCTAAATACTGTCATTATAAATTTGAGTAATAATCGCCTAGTGCTCTATGTGCGAGAAGTGATTCAGGTGAAGAATTTTACTAGTTGTATAAAGTTGGAGAGGGCCTATATAGGAGCTGATGACGCACATGCCTGCACTCCCAGGAGGGAACCGAGGAAGGAATGGACCAGGATCGAAAAAAAAGAGGGCAAGGAGCCCCTCTCTGACGTCATACCCTCTGACGTCTCACGTTCGTCTCTTCCCGGTCTTAGCTTCCGCTGAATTATTTTTTTTTAGCAGGTTTCCCTTAAGGGAAATCAGCTATTGAGGTCGTACTCATGACGCGAGTTTCGAAAAATTTCTTCAAATGTCCATCAATCCTACCCAGGAGATGACGAAAATGAGGTCCGTTCAAAATTATATATATATATATATATATATATATATATATATATATATATATATATATATATATATATATATATATATTTGTTTGTTAACGCTCTAGCGGTCGCAATTTTTGTTTGATCGTTACGAAACTCGATATTTAACCGTTTTATGTAAAAAGACAAATCAAGTTCGTTAATGGCTGAAATCGTACCAGAGGGAGGGGGGGTGTTTAGAGGGGGGATTTTCGAAAATTCGAAATATCTCCTTTATTATGCATCGGATCGAAAAATTGTATAGAACCAATCTTATTGTAAATTAAATTTACTATAAATATTGTTATATACACTTACTCTCTATCATGAATATTAACCGAGATATTTGCATTTTTATGGTCTGTGGTCGGGTGTTGTTCGGGTTAGTTCGGTTGTGCTCGGCTCTGGCGGAAGCTTCTAACCTAACCTGTCCTTTCTAACCTTACCTAACCTTCGGTACTTTGTGAGATTTATGCAAATACGGTCTGTTCATCCGCCCCCCCCCCTTCATTAGTTCTTGGACTACTAAAATTTGAGTTATTAAAATATAAATTATTCTTACAATTCAGAAGCCGTTTCAGTTGGGAGTTTATTAAAATTAACTGAAAGATTTCTCATTACCGTTTGTATTTACTTATGGTGGTGTTGTGTTACCAGTATGCAGATTTCTCTATTGCTAAACTTCACATAGGAAATCTGCTTTGCTTACGCAGCCCCTGCGTGACGGACTTTTTTGATTATGTTTGAACTTTATCAAACTGGATATTTAAACGTTTCTTGTTAAAATAAAGATCAAGTTTTTTAATGGCTGAAACGGACCGATGGGAAAGGGGTATTAGTGGGGGCAATTTCAGATATTAGAAATATCTTCGTTATACGAAGGATCGAAATATTCTAAAGTCCAATCTTATTAAAAATTTAATTTTCTTATGTAAATGTTTCGATCATTATTAACCGAGATAACTGCATTTTTTAGTTTTCAGCCTTCAGTAAACCCCTACTCCTACTCATGTCATATAAACAATAGAAATGCTATATCATGGATCACTTTATTCAAAACTTAAATTTTGTTTTCATTGACCTTTTACTGATAGATATATAAGCTAATCGTTTCGATGTGATGGCTATATTTAAGATTTTACGCTCTAAACTACATTTATTTATTTGATCGACAACACAATCAATTTTTAACCGTTTCATGTATTACTAATGATTATATTAGGTAATGACTGAAGTCGGCCTTATGGGGGGGGGGGGGGTAGAGTAGGGAATAATTGAAAATTCAAAATATCAGGGTAAATTTTAATTTTCCATAACTATTGTTTTATACACGTTTTCTTAGACTCGACCCCCCCCCCACTCTCTTACTAATCCGATTTTCCAATTTAGCAGTCATAAAAAATCTCAAGGCCAACTAACATATTAATTCCGGTTTACATAGGCTCCTTGCTGCTAGAGAATGATAATATATAGTGAGACGAGGAATAATACTCCAGTGTATGGGAAAAGGGCTTAGTTTACGCAGCACCTGCATGGTGGACGTTTTTCAATATTTGACATATACTCCCGAATTTTATTAAATTAGTAGTACCAGATTAAGAATCTAAAAACTAGGTATCACATGGCTTCCATGTATTTCTATTGAATTAAACATTCATAATGTTCTGTTGTACTTCATTTGAGAATCTATCATTTGAACGTAATATAGCATTTTCCCCTTCACTTGAAGAGTACTGCATTGGATAAAAAAATGTCATAGAACATAATTTATAGATCTTTTCATGATAAATAAAACTTGGTTTTTATACCATTTTTTTCGCTTTAATAAGAATGAAGAAATATGCAATTTCGTAAACCGTTTTCTCTAACCTCCCTCCTTCTTCATCGATTTTTATCAAAGGGGTGAGGGTCAATTAGTCGATACGAAAATTCTAAATATGAAATTTTAATATTTTACGGTAAGTCTTTATGAGAGACACGTACAAACATATATAAGTGAGTACTACGTACAGAAGTCACTGTCAACTTGGGTTCAGGGATGGTTAAATCTAATAATTCCGATGAAATCCGAAAACAAAAAGTTTCGGGAGTATAATGCTCACTTTACTTTTTATAAGGAAGAAAAAAGTGGAGTTTAGAGAACACTAAAGTTAACTTTATTAAAAAAAAGTCGGTCACACAGGGGCTGCGTAAACTAAGCAGATTTCCCAGGTGAAGTTTTACAATAGAGAACTCTGCCTAATAATATCAGTAGTAGGAAGGTATCTCTAGACCTATTCACGAGGGACGAATAGTTACGGAAACGGCCGCACTAGCTCTTGGCGGAGTGTCCCGAACATAGCCGACTCCTGCCGACCACACACACAATACAAATGCAAATATCTCGGTTAATATTCAAGATACAGAATAAATGCATAGAACAATATTTATAGTAAATTTAATTTTTAATAATGATCCTATACACTTTTTCGATTTGACGCATAATAACGGAGATATTTCGAATTTTCAAAAAAAAACCTCTAAACCCCCCCTCCCACTGGTCCGATTTCAGCCATTAACGAACTTGATCTTTCTTTTTACATAAAACGCTTAAATATGAAGTTTGGTAACGATCAAATAAAAATTGCGACCGCTAGAGCGTTAACAGACATATATATATATATATATATATATATATATATATATTTGAACGGACCTCATTTTCGTCATCTCCTGGGTAGGATTGATGGACATTTAAGGAAATTTTTCAAAACTCACGTCATGAGTACGACCTCAATAGCTGATTTCCCTTCAGGGAAATCTATAAAAGTCCGTCACGCAGGGGCTGCGTTAACTAAGCAGATTTCCCTCGTGAAGTTTTACAATAGAGAAATCTGCAATATCTCAAAAAGTCCGTCACAAAGGGGCTGCGTAAACTAAGCAGATTTCCCACGTGAAGTTATACAATAGAGAAATCTCCATACGAGAGCCGAACAGTTACGGCAAAGGGAATTTTACGATTTTAGCCAGTAACGAACTTGATTTGTCTTTTTACATAAAACGGTTAAATATCGAGTTTCGTAACGATCAAACAAAAATTGCGACCGCTAGAGCGTTAACAGACAAATATATATATATATATATATATATATATATATATATATATATATATATATATATAATTCTGAACGGACCTCATTTTCGTCATCTCCTGGGTAGGATCGATGGACATTTGAAGAAATTTTTCGAAACTCACGTCATGAGTAGAACCTCAATAGCTGATTTCCCTTAAGGGAAATCTGCTAAAAAGTAAAAGGTTAGAAGACAAAAAAGGTTAGGTTACACGAGTCCCGAACAGTTACGGAAACGGCCGATGAACTAATCCGGAAACTTCCGACAATAGCCGCTCACACACTTAATAAAAATTCAAATATCTCGGTTAATATTTAAGATAGAGAATAAATGTATAGAACAATATTTATAGGAAATTTAATTTGCAATAAGACTGGAGCTATACACTTTTTCGATCCGACATATAATAACGGAGATATTTCGAATTGTTTTAAAAAACCCTCTAAATCCCCCTTCCCACTGGTCGGGTTTCAGCCATTAACGAACATGATCTTTCTTTTTATATAAAACGATTAAATACCGAGTTTTTGTAACGATCAAACAAAAATTTGGAGAAAATATTCGAAAATCGCGTCATGAGTACGACCTCAATAGCTGATTTCCCTTAAGGGAAATCTGCTAATAATCTTAAATTATTACCATTTGATGAATTCAAATAATCAAATATTTAGCTCAATACTTACGTTATGTATGTATTGTAAAATATTCCATATATATATATATATATATATATATATATATATATATATATATATATATTGGTGTGGTGGGCGGTTCCCCCAAAATTGTTCTGCTACTGCTGAGTCTTCTTTCCATTTTTCCATGTAAGGATCAATAATAAGGCCTTGTCCTCTACTGATTTTTTTTTCCACCATTCAGAGAAACCAACCATGATTATATTTCTAGGATTTTTTCAGTGGCATTTTCAGGGGCTTAGTAGAAAAAAAGTCCGTCACGCAGGGGCTGCGTAAACTAAGGAGATTTCCCCTGTGAAGTTTTACAATAGAGAAATCTGCATACTGGTAACACAATACCTCCGTGATTAGATAATGAGAAATATTTCAGTTAATTAAAATAAATTCCCAACTGAAATGGCTTCTGAATTGTAAGAGGGGGGGGGCGGATGAACAGAACGTATCTGCATAAATCTCACAAAGTAAAGTAGGTAATGTAAGGTTAGAAACGACAGGTTATAAGAAGCCTCCACCTGAGCCGAGAAATGACGAAGATGGCCGACGTAATCCGAACTATACCCGACCACAGACTTCATAAAAATGCAAATATCTCGGTTAATATTCAAGATAGAGAATAAATGTATAAACAATATTTATAGTAAATTTAATTTGCAATATGATTGGTTTGATACACTTTTTCGATCCGATGCATAATAACGGAGATATTTTGAATTTTCAAAAATTCCCCCTCTAAACCCCCCCCTCCCTTTGGTCCGATTTCAGCCATTAACGAACTTGATCTGTCTTTTTACATAAAACGTATATAATTTTGAACGGACCTCATTTTCGTCATCTCCTGGGTAGGATCGATGGACATTTGAAGAAATGTTTCGAAGCTCGCGTCATGAGTACGACCTCAATAGCTGATTTCCCTAAAGGGAAATCTGCTAAAAAATATTTTATTTGAAGGAGTCACTAATTGGAGACCCCAAACATTCAAGTAAAAGTTCGGCAAATGGGTTTTGGATCTTAAAGTAAATTACATAGTTCTGAAATGGATATTAGTGTGGCATGGAAGCAATTAATTGCATCTCTTAATCTTTACAGCCTGATTTAGGATGGTAAAGCCATCTGTGTTCGAGCTTTATTCAATATATTATGAATTTAGTTAATATTAGGTTCGGAGAGGAAGGAGGACAAGGAAGTACTCCAAAGTTTGGTGGAGGCTTAACATCCGGGGTGAGTGTACTTTGTTCGGTGACCAGCCCAGCTCCTTAGAGGCCTATCTTCGGGTCATGGACCCAGCGATAGTTTTCAGCACACAGCCATTTCCGTCCCAACCATCAGCCTGGGGGGGGGGATGGTGGCAATAAGGCTTTAGCAGGAGCTTTCATTTCCGTTCTTTGACGACAAGGAAACAGTTGTAGAATCTACTTCCGGTTTGGAGGGGGGGGGGTGCCGTTTCGATCGATCTTGTGGTGTCCATATAGTGCATACAACACTTAACTCTTATTCAAACGTATTCTTCTGATTTTATAATAGAAAATTTATTACAACTATTTGCAGAGAAAATGTTGCTCATAAGTTTCATACTAAAAGTACAAAGAATATATTTGTTAGTGAGTATATTGCAAAACCTGTTTATTCCATTTTCAATCGGAACTTCCGAAGCTATGACTGACTGGAGTTGACTGTTTTTATTCCATATCCCAATTATTGCATTAGTTTTGATTGATTACAAGGAGTATTTCACACGTCCATTCTGTAAGTGAATTTTGGAACAATAAGTAAGAACGAGTAATATTTGTGAAGTGTAGTTTTAAAATAATTGTTTCGCAGAAAAATATTTTGCATTAATCCATAGAGTGTCCATCCTATTATAATTTTTGTCAATGTCCTTCCCTAAGATTATTCCTTAGATTTTACTCAGTTAATTTATTTTGTTTAATACCTTAGGTGATTTAGCTGAAGGAAATCAGTAATTGATGTTGAAACCGTGATACGACTTTGAAAAGGTTCACCGATCCTTCCTAGGAAATGTTGAATAAGTCGTCCGCTCAAATCCACAAAAATAAAGACAATGAAAATTCACAGAATCATCATTGACATCACACGCTCCATCATGAGTGCTCGTAGACAAAACAAAAAGAAAAAAACGGAATGCCAGAGCATTTCTACCAATTTCATGGACTAGCGGTATATGGAATCGTCTTTCATTCACAAAATTAAATAAAAATACACATATGCAATAATAATGTACAATTGGGGTGGGGGAGGGTCAAACCAAACGTTAAAGGAATTTATTTATGAGGTGCTGGACAGTGAAGGAATCACAGGTAAGGAAACGAAGGCCTCGTTCCTTCACAGTTATTTATTCTATGCCGCAGAGCGCTTTCAAGGCATACGCTCCATCATCAATGAACTCTTTACAAAGATGGAACTGGAACGAAGGACGAGGGCACTGATGATGGAACGCATGTTCTGAGAGGACTGTCCCCAAGGAGGTATTAACAAAATTACAATGTTTATAACATTACTATTAACTTCATTGAAAGTATTCCTATAGTAATATGATGAGTAAGATATAAAAAAAAAGATATCCAGTATCAATCTAAATGCTATCTTGAAAAACAACAAATTCTGAGGGCACGATTGCGACGGAGGAACAAGGATAGTAGAAACACAAAAAGGCAGAGGCCACGATCTATTAGATATATAATAGATATATCGTTAGAATCGTGTTGTTTGTTGAGGCACACCACTAACATGTCAAACCTCACAATACGCCTTCCTTCATACATATGTCTCTATCTCTTTTCTCTAATATATCGAGCTTAGAGCAATTAAATAAATCCTATCCCCATATCTAAAATGTAATTAGATAAGTAAATATTTTAATCACAGAATTGCGTTAAAATGTTAGAACTGAAATATTTATTCTGAGCTTGAATGAAGACAAAAAATTGATATTGATAAATATTAATTATACATACATATGTATATATATATATATATATATATATATATATATATATACACTAGCTAGAGTGTACATTATTGCTCGTAAAGTCTTAACATTAACTATTAATTTCCATTAAGAGGTGCTGGATGTTGAAAGAAGGAGATCAGAGGTAAACTTCTACTAAAATGCCTTGTTCCTTCACAAATATTTAATCCAAGCTGTAAAGTAATAAAAAAAAACACTCCAGAGGGGAAAAAATAACGTGTAAATAGAAAATAATTTCTTCCCTTTTGTTTCTTCACTTTTTA
The DNA here is from genome assembly GCA_019009955.1 of Riptortus pedestris. Lineage (NCBI taxonomy): Eukaryota > Metazoa > Arthropoda > Insecta > Hemiptera > Alydidae > Riptortus > Riptortus pedestris. The sequence goes on along the minus strand of CM032228.1, from coordinate 101,869,006 downwards.
GCAGATTTCCCTTTAGGGAAATCAGCTATGGAGGTCATACTCATTACGCGAGTTTCGAAATATTTCTTCAAATGTCCATCGATCCTACCCAGGAGATGACGAAAATGAGGTCCGTTCAAAATTATATATATATATATATATATATATATATATATATATATATATATATATATATATATATATATAATATGTCTGTTAACGCTCTAGCGGTCGCAATTTTTGTTTGATCGTTACGAAACTTGATATTTAACCGTTTTATGTAAAAAGACAGATCAAGTTCGTTAATGGCTGAAATCGGACCAGTGGGAGGGGGGGGGGTTTAGAGGTAGGGATTTTCAAAAATTCAAAATATCTACGTTATTATGCATCGGATCGAAAACTCGTATAAAACCAATCTTATTGCTAATTAAATTTACTATAAATATTGTTATATACATTTATACTCTATCTTGAATATTAACCGAGATATTTGCATTTTTATGAAGTCTGTGGTCGGGTATAGTTCGGATTTCGTCGGCCATCTTCGTCATTTCTCGGCTCAGGTGGAAGCTGCTTCTAACCTGTCGTTTCTAACCTTACCTTACCTTCTTTATTTTGTGAGATTTATGCAGATACGTTCTGTTCATCCGCCCCCCCCCCTTCTTTAGTTCTTGGACTACTAAAATTTGAGTTATTAAAATATAAATTATTCTTACAATTCAGAAGCCGTTTCAGGTGGGAATTTATTTTAATTAACTGAAAGATTTCTCATTATCTAATCACGGTGGTATTGTGTTATCAGTATGCAGATTTCTCTATTGTAAAACTTTACAGGGGAAATCTGCTTAGTTTACGCAGCCCCTGCGTGACGGACTTTTATAAATTTCATTTTGTCTTTGTAGGCGAGGTTATGTGCGACTTTGTTAGTTGTTTTTGAAATTAGTATTACTATTTTAATTGCATTTTTGATTTATTTAATTTTTATATCTTGCTTTCACATTCTTATATTTAATTTGAAAATATTCATTGGGCTTCTGATTGAAGCGTTTTATGTTTTAATATATTATTTTTATAGAATAATTTTGGGTATTTATTTAATTCTTGTAAGAGCTTCGGAACTTAGGCGATGTTGTTCATTTAAATTTAAAAAATAAAAAATAATTTACTACAAAGAAGTATACAATAACGCAACAATTAGAACAAAATATTAAGTAAAAATACGGAATACGGAAAAACAGATCAATATTAAACAAAATTTAAAACACAACGAAAAAACAACAATACTAAATACAATTTAAAAAAGTCCGTCACGCAGGGGCTGCGTAAACTAAGCAGATTTCCCACGTGAAGTTTTACAATAGGGAAATCTGCCTAATAACAACTGTAGTAGTAAGAAACCTCTAAACCTAAAACATTATTTAGGGCGTAACAACCCAGTAGTTTTTAGCCCCAAAAAACAGTTGACCTAACCTCTGAATAGGTGTGAATAGGTATTCACGAGGGGCGAAGTTATAGAAACGGCCGCCAGAGCTCTCGCCGGAAAGTTCGAACATAGCCTACTGGTGACCAGTATCACGCAGAATACAAATGCAAATATCTCGGTTAATATTCAAGATAAAGAATAAATAAATAGAACAATATTTATAGTAAATTTAATTTGCAATAAGATGTATTCTATACAATTTTTCGATCCGACGCATAATAACGGAGATATTTTGAATTTTCAAAAATCCCCCCTCTAAACCCCCCCTCCCACTGGTTCGATTTCAGCCATTAACGAACTTAGTCTTCCTTTTTACATAAAACGATTAAATTCCGAGTTTGGTAAAGATCAAACAAGAATTGCGACCGCTAGAGCGTTAACAGACAAATATATATATATATATATATATATATATATATATATATATATATATATATATATATATATATATATATATAATTTTGAACGGACCTCATTTTCGTCATCTCCTGGGTAGGATCGATGGACATTTGAAGAAATTTTTCGAAACTCGCATCATGAGTACGACCTCAATAGCTGATTTCCCTTAAGGGAAATCTGCTAAAAGTCCGTCACGCAGGGGCTGCGTAAACTAAGCAGATTTCCCACGTGAAGTTTTACAATAGAGAAATTTCAGAATAGAGAGTCAAACAGTTACAGGAACGGCCCGAACTAGCTCTTGACGGAAACTCACGACTAGACCCGAAGTTAGCCGATCTCATCTCAGAAGCTGAAAACAGAAAAATGCAAATATCTCGGTTAATATTCAAGATAGAGAATAAATGTATATAACAATATTTATAGTAAATTTAATTTTCAATAAATTAGTTCTATACAATTTTACGATCCGATGCATAATAACGGAGATATTTCGAATTTTTGAAAATCCCCCCATCTAAACCCCCCCCTCCCACTGGTCCGATTTCAGCCGTTAACGAACTTGACCTTCCGTTTTACATAAAACGATTAAATACCGAGTTTGGTGACGATTAAACAAACATTGAGACCGCTAGAGTGTTAACAGACAAATATATATATATATATATATATATACTAGCTCAGATACCCGGCTACGCCCGGGAATTCATTTGAGGCTGAATGGTGATGGTATTTTTTAGCAGGCTTTACATTGCACAATATTTTGACAATTAACCGTCCCAGTGTTTAGGATTGATACCCGTCTTTCCCGAGGATTTGCTAATAATAGAATTATTTGTTCGATAAGGCTTCACAGTCTTCGATATTTTTATATTTCCCGTCTCTTATACATGTAAATATGGTGTATTTTTATTTCAGGCCTCCCTTATAACCCCCCTCCCGTTCGAACCTAAAAATTTTAATATAACTTATAATCATGGAAGAATTAATGCTAATTGACATACCGAGTTTCTTTAAGTTCGGTTCAGCCGTTAGTGCCCGCTAAAGTTTTAACGTATAACTCATTTATTCTTAGGTATACGACAAAAGTGTATATAACAAAAGTTACTCCAAATAACAAAATAGACAACTTTTGTTATGTTTATATTTGCGGAAAAACCAATAGGAAACGAAATATCGCTATTTTTAATTTCAAGCTTCCCTTATAACCCCCACTCCTGCCCGTCCATAGAAATGTTGGTATGGCTTATTATAATGAAAGCCTCACTGCTAATACACATACCGAGTTTTATTTAGTTCGGTTGAGTCTTTTTTGGCAAATAATATTGTTGACTCCCGCTATAATGTTTAGCGTATAACGCAATTAAACTTCGGTATACGGCAAAAGTGTATATAACAAAAGTTACTTTAAATAAAAAAATAAACAACTTTTGTTATGTGCATATTTGCCGAAAAACCAATAGAAAACGAAATATCGCTATTTTTAATTTCAGGCTTCCCTTATAACCCCCACTCCTGTTCGTCTCAGAGAAAATTAATATAACCTAAAGTCTAAGTTGGGTTAGTAGTAATATACATACCAAGTTTCATAAAATTCGGTTCAGCCGTTTATGCGTGAAAAGGTAACAAACAAACAAACAAACATACACGAAAGAAGCAAAATGCAGATATGGTGTCTATGACATGTGAAACGAAAAGTTATCGTGAAATTTCGCGAAAAAAATCAATGTACAGACAGAGGTTACAATTTTATATATATATATATATATATATATATATATATATATATATATATATATATATATATATATAGTTTTGAACGGACCTCATTTTCGTCATCTCCTGGGTAGGATCGATGGACATTTGAGGAAATTTTTCGAAAATCGCGTCATGAGTACGACCTCAATAGCTGATTTCCCTTAAGGGAAATCTGCTAAAAAAATAAACAGATGATAAAAGAGTATTAAAAAAATTAAATTGCAGTTTAGTAAAAGTTAAAATAGTTTTCAATGTTTAAACAATTAAATTAATAGATAAAAAAAACACATTTCTATAATACAAATTGTAAAAAAATCTAACACACACACCCACCCACACAGTCAGTAAGTAGTAAAAATGATCTTTATGCTGTATTTCTTGAGAACTTGTGCTACAGTTTACGTCGTATTTTCACTTAAGGTATACGAGCTGATTTTCGCTTTTAATCAATTCCTTAAATACTAGAATGATAATATTAATTTGAGTCCTAATGATGGAGGCTCCAATTGGATCTGAGTATGTTTAAAACCTTCTGCGAATAGATAAAATCAATTTGGTTGGTTTATAATTATTAACATAAATTCATTTTGATAAAATATAAAAGATTGAATGTCAGTATTTTTCTGAATAGGTAGAGTTAAGTTAATTTTAAGGTCTTAGTCTCCTTAGGAGGAAGGGTAGAATTGCGGCAGTGTAAATTGTGGAATTTAAAAAGTGAATATATTTAAAGTCATCAATTTTACTTATCATAAATGTTTTTTTATAATTTTCGTTTAAAACGGGATTATTTAAATCAAATTTACGCTTGGTTTACTAAGTGACTTTGCTTCTAATAGATATTTCATGTTGATAAAATGCCCAGTGGAATGTCTCCAGCATCAATGCAGATGCATTCCGTTGGGCTAGATCAAAAAGCGCCAGGTGCTAACTGAAGTCCTGAATCTATCATTTTTAGAGGAATTGGTGGGCCAGGTACCGAAGCTATAATGCAGAACCATTGTAAATTTGTCTGTTCTCCACTTTGTATTGCCAACTAAACTCATTAACTACAATGATTTATTGTACTTATTAACTTAATTTTTTACGTGGGTTACCCAACTTAATTTAGTGTCAAATGTAGTACTAGTCAGGTTGTCTGTTCGTTTGATGTTCGTATTATACAGATTAAGAGTTGGTGTAAGCTTTTCCTTTGCCTAGTAAATATTATTTATTTTGTCTTTTCTGTAGAATATTTAAAATCCATTTCTTTACATTAGTTTTCTAGTTTCTGTTTTGAGTTGTGTGCAATGTTAAGGCACGAGAGCCATGACCATCACCATTCAAACTCTATGAAAGAACACACATTTCACGATTGAATTCACAGAAATATTGAAATATATTCATATTGAAGACATTCATATTCATTGTATTGTTATATATTCGTATTGTATTACATATTCCTATTTTTTGTCAGTCCATTTCCCCTAGAGATCAGGATCAGGCCAGTGGCATCTATCTTTATTTGAAAGTTTCCGTGGAAAAGCTAATTTTCAAGAACATACTAGCATACTTCCTTGAGCATCCTATTCAAGCAACACAGTCAAAATCAACGTTTCCAGATTCTATCGAATGCCTTTTCTAAACAAATCCGTCGGTAAATACCGAAGGTGCTCAGAATGCCATTTTCTAATCGCGCGATGTGTTGCGACGTACAGTGCTGTAGTCAAAATATGCATCATTCCATGGTATTATTATTTCAATTATTTTTTGAATTTCAAGGCACAGTACATTCTGATATAATCATCTGTTCTGATGTTTTAAGTTCTTTATTCTACCTGGAAAACATATGCACTACATAGATATTAATTACTGAAATATTTTTTCCCATACACTCTTTAAGTCCACGTAACATAAAGGCAAAAATTGACTAAGAAGTAAAATTGTTATCCATATAAATGACTCCCTAAATTTATAAAACTGCTTCACAAGACCTATGTAACACATATTAATCATTTACACTACGTGGCTGGCAATCATATTGTTTACAAACTGGCAACAAACTTAGACCAATAGAAAACAACAGTGCAATGCCAGGTAGTCAATACATATGAAGTGATTAAGTTGTTTTGACTTGATTAAGCATAGATTCATACATTGTGAACCGAACCGACAGATATATTTGCTCCATGTGTAACGTGACTCAGGTTGTGATACATACTGTAACGGAGTGTAAGAAACATGCCAATCTCAGCGTACCTAATGGCATACTGTACTTACTGACAGATTGTAGCGCACACAGTGACACAATACTCAATCACTTCATAATTTACACCAAAATTTAAAAGTCTACATGCCATGACTTAATCTTTAGTTAGGTATTTTAAATTGATATTAATTCAATAAATTAACTTTAATTCAATAATAGTTGTTTTAATGTGCCTTTCGCTTATAGATAGACTTTATTTGATTTTCTAAACCATGACGTTTTAAAAAATTTTTTGATATTTGCAATTTTTATTTTATTCTTTACTATTATTGTTTTTGTGTTCTTTCTTGTTTTCTATTTTTGTTGGTTTGTATTTCCATTTCATTTGTTCTTTTATATTTTTGTTTTACGTTTTTGTTGCTTGGATTTGTTTCTTTTTTGGACAATATCATCATCTTTCTGAAGCTCCACATATATAAATAAATTTCAATGTTATAAGGCTCATTTTCTTAAACAATTTTGCCCTCTTAAATTCTTTACTAATTATTTCTTCATTGTAACCATTCATTTTTAGGGTTTATTTTAAAATCACCTCTTCTCTTTTCCATTATGAAGGCTTTGATAAAGTTGTCGTGATCAATCTGAGCCGGGTAGTCGAGTATATTAATTCGAAGGTACCAGTTGGAGTCCATGGGTTTCCTTTATACAGAATGGCTAAGTTCATGGCTCTGTCTATCAACAGGTATAATTAAAAATCCGTACATCTTCTATCTCCTTTGCGAATTGTATATCCTGACGAAAACTGTTAAGGTGTAGGAGAAACTGTGGGGATTTAGTGAGGCCACACCTCAAAAATATCATCTAAGAATCTAAACCTTTAGATTTAAGTACCTAAATCTTTGGTTTGAGGTTGCAATCTGCTGGTCATCTTTACTGAAAAACGCCTTTTCGGTCCCACTGTGCAACGCCTCGCCAGTGCTGGGGGATTTTAATGCTCTCATGAGCAAAAAAGTGCCCTATAAACCTGCTTATGAACAGCAAAGAAAACACGAATGAAGTAGTGGTGGATAGGGCTATGTTGATCATATCTAAATTTCTACACACACGAAGAGGACCATATATGATGATATACAAAAAAAGATGGATTAGTATGTATAAACGTACTAGGAATCAAGGAGACCATATTTTAATCAGTGCTAAACATGCCACCCACAATTCAGATGCACGATGCTATTCGGTGTTAACTAGATGTACTTCAAATCTTTTCCCGGTCTTGCACAGTTCTTATTAAAATTAAATTAGCAATAGACATGCTGATAAAAATTTGATGATGTGGTTTAATAAAAAAAAGTCCGTCACGCAGGGGCTGCGTAAACTAAGCAGATTTCCCACGTGACGTTTTACAATAGAGAAATCTGCCTACTAATAACGGCAGTAGTAGTAAGGACGGCAGTAGTTACGGAAATGGCCGCCCTAGCTGTCGGCGGAAAATCCCGAACATAGCCGACTCCTACCAACCACACACACAATACAAATGCAAATATCTCGGTTAATATTCAAGACAGAGAATAAATGTATAAAACAATATTTATAGTAAATTTAATTTTCAATAAGATTGGTTCTATACAAATTTTTGATCCAACTTATGGTAACGGAGTTATTTCGATTTTTCAATAACCCTCCCCTCTAAACCCCCCTCCCCCTGGTCCGATTTCAGCCGTTAACGAACTTGGTCTTTCTTTTTACATAAAACGACTAAATGTCGAGTTTGGTGACGATTAAACAATAATTGCGACCGCTAGAGCGGTAACAGACAAATATATATATATATATATATATATATATATATATATATATATATATATATATATATATACAGTTTTCAACGGACCTCATTTTCGTCATCTCCTAGGTAGGATCAATGGACATTTGAAGAAATATTTCGAAAATCGCGCCATGAGTACAACCTCAATAGCTGATTTCCCTTAGGGGTAAATCTGCTAAAAAATATGAACACCATTTTTAAATGTTTCTTGTAAAACTAAAAGCTATGTTTGGCCACCAAGAAGTTGAATCTGAAAAAGAGGAATTGAGAGGGGTAGGGGTATAACACAGAACGTAAATGCCTCCGTTATTAAAAATGTTAAGTGAGAATGTGCAAAATGTACATTGTAACCGCATTACGGATGTTATTATTGTGCTACTTAATTATTTTTGATTAACCGCCGAGGGGCAATGGTGGTAGTGTTGCCAAACACATACTAGAGGCGCAGAGCGCTCTGCTCCACAGTATTGAGGTAGGACTTATATACGCCCCCTTCTCCCTGGTGTCCACTCAGCATCATGTGGCAATTGTGGAGTTACTTTATTGAAAAGTAGCTCTCTTGAGCCTGTAAGACCACTGTAATGGGACAAGAAATTGCAACACTTAATTTCTAGAAGATAAGGAGGTTTTTTTTTTTCTTGTTTTTTTTTTTTCTATCATACAATTATCTAGAAAACATGTTCCATTCAATGTTTTGATCTGATGAGTAGGTAGGGTGAATTCATATGCCAGTACAGGAATAATAATTTAAAAAGTCCGTCACGCAGAGGCTGCGTAAACTAAGCAGATTTCCCACGTGAAGTTTTACTCTCATCCGTTATCCGCCCCGATTTCATAAAAATGCAAATATCTCGGTTAATATTCAAGATAGAGAATAAATGTATATAACAATATTTATAGTAAATTTAATTCTCAATAAGAATGATTCTTTACAATTTTTCGATCAGACGAATAGTAACGGAAATATTTCAAATTTTAGAAAATCCTCCAGTCTAAACTCCCCCTCCCACTGGTCTGATTTCAGCCATTAACGAACTTGATCTTTCTTTTTACATAAAACGACTAAATATCGAGTTTGGTAACGATCAAACAAAAATTGCGACCGCAAGAGCGGTAACAGACAAATATATATATATATATATATATATATATATATATATATATATATATATATATATATATATATATACAGTTTTGAACGGACCTCATTTTCGTCATCTACTAGGTAGGATCGATGGACATTTGAAGAAAGATTTCGAAAATTCCGTCATGAGTACAACCTCAATAGCTGATTTCCCTTAGGGGAAATGTGCTAAAATGAAGTGTAGCAAAACATTTTGATTATTTTATTTAATAGGAGTGCAAGGAAGTCTTTCAGTGTCCATATCAGATTTTGTTTTCACAAGATGTAGTCTACTATAATGCATGTAGGTGAGTTTGATTATGATGACTATGGGGATCGATGATAGGGAGGAAGTGGCGAGGGTGTGCGGGGGTGGTACTGTTATCGACTCACCCCAATGGCCGGGGACTACCTATTTTTAGCCCGGCTAGGGGTAGTAGACACTCTCATTCACAGACCTCCCCTATACTTATGACCCAATTTTAGTGGCTGATACCCACTACCCACCTCATATTTTCCACAATTATCTCGGCCTATTTCAGCCCTGCCCAAGTCTATATACACAAGAGGAATAACTGTGTCATTAGGGTTACTGAAAATCATTTCACAAAGGGAGAAGCTTTTAATGAGATAATTTCATCGAGTAAGACATAATTAAAAATTTCATATCAAGCCAGTTTCACAAAAAAATTGTCACGGAGTAGCCACGTACACTGTTGTGGCCAACACATTATTGTAAAAGTCCGTCACGCAGGGGCTGCGTAAACTAAGCAGATTTCCCTCGTGAAGTTTTACAATAGAGAAATCTGCCTCATAATAACAGTAGTAGTAAGGAATCTCTATACCTATTAACGAGGGACGAACAGTTACAGAAACGTCCGCACTAGCTCTCGGCGGAAAGTCCCGAACATAGCCGACTCTTGCCGACCCCACACTCACAATACAAATACAAATATCTCGATTAATATTCAAGATAGAGAAAAAATGTATAGAACAATATTTATAGTACATTTAATTTGCAATACGATTGGTTTAGTACAATTTTTTGATCCAACGTATGGTAACGGAGATATTTCGAATTTTCGAAAGTCCCCCCCCCCTCCCACTGGTCCGATTTCAGCCATTAGCGAACTTGATCTGTCTTTTGGCATAAAACGTTTAAATATCGAGTTTGGTAACGATCAAACAAAAATTGCGGCCGCTAGAGCGTTAACAGACAAATATATATATATATATATATATATATATATATATATATATATATATATATATATATATATATAATTTTGAACGGACCTCATTTTCGTCATATCTTGGGTAGGATCGATGGACATTTGAAGAAATTTTTCGAAAATCGAGTCATGAGTACGCCCTCAATAGCTGATTTTCCTTAAGGGAAATCTGCTAAAAAGTTATTTTCATTAATTTAATAATATTCAGTTTATTAAGATGGTGAATGGCGCGAATCGGTGGTAGTCGGGATTGTTCGGCACCTTTCGGCACCCAGCTGATGACAAGCGACGTACGTGAAAGTATTGTTCTACCGGCCAAGTTCAGTTATGGCAACTGCAGTCTCCAGCTTCTCCCAGTTCCAAGAACTTCATCAACCCATGGCTTTTCCACAATTGGACAAAATACTCTTCCTGGAGCCCAGCAGATCCAGGACGGCCGTCGGGGAAGAAAAATAGCAGAATTCCATTGAAATCAAGTATCAGGTACCTGACTCGTCCATCTGCATTCACCCAGACTGTGAGTGTCTTCTTCCTTCATTGACGTGAATCGATTCTCGCTCTAGGCGATCATCATTCTTCTATTGTTCGTTTGTATAGTCACATTAGTTATTAGAGATTATATATGTACATAGTCTTTAGTAATTTTATTTAATTTAAAAGAAGTAAAATCATTCATGGTCAAAGACCGTGTAAGAAATTTATTTAAGGTATTTTTTTTTCTCTACTACTTTCAATGAGAAAAATCATTTATTTCATTTAATTATACGAATAATCTTTTTTTTTATTTTTAATTAACAGTTTATAAATAACCTTTATAACTCAGTTGAGTTTAATTTAGTTAATTTATCCGTGAGCATCTATATGCATATTTAGTTTATATAATTTAGTTCATTTAGTTATAAGCATATTTATCATTAATCTTATTGTTTAAAAGAAGTGCAATATAATTCAATGTTTATCAACAACCCGGCGTTTTTTTATTATAGATATATATATTTCATTTAATTTTCTACACACCAGCCTATGGTGAGACGGACTGGGCTAGGAATGGATCACCTTGACCCTCTACCTACCGTCACATGCACCAAGTAGATATTATGTATTGTTGGGAAGCAAATAATCGTCAATTTTTTCAAAACAGTATGTAGATTCAATATAATTTATTGAACATCTGTTCTATATGTTCCCCGCTTTCTCTTCAATAACATATTAAAATAAAAGCCAAGTCAGATAGTAGGGGAGGAAGTCATTGCTACTCAAGATCAGAGTTGGGCAGTAGTTAACTAATTTCAGTAGTTAACTACATTTTAACTACCAACTACAAGTAGTTAACTAATTGAGCAATTAATAACTACTAGTTAGTACTTAAAATGTAGTGAACTATTTCTTTTAACTACAATAATTGTAGTTATTCTTTTAACTACTAACTACTAGTTAAAAAAAGTAGTTAGTATTTTAACTACTAACTACTAGTTGGTAGTTAACTAAAAAAAATAGTCAATTACCAGGATAGTTAACTCCTATTGTAATTAACTACTGTATCAGTGAATTAACTACAAATTCAACTATCAGTTTACTGAACTCTCAGACAAATTCTGAGGTGGTCCTTGAGGAGGGGAGGGGACTTCTTGTCAAGAAAAAGTCCAAGAAATTCTTGGGTCTTTTCTTCAGAGTTAACAGGGGAAAGAAGTCAGAGGACTGATGGTGGGGGAGGGGGTGATTGGTAGACTATTAGATTTATAGACTATTAGATTAATTTGGACTACCTTTTATTAAAAAAATATAAAAGAACCGCCAGTTTATTTAACTAATACATGCAAAGAAAAGAACAGGTTCATATGTTTATAATATCTTATCATACAGAATTAGGCAACATTTTCAATATAAAGTAACTGTAGGACCTTTAAAAACACAACCCGAGATTCACAGAGAGGATATCCCCCCCCCCCCAACACCACCATGCCACCTCGTATAATAACAGTAATAATAAGGTGGGGGAAGTTTTAAGCAGGATTAATTACAGGAGAGATATCGGTATGATTTGCAAATACATTGGCAAAATGCCCATATCAACTAAGAGTGTACCTTACGAAAAAATCCTGTTGAAGAGAACAATTCATGTACTAATGGTATTTAATGTTTTGTATTTTTAAAGTATACCACTTTTGTACTTTGGACACTTTTGTTTAGTGTTGGTATCATGTTTCTGAAAATGAAATAACCAAAAACACTTTAGCGAGCGCTTAAATAACCACACACACAGCAGTAAGATTATACATGCAAAGTGTTGGCTAATAACTGACCAAACCTCATGAATTCCCCCTAAAAACTATACACACACTCTCTCTCTCTCACACACACACACATACACACACAAATCATAATTAATCAGCGTAGTGATTTAATTTAGGCTTGTTTTCACCTCATGTGAACTATGAAATGTACCTGACAAGACACCAATTATTATTTTAGTACTTTATTGGCATACTAATTTATGGTTTAACTGAGCCCATAAGTTTAGCCTCCCCCTGCTATAAAGTCTGTAGTTAAGCTGTCTCAGAAGATGTTAAACACTAAAACATACAGCAGTAAAATTGTGTTGCAATATTGTATTGATTAATATCGCTATGCCAAATTAAAAAAAAAAAGGAAAAAAATAAAAAGTAGTTAGTAGTTAATAATCTTAACTACCAACTACTTTTGTAATTAACTAATTTTGTAGTTAACTACTTTTGTAGTTAACTACAAAAGTAATTAAATATTTTTAACTACTAAGTAGTAGTTAGAAACATGTAGTTAACTACAAAAGTAATTAACTACAACAGTAGTTATTAGTTTTAACTACTTTCTGCCAAAGTTATTGTAGTTAGTAGTTGTAGTTAAAATTACATTTTGCCCAACTCTGCTCAAGATGAGCTTCGTCGAGACTGATAAGAAGGCACAGGCTGGCTCCTCATGGTACACAGAATCAGCTGATACCATCGATTGTTACATAGCTTACTATTTGTAATCGATTGTTTTTTAATATATACATTTAAACTCCCAATGGATAAATAGTTATTTATTATACAAGTGACGAAAGTAGATCATTTTACAATTCGAGTGAAACGTTTACCCACACTCGCTTCGCTCGTGTGGTAATTTCACGAGAGTTGTAAATTCTACATTCGTCACGAGTGTAATATTAAATTTTTTCTGTAATCGTGTAATACATGATCAGATCTAACCAGAATATGAACAAAATTAGGATGTTGTGAAGATTATGGTATGTTGTTGGTAGGTTATAAGCATGGTTGTGAAAGGTTATAAGCATAGTTATAAAACAACTAGTGATGATTGTGAAGTAGTGCAGTTATAAACAAGTGCAGGTTATAAACAAGGAAGGTAATTATTATTATATTTAAATTTTAAAATATAATGATTATTTCCACCAATAATTCATTCACATTTCAATTTATTTTGTTAAAATAAATTCTTACAATGTTAAGAAACATTTAAAAGCATTTAATTTCCAACTTCAAATTATTTTTTAATTTATACTTATTACTAATTAAGAAGGCAATTCACTTTCGTCACTCTATTGCAAAATGTTTCACTTTCTTCACTCATTTCAGTTTAGTAATGTTACCATTATTCAACGATTACAGAAAAAATATATTGATTATTTTCACCAATGATTCATTCACATTTCAATTTATTTTGTTAAAATAAATTCTTACAATGTTAAGAAACATTTAAAAGCATTTAATTTCCAACTTCAAATTATTTTTTAATTTATACTTATTACTAATTAAGAAGGCTTTTGATGTGATTACTTTCTTCACTCTATTGCAAAATGTTTCACTTTCTTCACTCATTTCAGTTTAGTAATGTTACCATTATACAACGATTACAGAAAACGTAATTTACCTTCTCTATAAACCATTAAAACTTAAACTGAAAATTATTGATTTAAAAAGGTAACAAATAAAGTACTATTATTATTATTAAATATCTAATTTCGTTTTTTTATTATTTACAGTTTGTTTCCTGTTTTGAAAATCTATACGAATGATTTCTTTTCTTTTTCTTTTTTCTTTGTGGAGTTGTTTTCCTTTTCCTGGATATTAATGCCATCTAAATGAACTATACGTTTGAGTAAAACGTAAAAGGAGCAGATGTTCATTCGTCCAATTAGTCTGCATTTTTCAAGTTCTTTAGTAGTCTCTTTAGATTACCTGCTCCCCTATATCCCTTATTGCCTCAATCTAAACAGTTGATTTGATACAAATAATTTTTTGATTCCCGGCCTTTTGATGGGTAGGCGTTTTTAATTATATTGTTATATATGTTATATTCCCTATATTTTCCCAAATTTTCTTGATTCTATTAGAAATTTGTTGAGTCCCATTGATAAGTTAAGTAATAAATTCATTCAACAGCTTCTTCTTACTATCTTATGTGCTCATTGATTTTTTTAATCCTAATTGTCATTATCACTTCTATTAATCTGCATTTGGGCTGGCTGGTGGAGGTCCATCGTCAACGGAAGGATCAAAAAGGTCAAACACCTCCACTCTTAATATTTCTTTATTACAGGCAAAGTACTTTCGGGGCGAACCGTCCCATCATCAGTGCTCTAGAGTTGGTTCCTATTGAGCCGACATCTCCGGCGGAGTCTCGCCGGAGATGTCGGCTCAATAGGAACCAACTCTAGAGCACTGATGATGGGACGGTTCGCCCCGAAAGTACTTTGCCTGTAATAAAGAAATATTAAGAGTGGAGGTGTTTGACCTTTTTGATCCTTCCGTTGACTTCTATTAATGCTAGGAAGATTTCAAATTAAAAAAAAAAAGTATATTTTTAAGTGTTGGAATTTTCTTTTCTTGTCAGTTATCAAATTTCCGCTTCAATCGTTGTCCAGAGTCACTAAAATGTTATAGTGAAATGTTTAATTTTCTTCGTTTCTGGTTATCCTTGCTACCGTTATTTTCTTTTTAAATTTTCTCCACTGACTTCTTTATGGAATCGTTTAAAAAACAAATAGGTTCGCGTCTTATTGAGTTTTTAAGGCATTCTGATTCATTTTCTTATACTTTTATAATTAATATTTTCCTCTACTTCCTCATTTCTCTTTCAATTATTTTTTTTGGATATTCATTTTCTTTGAAAATCCTTAATATGTTTAATATTTCACTAAAATATACTGGGGAAGTTCTATCTACGGTTGTGAGTATTCTGTAATAGATAATGTTCTTTTTAAATTTTGGTGGATGACATGAAAAAAAGTTCATCACACATGGAGAATGATTCATTTGTTTTTGTCCTGCATTTTCACTATTTCATTTGAAAATACCATTTAATTATCTTTCTCAAATACTTATTAAAATTATAGAACACATCATAACAATTCATCTACGAATTTAAGTACACTTTCTTGAATAATTTTCTTAAGACACTCTTTTTTCACCAGACCAGTAATTCTACTGAGAATTTGACTAACCTTGGTACTCCGAACACGTACCGCCCTGTTATTAAAGGAAATAAACCACAAAATAAGAAAAGAAAATATTCAGATTGACTTCTCAAAGTAGAGGAGAAACTGAAAAAAAAAGAACGGAATTAGATATTTAAATGTTACTTTTAGCAGATTTCCCTTAAGGGAAATCAGCTATTGAGGTCGTACTCATGACGCGATTTTCGAAAATTTTCTTCAAATGTCCATCGATCCTACCCAGGAGATGACGAAAATGAGGTCCGTTCAAAATTATATCTATCTATATATATATATTTGTTTGTTAACGCTCTAGCGGTCGCAATTTTTGTTTGATCGTTACGAAACTCGATATTTAACCGTTTTATGTAAAAAGACAGATCAAGTTCGTTAATGGCTGAAATCGGACCAGTGAGAGGGGGAGTTTAGAGGGAGGATTTTCGAAATATCTCCATTATTATGCATCGGATCGAAACATTGTATAGAACCAATCTTATTGCAAATTACATTTACTATAAATATTGTTATATACATTTATTCTGTATCTTGAATATTAACCGAGATATTTGCATTTTTATGAAGTCTGTGGGACACGTGGTCGGGTATAGTTCGGATTAGTTCGGCCATTTTCGTCATTACTCGGCTCAGGTGGAAGCTCCTTCTAACCCTACCTTACCTTCGTTACTTTTTGAGATTTATTCAAATACGTTCTGTTCATCCGCCCTCCCGCCTTCTTTAGTTCTTGGACTACTAAAATTTGAGTTATTAAAATATAAATTATTCTTACAATTCAGAATTGTTAGAAATAAAGTTGGGAATTTATTTAATTAACTGAAAGATTTCTCATTTCCGTTTGTATTTAATCACGGTGGTGTTGTGTTACCAGTATGGAGATTTCTCTATTGTAAAACTTCACATGGGAAATCTGCTTAGTTTACGCAGCCCCTGCGTGACGGACTTTTTTATTATCTTATTAAATAAATAATTTTCAATTTTCATTTTTAATGCTTATAGAAGAAGTAAATTATTTTTTTTCGATGGCAAACTTTCTGTTTTTTTTTAAATCTATTATAAAATAATCGATTACGAACATAATAAACTATCGATGGCATCAACTGATTCTGCGTAGCCTTCTTATCAGTCTCAGCGAAACTGGTCTGACTAAGCGAGGAAGAATGGCTCTCATAGGCTTTCCTTTTACTTTAAGATGTGTTACTGTAGAGACGTTAGAGAAATCGCAAAACTCCATCAAATCACGAAGTGTGTGAGAAGATTGGTGTCTATTACAAAGTGTCCTGCAGGAATGTTTTTAGTCTCGGGTGCACCGGCATTTCTACAAGGGCTTAAAATGCCTAAGGCAAGAGGATTCAAACAGTCCTTTCCTCTTTCACAGAGAAATATCAAATCATTGGGTATAATAATTACTGTGTGAGAAAACTTTTGAATTGCAGTTAAATATAACATCTATAAGCAGTAGTATTTTCCATTCTTTATTATGTTTTAACAGTCATCTAAACATCTCCCATAGAATTTAATATTTTTCTAAAATGGACTCTCCAATAGCTGAAGCAAGGCCCGTGAAGCTTGGCAGCGTTCGATTAAGGCTCCTCCACTCTAGAAATGGCACAAGGTAGAGAAAAGAAAAAGATAAAATGGACATTCATTATTGATTTTAACTATTTTATACCTATCAATCTGGTCGATAAGATCTGGATTGTTTTATAGGAAATATAGGTATTAAATTCGGCAGTTTTCAAAAGTCTTTTCAGTGAAATGTACTTAGTTATCAATTTGGAGATCCTATTCACTTAGCTTCCCCATGATATATTAATTTATTAATCATAGCTCGTCAATGACATTTATTTTTATTTATTTAACTTATGAGCTCCGCAACTAGGCGATATCGCTCAGTATCATTTATTTTCAATTAAAATTAAAATTTTAAAGTAAAGAAAAGAGTTTTCAAAATTATTAAAACATAGTATACAATATAAGTAAATAAAATTAAGCGTTAAAATAAATCAATGTGAAACTATAAATTTTGGGGAAAATCTTGGTATGAGGATGATGGAAGTCTAAGGCACAAGAATGATCTTTAGCAATTGAAGGGTTTGCTGCAAAAAGGAGGTAGCTCCAATTTTTCCAGTTTTTGGGAAACCATAAAAAAGTTAAAAAAATTCAAGTTTTAAGTTATGTAAAAATATTGTTGTTGCTTACTTTCAATTATGGTGTTTACATATTAGAACAGTATTTTCATTCAAAAAATAACATCCAAATGTTGGTGGTACGTGGATGATCCTTGGAGCTACCTCTTTTTTGCCCAAAAGAATGGAATGTGAGGAATGGAGGAATATGTTATGTCTTGGAAAAAGGTGTAAAAATAAATAGAATGTACTATTATTATGTATTTTTTATTCAAAGAAAACTGAAAATAAAGTACAGCAAAATTATTGGTTTTACAAACAGAAAATAACATCATTATAACGAATAACATAAAATACGAAAAGAACATCATAACGATTGAAGCTGCATCATTTTTGTGGCAAATAAAAGAGGTATTTTTTGGCACAAGAAAGTGTTTATGACTCCCAACAGCTGGATGGAGCTACCTCCTTTTTGCAGCAAACCCTTCAATTTTAAATAGAAAAAATAATTATTAAGTAATTTATTTTTAATTTTCTTATCACCTGTAATTTTCTTCTGTTGCTATTAACAATTGATTGAGCATGAGAAATATATTTGCTACATACCTACTTCTCCTTTACTTAAGAATCTTTTGCTGATGTTTAGGGTCATCCCGGTAATTCACAAAATCATTTTTCTCCACCCCCCCCTCCCACTACTTAACGGGCAGTGTTGTAATCGATTGTCTCTTTTATTGTTGTTATTGAAATTTATTGTTCTTTGAAACACAATTTGTCTTGTATACTCATGTTTCATTGGAGATCCATGCAGGCTATCAAAATCAATACAGAAAATATGAGATGTAATTTATCCTCGGGGAAATCTCTGATAGGCATTTTCATATTTACCCACACCTGTATGATATCGGCAGGATATTTGCTCCTTTGCAACTAGGGGTGCAGTTAACGTCTAATAAGTGTTATGGCAGGAGTTAACTAACTCTACGCAGTAAGCGCGAGCGCAAATAACGAGCATGCTGAAGCACTTCTGGGTACATAGAATTCTAAAAGTGAGACATTTTGAAGGTACTTATTTACTTTGTAAGACAAGTTGGCTGATAACACAACACGTTCCGCAAGACCAAAAATTCATTTGATTACGTACCAGCTAATACAATTATATGATTAAGTAACAAGTTACTCGGTATGGAATGTTCATAAACGCAATCCTGGAAACACCCAAGGTGAAAGGAGGAGCACAAGTTGACAAGATGAATACATCCTTCGCAGATGCAGACAATCTATATGACCTGAGAAATATGAAAGAAGGCATGCAGTCTCTCGTCGGTTCCCTAATATCAGCAGCAAAAAATGCATGAACGAAAAGTCGACATACAAGATAGTATGCAAGCATCTGGGAAACAGTTTTATGTAGGAGTCCTATACTTTGAATAATGGAAGTATACCAATCACTTAAGCAACCTATGTTGCTTGTTCACTAAAATGGGCCACTAACCTGTCCTAATGCCGTTGCGATTGTGGGATGTCACCAAAGTCTACCAGCTATTTTATTTGGTATAGTCTATTTGTTTTTGTTCTGACTGCTCGACTTGTTTTGTCAGTTACAAAGATGCATAATCCAATCCATCTTTATTTATTCTGAGTGTCAATTGCTATATCTTCTACACTATTTCTTTACAGTATGAATCGTGGGTTTTGGCGGGTGTCATTGAACCAAAAGTGAAAAGGTTTGAACGTAAGGTTCATGAGCCATAAAAGGTATCGACTTGCAACTTTGGAGAAGAAATGCAAGAGTAGAAATCTGAAACTAGATAGACAATTTCATAAAAGCTAACAAATAAGGGTAGGCGGGCCATGTGGCAAGAAGTAATTAAACAGTATCTCTAATAAATAATGAGTAGGGTAGTGCGGGCACCTACTGACCGACGGAGGCTACGGCTTGACAAAGTAAAGAAAGTATATATATATATATATATATATATATATATATATATAAGCCCCCATACTACAGATTTCAGTGCATTTGTTTGTACATGCATGAGCGCTTGTGTTTGTATGTGAGGGATCATGCGTCTGCCGAAGATTTCCTGGTTAAATGAATTTTGAGTTCATTTTAGCTTCCTACAGCTTTTTAATTGTTAATTTCATTGTGTATATTATATCTGTCGAACTACTGAAATATTCATTAAATAGATGCCACTTATTTGATTTACGGAAACTTACCAACTTACCAAAATGTACCAAAGAAATTATGTGTGTATGTTAAAAAAAAAAAGTCCGTCACGCAGGGGCTGCGTAAACTAAGCAGATTTCCCACGTGAAGTTTCACAGTCGAGAAATCTGCCCAATAACAACTGTAGTGTAAGGGATCTCTAAACCTATTCACGAGGGACGAATAGTTTACGGAAACGGCCGCCAGAGCTCTCGGCTGAATGTCTCGAACATAGCCGACTCTTGCCGACCACGCACAGAATACAAATGCAAATATCTCGGTTAATATTCAAGATACAGAATAAATGCATAGAACAATATTTATAGTAAATTTAATTTTTAATAAGATTTATCCTATACACTTTTTCGATTTGACGCATAATAACGGAGATATTTCGAATTTTCAAAAAAAAAACCCTCTAAACCCCCCCTCCCACTGGTCCGATTTCAGCCATTAACGAACTTGATCTTTCTTTTTACATAAAACGCTTAAATATGAAGTTTGGTAACGATCAAATAAAAATTGCGACCGCTTGAGCGTTAACAGACAAATATATATATATATATATATATATATATATATATATATATATATATATTGAACGGACCTCATTTTCGTCATCTCCTGGGTAGGATCGATGGACATTTGAAGAAATGTTTGGAAACTCGCGTCATGTGTACGACCTTAATAGCTGATTTCCCTTAAGGGAAATCTGCTAAAAAGTAGAACAACGAAGAGTCTTTATTTTATGAAGCCAATTTTTTTTATGTGAATACTCTTCATTCTTTAGCTAAAGGCTATGAGAGTAAAATAAGATGCAAATGATGGGCTATTTTAATCTCAACTTGAGTGAAATCAAAACTTTTCTTAAAATAAGGGAAGCCAGTAAGCTAACAAAGTGGCGTGGGCCGAGGTCAGGCAAGTGGGTGGCAGAGTGACAGGAGATATTGCTGCCCAGAAAGATGGCCTACACAAAGGTTAAAGGTTGCCCTGTGAAAAATGGGAAGTCATTCGATTGTAAGGAACTAAATCCTAAAAGAATGGGTTTGGCAGCTATGTATACAGGGAATGTCTATTAATCTTACTAATATCTTCAGATACACAAAACATATTTATCACAACTATCAATATTATATTAACATTTATTTTAATTAAATAGTTATAAATATAAAAATAGTTTTCATCCAATCTATTACTTCAGAACTCAGAGTAGGGGGGGGGGGTTAACGCTCACAATATGCGTCAAGCATGTTTGAAGAAATAGTGCCTTAAAACTAAATAACATCAGATATGTAAATGTCTGGGCTTGACATAAACGTCGTATTACTTGAACAAAAAAAATGATGATTTTTTTTTAAAATTACCACTAGCTTTTACACTAGATTGTGTTGCCGTTGCAACACTAGAACCGAATGAAGGGGTGAGTTACATGTGATAAATTTTTAATTAATGTTGAGAAAAAGTCCATCACTAGTAGATGCTTAAACAAAGTTTAGTTTCCAACACACAGATAATTTTTATTTCGCATTTTTTTTTATGTTAGCTATTTGTGAGCACACTACCTAAATAGGACTTGAAATTTTAGCTGGAAATAAGATGTTTAGTGATTTGTTGGTTGAAATCCCGTAAGTAGCGAGTGGGGGTTTAAACTAGATTGGAGTAAATGAAAAATCCTCGTTAATATTACAGTTAGAGTGAGATTTATAAAACTGCTACTGGATATAAGTATGTGATTTGAATCTCTGGAAATTGTTATTTAGTTATTATTTTATTTTCATAATGTAGAGATATTAAATCATTCCAAAACCGAACGAGGTGGGGCTGTGAATGCGGCCAATAAAAATTCTTAATTCATATAATTCATGTTCCGAATAGAGGAGAAACTCAATGAGAAGGCTGCATAACGAAACACGAAAGCTGCTGAACTGGTGGGGTTGGAGGAGGTTATCAGAAACGACAGACACTTAGAAAAGAATTCTATAGAGACATATTATGATGACCTTCACTCAGAGAGGGATAAAATCAAGGTCAGATTGGCTCAATACTTCAAAAGGTATTAAATGTATAGACTATTTGGTTCAATGTATTGTGGTAAATGTTCAATTATTTAATAAATCTAAGAAATATTTGTCACATATATCGGCCTAAAATAATTTGTGATTAAGTACACTGTCTCTTTATGGTGTTCTCATCATTTATAAAAGCTGTCATACTTTCTTAAATTTGCATGTAAATAAATAAAAAAAAATGTATGCTACATATTTAGAGTGACATTAATATTATTAACGAAACTAATTTATTGTATATTATTATTATTTGCATTGGTGAATTTTATACTATGTATTCTTAGAATCTGACCTAATTTCAGAACGAATGTATTATATAAGTATAAATGTATAAAAGAATTTAATTGTCTATATTAGAAAATTGTTTATAGAAAACAAAATATTTAACGTATCCAATTATGTTATGATAACATTTAATGGAAATTAATACATTTCATTTCATATCATTTCGCCAGTTGCGTATCCCATTAATTTTAACCTGCAATCTTATACGTGATATTTTACGCTTACTTCATCAATGATTGGGGAGAGTTTTAGTTCTAATTTGGGCTTGAAGAAGTTCAGCCGTTCAAATATGTTGTTAATCCATTCTGGTTTTAGTTTATATGTCTCATAACATTCTTCAAAAATCCTAACATAGTGATAGCATCCAACGTAGGCTACTTTCTAATTGATTAATATGGAATAGTAGATGTATGGTGCAAAATTTATAAACTTCAACTTAGTGGCTTAGGAGAAAACTGAAGGTAACAATTCTGAGCTTTAAGCTAAGTATTTTCTACCTATTTCGTAGAAGTGCTAGAGACATTAAAAAAAAAAAAATAGAAATGCAGGAACATTTACAGTAATTAGCGTATTAAATCTGAAAGATTATGGAAAGGAAAATGTATAAATAGGAGAAATGAAGAAGACACTGGCACAATTCTGTTTAGAGGGCTTGCTGAGGACTATAGTCAACTGAGGTAATGTTGATGTGACTTGGACATCAAAACAGTACAGCTGCAGAAGCTTAAATTGAACACACTGTTAAAAAAACTGTGTCTTATGAATAACGTGACGCTGCAGTACGCTACAGTGAAGATTAATGTGGATACTAATGCAGAAGGAAGACCGAAGATGGCGTCCAAAAACAGTTTATGATTGAGATAGAAACACAATAGTTACAATGTTAAGTGATGGATGTTGTAGGACCCAACACTTCAGGAAAAGAAAGATATGGGCTTCCTATATACATCTTTCTCAATTAGGGGAAAGTGGGGTAAAACCGGGTAGCTAAGGTTTGAAGGTTTCTAGAAACAACAATTTTTACCACAAATAAGTAAAATTTTGTTGAAAAACGTCTACTTATCTGTTAACGTAACTACAGTTTCAAAAACAAAATCTAATTTTTTGAAGAAGTTTTACCCTACTTTTTTTGTAAAAATTCATTTTGCCTGGTTTTACCCCACTAGTAGGTTAAAACCGGGCACATATGTTTTTCTTATGGGAAAATAACTACATTTTTATTCAGTTTTTAATCAAATTAATGTTTTTTTGTTAATAAGAAATGTTGTTTGATGTATTAAAACAAACCCCTTTTTGGGAACAATATAAAAAAATAAAATAAAAATATAAACAAATAACAACATTAATTTTGTTTTTAGCTATTTCAAAACAACTATATATTTCACAAAGTAAATTCATAGATCCAAGATTTAGCATATTGTTTGTCTTTATACATGCTTTTACAGTGAAATAATTAAACAAAATTAGGTAAAATTACACTTTTCATGTTTCGAGAATCGTGGCATAGCTGCTACCCGGTTTTACCCCGCGCGTAAAGTTTAAATAAAACATTGCGTCATACGGGCATGCCAAACGCTCAAGACAATTACTTAGTGCTAAAATAAAGGTAATGAAAACTAGTAGTAAGGGAACTACACTATTCTAATTGGAATAGGAGCGCAGTACAATCAAAAACCTTTTCCACCAAAATCATTTAGCATATTCCATGAAAATTGAATTATTGTCACTGACACAAAACAAGCACGACAAATGATTTGGCGTAATGGCCGCTGCTTCTTCTTCAAAGGTGGATTGTAGATCCTCCGTTATCAGCCCGACTGCAGTTCACGCATCGGCTCTGAGGAGGTACCCGGTTTGCTCCCAACTTTTACGCTACTCTCCTCAGTTTCACCACATCAGCGAGATCAGCCCTACATTTCAAAAAGAAAACTAATACTATAAGAATATCGCTGGAGAACGGGTCATGAGGTTTAAGTCTGGGAAAGTTGAAGGGAGAGAGGAGCCAATGGAATTGTGGATTATGCGTAGAATTAATTACCAGAGCTAGTTGGAACAAATAAATTCCAACCTGGAAGTTCTAAAGGAGGTACGAGAAAGTAAAGATCTCATTAGAAAAGGTGGAAGAAACATCTTGGGCTTAGCCTAAGACAGAATTGTATTTCAAGCATCGGGAAAGAGAGTGATCCTATAAAGTATTTTTTAGACGACATCACATGGATTTTGGTATAGTAGTATGAAGAGTGTAACTTTGGAAAGCACCCTATGGTTGAGAATGCCTGTAGCTTTTCGTTCACGATGATGACCCTTCAATCCCGTTTAAGAAACCATAGAGGTTTTAAAAACAGGATTGAACGAACTCATCCAGGAAGTCACATTGTGGACAAAAAACAATTTGACTTATTTCCGCTTCAACAATAAAATATAGAAATCTACGGACAGAATTAGAATGAGAAATCCAACCTCAACACTATTGGCAAACTGGCAAACATTTTTTTATAACAACACGAAAATATACACATTTTTACCTTTTTAAAAAAAACTGCATCCCTGTCTTAGGTTCCAAGATGACACTCTATTTAATGTCGTGGCTAAAAATATAATTGTGTTCTAAGGTTTAAGGATTGATGGAAATTCTAGATAAAAGGCTCAGGATAGCCATGTGAGTTGATCTTAATTTCACTTGGTTAACCTTGAGTCGTGAGTTCTATTCTCATCTGAGCAATAGGAATTTATGTAATGAATAGCTCCTTAAATAAATCTTTAGTCCCACTCAAGTTTAAATAGGGTGTTAACCATTAGGTTGCTCGCCTCAGTGAGCTTTAATAACAAAAAGTAAAATGGATGTTAGTAATAAATATCAAATTTTAGATTAATAATTAAAACAAGCTTCTATTACACAGAGAGACTAAAAGTCATTAAAACATTATGAGTTAGAAACGTAAAAATAGTTTTTGCCATGTTTATTCTGATATGTTAGTTGAGTCCATGCTCAAGACAATAATAAATATTGTCACAAAAATACCCTCTACCTATTTATCAGATATGTCATCTTCAATATACGCTGGAGGTATCTGCTATCCTGTAGACAGAAGCATTCGCTTGAAGGACTGCAAGTTCCTCAGGGAGGAGGGCATCAAAGGATTAGGTTGTCTTCTGACTACAGGAAGTAGTAAAGTCTGAGCAGATAGTCCTTCGGTGTCCCAAGTCTTCCGTGGTAACCCCACTCCACGGTTCCCTGGGTAAGTGTTACGTGCTTACCGAAAAATTAACCGCAATGGAATATCTAGATATTTCATTTTTGGGCTTCTTTAGAACTCCCATTTCTGTTTGCCAGGAAGAATTATGATCTACAACTTACTTAGAGTTAATGCAATTCACAAACTGAGATTCTTCAATAGCTTACACACCATGAAATTGTTGACCCGCATCGATTATAAATGCATATCTTGTTTATAAATTGTTATTCAACATGGAATGTTTAATTATCAAAACTACTCTAAATATAAAAAAACAAGTTTAGTTATACATATACTTTTTGGCATAGAATGAATGATAAATGAAAAACCACTATTTTTCATACCAAGCCTCCCTTACATCCGTCACTACGTTCATATAAATAAAAAAAATATATAGTCTAGTATATTTAGCTGTATTAGACATATAAGGTTTTATGTAATTTCATTCAGTTGTAGGGTGTTAAAACCGTACAAACCAACCAACGATTGTTTAAATCGTTTCAATGGTATGTGAAATGAAAATTTGCTGGAGGTTGAATTACTAACTCTAATGAGAGCAGAAATAACTCATTTATCAACTTCGAGAACACAAATTAATTTTTTATATCATAACAGACATGACTGATGATCATAACCTTTTGTGTAAAATTGCCAATTTAAAATTATTTAAAAGTTGCTATTAATTAATTGCTTATAGCATATGGTTTGCTATTAATTAATTGCTTATAGCATATGGTTATTAAAATAATAGCCGTTGCTATTATTTACAAGGTTATGATTATCAAAAATTCTTCTGTAAAATCCCCAATAATAACACATGGTTATTAAAAGAATAGCCGTTGCTAGGCTACAAAAATGTAAAGTGAAATTTTCAGGAAAAAAAAATGAATGTGCTGATAGAGGTTACAAATATTATTATATTTGAATGACCTCATTTTTCTTATAATAAGATCGGTGGACATTTGTAGAATATTTCTAAAATTTTAAGGGAAATCTACTGGAATATTCTAACTTATCAGCAGACATTTGAATACGATTGGGAGAGTGACCTCTAAAATCTGACATAAAAATTATTTATTTTTGTACTGGGTCATGTTCGGTAACCAGAGGGCAACCAACAAGAGCTACAACTAAAAGACCAGAGAAACATTCTTTTCACATTTTGTTTTGTTTCGATTTTGTTAATTATTTCTTCAAGATGAAAAGTCGTTAAAGGAGTTTCTTTAGTAAAGAAATGGGGTTAAAATTAGGAGCCGAAAATGAATTCTACCGCGTTTGGCAAAACCTGAGTCCCCTTCTGAGCCTCCTGACTCCCATAGAAAACAGTGCACTCTTTAGCCCCGTTACGGGGCTAAACTGGACCAACTAACTCCTTTTGCTATTATAATTGCAAATAGTGAATTCGATAACCTGAAGGTATCGCGTTTTGTACACCAGTGAGTTGTATGGGACCATTTCAAACCCTGCTAATTTAGAAACCGTTTGCGTTTGGAGTCAGTTGGAAGAAAGATCTCACAATGTGTTATTATTAAAATACAGGGTGCATATCGGCCATATCCCTCAATCCCAGGTAGATTATTCGCTAATCACTGATATGAATCGAAGCGTGATAAGGGAGCAGACAAACAAACATAGGTCGGACAAAGCGGAGGATGTGATGAGACAGAGCCTGGGCTGAGGCTATCGAACGGTCTCTTGTTTGTGCTCAGTATCGACCCGCCGCCCCCGCCTATCCCCTCCCAGTCTACCCCCACCACCGGTCCACCCCTTCATTCTAAGCTCCATTCCTCGCGACCCTCTTCGCGGAACTTTCTTATCAAGAGCTTCCCAAACATCTATCACCAAGCCAATGATAAGGGATTATTGTGAAGAAGGGCGATTTTAATCTTATACGGAAAAATTATCAGTAGCCTTCTCGGAAATTAGATGGGTATAATATACTCAGCTGACAGCTTTCATTCTGACCTTTTACACATCACTTATTTCTGACAGGTTACATGAGGATCTGTTTTTAAAAACATTGCGTTCTACAGTACATCAATTGAAAAAAGTCTTACATAATTTAGAGTTAACAGTAAAAATCAAGTAACAACTAAGCACTAGATGGTGAAGAATACGGATCAAGGGGTGAATACTCCTTCATAATTTTAACTAAAAGGCTCGTTCAAGGCACTTGTGCCTCCTAACCTCTACATTAGTTAGCCTCTAAAAATTACCAAAACCCAATTATAAACACCATAAAACAATAAGAGTGAAACCATTATGGCCATAATACAAAATTTAAATCATAAACATAATTTTTAATTTATTTATTAACGTCTACTTTAACCAACTATAGCTCATTGGGACGGGTTATCTATACCCTTTTTAGCCAGGGTGGGACTAAGGATTTTATTTAATGAGTTCGTCACTAAATAAATTCGTATTTCCCCAGGCGGGAATCGAACTCGCCACTCTAAGTTTACGTGTGAGATTAAAGCCAAAACTTTAACTCACATGGCTAACCTTAGCCACTCATAAACATAACAAACATTGCTAATTTATTACATAGTGTCACTATTAGAGGGGCACAACATGAGCTAAAAAAAATAGCACTGAAGGGTTACGGAGAAAAATACATTAACCGCGGCTTAAATTATTCTTTTATGAAAAAATAATTATTATAGTTTTATCTAATTTTGCAAATACTTTTAAAGGTGAATATTATGATCTTTCCCAGCGATGCAGTTTGAAAAATAAAATAATCTATCTTCTTAATATTTAATCTTCTGCAACTGGTGTACAAAACTATATTCTTATCCCGAATATTTAGCGAGTTATTTGTATATTTTTGTTTTTAGCTCTCAGTAAACTCCCGCTTATCCTCATCTCAAGTTATCAATAAGCCAATATATCATGAAAAGTCTTATTTCAATCTTAAATACCAAATATTGGTTTCACTGGAATTTTTACTAAGCATGTGAGATACATGCAAATACTCACATAGTACAACATAGTAACTCGCGTCATCAATTAATAATTTACGTTCTAGATTTCATCATTTTTATTTGACCAATGCTATACTTGATTGGTTAATTATCCGTTTTATGAAAAACTAAAAATCATATTTCGTATTCCCCGAAATCAGGCCATGAAGAGGAGGTTTTTAGGAGGGAAAATCGAAAATTCAAACTATCTCCTCCAAACAAGAAATGGGCTTAGTTTATGCAGCCCCTGGGTGACATACTTTCAATATCCATTACCTACACTTTATCAAAATCCAATATATATCTCCTTGTTGAAATAAGGGCGAAACCTGCGAGGTCATCGTTGCCCAACTGAGTATGAAACATACTCTGTCCTTATCCACAAATCCATTCAGACCCACTATTTTATAAAAATAAATTTATTTAATTTTTAAAAATTGTTTTAATATTTTTTCAACATTTACTCGGCGTATCCTTTGGTTATCAAAATCTTTAAACACTTTCACCGACTAAACTCTAGTAACACACACATTGGTCTTTTATGGATACCCGGACATACACACATCAGGGATAGTACTGACATCGACAGATTAGCAAAATGAACTGTAGACACACCAGACATTCACATAAACTCTACAGACCACATGCAATAAGGAACTACAACACCAGTGGTAGCAATCTTGGGATAACACAAACGAAAATAAACTAAGAATAACGAACAGTTAAGAAATGGCCATCAAGCAACAGGAACACAGGAAGAGACGAAGTTGTGCTTACCAGACTACGCATTGGCCATTCCTTGCTGACCCACGGGCACTTAATGACGAACAATGACACACAGGCTTAACGACTTCAAATATTGACTGACTATCGACGAAGAGACAATTTAGACATTCCACATGACGTACAGGAACTTTTGACCGATAACAGTAATTACATAGACTCAGACATTAAACATCTAAAAGACATTAATATATACAACACACTATAATCTACAATTTATACACATTACTCTTCACTTCTTTCGTACATTAGCAGATTAGTGTATGGAAAGATTTATTATTGTACGTGGAATAAAAGCCACAGCATCATACCACATCGAGACCATCTCACCAGTCCCCATGATACATTATAGGCTTGACTGGTCAAATGCCTGGATTGGTTTGGTCATATTGAAGAATTAAAGTAAGAAGTTAAAACCGATTTGCTTTTTATTACAATGAGTTCAAAATGTATTCCAATCAAAAATCGATAACTAATATAGTATGATATTTTCCATAGTTGGTTAACTTATGGTTTTATGCATTGGGAACCCCAAAATATCATATTTTGATATATAAATTGCAGAAGAGAGTAACAAGGTTTATATTCAATAAATGGCCGAGACTCCTATTGGCTACTCATTAAGGAGTCAAAAATAATGTTTTTTCCTTCAATGTATATGTGGCAAACAATATTATATGTGAAAGAAAACATTGAACCTTTTTTTTAGATGTTGTATAAAAATAATCATAAACCAACACAAAAGAATATACTTCAAACTTTTTCATATTAAGAAGTAAAACTCTTTAACGCACTTCCAGAATGTATTAAATCTATAAAAAAATTAAATAATGAACTTCTTATTTGAAGAATGTTTTTAAAATCAAGATGAATACTATCAAAGAACTTCAATTATTATATAAAACTACAACATATTTTTCATAAAAATCAGTCAAAAAATAATGTATGATAAGGTACTTTGTCTCTTTAAAGTAGAAACAAGTTTCTCATCATTTATAAAACATGTAATCTAATATTGTTAACAAAATTAATTTATTATATATAATTATTATTTTGATAGCTTTTATTTCAGCTTATTTTATAACGAATGAGCGTTTAAATAAATATAAATACTGTTTAATAATCGTAAAGAAATTATTTAACTTACTATTGGTAAATTTTCTATAGAAGCAAAAATATTTGCCACAATTTAAAACTCAATTATTAAGAGCTTAAAAACTATATTTAAATCAATAACTTAAAAAAGAATAACTAAAATATTAACTTAAGAACTACATTTATAATAACAAATTAAAACTACGTTTCTACCAAATTAAAATCTATATTTGAAACTTATAACTGCAACTAAGAAAAAAAAGCTAACAATACCAGGTTGAAAAAGAATAATATAAAATCTATACGCACTACAATATAAAGTATTTAGATACAATATTTACACACACACACACACACACACACACACACAAATATATATATATATATATATATATATATATATATATATATATATATATATATATATATATATATATATACATAGATACATATATCTCTTTTTAACCATTGACCTTTGTTATACAACCTATATTATAGATGTATTGTAACGAAGTTTAGAAAGATGATGTCAAGGTTCAGTGGTAAAAGTGCTATAAATTTGACATTTTTGGGTATAGCAAGTAGATGATGGACATAAAAGTGACGTATGTGAATAACAATAAGGGATGTATGTAAATAGTGTTCAAAATTAACAAAAATTTGAAATTGTAATTTTTGATAGAAAGGACTCCTTGATAAGGAGCTAGAAAGCTTGAAATGCGCTGGGGATTAAATAAAACAGATATTTTAAGGAAGAACAGAAGATTTTGTTCATTGATACAGTATAGTTACATTTTCAAGCTATATATATATATATATATATATATATATATATATATATATATATATATATATATATATTTATATATACATGCAAATACAAAATACAAAAAAATAGGCCACATCATTTTGGAGGACCTGATATGTCCAAATATCTTATTGCTCTTTCCATGGTTTTCTTGTTCCCTAGGGCAACATGAATGCTGAATGTGAGTATGCCCAGATGTCTTAGAATGGTGACGTCCTTCTTGAAAGATTCCAGGATGTGCTAAATTGAGAGAGGAATCCGTCGGAAAATGATTCGCTTTCCTCGAGATATTAATGTTTGTGTTTGGGGGTTTCATATATTTTGAGTGGAAAGTCATTATTTTTGACCCCTTAAAAAGTGAACGACAGGAGTCCCTCTGTAGTAAATAAACCTTGCGGCTCTCTTTTGCAATTTAAATATTAAAATATAATTTTTGGAGTGGTCCCAATGCATAACGCCATACCAATCGACTGTGGAAATATCCATAGTACTCGTATATTAATAATTGTGTTTCTATTGGAAGATGTTTTTTAACACATTTAAATAAGATGCAAAGGGATTTTAGTTTCTTCCTCAGTTCATAGCTAGTGTATTAGCCGTTAACCAATCAGATAATAATTTAGTAGTAACAAAGCCAATCTGTTTCATTTTTTCTGGGTCTTTACCCTTTATGAATATACTGGTATCACCAACATAAAGAATAAATTTTGTTGGATTAAGGTTAGCTGGGAGGTATTTTATATATATTAAAAAGAGTAATGGACCTAACCTGTAAATGTATGTGGTTCAGCTTTGTGTGCTCTAGCGTCAACCTTACCACCATCATCTCCTCCCTAAAACTCTCTGCGAATGACGACCCGAAAGGAACCAGGTCATTTTTAAACATCTTCAACTAATCAATCCAACCTTCTAAGTGCCCTCCCAAGTTCTGCTTACCCCTCTCCAAAGAGGTGTGGTTAGTTCCTCTGCTCTGAAAACCTCTGTAAAGATGTGAAGCAATTCTTGTGAAGAATTAACCCCTCTGCCCGCACCATCGTACGCACTAATTCCAGGAGTCCAGAATTAATAAACTTCTTTTACCGCCTTCTGTAAAACTGTAGTATATTAAAGAATATGAGTTCCATTTCCTTTTTTTTTTTTGTTTCATTCAGTTTTTGTTTTTAATTTCACCTTTTCCGTTCTATTTCTTTTTGTTTTGATTTCCAGTTCTGTTTTATGTTGTTTTTTTATTTATTTCCCATTTCTGTTTTGATTTCATCTCTGTTTTTCGTGTTTCCTCTATGTTTTGTGATCCTTTTATATTTTGTGTTCCTTTTGTGTTCTATGTTCCTTTTCTGGTTTGTGTTCCTCTTACTTTTTGTGTTCCTCATCTGTTTTGTGTTCCATTTCTGTTTTGTTTAATTTTGTTAATTTGTTTTTGTATTGTTTTGTTTTCATTTGAGTTATGTTTTGTTTTGTTTTATAAGTTACAAAGCTTTTGTTTAGAGCAACATCGCCAAAGGTGCGAAGCTCCAATAAATAAATTAAAAAAATATTGAAGAATCTTAGCTACTCTCGGATTGTCGGAGCATATATTACAGAGAGGAGAGACAGCGCTGCGGGAACCCGTGCAGGCGAACATTTTGTTCTCTGTGAAACTATGCATAAATATAGTGCTTTTGTATAAATAATTTCAACGTGTATTCGATCTTGAATCAGCTAAATATGAATTGTAATTAATATGAATAAAAAAAACGCCCGTCACGCATGGTCTGCGTCAACTGAACAGATCTCCTACGCGTGTCACGTAAATGCATTCACCTCAAAAATTAAATTTTCAATGAGAACAACATTTGGTATTTGAGCTTCAAAAAAAGGTTCTTCATAATATTAAAGCTCATTATTAATATGATATGAGTAGGAGTGGGGGTTTACTGAAGGTCGAAAAGTAAAAAACTGCAAATGTCGGTTAATAATCTAAATCATTACAAAACATACATAACAACATTTATACAACATTACATTTACAATAATATTGGATCTATATAATATTTCGATCCTCCTTTAACCCCTCCCCCCTCTCCTAACTGGTCTATTAACGAACTAGATATATCTTTAACTTGATATTAAATCGTTTTATGAGAAGATATATCTTTTCTCATAAAACGATTTAATATCAAGTTTGGTAACGATCAAACAAAAATTGTGACCAACAGAGCGTTAGCAGACAAATATATATCTATATATATATATATATATATATATATATATATCTATATATACAGTTTAGAGCGGATCTCAATTTCGTCATTCTTATTTCAATGGACATTTGACGAATTATTTCAAAAACCCTGTCATGAGTAGGACCTCAATAACTGATTTCCCTTATGGGGAATCTGCTATTCAGGTTGTACTCAAGACGCGATTTTGGACAAATTTTCAATGATATATCCATCGATCCAACCGAGAAGAAAAAAAAGAGGTCCGTTCAAAATGATATATATATATATATATATATATATATATATATATACCTCGATCTGTCTGTTGCCGCTCTAGCGGTCGCAATATTCGTTTCGTGTACAAACTCGATATATAATTGTTTTATGTAAAAATATAGACCAAACTTATTAACAGCTGAAACTGGACCAATGGTTGGAGAAACATATTATAGAGTCAATCTTATTTCAAATTTAATTGTCTCTAAATGTTGTTATATACATATTTTCTGTATCATGAATATTAATCCAGATATTTGGATGTTTTAGCTTTCAAACCATTGGTAAACCCCGCTCTTACTCATGTCATATTAACAATTAGCTGTTATATCATGAAAAACTTTATTCCAAGCTCAACTACCAAATACTGTTATCAGGAGAACTTTATTATGCGAGATACATGCAAATTCGTTCCTTGATGACGTTATCAATTAAGATTTTATATTTTTTTTGTTTCGGATATATTTACTTGATCTATACCATCCTCAATATTTAACCACTTCAGTCATCTCTAATGTTCATAAATGTTATTGGCTGATGTCGGCTCTGGAATAGAGGGGTTCAGATTGGGGGGGGGCAGAAAATTCACAATATTTTTGCTGCCGAATAGTAAAATGCTCTAAAAACCAATCTTGTTAAACTATTGATGATCTACAATTGTAGTTGTATACTTTTAGCAGATTTCCCTTAAGGGAAATCAGCTATTGAGGTCGTACTCATGACGCGATTTTCGAAAAATGTCTTCAAATGTCTATCGATCCTACCTAGGAGATGATGAATTGAGGTCCGTTCAAAATTGTAAATATATATATATATATATATATTTCAACACTCTAGCGGTCGCAATTTTTATTTGATCGTTACCAAACTCGGTATTTAATCGTTTTATGTAAAATGGAAGGTCAAGTTAACGGCTGAAATCGGACCAGTGGGAGGGCGAGTTCAAAGGGGGAGGTTTTCAAAAATTCGAAATATCTCCGTTACTATACGTCAGATCGAAAAATTGTATAGAATCAATTTTATTGCAAATTAAATTTACTATAAATATTGTTATATACATGTATTCTCTGTCTTGAATATTAACCGAGATATTTGCATTTGTATTAAGTGTACTTCCTTGTTTTCAGCCCTCTACAAGCCATGCAATCCCCCAGCCACACCCAATCTCATCCTTTTTGCATATAAATACAGAATATGTGGTGAGATGTGGTCACAAATATGTTAGCAATGCGTGGGTAATCTGCTTAGTTTACGCAGCCCCTGCGTGGCGGACTTTGGTCAATTCTGTTGCTGGGATACGACGATCTTCAAGCCTGTGAGTTGTTGTTTTTAATTTCATGTTTCGTATACCCTATTGTTGACTACTAGTTGTTTACATTTAATTTGAGGAATTTGTTTTTGTCCAGAGGTGGTTATTTGCATACCAGTACATGCCACATACATAAATCCCATTTGACATTTGGGGTAAAACCGAATACTGCGTCACCTAGTCTTACTTAGACCGAACATTTATATATATATATATATATATATATATATATATATATATATATATATATATATATATACATTAATTGCAATTACATAATAAAATGATAAAGCTAATTAATCGAAGGGTATAGAGTTAATAGAACCTCAACAGTACTAATTACGCCATTCTAGGAATTAAACCATGTTTTATAAAGATAAGTACCTTCAGAATGTAGAGGAATTAACTAGTACTAGGAAGGCTTAAATAGTTAACATGATTGCCTCATAAAGAATTAATTCGTTCCTAGTACTTGATCGATCAGTTTTCTTGGTAATACTCCCACAAGTTCATATATTTTAGGTTAGGGCTCATTAATATGCTCCCTATATTTACACATTAACATTTAATGTATGCAAACTTAGTTATTATAGCCTATGTTTGTGTACGTGAATGTGTATTTTTAGTATTCCATGAATTTATCAATATATCAAGATAAACATTCGCGTACATCATTATTAGATTCTATTCTGACATATGTATATTTGTGTTCTATTAGACACATGACATGATCAGCAATAAACTTATTCTTTTAGCAGATTTCCCTTAAGGGAAATCAGCTATTTAGGTCGCACTCTTGACTTGATTTTCAAAAATTGTCTTCAAATGTCCATCGATCCTACCTAGGAGATGTCGAAAATG
Organism: Riptortus pedestris; assembly: GCA_019009955.1. Classification (NCBI taxonomy): domain Eukaryota; kingdom Metazoa; phylum Arthropoda; class Insecta; order Hemiptera; family Alydidae; genus Riptortus; species Riptortus pedestris. The sequence continues at coordinate 101,833,310 of CM032228.1, read as the reverse complement.
AGGTCCGTTCAAAATTATATATATATATATATATATATTTGTCTGTTAACGCTCTAGCGTTCGCAATTTTCACTTGATCGTTACCAAACTCGATATTTAAACGTTTTAGGTAAAAATAAAGATCAAGTTCGTTAATGGCTGAAATCGTTCCAGTGGAAGGGTTGGGGGTTTAGAGGGGAGGATTTTCGAAGATTCGTAATAACTCCGTTACTATAAGTCGGATCGAAAATATGTATAGAATCAATCTTGTTGCAAATTAAATTTACTATAAATATGTTACATACATTTATTCTTTATCTTGAATATCAACCGAGATATTGGCATTTTTCAGTTTTCAGCCCTCAGCAAACCCTCACTTCTACTCTTATTATATAAACAATACTCGGTTATGTAATTAAACGCATTGTTCAATACTTAAATACCGAATTGTTTTTAAGAGACATTTATTATACGAGATACATGCAAATATGTTGTTGATTCATTTAAATTACAGTACTAGTAAAAAGTTTTCAATCAAATTAATAATTTATATTCAGATTTATTACAGTAATTGTTTTTCTTTCCGGAAGAAGTTGGCAGAACTGTTTGTTTACAATTCAGAAGCTTTCCGTCGGGAGGTTTCTTATTATAGTTTGTATTTATTCACTGAATATTCACGGTGGTGCTGGGTTACCGTTATGTAGATTTATCTATTGTTAAACTTCACGCGGAAAGTCTGCTTAGTTTATGCATAATATAATAATGTATATTATTAGTTTACGCATAATTTACATTCTCATGCCCAGATTAAATTTGAAGTCATGCACACATATGCTTCTAAACTCCAGAATTAGAAAATCGAATTTGCGATCGCATCACCAGCGTGGCATTACAGCATGTAGGAAATCTGCTAAGTTTATGTAAGTGGCACATACGTTACGAACTTTATTCCATTTGCTTCCAGATCTTATTGGCCTTTAGCTGGTATTATTGCTTTTGTGGAACTCCGAAGCCTTCTTCTTTATTTATTAACTATTTCTTCTTCCAGTTCGTTGATTACTTATCATTGTCACTCGTATATTGTGCAGTAACGCTGGTTGGGCTCCTAGTAAGCCACACCTCTGATCCATCATATCTACCCACTTAACTTTTATTTCGACTCTTTCGTTTCTGTTATTATTTCTACTCTTATCATCCATCTCTATCACCCTAAGTTACAATACCATTTTACACCTAATATTTTAGAACATTGTGTTCGTACCCTTCAACTTATGTAGTAATTGTGAAAGTTTATGTCTCGAGCCCATACATGAGGACTTCCGTAAGGGTCTTATAGATCTGAAGTTTTACATACCTAGGTTTCAAGCTTTTTTTTTTTTATTTTGTGTAAGTTAGAGCTCCCAAATTCTGCGAGTTCACTCTGCTTAACGCTTGAAAAAATAAGTAAATCCATATGTGTAAAACAAACAGGATATACTTAGAATATGAGAACAAAACAATGAAGAAAAACGGAACAAACACGCCATTTATAACAAAAAAAGGGGCTGCACAAACTAAGCAGATTCCCAACGTGTTGGTATAGCATACTTGTACTTGTATACTACATATTCTCTATTTATACGTAAAACGCCGACCAGTACCGGATGGTGAGGGAGGGGGTTTCTGAAGGCAGAAAACAAGAAGTACGAATAAATATTAGTATTTGAGTTTAAAAAAATGCATAACACAACAATTGTAGAGTGTCAATTCATTAACAAGATTGGTTCTAAATCATTTTACAATCCGACACATAAATACAGATATATTCTGAATTTTCGAATCCATCCCCCTAAACCCCACTATTTAAGGTCCGATTTCAGTCATTAACAAATATGATCTTTAATGTTGACGGAAAAAGTTAAATATCGAGTATGATAAAGATCAAATTAACATTTTCAAGACAAAAACATAAAATGTCAATTGATGACGTCATTCTCACAACGAATCTGCAAGTATCTCGCATAATAATGGTTTATTGTAAACAATATTTGGTATATAAGTTGAATTGGTTCTTGAAATAACAGCTTATTTTTAATATAAAATGAGTAGGTGTGGGGATTTACTTAAATATGAACTAAACTGGTTTATGTACAATTTTTCGATCAAGCTTATAGTAATGGAGATATTTAAAATTTTCAAAGTTTCCAATTCTAAATCCCCCCCCTCCTCTCACTAAATTATGGATTAAATATAAGTTTGGTAATGGCCAAACAATTAAGGTCTGGACTCAAATTGCTCACCTCTTGAAAAAGAAGCACCCAGACTGGGATATATTTGAAGAGGTGACTTGCAATTCGTCAGACGACACTCCAAGAAGAGCGGATTTTGTAGCCATCAAGAAAAATGAAAAAGAGGGCTTAATTCTGGATCCTACTGTCCGTTTTGAGATGAACAAAATCAAGCAGACGAGGTGGACTAAGAGAAGAAAGCAATTTAAGAACCATGTTGCCCCTATTTCTCAAAAAAATTCGAAATCCAATAGAGGACGGTTATGGGGCTACTGCTCGGCTCAAAAGGAGTCCTCCATCAAAAAACGGTGAGGATATTAATAGAACATTGGCTGACAAAAGATGATCTGAAAGACTTATCTACACTTATACTAAAACCATCTATAAGAATCGTCAATCATCATTTATATTAAAAATAAAGATGTAAATATTAAGCTGCACTCTCACCTGAGATACCCCCCTAATTTGAACAATCAATTTATTCCAAATTTTCATGTTCAATTTAAACAAAATTAAAAAAAAAATTATTACCAAGAAATTGGTAGATTAGGAGGCTGACCATACAGGTACCCTCAGAAAGAGGGCAGCTTATTTTGTTTTTGCTTTGCACACATATGTCGTCTGCGTAGGATGATTAAATTTGTGACAAAAATTATCTCAATCATGACCGTGGTAATTTATGACTAGGAGTAACTAGTTGTCGTTGAAACTAGAAGAGTTTCACTAATAGCAAAGGGGAAGAAAATTATGATAGCAGTTTGATATGGGTTATCACAGTGTAAATTAATTTTATGGCCTATTGCTAATATTGAATATAAGGGGCTGTGTACTGGAGGGGTCACGAGTGAAATGTCACAAGTTCACCAGCACCGCCTACACCGTCACTACTCGATAATCTTACCGCTGTATTAGTCCATACCTCAACTTCATATTTTACACACCCCACAAACATATTTTACATCATTTCCATAGAGACTCCTTCATCATAAAAATAAATAGTCTAATAAACACTATTTCATCACATATTTGATATGGCTGGTATGCCCATGATATTTGCAATTGGCAAAGTTTATATATACTTTATGCTTACATTTTTCTAAAATTTTACTAATGATTCGATTAGGTAAAGAAATAAGGATAGAAGTCAGGGCAATGTAATAAAATATCGTGGTAAAAAAGAAAAATATAGAAATACAGACGTTTTGGTATGTTAGTGTGAAAGGAATTATGTTTAAAACCATTTCTTTTGAAAGGAAATATTCTGTTTTCCATCAAATGGCATAATACTTTGATCCTTGTTAATAACGCCCTTCGATTTTGTATTTTATTTACCACCTATAAATATTGATAACGTGCCCGGGCAATATAAATACACCAAAGGAAGGTATAAATAAATTGCTACTTCTTGGCGCTGGACATAAATAGAAAAATCCTTTAAAAAAAACTTTGAATGGTTCTTCCACTTATGGAAGGTACTTTGGTTGTGGTTCTCAAACATTTGTAAAAACCTTAGGATGTTTTAAGCAAATGATAGTATACAAAATATCTAGCATACATTCAATCTGTTACAAGCGTGTCCAAAATGTCATAGACTTACAGATTGAATTAAGAACAACTTCCATATGTAATTTTTCAATGCAATTAAGAAGTTGTAATAGGCAGTCACGAAGGGCAAACAGTTCCAAGTGTGTAGTTGTAGAATTTATTAAAGGAAATACACAATTGGAGAAATTCAAATCTGAAAAACTATAAGAAATTCCAAATTGTTCCCTTTCCACTACTGGCTTGTCAATGTCATTCAGTTGGAGAAACTTGTTTTCAAATATGAAACTATAATCTCTCTGAGAATTGCATCTAACACACTAAGGTACGGAACCCCCTTATATCTACGAGTAACTGAGTCTATATTTGTACAGTTACGTAGATATTAAATTAATTTTATAATTCTTAATCTTAATTTTCATTAATTTCATCAGTATTTGTTTAATACATGTCAATTTTATAACAAATGACAGTAAATGTTATAATTTATCAATGATTTTTATTTAATTTAGTATTCATTTTGTGACATTTAAATTTTAAATAATTAATCGTAGTTATTGATAATTTTATTTTCATTAAATAATTAATTAATATGACAAAAGATCTAACTCTAGGGCAAACTTTAAAAATTTAATTCAATCAAGGAACTTGTTTTCAATAAAAGGTTTAGTAGGTCGCTAACTCCTTTTTTTTTTTTTTTGTCCTGATAGCAGAATGTTGTAGACTTAATATTTTAAATTGTTATTGTAGAATGCGCTTATTTAGAATTTGCTAAGGTACCCCGGCTTAGCTCGGTAAATCATTAGAGGCAGAATAGTGATGGGTTTTTTTTTTTTGGAAGGATTCAGTGTGTACAACTACAATGCCCATTTGGGCGTATTGTTTTTCCGCAAGTGTTAAACAGTAGGGGACTTATAGAATAGAAATTTCAGCTTTGAAGAATACATGAAAATAAGTTCCTAATAAAACCACCTTTACTGTTTGATATACCATGAATAAATCAAATCATTTTATTTTATTTATTCTTACAATAATCGTATTTCGCTACTGGGGCGATTTAGCGACGAATCAATTAAATTCCTATAATCACTTTATTATATTTACGTAAGAATGCTCATTTCTGCAAATTTTTTCAGTATTGTCCTACATTATAATTTTTCAAAAATGTTGTTATACTTCATGTAGAGTAATACGCGGTCTATATACTGGTTGCGGTATGTATTAATTCAGTCAAAGTGTTTGGTAGGTCTATGCGAGTCCTTAGATAGCAGTCAGTTAGTATATGTTTTATAGTATAGTAAGTCTACAGTTACAGTGTTGGCAGTAGGGTTCCTCTTCTCCAGTAAGTAAGTGTCAGTCGTGAATGGCCAATTCTTAACTTCGTTAAAACTACCTACTTCTTCTCTTCTAATTAACCTTTTTGAGGAAGGCCATTTACCAAGTATTTGTTTCAGTTCTCGAAGTTTGTTATATATTGTTGCAAACCAAGATTTCTGCCATGAATTGAATATCACATTGTTATGAAAATTAAATACATGAAAAATTAAACAGAGATAGTCACGTATTTGGGAAGTGCGAGGGGATCAAAGAAGCCGACAGAAGATCGAGTTCGTTCGAGTCCTGTTCTGGAAGGGTCTGGGCCTCCCCTTTGATGTTTTCCGCCAATCTATATAAGACACCCTGGCCGACCCTAGTCAGTTTAGTTTGATCTCAAGTGCTAATATGTGCGTTCAGTGCTACAGTGCGACTTAGACAGTGCGGTAAAGTGTTTTTATGTGAAGAACAGGGTCGTGCCATGACTGTAAGTAACAGTTTAGTGCCGTGTTAAAGGACAGTGCAGTGCCGTCTTTTTGTGTACTTCAGTGACTGTGAGTGAATTATTTGACTGTGTAATAACAAGAACAGTGACGTTATCAGCGCATTTTGTGAGTAGTAATTAAGAACAATTAACCAAGTGTATAGTGTATTGTAAATAAATTGTGCAGTGATAAAAACTGTGAAGACCTTGTGTGTGTTTAATTTTGCAATCCAAAAGAACTCTTATAAAAAACGTTTATTACTGGTTTTGTAAAAAAAAACGTAACAATATGTTTTTTCTTGGGCTTGAATATATTGGTGTGTACAATATGTGCTGTCGTGAGTTCTTTTTCGAGTAGTGATTTGGCGAGTTCGTCTACTTGTGTTCTTTGTCTAATGTTTGTATGTCCGGGTAACCAGTACATAGTTACTCTTTTGTTCAATATCTGGATTTTGTGTAATATGTACGAGATGAGAGGATGTGAACTATATATGTTTCTTAATGAATGTAATCAGCTAAGAGAGTCAGTGCAAATTATGATGTCCGTGTCCGTAGTTTCGGGTATATTGTCTATCGCAAGTTTCAGGGCTTCCAGCTCAGCTGTATATAGCTAGTCTCATCTGGCAGCTTTATTTGATAGTTAGCTGAGCCAACAATTTCAGCTACCCCTACTCCTTGGTCTGTTTTGGGTCCTTCTGGGTAAATAAATAGGTCTTGTTTATTATCTGGTAGTACAGATTTTTGATTGTAAATCAAATCGTAATCATGGATAACATTTATTATAATTGAATATCATCTATAATGTACATAATTCCAGTCAAAAACCAATCCGAGCGCACATTGTTTGAGCTTAGTTATACACATAATAATAAATGTGAGTAGAAAGCACTTCCAATAATTCCATAGTTTCTCAAGAAATAAGTTAACACAATTAATTGTGTTAGCCTCCTGGCAACTTTTGCTAATTCACAACCCAAATTTTGTTTAACTTAGTTCAGTCTTTTGTGCACTATGAAATTGTTGACTCCCGCTATAGTTTTTAGAGTATATCTCAATTACACTTCGGTATACGGCAAAAGTGTATATAACAAACGTTACTTTAAATAACAAAATAAACAAGTTTTGTTTTGTGCTTATTTGCGAAAAAACCAATAGGAAACGATATCTCCTAATATTCCATTCCAGGCTTCCATTATAACCCCAAACTCCTGTTCATCTCTAAGAATGTTAATGTAGCCTAAATTAAAAGTTGGGTTAGTAGTAATACACGTACCAAGTTTCATAAATTTGGGTTCACAAAGGAACAGTTCGGTGTAAAAAGGTAACAGACAAGCCTCAAATTGCAGATATCGTGTCAATGACATGTGAAAAGGAAAATTATCGTGTAATTTTGTAAAAAAAAATCAATTTACAGAGAGAGGTTACTATTATATATGTAGTTTTAATATAGCATATCCGTTGAAAAAAGTTTTAAGTTTAGTCTGAATGGAAATTAATATACCAAGTAGAACATGACACCTTTCAAGACAGTTTGAAAAAAGTACCGTAAAAAGTGTGTGTGTGTGCGCGTGAGTGCGTGCGTTTGTGCTAACATATGTGCAAAGTGTGGAATGCACACGGGCGCCAAAACCAAGGGCCCAAAAAAAATTTTGGTTTTATTCTGCTTATTTCATTTTGATAATTTACTGTACAAATAAATATGACTTTTAAAGTTCAGTTCTTTGCTTTATTTCAAGCACCTACCTACCATAAAAAAAAAGATAATTCAAAATGCCTTAAGGGGCGCCAAAATCCGTTTTTGCACACAGGCGCCAGTAGCCCTTACGGAGGCCCTGGACGAAAACTCTAAATAAGTAACTCTTACGATATAAATATAAATTTTCTAATTGATATATTGAAATCACTTTTATTCTTCTCTCAATAGAGTTGTGAGTTTTTTTTCCATATGTTTAAAATCGGTGAGTCTAATAGTAACATTATATAATAGTGTGCCTTACAATAACTGAGTTTATAAAACATGGTAGAGTCGCAGATCTATTAGAAATAAATTATGTTGTTTGTTACTGGCAATTACTAGTCCATAAAGAATATCATTATCAAAGCTTATACATTAGTACACAATTAAAATTCAATTTATCGAGGTTTGACTCGAGGTAAGTACTAATAATGTATTTCTTAAGTAAATAATACTTCAACAATTAATGATTTTTTGATGATATGTATATTCTATTTTAAAAATCAATAGAATAGAGCATGTGCAGGAAAGTTCCTGTTAATTGCTCCCTTTGTATACAAAACGTCACTCCCTGTCCTTTGAGAGCAATATAGATTTAATTAAAGGTTAAAGCTAGAAAGAATGTAGAAATATACAAAGACGTTTTTAAACAACCTTGAGTACGGATCTACGTCACTGGGGAATATTCTTAGTAGATATTCAATATTTTTTCTACGTTAGAGCACCTCTATTTCAAACCGTCTTGTTTTCTTTGGTATAACAATTTAGTCCAATATTTAATGTAAATGGAAAGAGGGCCAACATGTTATTTAGGGAAATAATGGTATTTTAATAGTGAAAGAAGACCAATCTGAGAAAATAATTATCTTAAATAGAGAAAAATATGTAAATGTTGTATTTTAGTAAGGCTATCTTCAGCTTACAACCGTTTTCTAAAAAAGTCCGTCATGCTGCGTAAACTAAGAAGATTTCCCTCGTGAAGTTTGACAATAGATAAGTCTCCATACTACCACAACACCACCATGAGTATTAAGTGAATAAATACAAACGGGGTAAGTAATCTTTCAATCAATTTTAGTAACCTCCTGAACGGGAAGCGCCTGAAATGTAAATAAACAAGTCTGGCAACCTCTCACTGGAAATAAAAATAATTACTGAACTACATGAGAATATAACATATTAATTTTATTGAAAACTATTTAATATATCTAGTACTATATTTTATTAATAATCAGAATATTTTTTTCCCAATCAATCAAATTTTAGTATCCAAGAATTTAAGAAAGTGGGGAGGGGTCACAAGAGCATATTTGCCTGTTTCTCGTATAATAAAGGGTTCTTAAAAACAATATTTGGAATTTTAGCTTCTAATAAAGTGGTTTATTATACAACAGAGCATTGTTTATGTGGCATGAGTAGAAGTGGGGGTTTGCAGAAGGCTGAAAACTAAAAAATGCAAATATCTCAGTTAATATAAAAGATAGAGAATAAATGTATACAACAATATTAGCCAAGTTAACTTCCAATAAGATTGGTTAAATACAATTTTTCTATCCATCTACTTATGGTAACAGAGATATTTCGAATTTTTAAAATCCCCCTTTACACCCTCCCCCCCCCTTCCACTTCTCCCATTTCAGCGATTAACGGACAAAAACATAAATTTTACAAAAAACTATTAAATAATTAGTGTGGTTACTATAAAACAAAAATTACACCGCTAGAAACTTCACAGACAAATACATACACACACACACACACACACACACACACACACACACACACACACACACACACACATATATATATATATATATATATATATATATATATATATTTGTGTGTGTAATTTTGAACGAATCTCATTTTCGTAGTCTTCGGAGCAGAATCGATGGACATTTGAAGACATTTTTTGAAAATCGCATCATGAATACTACCTCAATAGTTGATTTCCCTTGCGTAAATGTCCTAAAAGTATTGAATAAACGTGGTTTCACTTGAGGCTTATTTATCCTCACAGTGTTGACCACCATGGACTGACTGTACAGACTCCATAGACAAGGTGGTTTAGGCAGACGGTCTCGTGCCTTGCTCAAGTAGATTCTACCCGGATCAACAAGGAGAGAGGAAGGTGCCGGTATCGGGCACCTTACTCCTCAGACACGGGTTTTGAAGGATAACCGTAAGTGCAGTAGGTCCTTTGGCAGATTTCCTGCCTCGAGCCCACTACCATTGCAGGCTTTGAGGTTTAGACCGAATAGTACCAGGGGGTCAGGGGAACCTGCTTCTAGTGAATCCGGACACTCGTGGGTTGTGGCTGGATCCACTTACGATTACCGGCCGCAGACGTTTGTGTGTGGTTTCGCCTGCGCAATCAGTATTGATTCTATTACATTTCGAAGGATATAAAAATATATATAGCTTCCAATCAAATTATAATGGATCATGGCTATTGTAATTTAAAGGGAAGCGATATTTAATTATAATCATAAATTTGAATATTTTAACTATATAAATAATACTCTAAAGTCTGATGGAATTTCTATTTAAATTCGACACGGATAATTTTTTTTTTTTTTAGTTCTGTCTAAAGTTAGGTCTGTTTTTCTGTCACCCAGTTTGTTACTCAATCACTCAAAAACGGATCGGAAGATATTTATGGTCTTATATATTAGAGAGCCAAGTGTCCTATTAGGCTATATGAGAATTCGACTATGAGTGGGGGTTTAATTAAACGTCAAAACACATTTTCGCAAATTGTGTTTAGAATATCGATTATTGCCCTAAAACGTTATATATATTGTTCAAAGTTTTGACATCCGAAGTTTTGGCCGGGTGCCTATGTGCGTTTTCTATGAAAATGCCTAAATAGAATTGAAAAAAAAAGTGTACTTATGAATAAAGTTAGCATGCGTTACTTTACACTTTACTGCCTCCCACAGGAATGGGGGTTTACATTGACGTGAAACACATAATTGTAAATATGTTTTCATCACAAGTACGGAAACTGAGTGTTTCGATACGAGGTCTATTTTTACGAGCGAGGCGAAGCCGAGCTTGGAAAACAGACCGAGTACCGAAAAGACAGTTTCCGTACGCATAATGAAAATAACTATTTCATTACACTGGCTAGAAAACATGTGTTTTCTATACATGATCTGCGTACGGAAACTAAGAGTTTCCGTACTAGGACGGTAAAATTTGGCGGGAATCAAACACATGTATTTGTAATATTCCTAATTTTTTCATTTAACTCTTCGTAACCTGTGTTACTAAACATCGACTAAACAATTGTTATAGTTGTACTGTGAATACGTGTGAGACGAACATAAAAGAAGATGTCCCAGTGTGAAGATATACCACAAGGTATTTTGAATGAAGCGCAGCAAGCAATAGGAGAATTAATACCTCAAAAATCCAACGAGAGATACTTGGCAGAATATAAGAGGTTTAATGATTGGCGAGAAAGAAGAGCTGTTGGTACTGTTTCTGAAGAAGTGATACTGGCCTACTTATTGGAATCGTCGAAAACCTACAGCCCCTCTTCTTTATGGTCCAAGTTTTCAATGCTTAAAAGTTGTCTATTAATTAGAGAAGGTATTGATTTATCTAAGTTTCTTAAATGTTATGCTTTCCTAAAGCGGGAGAAAGTTGGATTTGTTCCGAAAAAATCAAGAATACTAACAGCCAAAGACGTTATTAAGTTCATGCTTGAGGCACCAAATGAAAATTGGTTGTTAGTTAAAGTTATTTTGACGTTCGGCATGTTTGGAGCCTGTAGGTCAGATGATCTTTTAAAATTGGAGGTCAATGATGTTAAGGATAAAGGTAATTATTTATTTATCACACTGAAACCTGGGAAAAATCACAAAGCAAGAAGTTTTACAATAACTAATGACAGTTGTCCATTTGAACCCTGTGACCTTTATAGAACATATAAAGCCCTTCGCCCATCAAAAATGCAATCATCGAGGCTATTTATAAATTATCGTAATGGGAGTTGTAGCTCACAAAACGTTGGGATCCATACTTTCGCATCTGTACCCAAAAAGGTGGCACTGTTCTTAAATCTTGAAAACCCGGAGGAGTACACCGGACACTCTCTAAGAAGATCATCCGCAACGATGTTTGTTGAAGGAGGAGGTGATCTTCTGGGCCTAAAAAGTCACGGTGGATGGCAATCATCTACCGTAGCCGAGGGTTACCTTGACGAGTCCAAAAGAAGGAAGTTGGATTGTTCCAGTAAGCTATTCAGTTATCAAGAAAACACTCCTGGGCCATCAAGGCAAGTTTCTGGAAAAAGTTTAATAAGTGACTTAAAGAATGAAGAGATGTTCTTCACAATAGATGACTATCTTAATGAAGAAATCGATGCTGTTGAATCGACATCAACCAATAATTTGGTAATCAACAAGCCGTACATACCCCCTAAAGGGTTTAACATTAGCGGCAATAATAATTGCACAATTAATATCAATATAAAGATGTAATTTGTAACCTTGTTGTAAATATGTATGTTTCATAACTACCATAAAAATAAACCTGTTCGGCTTAAATAATTTCAGTAATTTCTTGAGGTTGTTGTACAGTGTAATGAAAAGTAATTTTCATTATTCTTACGGAAACTGTCTTTTCGGTACTCGGTCTGTTTTCCAAGCTCGGCTTCGCCTCGCTCGTAAAAATAGACCTCGTATCGAAACACTCAGTTTCCGTACTTGTGATGAAAATAACTATTCTCAATATTGATTTTATTTAAAAAAAATAAAAATGCAAAGAACAGATTGTGTTTACAATACATTATCCGACTCTAAAACTGGATTTTTGACTTCCGGTCACTAAATAAAATTTATTACTATATCATGGTAGTATTTAATAATAAAAATCTTCAGCTTTTATGTATTTTTATTTTGGGAATGAACTTTGTTACCATACGCCAGATTATGCGATTCTACCTTTCACTGGAGTAAGGGTCAACTGAAAATAAAGTTAATTGTATTTCCACTGGAAACCAATGTTCCTTGCCCTGTATGAAAACAATGACTCTAATTAACGAAAATAAAGGATTATTCAGGAGAGTCTTATTTTTACATCTTAATGGGAATCCATTTTTATTTGATTTCATTTACGGATAACAGTTATTTTAAATATATTGCCCATTTTATTTTAGGAGTATAACTGCTCATTTACTGTAAATGTTATTGATATTTCGTGTTATATACTGAAAATGACGGGATCATTTTGTAAGTAGGTTCATTCAATTTTTATATTTCCACGGGAAACCGTTTCTTTATCAACTAGTCAACGGCAGGTAAACTAGGGCTAGTCTATATGTAAAATGAAAGTTCTGGCATTGTTTCTAAATAAAAATCCAATGGTTGTAATAATGTTTCAAATTTTAATTGGCTATAGAGGATCCTTCAATAAATATTGATAAAAAGAAGATTCTTTAATTAGACGAATTTGTTCCTAATTTAAAAAAAAATACCAATATAAAATGTTAAGATGTTAGTTAAAAATATGTTATTTGATATATTTACAAAATATTTATTTGTAACCATAATAGCGTTGAAAAAGCTGCTTTACCGCATAGTGAATTCTTAAGATTTTTGTCCAGCAACTACATTCAGATCCACTGTCCGACTGCTACAACATACTCGTCTATTTAAAACAGACAGTAGATTAGTCGGTTAAGAGGATGGGTTATAAAAAACGTTCGTCACGCAGAACTTGCAGATTCCCCACGTGCTGGAATGACACACTGATTTTTCATTTCCCCACCTATTCTATCTCTGCCGTTATGTCAATAGAAATTGAAATGTAAGCTGACATGAAGTGCTCAATGACTCAGTTTCCCAAAGTAAAAATTTGATGAGTAGAAATGTGGATTTACTGAAGCCCGAAAACGTAAAAATACAGATAACTCGCTTAATAATCAATAAAATAAAAAAATGTATAGAACAACAGTTGTAAAGAATTTAATGCTTAACAAGATTTGTTTTATAACACTTTTTTGTCTAACTCATAATAACCAATATATTCCAAATTTTTAAATTCTCCAAACACTGGATTTCACCCATTGACGAATATGATCTTTAGTGTTGAATGAAACGGTTAAATGTCCAGTAATACAGAGATCAAATAAACATTTTCGAATGAAGAACGTGAAATTTTAGTTGATGAAGCCTACATCACACAAAGTACTCGCATGTATTTTATATGTTAATTGTCGGTTGAAAACAATACTTTTTATTTAAGTTTAAATATATATTGGTCATATTAAAGATATATTGACGTATTGTTAACGTCAGATGGCTATACGCGAGGCTAAAAACCAAACAAAAAATACATAATACGTATATATATATATATATATATATATATATATATATATATATTGTTGCGAAAATTAAATACATGAAAAATCCTTCAGAGAGAGAGTCGCGTATTCTGGAAGTGCGAGATAGATCAAAGAAGCCGACAGAGAGTCTAGGCCCTACGAGACTCGTCTAGACCAGACATCGACGGCCCAGCCAATTCCCCTTTGATGTATGCTGACAACCTATATAAAGAAGGGCCAGCCGCGAGCGAGTCAGTTTTTTTCTCACCTGTCTTGATGTTCACATCAGTGCTACAGTGCGACTTAGTGCAGAGCGGTAAAGTGGTTTTATAAGAACAGTGTTGTGCCGTGACTGTAAGTAACAGTGTAGTGCCGTGTTTAAGACAGTGCAGTGCCGCGAAGTAAAGGACAGTGCAGTGCCGTCTTGTTGTGAATTTCAGTGACCGTGAGTGAATTGTTGGACTGTGTAATCTGAAGAACAGTGACGCTATCAATGTATACTGTGAGTAGTAATTAAGAATAATTACCAAGTGTATTGTGCATTGTGAAATAAATTGTGCAGTGATAAAAACTGTGAAACCTGCGAGTATTTAATTTTGCAATCCAAAAGAACTCTTATTAAAAACGTTTATTACTGGTTTTGGTAATAAAAACGTAACAATATATATATATATATATATATATATATATATATATATATATATATGTATAACTTCCTATTATGAAGTAATGGCACCTGAGATTCACGCAAAAAGAATTGTAGGTATATTTAATACAATTAAAGACGTTTATGGTGCGTCACTCTGGTTTGTATTCAGGATATTGCTAATAATGGTGGTTTTGGGGAAATGTATAGGTATAGTTTGAGATAGATTAGTATGAGACAGTTGTTATGCTGTAACGACTAATTTGGAGGGAATTATGAAGGGTGACTGGGGGGAGGGGGGCAATCCAACAGGTAGGCTGAGTAGATTATATGGCTGTAAGGGAGGGGTAGTGCCCAGGGAGGTTGTCATGGTGATGACCCAGCACTCACCCACAAATCCACCCATCTCACTCCCCAGCTACCGACAAATTCTTCATTCCTCACTTGATTAATGCTGATTGTTTTAACAATTCATGACTTTACCTAATCTCAAACAACAAATGATTTTTCAGATTTATTGACTTAGAATGAAAAAGGATTTACTCTGTAGGCACCTTTGTTTCTAAGGTTCCTTACAAAGTATTGACAATTAATAAAAACCATAACACCTTCCAAAGTATTTTCAGAACCTGGGTAATTAAGAAAAAAAATATAGTCATTGATCTATTACCATATTTCCAGTAGTAGTAATTTTTCAAAATAACTTACAGTATACGCACATCCTACTTAGTGTAAAACAAAAGTTTTTATGTACATCTATTCACTCACACACACACACACACACACACACACACCCACATATATATATATATATATATATATATATATATATATATATATATATATATATATATATAAAACAGAACTAAAAAAAAAATTATGATTAGAAGATGTATCAACATTATTAAGAAGAAGCAGGGGGTTATAAGGGAGGCCTGAAATGAAACATTACAATATTTAGTTTCCTAAGGGTACTTCGTCAACTATGCAAGTAACAGAAGTTGCTTATTTTGCTAATTAAAGTAACTTTTGTAATATACACTTTCGTCGTGTACCTAAGTATAAATCAGATATACGATAAAACTATACTGGGAGTCAACAATTTTATTAGTACTCATTAAAGTGTTTTTAATGCAGGCATATTGTGACAAATGATGTTTTTTTAGACTTATATGATAGTGTCATTCGGATTATAAAGGAGGGAAATTATAAATCTCCGCTCCTACTCCCTTCATACGTTATTCATTTTTTTAATTAGAAAATAACCTCGTTATTTATTTCCAATAAAAATTTAATCTATAAGAGCAATTCGATTATTTAATTTGTATAATGGATGTTTTTAACAAAGTCATACAGAATTTCCAAAACGTGTGATTGCGGAAGTTGTGCGGAATCAAACTCTTGAATTGTGATATACATTATCTTATGTCCTCTTATATGTTAACGATATTTAAATGACTATGTACTATCCATAACTATTTAACGTTACTTGGTAATGTCATTATAACAAAAGACAATATGCCTTTTAACTCAATATGATTTTAGGCTGCGGGGGAGGGGTGCTACAATCTCTTTCCCTCACCTCGTTTTTACAATATAAATTAAATTATGTTTAGGGTACAACTGGGGACTTATTTTCCTTTATTCTTCAGAACTCAAATTCCTAGGCTAGGCGGGAAACGTATTTTTAAACATTGAAGCTTAAAAATAAAGTCATCATTCAGTCTTAAATGATTTCTCTTGTAAAGGCGTGAATCTTAGCCAGTGTTATATTATTATTATTATATTTAATAATAATATATAATACCAAACATGGTTTTTGGGGAAGACTTTCTCAGATTCAGGGACCTTAAACAAATCAAGAATAATTTCCCAAGTAAGGCCTTATTTATTTAAGTAGTTTTACTTGTTACTTTTTATTCAGCATCTTTTAAGCAATAAATTTTCTATTCACTTGCATTATTATTAGGTATACTATTATTACCCAAAGATTTGTCAGAAATTTTATTTAATTTAGGTGGAGATGTGTTTTTCATCTCTGTGTGCATTTTAAGATCACTAGCATTAAAATTGACATTCTTGACTGCCTTTCGACGGGATAAATCGTCATTATTCGTCCATTCTTTATTTATGGGTATAAAAATTTATGGTAAATTGTAACCGTACATGTTATACCACTTGTTATGCAATGAAAATAAAGGGATCATAAAGGGAGTGCATAAATTGTTGCTAATATTTTTGGGGAAACCAATTTTATTGCAATACACAAATGACGGCTAACACTTTACATATGTAGCCATAAAAAAACATTGCATATGTATTCATAAAGAAAATGTAGTTAATCCCGGGTGAAAAAAGGATGGAAGAAAAGATGGAATGTAAAATGACTTGATAAATAATTAATATCCTCATCCCAGCAGTGATAGACATCGGATCATCAGGAAAAACATGAGGGTAACCTCAAGCAATAGCTCGCCTGAAAGTGACAGCCAGAGATGGAACTGGTGACATCTACTTGAAGGTAAAATGCTGTGATTGGTGGGGGAAAAAAGTATTTAAAAAAATCATATCCTACATAGATACACACACACACACACACACACCCACACCCACACAAGCGCGCACACACGCACTCACGCAAACACACCCAGTAATGGTATACTGAGAAAGCTTTGCTCCGGAAATAAATAAACTAAATAATGAGTGTGAATGTTATTCATATCAAGGCTACAATTGTGTGTGTGTGTGTGTGTGTGTGTGTGTGTGTGTGTGTGTGTGTGTGTGTGTGTATATATATATATATATATATCCTTTTGCTGTGTATGTCTAATATATATATATATATATATATATATATATATATATACGTCCTTTTGCTGAGTCTAGAAGACTAAACGTTAAATGGTTAGTAGTCAATGCCAATTCAAGGTTTAAAACAGGGTGAGTAACACGCTGCCCTTTCGACATGTTTATGCGGCCCGCCAAGCATTTCAAAAATTAAATTTATTTTATCGACTTTCTCCCATCAGTATATTGTAAAAAATTAATTATAATTTAATGGCAGTACATACTAAACCCAAACAATTTTTTGTGATGAGTTACTTACTTGTCGGCGACTTGTTCAAACATTCGATAAGAACGCGCCGCGTCTGTGCTTGTTTGTGTTTGCTTCAGTCACACAATCAGTCTGCTAAGCTGTTAACTAGCAATATAAGAAATTCTTGTATTTCTTGAAAGGCGTGAGTGCAATATTAACATCAAAAAGGTAACTTTTTTTTTTTATTTATTCAAAATTAATTTTTCCTACAAATTGTTTTAATTTTCAAATATTGGTACTCAATTATTGGTACTTAGGAGAATAAAGTTCAACTCGGAAGTAAAACACGTGTTCGGAGGTCAACACAAAGTAGCTGAATCTTTTAAGGGTGTTTTGTTTCTGATCAAAATGTGATCTACTTATTTCCTAATCCAGCAGGCCTGGTTTCCCTGTCTTATATTGTGCATCTCCTTGTAAAGAGTCATTGTAGTCCTTCGTACCCTTATACATTTCATTTTCTACTTTAACTATAATCCATAGAGTTTGAAGGGTAGATAGACTTGCATGTAGGTTCTCATGAGCATAATTGCCATCTAAACTGATATCTGAATATTGGGTTATATATTTCATACTGTGTTTAATATTTGAAATCCTTTAAGCAACGTGAGGTTGTAATCTTAAATTTAGTTCAAAAACGACTAAATTTTACCATTTACAGTAAATTTGATATGCTGATGCTATACTGTGAAGGTAAAGAAAAATATTGTTAAGGTGTACGTGGACTTCAGTAAATTTATATATATATATATATATATATATATATATATATATATATATATATATATTTCTCTTCCTTTTCCAATTTATTTTTAAAGGATAATATTATTAATATGAATGAATGCAAAAGGTTACTTTTCTAAATTTATGATCAAATAATTAATTTTATAAATTCAATGGTAAAAAATGAGAAGTTCAATGGAAAAGGAGGGGGAGGGGATCCCCCCCCCCAAAGGAGTTTTAGTGCCTTGCACCATCTCGTAGTGTTTAGAACAAAGGTCAAGTTATCAAGAATGATAAGCATGTACGTTGTCCTCTGACCTTCTAAAATGTCTTATACTGTCTCTCGCTATATCTCATTTCATAAAACATTTATACAATGAAAACCACATATATAAAATTTCACAAACTTTACTGGAGGTGGAAAAACCTTCTTTTTTTTTTAAAATTAGTTTTATATATTTATCATTTTAGTAGTACAAGAACAAGTTCGCCATGGATTTGATGAAGCAAAAATTTATAGAGACGAATTGGAAAAAACCAAAGTCCGCGTCACGCAATTAGAAGATGATTTAAAAAATATGAATAATTCGATTAGTACAATTTATAAGGTAGCAAGTAACTTTGAGAGAAATAAGAGAAGAAATAACCTTTTGTTATTCAATTTAAGGGAAGAGCCTCAAGAAAATCCTCAGTCGTTAATAAGCACAAACATACATTTTTTCACAACATATTTAGAACTAGATACAAACAAAAATGAAATTGATTATATTTACCGGGTTGGGAAACGAACTGAAAACAATAACCGCCCAGTATTAATCAAGTTTATTTCCGAATGGAAAAAGGTAAAAGTTTTGAGAGCCGCAAAAAAACTTAAAGGAACCCCATTCAGTTTGTCCCCAGATTTTCCACGGGATGTAAGAGAAAAAAGGAAGAAACTGCTACCTTTCTTACATAAAGCAAGGAATGAAAATCTCAAAGCGCGCCTAATAAATGAAAAAATAATTATTGAAGGCAAAATATATTCCTTAGAGGAATTATCTAATAAAAAACAAGAAGAATCGAAAATTGATGTGACGAAAGATGATATTCCGGATTCAGGTGCTTCCAGATCTAGCAGTTTAGACGGCAAACTAGATAATTGGTTAAAACGATCCAAACCGAACAAGCAGATGAAGAAAAGAAAGGTATATCATTCTCCTACATAGCAACAAAAGAAGTCTACAGCTCCATTGGCAATAGGATTCTGGAATGTTAATGGTATAAAATCTTTATTGGATCTTGGAAAAGATATTATTTTGACTCTTCAAAATTTAGACATAATTTGTTTGACTGAAACATGGTTAACATCGTCTTCAAAATATAAAATAAATTGCCTGGCAAAATATGACATGGTATATGTAGATGCAATAAAAAGTCATTCAGTTGGGCGACCAAGTGGAGGCCTAATGATCTTCACTAAAAAAGAGAAAATCACTGTTGTTGAAACCCTCATTAGAGAGAACTGGATATTATGTATTCGTTTAAAACATGAAAATGAATATTTTATCGTAGCTGTAATATATTGGAGACCTGGAAAAGAATATGACAAATATATTGAATTCATCTCCGATATACTCTATGATATTTATCAAAAGTATAACAACACAAAAATAGTTTTTGGAGGGGACTGGAATGCGAGATTTGGATCCCTAAACATATTAGATAATGATATTTTTGATTACACCAATCTCACCAACCATAGAGAAACCCTAGATCCTGAAATAAATAAAAGAGGGGAATTGCTAGTTGAAGTAATGGAGAGCTTTGGTATGATTACTAGCAGTGGAAGAACTATTAGTGATTTCCCTGCAAAATTTACTTTTTGTGGAGAAAACGGATTTAGTATTTGCGATTCTGTGTGGCTATCTACTACTACCATTGATAGCGTTTATGATTCTAAGTCTAACAAAAGTTAGAAAGTCTAAAACACGCAAAAAACAATAAATCTCCGGGATTAGATTTAATTCCCAACGAATGTTATAAATTAATGAATGAAAGTTGGACTAATCACCTTGTACACATCTTTAATAAAGTTTGGAGTGAAGAAACGATACCATCATCTTGGACGAAAATAAGAATGAGGCTCATCCATAAGAAAGGAGATAAAAAAGACCCAAACAATTACAGAGGCATCGCCATTCTCAACTCAATTCTAAAGCTTTTCACTTCCATCCTTAGTCGAAGATTGCTTACATGGGTTGAAGAGAGGAAAATTATCCCGGACGAACAAATGGGTTTCCGAAAAGGTAAAGGATGTAGGGATAGCATATTTTGTTTGTCAGCAGCTGTAAATATAGCACTCAGATTAAAGAGGAGGAAATTATTTGCTACCTTTGTAGACTTCAAAAGAGCGTTTGACTCTATAAACCATTCAAAATTATGGGAAAAACTATATAGGCTAGGAATTGGAGGAAAAATTTTAAGAGTGATTAAATGTCTGTATGACCAAGCATCGTTTATTATTGAAGAAGGAAATCAGTACTCACATGACATTGAAATATCTGAAGGTGTTCTACAAGGAGAAAACTTAAGCCCTCTTCTATTCTTGCTATATATATATCAGATATAGTCCACTTTTTCGAAGAGAATGGGGCAGAGGGTATACAGATAAGTTCAAGAAAAGATTTAATTTTATTGATGTATGCTGATGACCTAGTTTTACTCTCTATATCATGGCCTGATACGCAACGTAAATTAAATATATTAAAGAAATACTGTGACGCAATGTTACTCTCAGTGAACACTCAGAAAACAATGATATTACCATTTCACAAAGGAGGTCGACTTGGGAAAAGTAAAACCATATTTTATAATAATAACCCAATCCAGCTTACAAATTCATTTACATATCTGGGGGTACCTTTCTCATCCTCAGGAAAATTTTGTCAAGCCAGTACTCACTTCTTGGCAAAAGGTTGCTCTGCCAATGCTGCCATCTTACGGATACTTAATAAAAGCAAAGCTGAAACTTGGGCAACCAAATGTATGCTGTTCGATGCACTTAGTGAAAGTGTACTCCTGTATGTATCAGAAATATGGGGCCCTGGTTATTCGGCTGTGATTGAGAAAGCTCAATTAAACTTCTTTAAATGGCTTATGTGTCTTCCTAAAAACACTCCTAATCCTTACATTAGAGTAGAATTTAACCGTACTCACGCCCGACTGAAAATTTTCAAGAGGATGTTGAATTGGTGGAAGGCTCTACAAGAGAAGTCGGCAGATGATCTATCAAGACTGTGTTACATGCGCCTAAAGGAATTATCTGCCAATTATTCAATGCCATTTAATTGGGTGAATGAACTGGGGGTATCTTGGGTGCATAGGAGGGAGCTTGGAAGAATTGGAAATGGCGGAAAATATTAATGAAAAAATAAAGACATGTTTAGAGGCTCTCGAGAACCATTTAATCTCGTTAGATATAGAACGAGTTTTAAACAGCACATATAGCCAGCACTTTAGAAGAATTAGCTCTCTTGGCAGAGGCGAG
Organism: Riptortus pedestris; assembly: GCA_019009955.1. Lineage (NCBI taxonomy): Eukaryota > Metazoa > Arthropoda > Insecta > Hemiptera > Alydidae > Riptortus > Riptortus pedestris. The sequence continues at coordinate 101,811,663 of CM032228.1, read as the reverse complement.
GAGTACCTGTACCAAAATGTGCCATTTTTTAAGACCAAAGTGATATCCCAAATCCGTTTATTAGGTACAAAAAATCAAAGATTAATAGTTGGTAGGACAATTTACATATTCAACCCAGAAAAGCCATGCCCCTTTGCGAAGATAGCCAAGACACCGTTTCGCACTTCATCCTTACATGCCCCGTTTTAACAGATAGAAGAAATCATCTCCTGAAAAGTTTCAACATTCCACAGCAATCCATGGATAATTTGTTTGACCTTATGGACAAGAATAAAATAAACTGCATATATGTTTTCATACTTAAAGGTCTTTACGTCAGAGGGAAAAAAATACAAACACTATAATAATTAAAATAAAATTAATGTCTTATGTTTTTTTCTATAGTAATTAATGTATATAGTTTTTGTTTTTTGTTATTTTTTTTAAAAAAAAGAATTCTCTGTTTATGTTTATATGAAAAAAAGAAGAGGGTTGAACCCTTGCTATAAAATTGTTAAATTTTTATAAGCAATAAAAATATTCATTCATTCATTCATTCATATATCATTTTAGAAGATTTCCCCTAAGTGAAATCACCAATTGAGGTCGTACTCAAGATGCGATTTTCGAAAAATTTCTTCAGATGTCCATCGATCCTACCCAGGAGATATCAAAAAGTCCGTCACTCAGGGGCTGTGTAAACTAAGCAGATTTCCCTCGTGTAGTTGAGTATTAGATAAATTTACATACTGGTAACACAACACCACCGTGAATAAATAGAAACGGAAATAAGAAACGTTTCATACAATTTCAATAACCTGCCGGCAGGAAGCGTTAGAAAAGTAAACAAACAGATCTGCCCGTCTCACACCGGAAAGAAAAACAATTACTGAAATACATATATCAGAATATAACATATTAATTTTATTGAGAACTATTTACTATGTCTAGTACTCTAAATAATAATGAGTCAGAATAATTGTTATCTCAATCAATCAAATTCCAGTATTCCAAAACCTTAAGACGGGGGCGGGGGGGGGGGTCACCCGGTCATTTTGCATGTATCGTATAATAAATGTCTCTTGAATACAATGTTAGGTATTTAAGCTTGGAATAATGTGATTTATTATGTAGCAGAGTATTGTTTATGTAAAAGTGGCGGTTTGCTGAAGGCTCCCCTCTAACCCCCCCCCCTCCTCCTCCTGACCCTGATTTCAGCCGTTAACAAACTCGATCTTTCGTTTTACATAAAACGACTAAATATCGAGTTTGGTAACGATTAAACAATAATTGCGACCGCTAGAGTGTTAACAGACAAATGTATATATATATATATATATATATAAATATAATAAAAGTCCGTCACGCGGGGGCTGTGTAAACTAAGCAGATTTCATACGTAAAGTTATACAATAGAGAAATCTCCATACGAGTGCCGATTAGCTACGGAAACGGTCGAACCAGCTTTATGCGGGAACCAAAGCTAGTCCGTTACACTTAATAAAAATGCAAATATCGCCGTTAATATTCAAGATAGAGAATAAATGTATACAACCATATTTATAGCCCATTTAATTTGCAATAAGATTGGTTCTATACAATATTTCGATCCGACGTAACGGAGATATTTCGAATTTCGAAAATCCCCTTCTAAACCCCCCCCCTCCCACTGGTCCGATTTCAGCCGTTAACGAACTTGATCTTCCTTTTTACATAAAACGATTAAATACCGAGTTTGGTGACGATTAAACAAAAATTACGGCCGCTAGAGTGTTAACAGACAAATATATATAGTTTTGAACGGGCCTCATTTTCGTCATCTCCTGGGTAGGATCGATGGACATTTGAAGAAATTTTTCGAAAATCGCGTCATGAGTACGACCTCAATAGGTGATTTCCCTTAAGGGAAATCTGTTAAAATGAGGTCCATTTGCTCAACCACATTAAACAGTGGACTTGCAACAAATATGTGCAAGAGATATTGAACAAATATGTGAGTAGATATTGAATAAACACTAGCACAACTACACTGATTATTGAAATTGGTCCTGCCATTCTTATGATAATAGGGATTCATTTATATATATATAGATTTATACATTTTTCCTTGTTTCATATATAGATTAATTATATTATTCTTTATTGTTAGCAATAAAACTGCACATAAAAATGGCATTGCTTGTGTTTTTGACTCTGTCTGCAGAAAATGAGAAACGATCACAAATTCAGAAACAAATGCCTCTATTATGTTTCTTTATTAATGGAATTGGAATCTTCATATAAAAGAACATTTTATAAGAAACAAACTCCATTTTTGAACTAGATTGAAGAACCTTTACGCCAAGGTGGTTGAGTGGTTGTTTGAACAAGTAAATCGATAGATTGTCCTCAAGGGAGGAGTCAAGTTATAGAAGATAAGGTTTCCTGTTTGATCAGCTTTCTCTGAAACAACGTTTTTCCTCGAGGATTCTTAATACGGTTTTCAAATTAAAAAAAAAAAAAAAAATCGTAAACAATCTCACATGAGCACCATACTCACGCGCGTGCGTGGGCGTCTGTGAGTGTATGTGTGTGTGTGTGTGTGTGTGTGTCACCAAGAGCCACTTGGTCTTCACAATCACAGGACTAAGGGGTTTGTTATCACAGTTGACCACTCTCCACGGTCGTTCAAAAAGTTTTCCCAATTCTGAATTCCCCTCATCCCCACCGAATGATTTGTGAAACTTACCAGAATTTTTGGATTGTTTTGATTCATCCTCTCTGCAGTGTCTGTCTGGAGGTGTAATATCCATTATATCTGAGTTACAATATATAGTCCATACATTGGAAGCAGTGAATCGTACGGACGCAAAACTCGTGGAAGAGTTTGATGGATTAATAAAGGAATTAATAAAGACAAAAATAACGTTCTGTCGACAGACCGACATCCCCAATGTTTGCTTGAATAGTTAAATGTGTTCATATATCAATCAATGCAGAATATTAATAAGGAGTCTACATTTGATTCCCTAATGACTATAAACGCAGATCGTGACCTCCAAAATATAATTTTCAACCTAGTGTTTTCAAAATAGTAAAACCAGTCCAGGAATGACTTCTACTCTGTTCAGCTTTATATAGGCACTTTTTGACGATGTCGAATTCACATGAATTTCATATTATTTGTATAGGACATGAATAGATACAATATTGGACTGTAAGACGTCAAAATTTAAGAACTTTGTTTTCTCTTTGTTGTTAAATATTTAATAACCTAGGCTACATTTATGGTATCCGTTACTACTTTTATAAGTTAATTTCATAAGCTTAAAGTAAAATTTGTATCGCAGCTAGTGGCAACTTTTTAAATGTAGTATTTATGCTATTTTTAACAGAAAGTTAAAAAAATTGTTGTCTAAATAATCTATTAGATGACTATTTCATATTTTTTAACAGATAGTTTGATTTCAAAAGTTAACATTATAAGAATATTAAATCAGCACAAGCTCACAAAAGCTTTACTGAGCAATGTTACTGAGCAATACTGAAGGTTAATGTTGATGATTGTCCACTCATTTTCTTACAATATTGAGCTAAGGATTACAGAGCAATGGCTTTAACGACAATGGGCACAATTGTCTCCACTTCTCATGTCTATTTTATTCTTGGATAGTCTCAAACAGAAGGTACCAGAAGTACCCAGAAGGTACTTTCGTTACCTCTCTTCATTACCTAGAAACTCTGAATTTGTTGTTCACTGGAAAAATGTATCAGTAGATTACAATACACACACAAACACACACACACACACACATATATATATATATATATATATATATATATAGAGAGAGAGAGAGAGAGAGAGAGAGAGAGAGAGAGAGAGAAATAAACACAATTTCTACAGTAAATTATCATAGACGGCAATTATATTATAGCCCGTTGGATAAATGCGTTATAAATTAATAGTTCAGTGTTTCATTTTTAGCTCTTTCATATCGAAATGAGACGCCCATGAAGAATATAATTGGTATTTTTTTCCTTATTTATGATGTTTAGAGATTTTTCATATATTTTCTTCTCTGCTTCATCAAACAATGATTTCCCTGAATAAAAGTGACTAGAATAGAAGAACTTCAGGGTTTTCTAATATCTTCCGATGGATTCGAGCAGAATGAATGAGCTTTTGAGTTATTTTACTACTCTTCTGAGTAGAGGAATACACTTCTCTGCTATATCGAAGTACTCCGTATTGACATTTTCAACAAAATTACAAGAAGCTTAGAGAAAGAAATAAGAGCCTGCTCTTTCCCATTTCCTCTCATTTTCTTTGTCCACTTTTCTTTTAATATTTTTTCCTTCTCTCATAATTACTCTTCATATTTGAAAATAATAAAGCTGACAGGAAAAGCACAAAATGTTTATTTCTTGAAACTAAAATTTTAATGATAGGCTAAGAAGCACGTAGTTTTCTTTCTAAATTAATTCAATAAACTTAGTGGAGTAAAATGAACTACTCACACATGACAGAAAAATCACAGAATATTAGTATGTAGGAAAGTTGACCTACTTGGCTTGGTATTGGACAATCTTTCCTTAAACATTCATTCATTAACAACAGGGAAGAAATCCCCCCCCCCTCCATCAAAAGTCGACCCAACTAAACATTATATAACCATTATGAACATTATAATAAATGAAAAAGTATTTCCTAATGTCAACAATAGGAAATAAGTTATTATATACCGTAATAAACTGTTATCTCATCACCATTCTTAAATAAAGTTAAATTAGTAGGTACTCACATTAAGGAAAATAAGGTTTCGTGATTTTTATTTTTCATACACTCTACTTCTTTCTTTAATCTTTATAAATATAACTCTAGGGTTTGTCTGGCTCTATTTATATTTGAACGGGGTATTTGTTTTTGTTTTTGCGATTCACACCGTTCTAAAAATAATGGCCTCCTCAGGATTCCTGGGATATATATATATATATATATATATATATATATATACTAACTCAGATACCCGGCTTCGCCCGGGAATTCATTTGCGGCTGGATGGTGATGGTATTCTTTCGGCATGGCTTTACTTTGCACAATATTTTGACATTTACCCTTCCCAGTGTTTAGGGTTAATACCCGTCGTTTCTGTGGATTTGACAATAATAAAATTAATTTTTTATGTAAGACTTCACTGTCCTCCATATTGTCATATTTCCCGTTTTCTGTGCATTATGCATAGATTTAAATTATTAAGGACAAAATATTATAATAATATATTATAATTTGAATTAATTTTTCCAGGTGAGGTACCTGGTAGTTCATATTGAAAAGAATTGTTGAGCAAATTTCTCTAAATAACAAAATAAACAACTTTTATTATGTGCAGATTTGCCGAAACCCCAATAGGAAACGAAATATCACTATTTTTAATTTCAGGCCTCCCTTATAACCCCCACTCCTGCCCGTCCCTAGAAATGTTAATATGGCTTATTATAAGGAAGGCGTTAGTACTAATACACATACCCAGTGTTTTATTTAGTTCGGTTGAGCGTTTTGTGCCAAATAAAATTGTTGACTACCGCTATAATTTTTAGCGTATAACGCCTTTATACTTCGGTATACGACGATAGTGTATATAACAAACGTTTCTCTAAATAACCAAATAAACAACTTTTGTTATGTGCATATTTGCCGTAACCCCAATAAGAAACGAAATATCACTATATCTAATATCAGGCCTCCCTTACAACCCCTACTCCTGCCCGTTCCTAGAAATGTTGGTATGGCTTATTATAATGAAAGCATTAATGCTAATACATATACCGAGTTTTATTTATTTCGGTTGTGTCTTTTGTCCCAAATAAAATTGTTCACTTCCGCTATAGGTTTTAGCGTATATATCGTTTATAATTCGGTATACAACAAAATGTATATAACAAACGTTTCTCTAAATAACCAAATAAACAACTTTTATTATGTGCATATTTGTCGAAAAACGAATAGCAAACGAAATGTCACTATATTTAATATCAGGCCTCCCTTATAACCCCCACTCCTGCTCGTCCCTAGAAATGTTGGTATGGCTTATTATAATGAAATCGTTAATGCTAATACATATACCGAGTTTTATTTATTTCCCACTCCTTTTCAACCCAGAGAATTTTAATATAGCCTAAAGTCTAAGTTGGGTCAGTGATAATATACACACCAAGTTTCATCAAATTTGGTTCAGCCGTTTATGCGTGAAAAGGTAACAAACAAACAAACATACACGAAAGAAACAAAATGCAGTTATGGGGTCTATGACATGTGAAACGAAAAGTAATCGTGAAATTTTGAGAAAAAAATCAATGTACAGACAGAGGTTACAATTTTATGTATATGTATATTCATTGCGATTGATTTAGATTTGCCGTGTCATTTTATATTAAAGAAATGAAGGAAATTCACAGCTGCATCCACAAGCTGAATTTAAATTCATTTTTTATTAATTTCAGTATTTTGGCTAATTTTATATTTTGCTAATTCTTAACATAATTAATCATTCGTCATTTTATATACACTATAAATGGCAAGCAGCATGTACTAAATAATCTTGCTTGTCAAATATCCACTTAGACTTTCCTCGAGTCCAAGTCCTTTGTAAAAGAACGTAACTGCTTAACATAAAATGATCAATAAATGACATTTTTTTTATTTCGTGAAGTAGGACATCCCATACTTAATGCACGAGGGTGAAATAAATTTAAATGAACTGCATCAAAATATTTTGATTTACGTATTGACTAAAACTGATTTATTTTTGTTGCAGTTTCGATTGTAGTGTCCCTTATAGCTTGTTGTCATTTTTTATTCGTTCATCAAGAAGGTTTGTCATTTTACAAAACAAGGACATCCAAAGTGAGTGCTTTTACATTGGAATTACTTTGATCTCTTTGGCTCTTCTGAAAAGACATTAAATTGTACTATGAAGAACGTTTGGTAAATGCATATATTTATATTCATTTTCTGAATATCTAAATGAAATCAGATTTATCTCTCATTCCCTAAGAGGAATTAAATGAGGAAATCTGGGGAGACTCATAGACATTAATAAAACGTCGTTGCGATCTCATAATGGCTCTAGACGAAATACAGTAGTATTAATTATTATTATACAAATTATACAAGAAATGTTCCTAATTAGGGACAGAAAGGTGGCCGGAATCATAAACTATTAATTGGAGCTCAGGACTTAAGTTTGGCAGGATGGAAAAGGATGTTAAAGTTGGCCGACAGCGAAACTGGCAATAGCTCCTGGAATTCGAGTGAATCTGGGTTCTCTGTCCAAATTATGAACAACTCTCAAGGATTTCTTAATGTATCTCCTAAAATTAGCTACATTGTTCTGCTTTACTGGATTCATGAAAGTTAAAAGATAGCAGACTTATAACACTCCTTAATTTGGGTAATTGATCTTCTACCGATTAATCAACTAATCAGTAGAAGATCAGTTACCCAAATTAAAGAGTGGTATATAAGTCTGTTATCTTTCAACTTTCATGAATCCAGTAAAGTAGAACAATGTAGCTAATTTTAGGAGATTTAATTGAAATTTTCTCGCCTAATATTTCTATGATAAATATTGACGGGCGTTGGTTGAAAGAACCTCATTTTATGTCTAACTGGTCAATTTTTGAACTACTAACTGCTGCACTTCTGATTCATGCTAAAAACCGTGTTCACCTGCTTTTTGCTACCCAATTTCCTTATTATGCCAATACTTCGTCCAGTTCTACAGTCTCTGATGATAATTGCAAAACTAGAAAATCACTTCACTCTTGGTAATATTAAAACATTTAACAATCAGTAGATTTTATTTATACTTTCCTGTGATCCATGTTTTTCGATTGATATTCTTATTTGTGTAAACGTCATTTGAACACATATAAATATAGAATAGAATATATAGATGTCAGTGTAAGTGTTATTCTAAACTATGGGAAAATGGATGTTTGTATCTGTCTGTTGATTTGCGGTTAGAGATCGACGGATGAGTATCGTGTTGTGGGGAGGCAGTATTGACTCAGGCAGAGTGTCGCCTCTCCAGGGTGAACAGCCTCCCAGGTACTAGCTTTTACCTACTACTCTCTTCTCAGCTTAGTTTAGTAGAAAAATTAATTGACTAAAAACCCTGAAATAAACTATAAGCAGATTTTCCTTATATGGGCTAACTATTGTGAAGATCGTCATGACAGAAATCTAAACTTTCATCAAGTCTCCTACCTAGTATTGGGCAAATATTGTCCATTTAAAATGATATAGCCATACCACGCACATATACCCAAGCGCACACAGGTTTGATACTAGAGGTACGATCACCAGCTACCTCGGTGACAATCGTGCTTTGTATATATGAGGTCAATACAGACCATTTTAGAGAAGTATCGAAGGTACTTCTACAATAAGTCCACCAAAGGAAACACGTACCAGCGCCCGTGAAATGATCTATAAATCATTCAATTCGGCGAGTACAATGAACAGGGGTGTAAAAAAAAAGGGACTTCTGACTTGTGCTCACTAAAAAATCGTCATTAATTGAGAAAAATCCAAAGCCCTATCATTTCTCGAAGGAGGCCAGCTAGTTACTCAGACCTTTCGGGTAGAGAGGAAACGCAAATTCTTTCAGAGAATCCAATGAGTAACCTAGGCCAAGTAGTGACCTGTTATTGCTCAATGTGTGAGTCTGAGAGGTACCTGCCACCTTAAGAAGAATAAATAGCATCTGTAAAATTGATAGCTGTATAAATGTCTACTTAATAGGCATCGTTTCTTATCAAATCAGGCGGACTAATCATTCTATCAACGAAGAACGATCATACAACATTACTTAGTGAATCGAATAAAAAATATTAGTCTTTCAATCCTCCTAATGCCTGGACCTGATAAAGTTTCCCGAGTTGAGTGAAACTATGCCTAAGGCTCCACTTCTGACGATTTCCGCCAATTCTTTTCTTTCAGGGTATCCAAAAATATGCCCCGAAGTTAAATGCTGTGGAAAAGTCCCAGCAAAGTCATCGGGGCGTCATCACACATCTTTAGCTGACGTCATTAAGAATATAAAATAATAGGCGTTCTTTTTTATTGTTCAATCATCAGCTTTTCGTTCAAGGGTGTAAGAGGTGAATGACTAGAGTTTCTGAGCATGGTAAAGGACATTTCTGTAATATGATTATTTAGTTATTAAATTAATACATTTGCCATATTTTTATTTTAAACCATTTCTATTTCAACCCGTCAGCTACGGTGATTGTCACAGATTGTAATTTAATATGTTTAATATAGGGTATTGGTGCTTAAATTATCGCCATAGACAAATTACTTTAAATTTTGCGGAGGGTAGTATAAGATGAACCATGGGTTAGTTATGGGATTTGCGATTATCCCACTTGCTATAGACATGTTTATAGACTAGTTGAAGGAGAATGCCATATTTGTTGCCATAATCCCTATTTTTAGGACTCGGATTTAGAGGACACTATGCGGATGACGTCATATGTCATACTGGTGTTAACATTCCCAAATCAAATAATACGGCTTACATGCTTCTTTCAGGATATGCCACAAGTGAAAGCCTCCCGGAAATTGAAAACACTGTTAACCTATACTACCCTTTGACACCTGATGATAGCCTCTGACCACCTTCAATACTCCAATAGAAAATTGCGGCAGAAACTTTACATGGTTGATAGTCTGCTCAATGTGCCTTTGGAAACTAAGAAATATGAGGCAGGTTTCGGGTGTATTAAGTGCATTGTGGCAAGTAATAAGTGCCTGAAAATTGTTGTTGGCAAAGGAATAAATCGGATAGTCAAATGACCAAGGAATTAGCAGACCATGGCGTTGCACAAGAAATATTTGAGAAAAAACAAACTATTCCACTGTCCGTTCCCTATTTGGGCACAGAAGAGGATTGGCAGGAGGAGGATTGGAGTCAAGGAGGAATAAAAAATCCGTCACTTCAGAATAATTTTCACTTCATTCAATCAAATTTTAGTAGCCCAAGAACTTAAGACAGGGGGTGGGTCACCATTTACCTCGTATATTAAAGGTCTCTTGAAAACAATATTTAAGCTTCGAATATAGTGATTTACTATATAACCGAGTATTGTTCATGTAACATGAGTAGAAGTGGGGGTTTGCTGAAGGTTGAAAACTGAAAAATGTATATATCTCGGTAAATATTAAAGATAGACAATAAATGTATATAACAATATTTATAGTACATTGAATTTTCAATAAGATTAATTTTATACGGTTCTTCGATCCGACGTACAGTAAGGAAATATTTCGAATTTTCAAAATTTTCCCCATTTTAACCCTGTCCCTTGTCCGATTTCAGCCATTAACGAAATTGATCTTTTTTTTTACATAAAACGACTAAATATCTAGTATGGTAACGATCAAACAATAATTGCGACCACTAGCGTTAACAGACATATACTCGTATATTTATATACAATTTTGTACCGATCTCATTTTCGTCATCTCCTTGGTAGGATCGATGGACATTTGAAGAAATGTTTTGAAAATGGCGTCATGAGCACGTCCTCAATTGCAGATTTCCCTTTAGGGAGCCTAATACAAAGCGCGAGAAACTAATCGACTATTAAAAATGGTACTTTACTGAACGATGAAAGGAAGGTGACTCAACATAACCGAAGGGCTGTGCATTAATCAGGATAGAGCTGAGAAAAGCGGTGGGAACATAAACAAGCAGTTGGATGGAATCATGTTTGAAGTATGTCTCAGAAGCTTCCCTCTCCCCCCTCCTCCCGATCTCAGAGATTCAGTCAAATGGGTGCTCTGATCCTGAGTGGTTCACTCCAAGAGGAAGGCACACATTTGACTCTTAAACTCTTTCTTATGTTATGTTTTTGGCTCATTTGGGGTCCTCTGATATTATTTTGTATTGTGTAAACATGGTTTATTAATAATAATATTCTATATGTTTATTTATATATATAGTTACTTATTTTTACTAATTAATATATTTTTTATTTGTACCCGTAGTGTAAGAAGCTATCAAATGGATTCATATGATTTGAGTTCAAAGGTTATTGGCAGGTGGATAGTTAGAATTTGGCACCGTTTTTATAATATAGTAAACCGTGAAACACTCTCTTTACCCGCCACCTAGCGACTAATTATTCCAATGTAACCTGTTGATTGGGAAGTTTTGGTCCGGCTTTAAGCGCTATTGTTTCAAATTACCTACGTCTAGATACTTGGTATTTGGTTGTATCCCGTGTATCTCTCCTGCTTTGTGTGAATCTGTCCACCTTGAAGAAACAAGCTTGTATAGTCTATTGTTGGATATTGGTGAGAATATCAAAATTCCTATTTGAATCTGTTCCTTTCACCTTTAATCCTGTCTCTCATCTTCCTCATTGCCTTTTTCTCTATGCAATTAGGTGATTGCATCAAGACAATTTTATTATGATACATTAATTTGGATTAAATACATTTATTTACCCATTTCCTTCGTTATTTGATCTCACCAGACTAATTTTCATGTATTTTTTCATTATTTATAACTTATTTTTCATTTACGAATCATTTTTTCTAGAGGATTTCTTTTACTTGTTTTTCTGGGTTTTACATATGTTTTATCAGTCATTTATTTTCAATTTACCCCCCACCCCCAGGGTATTACATATACATATATATATATATATATTTGTGTGTGTGTGTGTGTGTGTGTGTGTGTGTGTGTGTGTGTGTGTGTGTGTGTGTGTGTATATATGGGCATATATACTCGTATTTCTTCTTAATTTTCAGAAAAGGACTACTGATTGTTTTATCGATATCGAATGCATCTATTTACTCATTTGAATGATGATTATTTCAGTAATTTATTACTTTTATTTGTTGGACTTCACAAGATGTGTCCATTTATGTTTAGTTCATCACTTCTTTGGTTTACAAATGCTGACAGTTATTAATTTGTCTTTCACGTTATTTTCTTATTGTTCTTATTTTACATATTGTGTTTCTCGGCATGGCGCATTAAATGGAACGTGTGGTCTGAAAGTGCTCCAAGCCAAATCATTGTGAAGGATTAAAGCATTTTTCTACGATCCTGATGCTGGTTTCAATAATCCCCATTTCTGTGGAAAATAAATTACATTTCAAAAGTTTTGGTAACAATAAATTATGTTTAAGAGCTAGGTGAGGGGATGGGATTAATAAACTTCCCGGTGACTGGAATCCCACCTTGATCAATATTGTAAAGTTTATAATGATTAATTAGTATGTAAACTCCATAGGTTTAGTCATAACATCATTAGTAAATTTATATTTAAGTATCATTTTTCTGGAAGACGTAATAAGTAATAATATAAACGTAGCATTATAGAACGATTAATTGGGTAATCCTAAAATGGAAATACCACCTTCTTTCATCGAATAATATAGTTAATAATCTAGAAGTAGTTGCTAATTCACGTACCAAGTTTTGTCCAGTTCAGTCGTTTGGGATGCATAAAACTTGACTCCAACAATATTTATTAGTGTATATCTTGTTTAAACTTTGTTATATGACAAAAGTGCATTGAAAAAAGTTGTTCTAAATAAGCAAAATAAAGGACATTTGTTATGTTGATGTTTAGTAAAGAACCAATAGGTAATGAAATATCGCGATCCTTCATTTGTGGGCTACCCTTCAACCCTTACTCTTGCCCGTTGATAAGAGAGTCTACATAGCCTATATTCACAAAATTGTATGAATTTTGTCTATTCACCTAACAAATACCATTCCATTCGGCACGAACAAAGTTAATCTAAGAAACATAAGAAATAACTTTTAAAATTTTAAGCGTTTGACAAAAAACGAATTCTAAACCCTAAACCGCGATTTTTACTTTAAGCCTCCCTTACAACCCCTACTCTAGTTCGTTCGTAAGAAAATGACATGGTTAATTAGTTCGGTTAATTAGTTTGTGACCTATTAAATTGTTGACACCTTCTATGGTTTTAGTGTATATTAAAAAAGGTTACTCTAAACAGTAAAATAACCAAAATTTGTCATTGTTTGCGAGAAACAAATAGGAAGTGACATGTGAGTTTTCACTTCAGGCCTTCTTTACAGGCCCTCCCCAAGTGTCTTTAAAAATATTAATATATCGTATGGTCTAAGTTGAGGCACCAGAAACACAATAGCTTAATCGGTTCATAAACAAAAACCAAAGCCAACCAAACATGAAATTTTCGAAAAAAAGGGTACAGAAAGAGTTAACAATTTTGATTATATATGTAAGATGTCCGTATAAAAATTAAATCCTAAGAGAAAATATATTTACGTTTAATTTGGAATATATTTACTTCGTATAAATTACAATACTCAGTCAGGGGAATACACTTGTCCAAATGTAGAGTAATAGTAGTTTTTCAAATTCCATATAGGCTTTGATGTTCAAAAAATTTATCATAATTTAAGAAAATTAATGAGCCAAGTTAAATTTATAAAAATGTAATCATTAAATTAATGAGATTTTGAAAATTTAATACATTTCAGAAAATTAATTTAAAAAAAAAATATACCTATTATAATAATTGAAACCTAGTACTTTAAATATGACAGAGTCTTCTTCCCATGATTGGATTAAGCCCTTGGCAAACGAGAATTAGCTAAAAATAGAACAAAACCAGAAATGAAATATTCATTGGTTGTGTACCGAAAGGGTTTGAAGTGGGGGAGGGGGGCTAGGATGTTCTGACGTCATGGAATATCCCATGACGTCAGAAGAACCCCACCCGTTCGACCCTCTTGGTTAGCCATCCCACTGCTAAATCCAGCCACAACCATCCTCTACTTTTTATTTAATACTAATTTTAAATAATTGCTCTTACAGCGAATTTTCATTTTGTGTATTAATTGAAATCGCATAATAGAGCTCTCTACTTATTTAAATAGGAGCCACAGAATCCAATTCCATATTTGTATTCTTTTGACAGATGCATTACCTGAATTTAATAATTATTAAGAATTTCCAGTTTTTTTTTTTTGTTTTTTTTTTGTAGAGTGGCTATCATTCCCTAGTATTTCAACCCAATACTTTTGATATACTAAGGGACTTTCTGATGTCCTCATACCTTCTAAACTCTGTAAGTGTGCAACTATCAGCTCTACTCCACAAGCAAAGCAGATAGGAGGTTCTTCCTTTTTCATCAGGTGCTGGTGTGAGCCTTGTGTGGCCAATTCTAGGCGGCATATTATTAATTCATCCCTTCTTTTAGTGCTTTTTGAAGTATTCCAGAGTATGACGCTACTTGTTACAGTACGGAGCTTATTGTCGCGCAACTCATGCCATTGCCATGCCCAATGTTTTTGCTTGAGTGCTGGCGTCTGCGATTGGAACTTCTGACATTAGTGTGTCCTCTGTAATAGCTTTCGCGACTAAGATGCCAGCTCCTGTATTTCCATCTATGCCACAATGTTCTGGTATCCATAGAAATTCCATGAACATTTTTCTTGTGCAATTTTTCTAAAATCTGTTAAATTTCTTTACAGATAGGATTTTTTTGTACATTTTTTCAAGTGATTTTAGGCTGCTGGAAGAGTCAGAACATATTAATTGGTAATAAATTGGTAGGTTTTACTTTTACTATGTTTTTTCAATTCTCAGTTTAGATTGGGGGGAAAGAACAGCCATGGTTCTAATTGATAGTTTTTATCAAGAGCAAATTCTACATATATTCTCCATCCCATAAATCCTGATTGTTTTTTTAATAGGATGAACCGTTATTATAGAAATATATTTTTGGCTGGGATTCTACTTTGTATGGAAGGTTGGATAGACCACACTTTTATTATGTCAGGGACATATTATAAAGTGTAAACTGAAGAGGACTGTACCTATGCAGGTATAATATAATAAATATATCTCAGGTGCCGAGGGCGGAGTTTCTCCTTATTATCTTCTGATACTTTCTTCGGCGTCGGTTCCTTTGGCACTTCGTCTTCTATGTTTATGATCTTCTTTCTAGGTGGAATGGCGGGTTTTCAAATTTTGCTCATTCTAAGACCATCTTCTATGTTGACGTTGTTTGAGCATTTCACTATCTCGATGCCTTCGTATACGATTTATTCCTGGTATTGATTGATCAACTTTCGACATCACCTTGACTTGATCAAATTTGATGTGATGGTTGGTTTGCCAAAAATGTTCTCATTTTGCTGAGTCTTCTGGAACCCTTGACGTGTTCTCCGACTTTGCTGCTGATCAACCTGCCTGTCTGACTGATGTATAGCAGCAATACACCTGGCACATTGGTATGATGCTGATCTTTCATACTCGGTATCATATGTCCAATTCCTCTGTCTACGTCAAATGCAGTATCTATTCTATGCTTCTTAAGTATTTTTGCAATAATTTTCATGGACGTTTAACAAAAGGCATTACTGACGTTTGTTGTTGCTCTTTTTCACTTGAAATCTTTTTCATTTAATTCTATTTTATTTCCTCCTTCCCATAGCCGATTTTTTTTGGAGAGCCCGCATCAGGTTTCTTTTGGCAGGCTCTATGGCTCTTAGCAACATTCTTTCAGCACTAGTGACCAGAGTCCGAATTATTCATTCTTCTGTGTTGGATGATGAAATGAAAAGAAATGTGTTTATTTCGATTAAATGTTATCATAACATAATAGGATACGTTTCTATTAACAATTTTCTAATATTATATCAGTTAATTTCGTTACGAATTATTGAATAACATTCATACTTATAACATACATTCGTAAATATGAATACATATTATAAAATCCATCAATTTAATTAATTATGTAAAATAAATTAATTTCTGTTGTCATACCTGTATAAAATCTTCTGGGGACTAAAAAAAAGAGTACAACTTTTTGACGGGCTTGAAGATGGTGCCATTGCATCGAAAGCGCTTGCCAGCTGTACTCGACGATCAGCCAGTGACGACGGTCTCCACCGACAGGTATGACAACAGTATCATTTATATTGGCGGTTCTAACCCTTTATTTGAATTACTAAATTAATTTCGTTAACCATCTTAATACCACTTTAAATATATAACATACAATTTTTTATGTATTTATTGACATGCAAATTTATTAAAGCACGGCAAGCTTTATAAATGATTAGAACCTGATTTTAATTGCAAATTTTTGGTAGTTTTATTTAATAATTGATGTTTTTTGAAAGTATTTATCTTGCGCATAAAAGTATTCACCATGTGAAGTGGCATGTAGACAGCTATGGTCGTGTGTTGGTTTTCTATAACCCGCGAGACCAAGCTTAGTTTTCTCTCCACGAGTACGCCCACGAATGGTATCTTCCTATCCTCGTATAATTTCATTTTGTGAACTCAATGTCGGAGTGAGTTGAAATTCATGCACGCTGTCTTTTCCATTTGACCGTATGACGAATGTGTCATCGACATATTTTCGGTTTCAGTAAGGCTGACTCAACCATGTAAACCTCGGGTGCAATATAACTTAAAAGCGACCACAGTCTTTTTGCGCCATCCTTTTGCTGGTGGAATTCGCCATTGGTTACGAAATAATTGATTTTAAGCTAAATGAGATGTTCCATATCTCTGACGCCTCGCCGGTACACAAGCTAAAATGTGTATTACATGTTCACAATTATTAAATTGTTATCCTAATAATAGGCTACCCTAGCACCCTAGTGTTACAAAATCCCTAATTAGAGATAAATGTTCAAAATTTGAAGTTACTTGTTCCATGGAAAGGTTTGTGTTAAAAATATCAATTGTCATTACAAAAATTCTCTATGTTTAATTCAATCATATTATTTACTGTAATTTAAGTTTTTATTTTCAAAATTTAGTAAATATTTTCTTCAAAATAATAGTTTGTAAATTATTATGATTCATTCAAAATTAGAAACGTTATAGAGTTATGCTTAAAATAGGAATTCTATTTTTATGAAAAACTAGCTCAGATACCCGGCTTCGCCCGGGAATTGATTTGAGGCTGAATGGTGATGGTATTTTTTTGGCAAGACTTTACTTTGCACAATATTTTGACATTTACCCGTCCCAGTGTTTAGGGTTAATACCCGTTGTTGGCCTTTGTTAATAATAAAATTAATTTGTTATGTAAGTCTTCATTGTCCTCCAAATTGTCATATTTCCCGTCTCCTGTGCATTATGCATAGATTTCAGCTATTAAGGACAAAATATTAACATTGATTTGAATTAATTTTTCCAGCTGAGGTACCTGGTAGTTCATATTGAAAAGAATTGTTGAGCAAATTTCTCTAAATAACAAAATAAACAACTTTTGTTATGTGCATATTTGCCGAAACCCCAATAAGAAACGAAATATCACTATAATTAATTTCAGGCCTCCCTTATAACCCCCACTCCTGCCCGTCCCTAGAAATGTTAGTATGGCTTATTATAAGGAAGGCGTTAGTGCTCATTCACATACCGAGTTTTATTTATTTCGGTTGGGTCTTTTGTCCCAAATAAAATTGTTCACTTCACTAGGTTTTAGCGTATATCTCGTTTATAATTCGGTATTCGACAAAAGTGTATATAACAAAAGTTACTCTAAATAACCAATTAAATAACTTTTGTTACGTGCATATTTTCCGAAAAACCTACAGGAAACGAAATATCGCTATTTTTAATTTCAGGCCTCATTTATAACCCCCACTCCTGTTCGTCTTAGAGAATATTAATATAGCTTAAAGTCTAAGTTGGGCTAGTAGTAATATACATACCAAGTTTCATAAAATTCGGTTCAGCCGTTTATGCGTGAAAAGGTAACAAACAAACACACACGAAAAAAACAAAATGCAGTGTCTATGACATGAGAAACGAAAAGTTATCGTGAAAATTCGCGAAAAAAATCAATGTACAGACAGAGGTTACAATTTTTACGATAACTTTTCGTTTCTCATGTCATAGACACTGCATTTTGTTCCGTACAGACAGAGGTTACAATTTTATATATATATATATATATATATATATATATATATATATATATATATAGATAGATAGATAACTCATGAGAAAATGCTTCGAAAAAGTTTAAAATCTTATTTTAGACTCCCAAGAGATATTAACTAGAAAAAATTAAAAATGAGGAACATAAAAAATGATGTTTAAATACGATTAGATGCTGTGCCCACTAAATGTGCATTGACTAAAAGTTTCCTCTTTTATCTTTTTCTCAGGGACATCATTCCAGTATTTCGTGCGGGGCAGAAGGATGTCTGTCTTCTCTTTGGAACAGATTTTTTTTTCGATAACCCGTGAGCGGAGGTTGTCGTTGTTAAAGCTATAGGCTTCAGTTGAAGGTACCAGGGTCGAACCTGGTACTAAATTGTATTTAGCTGTCTGGTTATCGTGATTCTACTTGTGGAGTTGAACTACTACCAGGTCGCTCGTTGCTCACTTACCTTTTGAGATAATTGAGTAGCTACTTCTGCTCACCTAACGCTGGAATTCACAAACTGGAGAGGTATGATTTATCGAAGATACTGCAAAATAATAAAATTATAATGCTAATTTATATTGAAACACAAAAGTGAAAACATGGGATGCGCCGTTTGGATCCAATTGTTAATATTACATATTATTTTCATTGGATCTTTCCGATGTGGGAAACGTGGATAAATCTTCCATGTATTATAATGAATGAAAATATTATGCTCTAGAGGAGCAAATTTTACTTTAAACTATACTTACTCAACACCCATATTAAATTTATAAACGGATATGTAAGGGTTTAGTGAATGATGAAATTGCAAAATCGTGTACGTATCCATAATTATGCATTGGGTTGAAAAACTTTATCACTAAACTTACAAGCAAATTATTTTTGTGGCATTGGTTCCCGTAAACATTTTTCTCTTAGTCGAATAATTACTGAATTACTTGTTGATTTCTGTTTTCAGACTTCAGCTAAGCCCCCATATCTATTCATGCATTTATTCCTAAAGCAAGTGCATTAATAAATATCTCATTCCCAGCTTGTATTTGAAGTCAATCGATTCTTATTTTGAAAGAAATAGAAATGTAAGATGGCATCGTCAAAGTTGTCTAACAAGAAGTGAGAAATCTGCTTAGTTTCGAAATTGGGTAGGAAAAGAGTAATCTAATTTTCAATGCGTATTGGCGCGAATTTATAAAAAATAATCAATAATATCCAATATCCGATTAGGACCAATGTAAATAGAAGGGCCGATATGTTTTAAGATGTTGATATTAATTTTTTGAGTTATAGGCCCGAATTACCCTTGGGAATGGAATTTATATGATGGTGTAATTAGCAAATTTAATGGCTTACTTCACCCTGGCCATCGCTAAGGGTGGTAGTCTGGAGAAAGACATCTCCTAGGTTAGGCTTAGTAGTATAACTTGGGTACTAATTGTAAGAAATAGCTGTCAAGAGACCAAGTGTATCACCTACTACACATCTAATATGTTTGTCACTTTGTCCGTACGTCCATCACTCGCCCTGTCTCTCACTCTTGCTCTCTCTTCTCTCTCTCTCTCTCTCTCTGGGGGGGGGGAGAGAGAGAGAGAGAGAGAGAGAGAAAACATTATTATTATTATTTATATTAATTATAAATAATATTTGAGAATTAAAATTATTACTAGCGGAACCAACAAACGTTGCCCTGCATGCGTTAGCGGTTAGGATATTAAATTTAATAATTATGTTTAAAACAAAAGCAAATACTATATCTCGTTTATACTTTGTTATACGACAAAAGTGAATATAACAAAAGTTACTCTAAGTAACAAAATATAAAAGTTATATCCAGTGCATATTTGCCAAAAAAACCAATAGGAAACGAAATATCACTATTTTTAATTTTAGGCCCCCCTTGCAACTCCCACTCCTCCTCCATCTGCCGAGCTGATCTATGAATCTAAACCATCCAGGGCGTCACCCAAACGTATACAAATAAAATCATTCAAATCGGTCCAGCCGTTTATGAGGAGTTCTGTGACATACACACGTTCAGTAGAATTATATATATATATATATATATATATATATAAAGATTATTTACATTTATATTAGTTAACTTTTAATGTTTCTAATATGTATGTAGTAAATGTCATTTCTTTCTGTGTTTAGAGCTAATTTGTAAATAGTATAGTAATAAGCATGTATTTCTATTGTCTGTAAGAGAGGAGCAGTGGACAAAAAACCATCTATCTATCTCTCCCCCTTGAATGAACCCAAATAATTGTTTGATTTGTATGAATTTGAAAGGGAAAATAACAATTTAAGAGGAGAAACTAGAGAAATAGCCTATTTAAAAGTTAAATGATTCACAACGATCGGAACACGGTCGGCAAACAGTGAAGAGGACACATGATTTGTTGATTGGTATAGCGCTCCAGAAAACTGAGCATCCACTAAACTAAGAGTTATGTAAATTTATAAATAAACATTTTTAGCAGATTTCCCTCAAGGGAAATCAGCTATTGAGGTCGTACTCATGATGCGAGTTTCGAAAAATTTCTTCAAATGTCCATCGATCCTACGCAGGAGAGGACGAAAATGAGGTCCGTTCAAAACTGTATATATATATATTTGTCTGTTACCCCTCTAGCGGAGGAAGATCAAGTTCGTTAATGGCTGAAATCGGACCAGTGGGAGGGGGGATTTTTGAAAATTCAAATTATCTCCGTTATTATGCGTCGGATCGAAAAATTCTATAGAATAAATCTTATTGCAAATTAAATTTACTATAAATATTGTTCTATACATTTATTCTCTATCTTGAATATTAACCGAAATATTTGCATTTGTATTCTGCGTGTGGTCGGCAAGAGTCGGCTATGTTCGGACTTTCCGCCGAGAGCTCTGGCGGCCGTTTCTGTAACTATTCGTCCATCGTGAATAGGTTTAGAGGTTTCTTATTACTACAGTTGTTATTAGGCAGATTTCTCTAGTCTAGAACTTCACGTGGGAAATCTGCTTAGTTTACGCAGCCCCTGCGTGACGGACTTTTTTTTTTTTATTTTTATTTTTTTAACAAAGAGCATCAAAGCAATAAATAAAGAGAATAAATCAGTGAGAGATGATTAAGCAGTAATTGATAACAATGATTTTGGTTTATCAAGTCTGATACATAACTTTCTATCTGACAGAAAATATAACGACAGTTTTAAATAAAATAATACTACTTTTGAAATTTAGTTTTTGTTTTGCACGTTGTTGTTAGGTGCTATAGTGAGTTATTTTTTATTGTGAGTACTATTTTAATGGAGTTTAATGTGGCCCTGAGATACATTCTACGAAAACTCTGTATCAACCATTTAACTTCAAAATAGGATTAGACGAAACATTCAAGTAATGCATAGACCACAGTGAATCCAAAATAATAGCATTAGACTTTAAATTAAGTTTCTAATTGGATACCAACGCCTATAGATTAGAAAGGAAATCTTATGAACATCAAGCATTATTAGTTCTTACATGTTATTTTAACTAAAAAATTTTCATACGAAACCTTTTCTAAAAAAAAACAAAAGTGTTATTTTTTCCTCTATCGTCTCAAAAATAATCCATTTTTATTGATAGTCACATATTAAAGCTGTAGGATGCAACGATATTTTAAAGGTTTACTCATCCGCAGGACACATCACTGATTTATGAAAGGTCTGTATTGATTGCAGGCAAATCCTTTGGTAAAGAAAAGGTCAAAGTTCATCACCATGGCTCAGCAAATTTAACACGGCGGCAAGATTGTAATCAAAATATACCTAATTCAGAAAGATATTTTTAATATATTCTGGGATACAAGAATATATTTCAAATTTATTTTTATCAAAGTGTCACTATGCAAATTGTCTTAATTATTCATGTGAAAGAACGACACATTTATATCTCAAATTATCTGTCCTGTTAACTCACACTCACACACACACACACAGATATATATATAGTGGCGTATCAGATGCCCCAGTATTCACTAATACTTTTATTTTGACTTAAATTATTATCGATTTGGTTGATTCAATAGACTGCATGGAAAAATTGCATATAATTGAGTAGACATGAAATACTAATGTTAAAAGAGGAAAACTGATTTGAAAGATTCTGGGTATACGACTTTTGAAAATAAGGTCTGTATGGTAATTTCAGAGAGTAGGTAGCTTCATTCAAACCTCTTTTATCTGGTCTTCATTAAATTTTGTTTGGTGGTTAGATAATTATTCCGGATTTTGTAAAATTATATATATACATACTAGTAGTTTTAACCGTCTCTAGTTCTAGTTCACTGTCAATAAATAACAGATTTATCAACTAAATTAAATTATAAAACCCTATTCAGGGATTATCCAGTATAAGATGAGGTCGGAAGTATTTATTTATTTATATAGGTGTATTACAATTTATGCGATTCACACTGTTTCTTATCATAAAAATAAAATAGGTGGTAAAGCCACCTTATAATAAAAAATATGTTAAAATATCTACAGTTGTAGGTAAAAGCACTGGCACATTTTCTGCAGTAGCTAGAGAAGTAATTTGCTGCTTGTGTTACCCTCTATAACGGGCTGAAATATTTATTACTGTTATTCCAAGTATAACCTTATTCCTTATTACGAACAGTTGAAAATCATATTATAACGCATGGAGACACAATTCATTTCCTATATATATATATATATATATATATATATATATAAAACAGTTTTCACCATTAAGCTTTGGACCGCATCAAGAGAAAGGAACTTTAATTCATACATGGTTTGGAAGACAGAATACTTTCTATGATAATGAATTATACTGTTCATTACGTTATAAAAAAAACCTACACGCACAGGAGAAAGGAAATATAATAATATTAGAAGAGCGAAGTCTTAAATAACAAATAGTTTTATTATTAACAAATCCACAACAACGACGGGTACAAACCCTAAAGACTGTGACGGGGAAATGTCAAAATATTGTGGAAAGTAAAGCCTTACCAAAAAAATACCATCTTTATTCAGCCTAAAATGAATTCCCGGGTGAAGCCGGGTACCTTATATATATAATTTCATAATCTACTTGAGGCATTCTTAGGGAACAATAAAAAATTCCATTTTTTGAACATCTTCCAGCTGGAAATCAGAATTTTGAAATTCATTCATTTAAGGGACGTATTATGGCTAAAAAAAATACATTTCCTGATAAAATCAATATTAAGAATGATATTGACGTCGAAGGTGTGGCCTCCCGAGGGGGGAAGCAATGTATAAAATATCACCTGTTAACAATATCTATTCCCTTAACTTACATGAAAACCTTTTCTCACTTCTATTTAAACATTTTCATAGAACACGAATAATGTTGTTGGCACACGCAAGTCTAAAGTCATAACTTCGAAATTTGCGATTTAAGTGAAGAACGATTTAGACCGAAATAGTTATTCTAGACACATTATGTTCTCTACATTTCCTGGATAAAACGTTAATGGAGTTATTGAAGAAAATGTGTTTTCACATCAAATCCTAGACGTTTAATATTCCTAGACGTTTTTGAGTGGTTGAATAACAAATGGGTATACAGACAGACAAGATTTGAATTGAGGTGTCGAGAATGGTCGACCATTGTTCTTAGAGTGGGCTGAAACTTGAAAAAAAAAATTGATCACCGCTGAATTTATATAAAAAATCATTCAAACCTTAGAGTATTATATATATATATATATATATATATATATATATATATATATATATAGAGAGAGAGAGAGAGAGAGAGAGAGAGAGAGAGTGGGAGAATATATATTTGAGATACACACGCAAAATAAAATTTAGTTTTATATAAAATGAAACATGTATTAATTTATTACTTAAGGACGACAATTTTATTTATTATAAGACCATAAAATAGACAAGACACATCTACATATGTAACAGATCACAAATTCCAAAATTTTTTATGATTTTGAATGTTGAAGGAAATCTTCTGAACCTCTAGGAAATATGGAGTTAATATGAAAAGTTCGTTATATTTGGCCAAATGTACGTTTAAATTTATAATTATACACTCAAGTAATAAATAAAATACATCATAGTATTTTTTAGTTACATTGATATGGTCAGGCATTATTTAAAAGTTGATTTACATTTGCAATTTAAAAGTTAAAATTTACTTAACTACAATACTTATTTAAACTATTGTAAACAGTATAATACTGTATTTGAAAATAACCGTTTCTTATTATTTTAATTATAAACGTAGCAAATTGGCGCAAAACCCTTAAAAAGTTTAAAAGGAATAATGGACTATTGTCGGTTATTAATAATGTCAAGGAAACTCAGAAACTTCTCAAGACTGTTCGAGGCTAAGTAGGGTTATGTAAGCCACTAGTGGTTCAGACACGGGCTCCCAACGTAACAGCTGTCTTATACACCTGGAGCTAAAATTACTCACAAAGAGAATTACTTATTTCCTTGAGAAGAACTTTCATTCTCGCACCACTGCTCCTTTAGAACAATGTTCTTAATTCTCCAATAGGCCTCCAAAATTGCAGATGTCCACTCTCTGCACGTTCACTCCTGGTCACCAATCACCTTTGCTACAACTGCTTCTAGAAAATTAGAAATAAGTAAAAACAAGATCTTCGTTACATATTCTATTTAGAGATTCATATCTAATTTTTGCACAATTGTTAATTTTCAATGGTATGAAATTCAATAAAAGTATTGGAACCTCAAAATAGAATAGAATGGATGAAAACGTCTAATAGGGATGACAAATTCAGCTTGTAAATGTTTCATCAGAATGTAATAGAGATAATTTGGTTTAAAAGTACTTATAAAACTTCGAATCGTGGGTTCTATTCGTACGTGGGCAGTAGACATTTATTAAGTAGGGATCTCAATAAATAAATTTTTTATTCCTACCTTGGAAAAAGAAAGGGATGGAAAAGTGCAGGTTACCCGTCCTGATTAACCTTAGTTGAATAAAAATACTCTGGAAGAGGAAAGATGAAAATGTATTAAAAAAGAGCTTATATAACTCAGAGACAGGAGTTATGAAATCAAGAGACACTTTCCAACTGAATTATATGTTAATGTTGATGCGTTCAGCTTAAAATCCTTTGAAACAGGATTAGTAGGAAGGGCAGACCAGCTGTAAGTAAGCCTCTATTCCAAGTTATTAATTCAGAAAATATCATAACATTTATAATATCATTTATCCAATGAGCTTCTCAAAAAACGCACAACTGTTTTGGGTACTATTAGAAAGAGAATCAATAATAAAAAGTGTACGTTTATAAACAAATATTTTGTATACGAAATTTGAAAGTATCACAAATCAAGAAAGAGAATCCCCTCAATTTATTGAGGCAAAGAAGAAAAAAAAAAACCTTATAAGTAAATATTTTTGGTTTCTTCAAAGAGGGAGTTTTATTATAATACATATTGTTACGTTTTTATTACCAAAACCAGTAATAAACGTTGCTAATAAGAGTTCTTTTGGATTGAAAAATTAAATACTCGCAAGTTTCACAGTTTTTATCACTGCACAATTTATTTCACAATGCACAATACACTTGGTAATTATTCTTAATTACTACTCACAGTATACACTGATAGCGTCACTGTTCTTAAGATAACACAGTCCAATAATTCACTCACGGTCACTGAAATTCACAACAAGACGGCACTGCACTGTCTTAAACACGGCACTAAACTGTTACTTACAGTGACGGCACAACACTGTTCTTCACATAAAAACACATTACCACACTGCACTAAGTCGCACTGTAACACCGATGTGACCATCAAGATCGCTGAGCATAAAACTGACTCGCACGCAGCTTGCTGGTGCCTTATATATAGGTGGTCGGCATAGATCAAAGGGGAATGTTCTAGTTCATTCCAGGCTAGGCGGGACGAGCCCAGTAGCGTCTCGATCTTTTTGATCTACGCCGCCTTTCCAAATACGCGACTCTCTCTCTCTCTCTCTCTCTCTGAAGGATTATTCATCTTTATATAGGTTGTCGGCATACATCAAAGGGGAATTGTCTGGACCCCTCGACGTCTGGCTGGAAGGTTCTGGTAGGAGCTAGGCCATTCTGTCGGCTTCTTTGATCTATATCGCACTTCCCAAATACGCGACTCTCACTCTCTCTCTCTGAATTATTAGGATTATTCATGTATTTAATTTTCGCAACAATATAAAAGAAATAGTTCATGTAACCTATTGGCCTTATCTAGATTCCAAAAAGGGTATAAAATAAACAAGTACTTGGGCAACTTGACCTGAAATAGTTACTTTTTATAGCATGACAATGTGGGTATGGATGATGTGGTGAGGAGATGAAGGCAACGTGCTCCGTGGCTAGGCTCCTATAAGTGCCATTTATAGGCTCCTAAAAATGGTACCTAACTATACTGTTTAGTATGTTGAACACAGGATTCAACTGCCAGATAATATATAAGTCCAACACCAATAGTTTTATTCAAAGGAGAATTTTTAAAAAAGAATTGACCATCAACCAAATGAAATCACACCTCATCCCTAGATCGGAGATACGTTACTTACTTCCAGAAAGTCGGATCGCCATGAAGAGAATTGCTGGAGTTTATTACACCCGGAACGAGAATGTCAAGCAGGAGACGCCAGGAATTTTTCCCAGGAGAAAGAATAGAAAACTAAATACTTTTACTACAAAATGGCAAAGAGCAATTTGTCCAGCCAATTTTTGTCGGTTTTTTTTCTTCACATAATATGTTCCTTTTTAATAATAAAACATTAATAAATGTACCAAAACAGATACAAGATTACAGCCAGCCATTATTTTAAGGTAAATTAATTAAAATAGACCCCGTGTGAAAATCCCATAGTGAGTACTACTTGTGTTAAGGAATTTCCAGGGAGATCTCGCAGGTTAAGAACTCCAGGGATCTCGGATAAGAAAACAAAGAAAGGTCTCCTTCCTTCACAGTTTTTCCATCATCAAACATAATTCTTAGTTATATTTAAATATTAATTATATTCTCGCCCCTGCCATTTTTAATTTTCATGGGTACGGGGGCTTCGTCCCCGGAACTGTGCGATACAAGTATAATTACGCTAGACTGAACAGCTGATCTTCATTATCAGTTAGGATACCCTGAAGTTAGCAGTAAGCCGGCAAATCGTTCGTAGATACGTTCGACCGTGGCTTGAACTATACCAGAAACCCTCGATGATCACTAAAGATCAAGCTTGTCAATAGTTGACTGGGAAGAGTGGGGATTACTTGAAAGAGTAAATTATACAATCGCGAATATTTTCGATATTATTTGTCAAATTGAAAAATGTAGCTGAATATATCTTGTTGTTAAAGTAATGCCCAGCAATAATTCATTCATGTGTTTGTCATTAGTGGAATATTAACGGAACTATTTGCATTTTAAACATCCCCCTTTCTACTCTCACAATTTTTACTCTTTCAATCACGAGGTACTTCATCTCCAGTGTATATTTCGTGCTCTATAAATAATGTTCTTGCTAAAGGAGGCATTGAGAATACATCTTGACATAACTTCGTGTCATTTCAGGTCCCGCGTACTTTGCTTAGAATAGAAGCCCTTGCATGACTGAGATTTTAGACTGAGTGACAATGAAGGAAGATAAGTTTATTTGGTGTTTTATTTTGTTGATTAATTAGCCTATTAACTTATTGACATGCAAATATTATTTTAGGTTAAACGGTTTCGTATGAATTAACTATTTTTGACACTGGTGCAGACCAATATTGGACGTGACTTTATTTGCTGATAATTGTAAATTATTTGTACATCTGTCTTGTCTACCAGTTTAATCGTACGATGGCATTGTTTGTTGGCTATTGTTTAATTGTGTTGTTGTTCTTACATCTTCAGGGTAAGCCGCTTATCCCTGGTCACAGATAAAGGAAGGAATGTGTCACAAGGACGATTTCGCATTGTGTTCAGAGCTACGGTACTTGAGGAAAGAGTCATTATAATACAAATTGTTTATATAGCATATGTTTTCTCTTTTATTAAAATGTCGTAAATAAGCAATCACTGGAATGATGGCACTTCGTGAAATTTCGTTTAACATAATTTAGATGACTCTATTCTTCGATCAGAATAACTTAAAACGTGAACTGTAGAGCCAGCCGGTAGATGCCGGTCGATAGAGGTACCCGTAGGCATAGCTACTCAATACCACACCCAACCTCCATGACTGCACCTGCCTGCAACCTTTACATAACGACAAAAAAAAAAAATATAATTTACGCACATTATTTAGGAATGACCGCAACAGTAATTCATACAGCCCTGCTTTTTGGGGCTGCTGTCATATTGGTTTAGATAAAATAAAGAGATATTTTTGTCGGCATTTTGGTAGGCTCTAATGCCTTGATAACAAAACAAAACCCCCCAAAAAAGCAATATTATAAACCATAGAAACTGAAGTTAAAATAGGCATGATATAATCTGTCTACTGTTTCGTGTATGCTATACAAGAAATTATTTATTTGTATGAATAGTTCGGACACGCAACATAAAATAGTTATACTTAAACACACACGGACAGGAGACGCAAACCTTAGAGTTATACTTATGAGTGTATGTGTATCTTAGCTGCAAGGAACAATTAATAATACAATAATAAGGCAAAATAGGGTGTGTGTGTGGGGGGGGAGAATAGTTTGTAATAAGTATATAATATTGCTTTACTACTACTATGTCCTCAGGAAGGAATATATTTTGAAAAATACAGACTCCGAAGAAATGAATCCAAGAATGAACGAAATTTCTTTTTAAGAAAAATGTGAACAGCTGGAAAAGAAGATTATCGACACGTCTATGGATGGTAAAGTATTCAATATTTTTTAAGTAGATTATTTGTTACGATTCTCTCTTCTTTATAGAACCACCCTTGCTCAGTCATAGGTATTTCTTTGTTGAACAATTAATTTCAAACTCCACGTGTTTTATATTAATCATATTAGACAAGACTTATATATATATATATATATATATATATATCTATATATATATATATATATATATATATATATATATATATATATATATACAGTGTGAGTGTGTGTAACGTTTAATTGTGCATATCATCTAAAAGCCTTGTATATGTTTACCTAGGTGGTATTTTGCCTAAATATAGCGGATACAGACAGTAATGATATATATATATATATATATATATATATATATATATATATATATATATATATATATGTATATAAAGTGTAAAACCAAGTTGCGTTACCAAGGCTAAACTCATTTACGCTGTTGTAAATGATGGCAACGTGAATCACAATTAGTCAACAAAAATGTTCGTATTACCATTCCTATTCATAGCGGTCTATCACAAATGCATGAAGCTCAAAAGATGAAATGATTGTTTTCTTTGCGAACCTGCTCATGACAAAAGATGTTTAATTTGATATTTAGAGACTTTTGTTATATACATCTTTATCGTAATTTATAAAGCAAATAATTTGCATTGACGTTTTGTTATAGTCGTCAATGCGTATCCATGAATGAATTTATTCAACTTAGTACCTCGATTGATTAATACACTTTGCTTAACTTAACAGCCATTATCAGGTTGAATGAAGACCAAAGTATATTGGCATGCCCCCCCCCCTCTTTCCCCAACATTAATTAATCAAAAATGTCAGTTTCTTCTTAAATTTATTCAATAGTTTATTCCGATTTATTTATTTTGAAACACTTTTGAGAGACTTCCTTTCTGTCCTCTCACTGCTAACCTTATATTTCAGTGAGTTGTTTAAGCTATTAGCTTTTCCAAATGATTAAGATTACTTCATTTTTCTAAGTGTGTGTATAAAACTCATGGATTTTAATACTGGTAGGATTTGAAGTAAGGAAGAGTTATTATAGTTTAACAGGAGAAATTAACCATTCAGACGGGAAAATGTAAAAATATTGTACAAAGTATACCATCATCATTCAGCCTCAAATGATTTCCCGGGCGAAGCCGGGTACCTTAGCTAGTTTATTATAAAAATTGCTATCCATGTTTATGATTGTTAAAGTCCATAATGTTTTTAAAAACGAATTGGAAAAGAAATGCATTATTCAGCCTCAAATGGCTTCCCGAGAAATTCCCGGGTACCTTAGCTAGTTTTATATTAAGATGTAAGCATCATTTATTTCACTTAATACTTTATTTTTGTCTTACACCTCCATCCAATGTTAATAATAAAAAAAGTCCGTCACGCAGGGGCTGCGTAAACTATGCAGATTTCCTACGTGCAGGTATAACACACTTGTGTTATCTCGCCACATATTCTGATTGAATACCAGAAAGTAGGAATTACTCGCTTAATATTTGAGTTACGAAAAAATGTATAGAACAACAAATGGAGGGCATCAATATTTTAACAAGTGTGGGACTATAAATTCGTCGATCCGACTCATAATAACGGATATATCGTCTTAAATATTCGAATCCCCCTCTCTAACCCCTCCCTCCCCCCATTCTTGGTCCGATTTCTACCAATAACAAATATGATCTTTAGTGTTGACTGAAACATTTAAATATCGAGTATCGTATAGATCAGGGATGAGCCCTTTCAACATATTTCTGCGGCCCGCCAAGCATTTATAAAATTGAATTTATTTTATCGACTTCCTCCCAACAATATATTGTAAAAAATTAATTATAATTTAATGGTAGTACATAATAAACCGAAACAATTTTTTGTAACAAGTTACTTACTTGTCGGCGACTTGTTCAAACATTCAATACGAACGCGCCGCGTCTGTGGTTGTTTGTGTTTGCTTCTATCACACCATCAGTCTGTTAAGCTGTTAACTAACATTATTACAAATTCTTCTGTTTCTTGAAAGGCGTGAGTGCAATATTAATGTCAAAAAAGTAATATTACAGGTTTTTTATTCAAAATTAATTTTTCCTACAAAATGTTTTAACTCAAATTTTTAATCCATAATATCATGTCGGAAAAGCAAATAAAACAACGGAAGATTGCGGATAAGCACAGGCATTACCAAGAAATGTGGAAATTTGATTATTTTTCCCTTTCCTCAAAGATAAAGCTGTATTCTTAATATGCTCAGAGTCTGTGTTGACATTAAAAGAATATAACATACAAAGGCATTGCGATACAAAACATGAACAACAATATAAAAACTTAACCGGACAACTCCAGATAGATCAGTTTAATCAAATGGTGAAAAACTTGGGAAAACAACTGATTATTTTTAAAAATTAAGCTTATTTATCAAATACAGCAGTTAAGGCTAGTTATTTTGTTAGACAAACACTGGCAAAAAAAATGAAATCCTTTGCGGATAGAGAGATGATAAAAGAATGTCTAACTGCTGTAGCAGAAATAGCATTTCCTGGTAAAATAAAAAATTATTTCAAGCATTAGTTTATCAAGATTGATCATCGTAAGGAGAATTGAAGACATCCGTGAACATAGCAACAACGCTTCGTGAACGCATTGCAAAATTCGAATACTGTTCTTTGGCACTTGATGAGAGTTGCGATATTACTGATACAGCACAACTGGCTACATTGGTACGTGGTATTGGCACCAAATTTAATATTACTGAAGAATTGTGTTCACTGATTCCAATACAAGGGACTACAACCGGCAAAGACCGGTACGATGAACTAAAGTGTTTTTTGGAAAACTTTTCAATTTATCGACAGTATATCGGCAGATGGAGCACGAGCAATGTCAAGCATTGTGACAGAAGGATAAGGAAGGCTATTTCAAGACATTAAGGCCACAAGAAGGGAAACTCTCGTAAACCACTGCATAATTCACCAGGAAAATTTGTGTGCTAAAAGATTGAGTTTGCCAACAGTACCATTAATTAAACTAATCAGTTTTGTAAAGTCGCGCGCGTTAAATCACCATGAATTTAAAGAATTCCTGAAAGATTTAGAAATTGAATATGTCGATGTGGTTTACAATGCCGAAGGACGTTGACTTAGTAGAGGTGCAATGCTAAAAAGAGTATACAACTTGAAAAGCGAAATACAATTGTTCTTGGATGTGAAGGGATATGCCTTTCCTCATTTTTGTAATAAAGAATGGATATGCGATTTTGGATTTCTTGACTTAGCATCTCAATGATCTTAATGTAGAACTTCAAGGCAAAGGGTTCACAATTTGCATGATAAAATTCAGGGTTTTGAGCGCAAATTAAAATTATGGAAGCAGCATTTTTTGAAGAAAAAGTGTGTCTCACTTTCCACATTTAGAAAAAAAACGTTACTAAATACGCACAATATATAGACAGCGGTTTCCATGCAAATGTTTTGCTCGCCATTTAATATCGATGTGGATACAGTTCCCGAAGACTTTCAAATGGAATTGATTGACATGCAGAATAATACTGATTTAAAAAATGTATTTTTCTCAGTAAACATCAACAATTTTTATAAATCTTTTGTGAGCCCTGAGATATTTCCGCTTTTGACGAAAAATGCAAAGCAAATGATGTTTGGAAGTACGTGTGTTTACAAACAATTATTTTCGACCATGAAATTAAAAAATGACCACCGATCTAGACTGATTGGCACACGATTTGAATGCTGCGTGCGTGTAGCTACATCATCAATTCCGGCTGATATTGATTAGCTTTTATTGAAAAAAAAACAGTGCCAAGTGTCTGATTAAAATTTTCAAGTAAATTCTTTTTTCTGTTATTTTATTGTTTTTTTTGCATTAAAATTTCTATATGAAATCTTTACTTTTTTAAAAAATTTTCTATTCTAATGTTTATAATAAATAAAGTTTTCTAAATTATTTATAAGTGTTACTTAATGTGCGGCCCACCAAAAAATTTTAAAATTTAAATTGGCCCGTTGTTTAAGAACGTTGCTCACCCCTGGTATAGATCAAATAAATATATTCGAGGTAAGAAGGTGACATCTTAATAAATGACGTCATCGCACTACGAATTTGCATGTATTACACAAAATAAAGGTTCAATGATAACAAAATTTAGCATTTACGCTTGGGATGAAATGGTTTATTTTATAGCATCTTATTGTTATTATGGCATGGGTAGGCTGAAGGCTGAAAACTAATTCCAAATATCTGAGTTAATATTCATATTAGAGAAAATATGTATATAACAACATTTATAGATAATTAATAATATTAGTTTTATACAACATTTCGATCCGACGTATAATAATGGAGATATGTTCAATTTTCTAAATTCTCTCCCTCTAACCCCCCCCTACCCTACAGAATTCAGCCATTAACGAACATGATCTTTAGTTTGGTATGAGACGCTTATAAATCGAGTTTGGTAACGACCTTATTTTCATCATCTCCTAGGTAGGATCGATGGACATATGAGGAATTTTTTAGACAATCTCGTCATGAGTACAACCTCAATAGCTGATTTCCCTTTAGGGAAATTTGCTAAAATGATTTCTTCCTCATAAAATTTCAAATAGCCCACTGAATTGGATTGAAAGCGTCAACAAGGGGCAACGGTTATTGTTTCTCATGATTTCTTTAAATAATAGACCAAAGGTATAATTTAATAATTAATTCATTGATTTATTGCACCAGGAAAATATTAGTTGATTCTCCAAGTAATTAAAGTAAGCATTATGTATTTATAATTCTTCATAAAATATGAAATATTGATATCCAACAGAAAATATCAAGTTCAGAAAAACCCCTTTTTAGATGAGACCATAATATTAGAATTAACAGTAAAATAGTATGCGTAATACAAACAATGCATTTTAGTGAACAGTGATTTTAATTTCGGTACAGTGTTTTATGTGAAGCACAGCGTAGAGCCGCGTTTATGTAAAGAACAGTGTAGTGCCGTGTTCTTTGTGAAGATCAGTGCATTTCCGTGTTTTTGTGAACTTCAATGATCGTGAGTTGTACTGTATAATAAGAAGTAAAGTTATCAGTGCATACTGTGAGTAATAGTTAAGAATAATTTACCAAGTGTGAAGTGCATTGATAAAGCCTGTGTGTTTAATGTTTCAATCCAAAAGCATTCTAATAAACAACGATTATTATTTTTGGTAATAAACGTAACAATATTATAGTTCTGAACTGACAGAAGTGGGGGTTGTATGGGAGGTTTAAATTGAAAAATTACGATTTCCCTTTTCTTTACGTGAAAACGACTGAACCGAATAGAACGTAGCTCGTGGTGTGTAAAACACCACATTGGTTATAGGGGATATTAATACTTTTAGAGACGAACAGAAGTAGGGAGGCCTGAAAAGAAAAATCGCCAATTTCATGTCTCGTTCTTTTTCCACAAGCATGCAATTAACAAAAGGATTAGGGGTGAATTATTTAGAATTACTATTGTTAGGAATCTGAATATTTATCCAACAACAATACATGTGTATAGATGTACAACTTGAACCGATAAATGAACAGAACATTAATAATTGAATGAAACCTGTATTTGTATTTATGGAAAGCCGAATTAGACTCTGACATTATTAAGTTAAATAATATTAGACAAAATTACTATAATTTAGTTCCTTAATATTTTCTACCAATTTTAACATTTTGATGCCAACAGTGAATTACTCCCCTACAGGGGAAATGAATTCCGTTAAACACGCCGATCCTCACGTAGTGCCAGCTAATCTTCCGTTTTTAGCAGATTTCCCTTAAGGGAAATCAGCTCTTGAGGTTGTACTCATGACGGGATTTTCGAAAATGAGGTCCGTTCAATACTGTATATATATATATATATATATATATATATATATATATATATATATATATATATTTGTCTGTTACCGCTCTAGCGGTCGCAATTATTGTTTAATCGTTACCAAAATCGACATTTAGTCGTTTTATGTAAAAAGAAAGATCAAGTTCGTTAACGGCTGAAATCGGGCCAGGGGAAGGGGTGGGTTTAGAGGGGGGGATTTTCGAACATTCGAAATATCTCCGTTATTATGTATCAGATCGAAAAATTGTATAGGACCAATCTTATTGCAAATAAAATATACTATAAATATTGTTATATACATTTATTCTCTATCTTGAATATTAACCGAGATATTTGCATTTTTGGTGGAGGGGTGTTCGGATTAGTACGGCCGTTTCCGTTAACTGTTCGGCTCTGGTGGAAGGTTCCTCTAACCTTACCTTCCTTACTTTGTGAGATTTATGCAAATACGTTTTGTTCATCCGCCCACCCCCCTTCTTTCGTTCTTGTACTACTAAAATTTGAGTTATTAAAATATAAATTATTCTTACAATTCAGAACCCGTTTCAGCTGGGAATTTATTAAAATTAACTGAAAGATTTCTCATTACCCTTTGTATTTACTCACGGTGGTGTTGTGTTACCAGTATGCAGATTTCTCTATTATAAAACTTCACATGGGAAATCTGCTTAGTTTACGCAGCCCCTGCGTGACGGACTTTTTCTAATTTTTTTTTATAATCTGAGGCTCAGATGTCTTCCAACTCGTATTGGTGAGACTGTGGACCATTAAGAGTTCGTGGGGAAATTGTTGTAACTTCCCCTCTTTCTGAACTTACAATTAGAATTCTATTTAAAGGGGGATTTCAGAGGTAGTGGGGTGGTAATGTATAGAAACTGCGTGAGTTCTGAGCAACCCTTCAAAATATCTCTTCTACCCCCCCCCCCCGCGACGTCCGATCAAAAAATTGAATAGAACCAATATTATTGCAAATTTAATTTTCTAAGAACGTTTTATATATATATATATATATATATATATATATATATATACACTAGCTAATATATATATACTAACGGGAAATCATTCTTGACTGACTAATGATGGTACACGTATTTTGATAGTAAGACTTCAATGTGTACAATTACACTTCCCTCCACGACGTAATGATTTTCCGAAACAGTCAACCCTGAAGGGTAAATTTTGGGGATTAATAGAATAGAAATTTTATTTTTGAAGGATAAATGAAAATGCGTTCCTAATCTATCCCTCTACACCTTTTGAGTCACCGGTTTTCAATAATTCAAACTATAATCATGAGTAGCATTTATTACAATTAAATATCATCTATAATGAACATATTTCCTTTCAAAAGACAATCCGAGCTCACAGAGTATAGGCAAAGTTTTGCACGAAAGATTATATTTGTAATAGGGAATCTCACTGGAAATCAACGCCAGACGGGAAATAAGTAAACTCAATTAACTGGTAAGGCTCCCGTCATCTTCCGCTCCCGCATGAGACTTCTCAACATTCTACTTAAATTATTGATTCAAAACATTATTTTATAATTTATCTACCGGATGGAATTTAATAATAGTGGTACCCTGAAAATATCATATCGAGTTTAAACGCATATTGTTTTTTGTCATATTTGTTATTATATTACACATTTGTTTCAATAACATCAAGGTACATAATACAAATTAATTAATGGGAATGCTCTTATAGTTTATATTTCTATTGGAAATAAATAACAAAGTTATTTTCTAGGAAAATTATAAATAAATGAGGAAGGGGTGACGAAGATTTATAACCTCACTAACCCGAATCATACTTTGAACTATCATATAAGACGAAAACATATCATCATTTTTCATAATATTCATTTATTAAACCCCTTAAATAAGTACTAATATAATTATTGACTTCCATTTAGCTTTTATCCCGTGTTTACGTCATTTTACGACAAAAGGGAATGCACACAAAAGTTACTCTAAATAACAAAGTAAACAACTTTTGTTATGTGCACGTTTGCCGAAAAAAAATAGAAAATAAAAAAAGTGAGTTTTTCATTTCAGCCTCTCTTATAATCCCCACTCCCCTTTGACCTAAAATTTTTAATATAGCTTATAATCATGGAAAAATTAATGCTAATTCACACACCGAGTTTTGCTAAGTTCGGTTCAATCGTTAGTGCCCACCAAAATTGTTGGCTCCCGCTTTAGATTTTAGTGTATATCTCGTTTATACTTTTCTATACTACAAAAGTGTATATAAGAAAAGTTACTCTAAATATCAAAATAAACAACTTTTGTTATGTTCATATTTGCCGAAAACCCAATAGGAAACGAAATTTCGCTATTTTTAATTTCAGGCCTGCCTTATAACCCCCACTCCTGTTCGTCTGAGAGAATATTAATATAGCCTAAAGTCTAAGTTGGGTCAGTAGTAATATACATACCAAGTTTCATAAAATTCGGTTCAGCCGTTTATGCGTGAAAAGGTAACAAACAAACATACACGAAAGAAACACAATGCATTTATGGTGTCTATGACATGTGAAACGAAAAGTTATCGTGAAATTTTGCGAAAAAATCAATGTACAGACAGAGGTTACAATTTTATATATATATATTGTTGTGGCCAACACATAATGTAAAAATTTATATTTATTAATTAAATAATAATAGTAAGCTATAAGTATAAATAATTTAGGTATTTAGTTTATTAAGTAGTGAATGGCGGGAATCGGCGGTAGTCGGGATCGCTCGGCACGTATCGGCAGCCAGCTGATGACAAGCGACGTGCGTCAAGAGTCTGTTGTTCTACCGGCCAAGCAACTGCAGTCTCCAGCCAGAACTCTCCAGCGTCCTCCCGTTCCAAGAACGTCTTCAACGCGCTCAAGACTTTTCCACATTTGGAACATTCTTCTTGGAGCCCAGCAGTTCCAGGACGGCCGTCGCGGGAGAAAATTGGTGGAATGCCATTTAATTCAAGTATCAGGTACCTGATTCCTCCCCCGCCTTCACCAAGACTGTGAGTTTCTTCTTCCTCATTGAATCGACTTTGCTCAAGGCGATCATCATCTTTCTATTGTAGATTATATATGTACATAATATATGGTAATTTTAGATAATCCAAAAAAAGGAAAATTATTCAAGGTCCAAGACCGTTTAGGAATGTTATTTAATTTCTTTTCTTCTTTTAATGAAATAACCTCATTCAATTATTCAAATAATCCTTTTTTTTTAATATTTGGAATTAGGAGTTAATTCTTAATTTACCTTTATAATTCAGTAGAGTTTAATTTATTTCATTTATTTATAAGCATATATATTTATAAGCATATATTTAACAATACTCTTATTTGTCGAAATAAGTACAATATAATTCAATCTTTATCAACAACCCGGCATTTTTTTTTGTATATATATTTTCTTTTTAATTTCTACACACCAGCCTATGGTGAGATGGACTGGGCTAGGAAAGGATCACTCTGACCCTCTACCCGCCGTCACACACATATATATATACTAGCTCAGATACCCGGCTTCGCCCGGGAATTCATTTGAGGCTGAATGGTGATGGTAT
Organism: Riptortus pedestris; assembly: GCA_019009955.1. Taxonomy (NCBI): domain Eukaryota; kingdom Metazoa; phylum Arthropoda; class Insecta; order Hemiptera; family Alydidae; genus Riptortus; species Riptortus pedestris. The sequence continues at coordinate 101,773,401 of CM032228.1, read as the reverse complement.
TTTTTTGGCAAGGCTTTACTTTGCAAACTATTTTGACATTTTTAAGGGTTTATACCCGTTGCTGGCATTTTTTAATACTAAAATTAATTTTTTATGTAAGACTTCACTGTTCAAACCATAATCATGGGTAGCATTTATTACAATTAAATATCATCTATAATGAACATATTTCCTTTCAAAAGCCAATCTGAGCTCACATAGTATAGGCAAAGTTTTGCATATAAGATTATATTTGAATAGTGAATCTTACTGGAAATCACTTCCAGGAATGCCAGATGGGAAATAAGTTAACTCAATTAACTGGTCCCGTCATCTTTCGCTCCCGCATGAGACTTCTCAACATTCTTCTATTTATATTATTGATGCAAAACATTATTTTATAATTTATCTACCGGATGGAATTAAATAATAGTGGTACCCTGAAAATATCATATCGAGTTTAAACGCATATTGTTTTTTGTCATAATGACATTACCATTAACGTTTAATTGTTATTATATTAGATATTTGTTTCAATAACATCAAGGTACATTATAGAAATTAAATAATGGAAATGCTCTTATAGTTTATATTTCTATTGGAAATAAATAACAAAGTTATTTTCTAGGAAAAATAAATAAATGAGGAGGGGATGACGAAGATTTATAACCTCACTAATCCGAATCATACTTTGAACTATCATATAAGACGAAAACATAACATCATTTGTCGTAATATTCATTTATTAAAACCCCTTAAATAAGTACTAATATAATTATTGACTCCCGTTTATCGTATATCCGGTGTTTACTTCATTTTACGACAAAAGTGAATGCACACAAAAGTTACTCTAAATAACAAAGTAAACAACTTTTGTTATGTGCACGTTTGCCGAAAAACAAATAGAAAATAAAAAAGACGGTTTTTCATTTCAGCCTCTCTTATAATCCCCACTCCCCTTTGAACCTAAAATTTTTAATATAGCTTATAATCATGGAAGAATTAATGCTTATTCGCATACCGAGTTTTACTAAGTTCGGTTCAATCGTTAGTGCCGAACAAAATTGTTGGCTCCCGCTTTAGATTTTAGTGTATATCTCGTTTATACTTTTCTATACGACAAAAGTGAATATAACAAAAGTTACTGAAAATAAAAAAATAAACAACTTTTGTCATGTACATGTTTGTCGAAAAACCAATAGGAAACAAAATATCACTACTGTTAATTTCAGGCCTCCCTTACAAACCCCACTCCTGCTCGTCCATAGAAATGTTGGCGTGGCTTATGATAATTAAGGCGTCAATTCTAATAAAGATACCGAGTTATATTTAGTTCGGTTGAGTCTTTTGAGCCCAATAAAATTAATGACTCCCGCTATAGTTTTTAGCTTATAACTCATTTATACTTCGGCTTACGACAAAAGTGTATATAACAAAAGTTACTCTAAATATCAAAATAAACAACTTTTGTTATGTTCATATTTGCCGAAAACCCAATAGGAAACGAAATATAGCTATTTTTAATTTCAGGCCTCCCTTATAACCCCCACTCCTGTTCGTCTCAGAGGATATTAATATAGCCTAAAGTCTAAGTTGGGTTAGTAGTAATATACATACCAAGTTTCATAAAATTCGGTTCAGCCGTTATGCGTGAAAAGGTAACAAACAAACAAACAAACAAACATACACGAAAGAAACAAAATGCAGATATGGTGTCTATGACATGTGAAACGAAAAGTTATCGTGAAATTTCGCGAAAAAAATCAATGTACAGACAGAGGTTACAATTTTATATATATATATATATATATATATATATATATATATATATATATATATATATATACACACATATATACACACTAACTAAGGTACCCGGCGATGCCAGGGAAATTATTGTCGACTGACTAATGATGGTATTTTTATAGCAAGGCTTCAATGTGTACAATAGCACTTCCCTCCACGACCTATTGTTTTTCCGAAATAGACCATCCTAAAGGGTAACTTTTGGGGACTAATCGAATAGAAATTTTAGTTTTGAAGAATAAATGAAAATGTGTTCCTAATCAATCCCTCCCCAACTTTTGACTCACCGTTTTTAAAAAGTCCGTCACGCAGGGGCTGCGTAAACTAAGCAGATTTCCCTCGTGAAGTTTAACAATAGATGAATCTACATACTGCTAACACAACACCACCGTGAATAAATACAAACGGTAATAAGAAATGTTTCATCCAATTTCAATAACCTGCCGACAGGAAGCGTTGGGTTAGAAATGTAAACAAACAGGTCTGACACCGGAAAGAAAAACAATTACTGAAATATATCAGAATATAACATATTAATTTTATTGAAAACTATTTACTATATCTAGTACTGTAATTAATAATGAGTCAGAATAATTGTTATCTCAATCAATCAAATTTTAGTAGTCCAAAACTTTAAGACGGGGGGGGGGGGTCACCAGTACATATTTGCATATATCTCGTATAATAAAGGTCTCTTCAATACAATTTTTGGTATTTAAGTTTCGAATAATATGATTTATGATGTAGCAGAGTATTGTTTATGTAACATGAGTAGAAGCGGCGGTATGCTAAGGCTGAAATCTGAAAAATGCAAATATCTTGGTTAATATTCAAGATAGTGAATAAATGTATATAACAATAGTTATAGTAGATTTAATTTGCAATAAGATTGGTTCTGTACAACTTGTTGATCCGATGTATGGTAACGGAGATATTTCGAATTTTCGAAAATCCTCCCCTCTAAACCCCCCCCTCCCCCTGGCCCCATTTCAGTTGTTAACGAACTTGATCTTTCTTTTTACGTAAAACGACAAAATATCGAGTTTGGTAACGAATAACAATAATTGCGACCGCTAGAGCGGTAACAGACAAATATATTTACATACTAGCTAAGGTACCCGGCTTCGCTCGGGAAATTATTAAAGGCTGAATATTGAGGGTATTTTTAAACCAATTATACTTCCTGTCTGGGCATATTATTTTTCGATAAGGGCAACTAGGGGGGGGGCTTATAGAATAGAAAATTTAATTAAAAAGAGTAAATGAAAATGAGTTCCAAATCAATCCCTCTCTACTGTTTGACACACCGTGAATAATTCAGATCATGATGATGGATAGCATTTATTACAATTTAATAGTACACATACTTTAGAAATAGTCAGTTATAAGTAGAATGAAATTCCAATAGTGACAGCATTTAACAGGAAATAAGTTAATACAATTAACTGTGTGGGCGGGCCTCCATGCTACTTTCCCTTCCCCTTGAGATTTATAACCTCACTAATACGAATTATGCATAGAACTACCATATAAGTCGAAAAACAACATTATTACGCTTATAACAAATAAACATTAATTAATACTAATAGTACTGGTTACCCCCGCTATAGTTTTAGTGAATACCTCCTTTACACTTTCTTAAACGACAAAAGTGTATACATCAAAAGTTATTCTAAAGAACAAATATAAACCTTCTGTAATGTGCATGAGATAACAGGCTTCCAGGATAACCCCCCCCCCCCGTGTCATCCACAGAAATGTTAACATAGCTTATTTTCATGGAGGAGAGGATGCAAATTCACATACCGAGTTTTGTTTAATTCGGTTGTTTTTTGCGCGCAATACAATTGTTGACTTCCGCTATAAGTTTTAGCGTTTATCTCGTTTGTACTTCAGTATACAAAAAAAGTATATATAACAAAAGCTACTTTCAATAACACAATAAGCAACGTTGACTCCCGCTTTAGTTTTTGGTGTATATCTCGTTTATACTTATGTATATGACAAAAGTGTACATAACAAAAGTTACTCTAAATAACAAACTAAACAACTTTTGTTATGCGCATATTTACCGAAAAATCAATGCAAAACGAAATATCACTATTTTTAATTTCAGGCCTCCCTTATAACCCAACAGGCCACTCCTGTTTGATCCTAAAAATTTTAATATGGCTTATAATCATGGATGAATTAATGCTAATTCACATACCGAGTTTTGTTAAATTCGGCTCAACCGTTAGTGCCCAATAAAATTGTTGACTCTCGCTATAATTTTTAGCGTATAACTCATTTATACTTCGGTATACGACGAAAGTGTATATAACAAAAGTTACTCTAAATAACAAAATAAATAACTTTTGTTATGTGCCTATTTGCCGAAAAACCAATAGGAAACGAAATATCGCTATTTTTAATTTCAGGCCTCCCTTATAACCCCCACTCCTGTTCGTCTTAGAGAAAATTAATATAGCCTAAAGTCTAAGTTGGATTAGTAGTAGTATACATACCAAGTTTCATAAAATTCGGTTCAGCCGTTTATGCGTGAAAAGGTAAAAAACAAACAAACAAGCACGAAAGAAACAAAATGCAGTTATGGTGTCTATGACATGTGAAACGAAAAGTTATCGTGAGATTTCGCGAAAAAAATCAATGTACAGACAGAGGTTACATATATTTATATATATATATATATATATATATATATATATATATATATATATATATATATATATAGTTTTGAACGGACCTCATTATCGTCATCTCCTGGGTAGGATCGATGGATATTTGAAGAAAAATTTCGAAAATCGCGTCATGAGTACAACCTCAGTAGCTGATTTCTTTTAAGGAAAATCTGCTAATAATTCAAACCGTAATCATGGATAGCATTTATAACAATAAAATATCATCTGTAATGAACATATTTCCTGTCAAAACCCAATCCGAACACATATAGTTTGAGCATAGTTTTGTTCATAAGATTATATTCGTAATAGTAAATCTTAGTGGAAATCACTTCCAGTAATTACAGCATTTCACAGGAAATAAGTAAACTCAATTAACTTTATTAGCCTCCCGTCAACTTCCGATCGCGCATGAGGGTTATCAAAATTTTTTCCCTTAAATTATTGGTCCAAAATATTATTTTAATAATGAACTTAGAATTAGAGTTCTATTTAAAGGGGGATTAAATAATAGTGATGGAATTAAATAATAGTGGTGTAATTAAATAATAGTGGTGCCCTGAGAATAATTTAATTTATATTAACGAAACTAAGTGAGAGGAAGAGATCGTTGCCCTCCCTGCAGCCTAAGTAATATTTTAAACAATTATTTCGAGTTTAATAGCATATTGTCTTTTGTCATAATGACATTACCATTAAGATTTAATTGTTATGATAGTACATATTTCTTTCAATAGCATCAAGACCTCGGAAATATGATAATATATATTAGCAGAATCAAAGACTTCCTACAACTTCCGCTATCACTCCCTTGTGCACATACAGCATGACTTTGTTTAAATAATACATTCTAGGGACTCAGGTTGGCCGTGCGAGTTAAAGCGTTGGTCTTAATCTCCCATGGCAGGCCTAGAGTGGCGGGTTCGATTCCCTCCCTGGGCAGTAGATATTTATTTGGTGACGGACTCATTAAATAAACTCCTTAGGCCCACCCTGGTTAGAAAAGGGTGGTAGCCTGTAGATAACCCGTCCCGATTTGCCATAGTAGCATAAAGTGGACGTAAATAATAATAAACATAAAACAAATAATACATTCTACAAATTAAATAATGGAAATGCTCTTATAGTTTACACTTCTATTGGAAATAAATAACAAAGTTACTTTCTAGGGACAATAAATAAATGACGAGGTGGCGACGGAGGTTTATAACCTCACTAACCCGAATCATACTTAAAACTATCATATAAGACTAAAACATAACATCATTTGTCATAATATGTATTTATTATTATTATTTATTCACGTTCACTTTTTGCAACTCAGGCTAATTGGGACGGGTTATCTACAGGTCACAACCCTTTTCTATCCAGGGTAGGACTTAGGATGTTATTTAGTGAATTTCGTCACTAAATAATTTCCTTTGCCCAGGTGAGAATCGAACTCGCCACTCTAAGTTTACCATGTGAGATTAAGGTCAACGCTTTAACTCACATGGCTAAACTGAGCCCCATGCATTTATTAAAAACACTTAAATAAGTAATAATAAAACAAATAAAGAAATAAGCTACTATATACAAGAATTAAAGAGTTTGATACCCCTCGACTTCCGCTATCACTCCTTGTGTACTTCAGCATGCCTTTGTTTAAAAATTACGTAATAAAAACTGAAATATGAAAATGCTCTTATATGTAGTTTACATTTCCATTGAAAATAAATAACATTATTTCTTAGTGAAAATAAATATAAAAGGAGGTGGGGGGGGGGTGCTGAGATTTATAACCTCACTAATCCTAATTATACATAGAATTACCATATAAGTCAAAAAACATAACATTATCACTCCTATATCAAATAAACATTAATTAGTAGTAATATAATTGGTTACTCCCGCAATAGTTTTAGCCTATATCTCTTTATATTTTGTTAAACGAGAAAAGTGGATGCATCAAAAATTACTCTAAATAACAAAATAGAAACTTGCTGTAATGTTCATGAGATAATAGGCTTCCTGGTTAACCCGCTCCCCCTTCATGAAATAGAAATGTTAACACAGCTTATTTTCATAAAGGAGTGAATGCTATTTCTCATACCGAGTTTAGTTTAATTCGGTTGTCTTATGCCCCCAATAAAATTGCTGACTTCAGCTATAGGTTTTAGCGTATATCTCGTTTATACTTCGGTATACGAAAAAGGTATATATAACAAAAGTTAATTTAAATAACACAATAAACAACGTTTGTTAGGTGCATCTGTTGAAAAACCAATGGGAAACGGAATATCGCAATTTTTCATTTCAGGCCTCCCTTATAACCCCCACTCCCGTTCGTTTCAGGGAATATTAATAGTATAATAGGGAGTATTAGTTCACTTTTTCTCACAAATATTTCTGTAAACTTTCTATTAGTGCAATGGTTTGATAATGGTCACTTCTGGAGTTCCTTTTTAACACTGGAATGCCACTAATGGGTAAGAAATGTTTCAAGGAATTTTATGTTCCCCATCTTGGACCATAAGGTTTTATATATGTACTAGCTCAGATACCCGGCTTCGCTCGGGAATTCGTTTGAGGCTGAATGTTGATGGTATTTTTTTGGCAAGGCTTTATTTTGTACAATATTTTGACATTTACCCGTCCCAGTGTTTAGGGTTAATACCCGTCGTTTCTGTGGATTTGTTAATAATAAAATTAATTTTTTATGTAAGACTTCACTGTCCTCCATATTGTCATATTTCCCGCTTCCTGTGCATTATGCATAGATTTGAATTATTAAGGACTAAATATTAACATACATTTGAATTAATTTTTCCAGGTGAGGTACTTACCTGGAAGTTCATATTGAAAAGAATTCTTGAGCAAATTTCTCTAAATAACAAAATAAACAACTTTTGTTATGTGCATATTTGCCGAAACTACAATCGGAAACGAAATATCAATATTTTTAATTTCAGGTCTCCCTTATAACCCCCACTCCTGCCTGTCCCTAGAAATAGTATGGCTTTTTATAAGGAAGGCGTTAGTGCTAATACACATACTGAGTGTTTTATTTAGTTCGGTTGAGTCTTTTGTGCCAAATAAAATTTTTCACTTCCGCTATAATTTTTAGCGTATATCTCGTTTATAATTCGGTATACGAAAAAAGTGTATATAACAAAAGTTACTCTAAATAGCAAAATAAACAACTTTTGTTATGTTCATATTTGCCGATAAACCAATAGGAAACGAAATATCGCTATTTTTAATTTCTGGTTTACCTTAAAACCCCCACTCCTGCCCGTCCCTAGAAATGTTGGTATGGCTTCTTATAATGAAAGCGTTAGTGCTAATACACATACCGAGTTTTATTTATTTCGGTTTGGTCTTTTGTCCCAAATAATATTGTTGACTCCCGCTATAGTCATAAGCGTATAACTCATTTAAACTTCGGAATACGATGAAAGTGTTTATGACAAAAGTTACTCCAAATAACAAAACAAACAACTTTTGTTATGTGCATATTTGCGAAAAAACCAATAGAAAACGAAATATCGCGACTTTTAATTTCAGGCCTCCCTTATAACCCCCACTCCTGTTCGCCTCAGAGAAAATTAATATAGCCTATCTCTCAAGTTGGACCAGACTGCTCACGGTGTTCCAATTTAATTTAAAATCGGTTAAGTAGTTTAGGAGTCCATCGCGGACAAACATCGTGACAGGAGATTTATATATATTAAGATATGCACTGAGATTGAAGCCCCACATCATGTCCTATGTACTTGCAAATTGGGGGGAGTTCATGTGTAACTACATAAAACTGCTCTAGCTTCCCTATGGGTACACTTCAAAATTTTAAATATTACCCAGTTGGCAGATAAGAAGTCTGCCCTTGATGGGAACTCCCCAGAAGGAGGGCAACTTGCATTGTTGTTTATATATATATATACATACACACAGTTTGAATGGACGTCATTTTCATCATCTCCTGGGTAGGGTTGATGCACGCTTGAAGACATTTTTCTAAAATCATATCATGAGAACCTAGATAGCTAATTTTCGTCAATGGAAATCTACAAATAAAGTCCGTCACGCATGGGCTGCGTAAACTAAGCATATTTCCCTCGTGAAGTTCAGTAATAGATAAATATACATACTGGTAACACAACAACACCGTGAATAGGGATGGGTATCGATTAATCGTAATAATCGATTAATACTCCAAATAATCGGTGTATTTTTAATCGATGTTTACGATGCTTGATTAGTCTGGTAATCGATGCATTAATCACGATTACTTAATCTTTTTTTTCTTCTTTTCTTTTTCTTAAGTGAGAGTTGAGACTAATTTTTCATATTTTGAAGCTAATTGTTCAACTTTCCAACAATCGATTTTTTTTTCAATACTAGCTACATTTCAATCAGTAAAACTTTGTTTTTAATTGTTATTGAGGATTAACTAACCTCTTTCAATTATATTTTAACAATTGAAGTTACCAGACAATCGAAGGTTTTACACCTCTTTTTTTGTTTGAGCTTACTAGCACATTTGAAAATTAAAAAAAATTTAAAAAAAATATAAATTACATTTCAAAAATTAAAATTTAAAATTAAAAACCTTAATTCGTGGATGATCCACGAAACATGTACCCAGCTGAATAAATATTTTTAATGCAAACAAAGATTTTTTTTAACAATATTTAGATTCAGTTTTTTAATTTTAAATTTTAATTTTTGAAATGAAATTTATATTTTTTTCAAAATTTTTTTAATTTTTTAAATGTGCTAGTGAGCTCAAACAAAAAAGAGGTGTAAAACCTTCGATTGTCTGGTAACTGCAATTGTTAAAAGATAATTGAAAGAGGTTAGTTAATCCTCAATAGCAATATAAACATTACTAGCCATTCACATATATATAAATATTGAAATATGTTTTTCTTGGTTTTTGTCGATTAATCGATTTTTTTGACGTCGATTAATCGACGTATCGATTAATTAGTGCAAATATTAATCGGTTGTCAATAATCGATGTTTTGTAGTTCGATACCCATCCCTAACCGTGAATAAATACAAACGGAAATAAGAAATGTTTCATTCAATTTCAATAACCTGCCGACAGGATGCGTTAGGTTAGAAATGTAAACAAACGGGTCAGCCCGCCTCACACCGGAAAGAAAAACAATTACTGAAATATATCAGAATATAACACATTAATTTTATTGAGAAATATTTACTATATCTAGTACTGTAATTAATAATGAGTCAGAATAATTGTTATCTCAATCAATAAAATTTTAGTAGTCCAAAACTTTAAGATGGGGGGGGGGAGTCACCAGGACATATTTGCATGTATCTCGTATAATAAAGGTCTCATGAATACCATTTTTGGTATTTAAACTTCCAATAACGTGATTTATTATGTAGCAGAGTATTGTTTACGTAACATGAGTAGAAGTGGCGGTTTGCTGAAAACTGCAAATATCTCGGTTAATATTCAAGATAGAGAATAAACGTATATAACAATGTTTATAGGAAATTTAATTTGCAATAAGATTGGTTATATACAAGTTTTCGATCCGACTTATAGTAACGGAGATATTTCGAAAATCCTCCCCTCAAACCCCCCCCCCCCCTACCACTGGCCCGATTTCAGCCGATAACGAACTTGATCTTTCTTCTTACAGAAAACGACTAAATATCGAGTTTGGTAACGATCAAACAAAAATTGCGACCGCTAGAGCGGTAACAGACAAATATATATACATACATATATACAGTTTGGAACGGACCTCATTTTCGCCATCTACTAGGTAGGATCGATGGACATTTGAAGAAAAATGTCGAACATTCCGTCATGAGTACAACCTCAATAGCTGATTTCCCTATAATTCAACATTTCTGAATCAAACCCACCCAATGTCATAACAATTATTATTTCTTTGCGAATAACCGACACTAACTTAAAAAATATTAAGAACACCTCATGGAGCAAACTTTCAAGAATTTCCAAGCAATCAATGACTACTTGCTTGTAAGAGGAACAGGAAGTATTACAATCGAGAAAAATTTTGCCTTGTATTCAAATTTCAATAACATGGTCCAATTTAATCCTCCTGGAATCCATTTTGTCTAGTTTTGAAGTGATGTCTCTACATACTTATCTCCCATAATTAAAACGACTTGCCTTGGAATGTTAAAATTTTATATTAGGACTAGAGTTACATCTAGTTGTGCCCCTCTACTTTTGACCAAAATAATATACGAGGAGGGATGTGTCTAGGGCCCTGAGAAAGGCAAAAATAGAGAATTTTAATTTCCTCTGCACCTCTTAGGGATTGGAAGATTTGTAAAAGACTGGATTGAATAGATTTGTTTATCATAAAATATGTATGAGTTACAGTTCATGATATTTTATTATTGATGCATTGGAACGGAGGTATCATAAATGTCTAAATGAAATAATTGTTTATAGAAAATAAGTTTATTGAATTTAATAAGAGTACAAGGAAATATGTGGTCTCCACATCAGAATTTTATTTATTAGTATAATAAGGAGAACATGTAACTAATCGTGAGGATATTCAAGGTTTATAATACTAAAACTTCAGGTACTTACCTGACAAATCAGGTTTACAGATTGGTATACTTCTAGGTAAAGTTCACAGTGATGAGAAGCTAGAAATACTAATGCAGCAATGTAGATCTTGAAGCACAGATATGATAAGAAATATTCTCTAGCATAAAGTGAAGTTATCATCAAATCTCTTTGAAATATTCAATCAATAATGAAGGGGAAAATTGTATTGAATCAGTGTAGAAATTTTATAACTATGTTTCATTGTAAGAAAGTGACAGGAGAATCATTGATAATAATCATCCTATCACTCTATGTCCAGAATGTCTGGATTATCAGGAAATGATCAAGGGAAGGAAGTGTATGATAAGGACACTCAGTGTTTCACACTGCCTTCTGGCAAAGGTGATCCAAGAATATAGGGATCAGGACCTCAAGTTCTCAGCAAATCTTCAGATGTAGTCTCTAGATAAAATAATGTACCCTAGGCTCCTGGATTTCAAAGATGTATAGGACAATCTAATGAAGGCTTCATTATTCATCCCTGATTTCTAAGATGTTTACAGGTATCATTGGGAGGAGAATGGCACTCACTGTCTGGAGAGCTTGAAAAGGTGCTGTCAGAATTTCAGAACGAGCTTCTCGTTTGTAGACTCTATGCAGGCAACAAAAAAGCCAAGTTAAAAAGCTAAGAGATGTTGTTCTTTGCCAGCATAGTTTGTTCACTTTAAAACAGTCTTTTAGACTATAATCATATGTTTATTTTGAAAGTTCTATTAATTATTGGAGTTGAGTATTTAAAAATAATTGAAGTGCTCAACAAGAAGAACAGGAGTTTAGATGGTTAAAATTATTTGAAGCCGTCAAGGAGCTCTGTACTGCTCCTTGACGGCTTCAAATAGATGTCAAATTAGAAAATAAAATCAGAACTGATAAAATTGTTTGGTGAACTTGCATTTGTGTTAAAAAAAAACAAATTTAATTGTCTATAAAAGTTGCATATTTTCTCTAATTTGAATATTAACCGAGATATCTGGAATTTTTAGTTTTCAGCCTTCATTAAACCCACATTCCTACTCATGTTATAACAATAAGTTGGTATAACATGAACTTTTTCATTCCAAGCTTAAATACTAAATGTTGTTCTCATTGAACTTTTACTTTGTGAGATACATGCAAAGATGTTGTTATAACATCATCAATTATGAGTTTTAGTTCTTTGCTCGAAAATGTTTATTATCTGCCATACTCCACATTTAACTGTTTCACTCAGCACTAAAGAGTGTATTTGCTATTCGCTTAAATCGGGGGTAGAATTTGGTTGGTGTCTAGAGATGGGGGGAATTAAAAATATTTCTGTTATTATTAGTTGGATTGTAAAATGTTATAGAACCAATCATGTTAGGCTATTGATGTTCTACAATTGTTGTTCAATGCATTTTTTCATCTCAAGTATTTCACTAGTTATTCACGCTTTCTTGTTTTCAGCCTTCATTAACATCCCCCCCCCTCCCATTCTAGTCATCGGTATTTTTATTTACATATAGATAGAGAAAATGTGGTGAGAGGAGATCACAAGTGTGTTATACTAGCACATGGGAAATCTACTTAGTTTACACAGCCCCTGTGTGACGGACTTTTTAATATATTACCAAGTTTGGTAACAATCAAATAAACATATAGATTGTATATAGATTAGATTATATATACATCCATTCACACAAATAGAATTATTAGTACAACCTCAATAGCTGATTTCCCTTGAGATTAATTAATCTGCTAAAAGGAGTCTAAAGGACACACTGGAAGTGGAAGGCAAAGAAGAAAACTTTTCAAAAGTTTTCTTGTAGTTATTACCTTTGGGTATTCAGTGAAGATATAAGAACATCAACACGGCTGTATCGTCTAGGAGATAAAGAAATTAAAATGGCATTGAGCTTGAACATGTTTTTAAATTAGCGACTATGGACAATGTAATTTAAATAAAAAAGAGAGAGAGTCAAAGTATTGCAAAGGCTTTTTTAGAATCTTCAGTAGGCCAAAGAACGTACAGCTAAGAATATCTGGCAACAGAGGTGTGTGGATTTAGTGAACATTGGTTCCATTTATACCTAGTCATAAATAAATCTTCCTTAAGCAAAGCCCATCATGGATTATTTAAAAATATATTTTTTTGATATTATTTTATTTTTGTTTCCATTTAGCAGATTTCCCATATGGGAAATCAGCTACTGAGGTCGTACTCGTGACGCAATTTTTGAAATTGTTCTTCAAATGTCCATTGATCCTACCTAGTAGATGACAAAAATGAGTTCCATTCAAAACTGTATATATTCATATACATACATATATATATATATATATATATATATATATATATATATATATATATATATATATATATATACACACATATATATATATTATTATGGAATCTCATAGTAAATGATTTACTAAATAATAGATTACCAATTAATGCTGAGATACTGGCTTTTGCAGATGACATCATTATTCTGATAACATCTAAACTATTTGAACAACTACAGATGTATATAAACATTATTACAGACATCATAGAAAAATGGGCACATTTACATAAACTATATTTTAATTTTCAAAAATCTTCATACATTATTTTTACTCATAAAAAATCACCTCCGCCTTTTCATATACATATACAAGGACAAGACATAAAAAACGTAAATTCAATTAAATATCTAGGTATATTCTTTGACAGTAAACTTAATTGGAATACTCATATAGACAAACTACAAGAACGATTATTGAAACTCATCAACACATTTTCTATAGCAGCAAGAAACACCTGGGGACTGAAATCAGACGCATTACACATCTACATATATATATATATATATATATATATATATATATATATATATATATATATATATATATATAAAATTGTAACCTCTGTCTGTACATTGATTTTTTTCGCGGAATTTCACGATAACTTTTTGTTTCACATGTCATAGACACCATAACTGCATTTTGTTTCTTTCGTGTATGTTTGTTTGTTTGTTACCTTTTCACGCATAAACGGCTGAACCGAATTTCATGAAACTTGGTATGTATATTACTACTAACCCAACTTAGACTTTAGGCTATATTAATATTCTCTGAGACGTACAGGAGTGAGGGTTATAAGGGAGGCCAGAAATAAAAAATAGCGATATTTCGTTTCCTATTGGTTTTTCGGCAAATACGCACATAACAAAAGTTATTTATTTTGTTATTTAGAGTAACTTTTGTCATATACACTTTCGTCATATACTGAAGTATAAATGTGTTATACGCTAAAAATTATAGCGGGAGGCAACAATTTTATTTGGCACAAAACACTCAACCGAACTAAATAAAATTCGGTATGTGTATTAGCACCAACGTCGTCATTATAATAAGCCATACCAACATTATTAGGGACGGGCAGGAGTGGGGGTTGTAAGGGAGGCCTGAAATTAAAAATAGCTATATTTCGTTTCCTATTGGGTTTTTGGTAGATATGCACATAACAAAAGTTGTTCATTTTGTAATTTAGAGTAACTTTTAATATATGCACTTTTGCCGTATACGGAAGTATAAATGAGTTATACGCTAAAAACTATAGTGGGAGTCCACAATTTTATTTGGCACAAAAGACTCAAACGAACTAAACCAAACTCGGTATGTGAATTAGTACTAACGCCTGCCTTATAATAAGCCATACTAACATTTCTAGGGACGGGCAGGAGTGGGGGTTATAAGGGAGGCCTGAAATTAATATTAGTGATTTCCTACTGGGGTTTCGGCAAATGTGCACATAACAAAAGTTGTTTATTTTGTTATTTAGAGAAATTTGTTCAACACTTCTTTTCAATATGAACTACCAGGTACCTCACCTGAAAACAATTAATTCAAATGTATGTCAATATGTTCTCCTTAATAATTTAAATCTATGCATAATGCACAGGAAACGGGAAATAATGACAATATGGAGGATAGTGAAGTCTTACATAAGAGATTAATTTTATTATTAACAAATCCACAGAAACGACGGGTATTAACCCTAAACACTGGGACGGGTAAATGTCAAAATATTGTGCAAAGTAAAGCATTGCCAAAAAAATACCATCACCCTTCATCCTCAAATGAATTCCCGAGCGAAGCCGGGTATCTGAGCTAGTATTATATAAAGGTGCTATCCTTCCTTCCCTCACGTATGGAATAAACATTTGGCACACTGGACTTAACAAACAACATAACTTAAAGAAATTACAAAGACTGATGGCAATCAAAATTATAAAGGGCTTTAAAACAGTTTTGTATGATGCAGCCTGCGTTCTAGCTAAAATAGTCCCCATCGATTTATTAGCACATACTTTTGTTGATCAATATAACCTTCTTAAAAGGTCTATTAATTCAAACGATATTCAAGCTAAATTTGTTGAATCAGAATTGGAATACAAAAGATGGTATCACCTAAAATTTCCTAGTATATTAATACATCAAGGAAATAAACCTTTTAAAAAGGAAATATATACAGATGGGAGTAAAGAGGGGAAAAATGTAGGTTGCGCATGTGTAATATTCATTGATTATGAATTGACAGAGATACATAAATTTAGATTGGGACAAAACTGCACAAACATTCAAGCAGAACAATACGCTATACTGAAAACCTTACAAAAAATACAAACTGAACATACACAACATAATACACTTTGTATATACACGGACAGTAAAGTAACGATACAAAAACTACAGAACCGTACAACCTATGACCCGTTAACAACACAAATCAGGGAACTTATAGCAAAATTAAATCATATTAACATATACTTTTCATGGGTTAAAGCACATTCTGATAATTTTGGAAATGAATTGGCCGATAGAGCTGCTAAGTCTGCTTCAAAAGATTCCCAATTACCAGAATGTTACAATAAAATCTCCAAAGCCCACGTAAAATATATGTTAAAAGCTCATCTAACTGAAAAATGGCAACAACAATGGACGGTAACTAATAAAGGACAACATTTAAAACTTTTCATTCCAAACATTAACACATATTTCAACAGCAAATACATACAGACAGACTTTTACATTACACAATTAGTAACAGGACATGGTACACTGAACTCTTACTACCAACGATTTAACATAAAAGACAACAATACTTGCCCCTGTGATTACTCAACTCCACAAACAAGTCAACACTTAATATACGATTGCAGACTACTGACTAACGAACGACAAAAACTAAAACAAGACATAGAACAAAAAAAAAGGCAAATTTCCAATAGAAGAAGACAAGTTATTTTTAAAATATAATAATGCTTTTAAAATATTCGCAGAACATGCTTTTAATACAATTAATCGGTTAAATACTTATTATGGCTGATACAACTACAATACTTAAAATATTTATGGATATTCATTATTTCTTTTTTTTTTCTTTTTTTCTTTTAAGACTAATAATCTTCTCTTTATATGTTTTTACTTTAATTTAACGTTGTTATTGTTAATTCTTTATATATGTATCTCATACTTTTGAAATAATCTATGTATAAATTAATTGTAACCCACTACAAATGCATGTGATATTTATTCACTTGATATTGACTGTACTATCGTGTTACCATTATATAGATTTATCTATTGTTAAACTTCACGAGGTAAATCTGCTTAGTTTACGCAGCCTCTGCGTGATGGACTTTTTAGTATACAGTGTTGCAATTATGTATTTAAATCGTAATTGTATATAAAGTAAATAATCTTACAATAAATACTTTTACTATTCAGCCAATTTTATTTTGAGTATATAAAACCAAAATGACCAGTTATGAATAATATATTATTGTTGAATGTCATAAACTTAGTATGTAGCTCAGGTTTTAAAGCAACAATAAAGAAGACAGCTTTCATGAAAGATAAGATGTTACACAATTCCTGAACTCTTCTTCATATCCCTATGTCGTCAATCTCTGCCGAATACCATTGTGACAGGTCAAAGTTCTTCCACCTCATTTTAAAAAAAAAAAAAAAAATACTCCATAGCTGATACTATGTTTTCCAAGTGTGGGCTTTTTAGGAATGTAATGTAATTCCAGAATTTCTAAAAATACTTGAAGTTCTAATTGTGTTCTTACATACAGAAGTTTAAATTCCTTGATGCTTTGGAATGACACTAGCTAATGAGATATTAGAAAGGAATTGTTTCCCTTTCTCTGATACCTACATACAATCTCTTACTTTTAGTGAGAAATAACTACAAGGATGTATGTATCAAGTTTCAACTGAATTTAAGAGATTAAAAGGATGAATCTCATTAACACAAAGTGATTTTGAATTACTTAATGAAGACAATAAGTATTTAAAATTTGACTACTAATAGAAAAAGAACAAACAGCCTTCAATTGTTTAGTGAAATATCTTTTCAATAAATAGTTCACTATTGTTAAATACATATTATACGAATTAACCCATTCCTAAAGGTAAGAGAAAACAACGAGATATCTAGTTTAAAAATGTCAGATGGAAAATAAAAGGTACAAAACTAACATAATTCCTGGAAATTAGGTTGATGGTCAACTAAAGTAGACTTTAAAAAAAGAGTAATACAAATTATGTACATGGGAAATATTCCTGTATATATCTGTGAGTTGATGTTTTTATTTCCAGATGTACAAAAATTACATGGGAATAGTATTATTTCGTAATTTTTCAAGGAAACTTAATATGAATCAGGGTCAAATGTAAAACACAAATGTGTTCAATATTAAAAATGAAATGAAATATAAAAATAACTTAATATATAAATTAAATTTTATAGAAAAAATATTTATTTACACAATTCAAAGAAACCTGAAAGATCAGGATGACTATTTTCTTAAAAATAAAACAATGCAAAAATTAAGAGATTTATTATATATTTGAATTCATAAATCAGTGTTTCTCAACCTGTGGAAAGAGCCACAAGTGAGTAAGAAGGGAAGTAAATAACTATAAGTTTTTTTATATTTATATAAAAGGGAATAGTTTGTTTATTGATGAGAAATTCTCTGGCTAAAGAATAATAATTTAATAAATGGGCAGATTAGTTCAAATAAGTGATATGTTTTCATATCATTCCTTTGATGTAATGCTTTATTCAAATTAACTTTTACATTAGTGGCTATTTTTACAATATACTATTTTTATGATCAGAGATATAGCCTGTTCCCTTTTGGACCCAATGATTTAACCATACATTTTATTTTAGAATGATCTCATTTTCATAATGTACTCAATCATGACAAAACACTTTCAGTTTTACGAATGAAACAAAATAAAAAAAATAACACTAATGTCCTGGTAAAAATCTGTGCCTATTCATTTTGTCATTATAACTTAAGTATAAATGTCAAGAACACAAATTTGGACCCTCTAAATAAATGTACCAGTGGCTTAGATATGTTAGCAAATTTCCCTATCCCTGTCAAAGAAGGTGTGTTGAAGAAGATAGAAATTGATGTTTAATACATATAATAATTTTATACGAATTATCAAATTTATTTAATCATAAAATATCAACTATATTGAGTTCTAATTAATAGTGCTAACTGAGTCTTTTTAAAGATTTGTTGGCTATATCTGCAGCATTGGCTTATCAAACTGTGATTAAATATTAGAACATATTATTTATTTATTATATCAATATAGCTTATTGATTCTAGGAAAAGAAGAACTACCAGAGGAACTTAAAAAACCTACTTTTATAATAAGTAAAATCTGGAAATTGAAGCAATGATTTTCATTTATAAAACACCATACTTTTTTTTCTTTAGTTAGCAATACAAATATATAAATGACAGTTTACCAATAAATAGAGACAACTGATATAGAATATGCAAAAATCAGGGAATACTGTATTATTAGTGTAAAATCAAACTGAAATGCTCTACATGATTAAACAGAGGTAGAGCTCAAAATAGAATAAGAATAAAAAAAAAAAAAACAAACATAAATTGAGGGGCAGTAAGTTTATAGCCTTCCTTTTTGCACTAATGCCTATCTCCATTCTAAACTCAGAAAGAAATGCTGCTCTATTCTATAGATGCATATATATATATATTTTTTGTATTAACCTAACTTAAAGTTATTTATAC
Organism: Riptortus pedestris; assembly: GCA_019009955.1. Lineage (NCBI taxonomy): Eukaryota > Metazoa > Arthropoda > Insecta > Hemiptera > Alydidae > Riptortus > Riptortus pedestris. The sequence goes on along the minus strand of CM032228.1, from coordinate 101,754,247 downwards.
GTTGTTTTTTTTTTTTTAAATACAAAATAATTTGAAATATTCAATTGAGTAACATTTGTGTTATTATTATTATCTTCTATGATAAATTATAAATAGTCTAGCATAATATACAGTGGGTCCATAATATTCACTAAAATAAAAGATAAAGCCAGATTACTCGTACTTGAGGTAAAATATTAAGTTGCATGCAGAGGAAGATAGCAGATCCTGAAATATTTGTAAGGAGTTTCCTTAAATTCTAATTTGATATAGAAATATAAAATGGTTTTCCCACTTGTTCCATCCCCAGGTAAACATTGTAGATAAAAGGAAATTTGCTAACGAAAATGAATAATGCTTTAAGTAGGAAGTCTTAACGACTTTATTCTTGCAGACTTTACTTAAATAATATTGAAATTCACAAATGAAACTCGAAGCTTGGATGTATCATACTTCAGAGTTTTTTCTTTGTTAAAAAAGAAGATACTTTGGTTATAAAATAAATTTGTTTATTTATTTGTGATTATTCAGATACTTAACATAAGGATGGTTGAGAAGCACTGGTCTAACAATAAAAGAAAACGTTTCTCAAATAGCTAAATAGAATTCTGTGTCTAAATGATACATTTGAAACATTATATCTCATACAGAAAAAAAATACTTAAATTTGAAAAGAAAAATATAACTGAATGCAACAACATAGGGCAAATCAGTAATATCCAATCCTTTTTACAAGGATGTAATAATAAAACTGAATTTTATTCTTTTTTTTTTCAATTTTTTCCTTCATCATTAAAGATTACTTGATGCTCTAAGAGTTATATACAATCTATTACACCAATAGTGTGAATACAACTAGTTTTTCATTAAAGTCTTTCTGAAAATCGTCCTTACATGAAAAGAACATCTGTAACAAATGCACCATTTTTTTAGAATATATTTTCCTACTTAATAATTTTATTTAAACAAATATATAAATTATATTCCTTGTATAATATCATTTCAAGTGTAAAAACTTTTTTTTTTTAGCGTTTTCAGAATTTTTTTCAGTGGTACAAATGATCTTAGTTCATGACTCTTACTCTTATTGAGCCATTATCTTACACAACAATGAAATTAAAAAAAAAAATACAGGTTTAATGATTGGCAATGATTTATAATATAGTTTGCTCCAATGAAACATAAAGATAGATATTGGTGAATATGACCAGCAGGCAAATAGCACAGGTATAATATAAAATTAAGATAAGCTGAGTTTTACTCAAATAAGATTTTGGCTAATTGGGCTCAAAAAGGGTTTTGGGTTGTTGCTATTCTTTTTTGAAAAAAAAAATAAAGTATGGAACTAATGTTACAAAAAATAAAAAAAAAATAAAATAAAACAAAGAAAGTTCTAATGACATGAACTCATAAGCAGCTATTTTTCAGTCTTTAATGGTAAAATTTAATTAAATAAAGTTATAAAACATAAATTGTACAATAAATATTAATTGAAACAAGTGAAAACATTGGTACAATTAAGAACTAAAACTAAAAATTTAATTTTTTGAAATAGGAAATCATACCATGAGATCAACAAACTAAACACAATTTTTTTTTCTGAATAAGGTCAACTGAATAAATTTTAAAGTTACGTCTTAACAAATGAAAATAACATATACCAAAAATAAATAAATAAAATAAAATAAATAAGTAGATACAATGCACATTATAATTCAGCACTTTCCCGAAGTGCTATCTCTACATATGGTACAATAATTACACAAATATGCATTGTTATCTATGGCAAGAAAAATCTACTCATAATCAAGACACATTTATAACTATATTCAGAAACATAAAATACTTACACTTTACAAAACAATATCTAATAACTTCTAAAACATTTATTTTGTACTCAAAAGTAAATATTTCTACATATAATGCGATTGCACATTTTTGTTTCCTCCATGGTCAGTAATAAATAGTTTTATAAATAAAAACTTTACAAAACAGTGTCTAGCACACAATCTTAAGTGAAGACTTTTAGAATGTGTAATATGGACCCAGCCATAAAAAGCCATCATTGTGGTTTAGTTAAAGCTTATGACTCATATAAACTGTCAAATATTGGAACATATCAATACCCATTAACACACTTCTTTTGCCTGAAGTTGGTTCAACAATTAAGCTTTTTCTGAAGGCAAAACATAATTCCAAACCTGCTGTGGTATAGAGTGTAAAGAACTTATAAATAGGCAATTAACATTGAGCAAACTGTAAGCAGCGAAAACATACATATGAATCTAATTGAATTCGATGTATGGTATCAAATTTACCACCTAAAATTCAAAATACCTTAAAAATGGGAAGAGTAATGCTTAATCATACATTTAAAAATTTCAGAAATGAATGAATCATTACATGTTTCCCTGAGGCCCGTAAAAGGCATTTTGAATATGATAACACTTTCTACTCACAGCATGTCTAGAACTTTCTCTTAAATTTAATTGAATTATTACTTTTCGTTAATAAACCTATCACTTTCACACAGCTTTTCATTTTCATTCCTTAAGTTTCAGAAAACAATATAGTGTAAGGAGCTGCAAAAGCGTTAGAATTTTGTTCATTATCTTATATCATATGATCACTAAATCTCAAAATGTAATAAAACGACACAATAAATAACAGATTTGAATATTGTGCATCTCAACTCGCCATTAAACATACATACTTGTCCAAGTTTTGATTTTAGAAAGGACTCCTTCATCCACTAAACTGGATGAAAAAAGGCTAAACATTTCTAACAGAATAATACATCAGAAAGACAGTTTGTTGCGCTTAATATTTGAACTGAGCACAAACAAATTTTTTGTTCTGTTATATAATAGTGAAGAGATTTTTAAAGATTTAATTTAACATTAGTAAGAATTACAGGAGAATGCTACAGTATTTTAATTAAGTATGGGAAAATGTTAATAATCACATTCTCCATTCTTGTATATAAGTTTCTATGATAATAATTTGAGTCAAGGATTATTATCCAGAGTGTTAAATTTTAACTTAATTAAAATGTGCACTGTGCGAAAATGTACTATATTACATGCGATTCCTTTTTAAAACTGACTTATAAAAGTTTTCTTCATATAAGATTTTTTGGTAATCAACTATTAACTGAACCAAAATACTGTATTAATGAACAATTAATCAAGAAAAAAATCTATAATTTGGTCTGAAAACACTACATACCTTATTAGTATTATTAATCTTCCTTAAAGTAATTGACAATGGAAAGTTCTCAGTTCAATTACAAGCGGTAACAGAAACTCGAAGTACTTAAATAAGTATAACTTAATATTTAGGTACTTATATATTTATAAATATATATGTATGTATACATATATATATTTATTATAATGTATTTATACTCAATGGGAATCCACTTTAATGGTTCATTCTGGGGAGCAACAATTCAATATCGTCCCAGTCACTTAAACACTTCTCTAAAATCACTCACAATATTCCATTCAGAATACTTACTTCGTTATAAAAGAACACTGAGTAGCCTGACACAAGGAGATATCACTTTTTCAAACTTATTTGAAAATAATACTTCCATTAATAAAAACTTAACAATATATAATACAAATATTTAGACATACTTGAATGTATCCAGCAGAATACAAATATTTATTTATTTATGCACTTTTAAAACAAATTGTTGACATTCATAATGAACAAATATAGGAATCGCATTTTCTTTCACAATATTCCATTTGTGTTATTAATGACTGTAGTGAGAAAAAGGTGAAACCTTTATTTGTTTTCAGACATCCTTACAAGGATGAAAAATACTAAATAAAGAACAAGAATGGCTACATATGAAAAAACTTATCTGTACCATTTCTAAAAAATCTCTTTTTTTTCTTTTCTTTTTTTTAAGCTTTGACTGTTATGGAGAAGTACTGAAGTGTCAAATTCTTGCTGATGAAAAATATAATCATATGATCTCTTTTGAATTTTTAAAACATAGAGAAAACAATTTGTTTTAAAAGTGTTCCATCATCAGCAAGCACTTTCAAGTTCTGATCTCATACGCCTTGCTTGCCTAGCTCGAAAAGCATGAAATTCTTCTTTCATTGCCTGTACACGAGCTTCTATGTTATCATACTTAATTCTTAATGTTGGGGAAAGTTCTGGGGGTGTGGGAGTAATGGGATACACATCAAATTCATAGTGATCATCTACACTGAGTCGTTGGCTAAGTTCAGAATGTGTTGGAGAAGGAAAGGCAGAAGTATACTGAAGCCAGAGAGGAGGAGGTGGTGGTGGTGGCTTGTATCGCCAGTCTGATGTTCCTGAGCTGTTCTGTTGTGAAGTATTTTTTGAACCAAAACCACTAGAGCTTGACCTGCTTTCAGGTGAAGTTTCAGTAAAGAGATCAGGGGCAGAGCGAGCATGGCGAGGAAGATATCTTCGCCGTCTTTGCTGTTCCTGAATTGCTCTTAATGATGGCAGCTCTTGGCTATACTGTTCATGAACACTTCGAAGGGATGGAAGCTCTTGATTGTAATGAGTACTTCTCAATCTCCCATCAATCTCATGGAATAGAGGAGACGGAGCAGGGGAACATAAACGAGGAGAAAATATTGTAGGGAGTGGTGGTGTAGAGCTCAAACTAAGGTCTGAAGGGCAAACTAAAGGCCTCCGCCAAGAGGCTACATTCCTGAATCCAGGTCGGGAAAGGAATCCTCCGTCATCTGAGCTTGAGGTACTTCCAGCTGAATCTCCAAGCACAAATCTTCCATCACTGTCCCTAGAAATCTTCCCAACATGATGACCTCCACCAAGATAGATGTCTCCATCCCAGTTTTCTTCTACTTCCTTCCTTCTCTGAGAACAACACCAGCATATCCAACTTACACCTGGTATTCTGCTTTTACTTCTGTAAATGAGAAACATACAATAAATGGAATGGCATATATTTATAAAAATATATCTTTTTTTTTTTATTTTCATTAAAAATGATTAAATTATTCAAATTAATCTTTACAATAGTTTTTATATGAATTTCTTCATGTTACTAAATGCCATACTAATCTAAGCACTACAAAGTACTATAAGGTATCTACATACAAGAGTACATTAAATATGAGCAATATTCATCATTTTAGGATAGAAACAGAAATAAGTTATAGAGTTCAAAAGCAGTATGTCATACACAATCATTTTTGTAAAATTGACAGGGTCCTTACTTTTAACCCTTCACAGACAAGGAATATGAAAATTACATTCCAGGCAAGCTGGGTCACGGGTGACCCAGTCATATTTATAGCACATTTTTTTCATTTTAACAAAAATATTCCAGTTGTTGTTGTTTTTTTTTTATATAAAAAAAGAAAGTATAGTTTGAAAAATTTATTTTATTTAGCAATATACATAATATGATAAAAATACAAAAACTTACATTAGTAGGAACTATACTTAAATTAGTAGGAATGTAGAGTTCCAGACCTTTGGTATCCGTATAGGATAAAAGATAAAAATTAAACGAGTAAACTCCTAGAAGGGAAAAAATAAAAAATTTCCAGCTATAAAAGACGAGAAAATTTAATAAAATCTTAGTGATTAAATAATTTTCAGTAAGTTATCAGTCTTTCATTTCATCCGGCAGTCCAGCAATAATTTTCCTACTCTGAACAGTCAAAAACTTTCCAGATCAAAATAAATAGTTTAAACTCTTACAGAAAAAATATATATAAAAAAGTACTCTACGGAAAAAAGAATAAGAAAATATGAGGGATAAAAAATCAAAAAAAGGGAATAAACTCTTAGTAATGAAAGTTCACTAATACTTCAAACTCAGAACAATCTAACAATGTTCTATTTCTTCATCTTCTTCAGGTGAGACTCTGGTAATGCATCGAGAACAAATACTTAGCCTATGCTCAGCACATAGGCTGCGATTACAATAAGCGCAGTTTGATGTACCCTTACGATCTCTTGATTTTTCACAAAAAGCACACCGACGTCTTGAAGTGCTGGGTCCAGGCTGATTCTCAATTTCTTTTTCATCAACTCTCTGAAGGAGGGGAGGGGTACCGTGCACTCCCCCTCCCCTCCTTCCCTTACTTTACTCAGAATATTATTTTTACCAACCTCTGGGTCACCGGCGACCCAGCCTTGCCTGTGAAGGGTTAAATGTGCATAAAACACTAAGAGATAGCATGATAATTTATAGGGGACAACAATTTCTTGATGAATTGATGGTTTCTTACAAACATTTAAATGTTATGGAAAAAATATAAAACATTTATTTCATGGGTTTAATTCATTTTAAATAGGCCATAAAATTTCATTAATCCAAGGAATGTAGTACGCTTTAACTCTTAAGTAAGGGTCTAATAGTTTAAACAAACGAGAGTGATACCTTTCTCTTAGTATCAGGTGAGGACTCCTTAAGCTAGAATTCAGATGAATCTGAGATGGCAAAAATGAAAAAAAAAGCATATAAAATAAGACAAAAAAATCATACAAAGATTGTTCAAAGTCCCTATTTGTTAGTTTTCTTACACTTTTAGGGTTATTGTTTGAGACACAGGGCTCACTAGGTCTCACCAGACTTTCTCAGTATTCATGCCTTAATCTTTTATAGCTATCTCATCATTCCTAACAGACATTTAAAAAAAACAACAAAAAAAAAACAAAAATTGAAATCCCAACATATTTCGTTAGCAAAAATATGGGGAGGGATAGTAACAATTTTCAGATGGCTTCAATACTGGAATGGCAAATAGAACAAGAACTAGGAAAATGGCTAATAATTAGCTAGCAACCTAATAGCATAGGATGACTAGCCAAGAGCAATCAGAGTTTTGGAAAAATAGCTAGAAAGGCCAAGAAATGAAATGAAAAATACGAAATCTCGTCAAGTATGCTAATAAACAGAGAAAAGGTTTCAACAGTGGTCTCATGGCCAAGAAATAAATCTTCAAAGCACACTTCACTGAGCTCCATGAATTCAGAGGAGACTCAAGAAAAGGTAAAAGTAATAACAAATCTCTAATTAAGCCAACAATGAATCGCACAAGTAAAGTGAATATACACAAGTTGTATGGAGAAGAAAAATAATTAGGGGGAAAATACAAAGAAAAATTGGTTCATTAAAAAAAATGTAGAAAGAATAATAAGGAACAAATCAAAGACTAGGGGACTCTGTGGATCCAACTTTAGTGATTCATTTAAAGAAAGAGTGATTCGGGTAGTTTGATTATGGATAGAAAATGGTGGTTCTATAATCGCATAATAGGTTAATCAATAAATAAATTGATGGTTGAAGTCTCTCAGGAAAAGCCAAAATTACTTGGTGGAAGGGTAATGTAATGATCGCAAGGAAGGGGTGATGTAATGATTATTAAGGAAGTGAGTGAGTGACTGTCCAAAAAGGGCAGGTCAGAATGGGTTCCATTATCCTAATTACTTCAAATCATCCTAAAGCCTATTCAAATCACTATTATCATAATAAAAAAATATATTGTTATATATCTCTGTAAATTTAAAACCTATTTTTTCTTTTTTTTTTTCTTTTAACCAAGTGAATCAGTATTCCATAACAGAGCCCCTTGAAATACATCAACCAGTTATCATGTTTAAAAGTTTTAGCACAACTGGAGTGCACTTTGAACTTAAAACATGACCCTTTATTTATTTTTTGTTTGTTTTAATGTAACTTTTAAATTATATTCAATGTGACAAGTATTATCTTTGATCTACAAGATTTTTTGACTGTAAATTAATGAAACAGTGACCAACAGGATAGCAGACAAATATACAAATTTGATATACTATTAAAGGTATTCATGATATTTTAGATTGAATAAAAAAAAACTTAATTTCATAACTGTATTATCTTTAGGAATAAAAAGCTGAGAAAGGTACTTTTTTGATGCTACTTAAACAGTGGTTTCTAAGACTAATAAAGTACAAACCATAGTACTTTTGGATAGGTAATTTAACACTTTTCCATTGATCTTATTGCCAAAATATAAAAAAAAAAACTGGTGTATTTTTTTATATTGGAAAAACTAAATTAATTTCAATAGGCTATGGAATACACTGTCTTAGAGTCGCCAATAATTTTATTAACACTAAATATTTCCTGTCAGAATATTCTCTATAGGCTTGTAAAATGTTTAAAGGTTTTTAAAACAAATAAAAAGTATTGAGAAAAAATTATACACATCCTAATTGACAGTGAATACATATAATACACTATGACTACTATTAGGTAAATTTAACTAACAATACAAACAAATCATGGATGAGGGGAGTATATTGTCAGTACTGCTCACATTTCTTATTATAAATCCAAACTTATTATACTGCCCATATGGAGCATAATAATGTTGCTGACTCTAACTATACAAAATCGATTTCACAATATTCACAGCAAAACAATTTTTCAATTGGTATATAACATACAGTTAATAATGATAATGATAAATATTCCTCAATAATTAGAAAATATTAAATGATCGTTTCAGCTAGATAAAAACAATATTATTAATTAAAAATTTCTTAGTGCATGCATAATATTACACACTCAATCCATGCATTAAAAAAAAACAAAGCAGTATCAACACATTTCTATTAGGTGTTTTAAATGTATTGACTGAAAAGAGTTAACAATCTATAATCATACTTTTCAATTCCTTTTAATGAAATTCAAAAATTTGTTTAAGCTAAACGATCAAAATGATTTCCATGAGAAAAATACCTAAATTATAAACTTCTAAGATCCAAATATAATTTGTCGAGCGTAGATTAAAAAACCAACAAAAAATCATATATAAAATAACTAAATTGAGTTTATCATTCAATTTTATTTGAACACAAATTTATGCTAATAAATATAAAATAAGACTACTAAGTTTATCATGTTTTCTTTTTTCTATATTTTCCTATTAAAGTGCTTATTTTACTTATATTAAGTGCCTTTAAAAATTCAAACATGAATTGTTTTGTCATGCATTAAGTGATTGTACCAGTTGGTTCAACAGACTGCTAACTCTTCACCTTTAGTCCTCCTGATGTGGCCAGCAAAAATGCAAAATTTAATCAAATTAATATTACAGTGATAGACAATGATGTATGTAATGAAAATTCAACGAATACTTTGAACATTAACAGAAAGATTAAGTGTTCCATTGCATTGTCAATATTATCTTGCAGAGTTGTTGGTAAATGTGTTAGTGGGGTAATATTAATTAAAAGTAAAAAGAAAAAGAAAAAAGACACATTTAAGCACAGAAGCAACACAAAAAGCAAGCATTAATGAGAAGGAAGGGAGAATGGCACTTTGGAATAATGAAAAACAATGTTAATGTTAACAGACAGGAAACATTTTTGAAGTTTATATGCTTGTCAGATGCAAAGCAATTTAAAGGAATCAGAGCTCAAGCATTAAAAAGGAAGGGACTAATTAAAAGGAAGGATAAAACAATTTGGCAGCAAAATTCGAATACACTTCCTTCTGGTAAAGCAACTATTGAAATCGATTAACAAATTATAAAGCTACAACACCCTGAACAAATATAAAGTAATTCCCCATACTCATTTTAATTTAAATAAATAAAAGTGTTTTTTATTTTATAATTGTTTATTGCTTTATTTATTTAACTTGTTTATTTTTATTTAACTTTCTTTCCTTTCTTTATTTTAATTCAAATACTACTATTGACATATAGGCTTAATCTAATAATTCATATTTTATTTTATTCCTCTAACAATTAATTTATTTGTTATGTTTTCCAAAACATTCATCTAGTCAACAACTTTCTGTTTTCCTCAGCTACCCTCCACTAGGTTTTTTTTTTTTAATCTTAGCAGATTTCCCTTAGGTGAACTCAGATATTTAGATTGTACTCAAGAAACGATTTTTCAACACTTTCTTCAAATGTCAATTTTACCTAGTCAAAATAAAAAAAAATGGGGACCATTCAAATTTATAAATATACTCCTAACAAGCACAATTTTTAATCAATTGGTACAAATACCAATATAAAAATGGCTCTTAATGAAGTTTTTTGATGGTCAAAATGGAGCAAGGAGGAGCAGGGGGTTAGAGAATAGATAAATAAAACAGTATATACCTTTGTTATAATTTTTTGGGTCAAATTCATATAAAAATCTAAGATTTTTCTGATTTTCTACTTACATTTGCCAGAGATTAATTTGTTTTCATGTTTCAGACCATTCTAAGAACAATGGCATTAAAATTGAAAATTTTGTCTGCCTGTCCGCCCGTTTATTTCTCAATCACTCAAAAATGACTTTGAGGATTCCTATGGATTTTTATAATTGTGTCAACTGTGTAAGGTACAACATAGATTTGACAACTATATGATAATTCAAAGTTTGAACTATGAGGGGGGGGGGTTTACTTCGATGGGAAACCACATTTTTGTCCAAAACTTCATTAATAATCGCTTTATTGAGGGAATGTAGAGAATATTTTGTGTTTAGAATAACCATTTCAGTCATAAATTTCGGAGTATTTACATCCAACTTACGGGTGCTAAACATTATTTGTATTCTATGAAAATACCTAAATAAATGTAAAAAATGTTTTAGATATGACTTAAGGGATTGGACATTGTAAACATGCGCAATTTTATACTTTGCTTCACCATCAGGAGTGGGGGGTTTACTTCGACGTCAATTACTTTCTTAATATTGATTTTATCAGAAAGACAAAAATCTTACAAGCTTCTGGACACAAAATGGAATTTATTAGTGTTCCATAAGAATGCCTCAAGTATATTGTGAAATTATAAATATGTATTAATTTAGAGAAGGATCTCTGTCACTGTGCGCTATATTATGGCTTTTTACTATTCCTAGGAATGAGGGTTTATTAGGCATAACCTGAGAAACCCAACATGTCCAGTAACAAAGCCAGTTAATTACTTCCGACTTCATCTCATACTGGATAATTTCTGAAATGACTTTTATCATATTATTTCCTTGAACCCTCGGATGATGCAACCATTATTTTTTGAGAGGAAACTAGATTTTTTTTGACCTGAAGTTTTGTCCTAAAACTATTCCATGCCTTATGCAAAAACAATATCACAGTAATTTCATATTATTATACAATGGACCAAACAATTGTATAGAACCATTCTCAATTCAAATTTCCCTATAAATTTACTATCAATTAAGTTAATAGACATTAATGACTAATAAATTGGACTAGAAATAAGGAGGGTTTAGAGGGGGGAATTTTAACTTCAAAATATCTCCATTACTATGAGTTGAATCGAAAAATATTATAGAGCCAGTCTTGTTAAACTATTGATGCTTTACAGCTGTTGTACTATACAATTTTTTTGTAGCTCAAATATTAAGCAAGTTATTCAGTCTTTGTAATTGTTCTTAGGCTTCAGTAAACCCCCATTTCTACTCATTGGATTTTTACTTACTTGTTGTAGAAATTATATGGTGAGAAAAGATCAACAGTGCGTTACACCAGCAAGTGGGAAATCTGCTTAGTTTACTCAGCCCCTGTACGATGGACCTTTTAATACCTATATTCCTCTAACAGCCCCTTGCCTCCACCACACACACACACATAAATATTTGGTTCCTCTTATTCATTATAATTTATTTACTTAAAAAGGAAAGAATTGATAAGATGTTTTTACTATTTATTCATTTAGAACAAATTCAGAAGAATTTATTTCCTAAAGATATTTGATAATGTTTTAAATTAATAGTCTGCAAGCTCAACAAATATCTTTTAATACTGTAATTTATTTCATATTACAAAAGTTAAGATTATTTATTTATTTTAATTTATACTTTTATAGGAATCAAAAACCATAAGAAGTCAAATTAATAAAAGTTAGTGAGCATATATTTTCAAAATACATTGAAATCTGAGTGTTGACTTGATTGAAAATAAAAGTAATAGTTGTATTTAATATATTTTTTTAACTTAATAACACAAAAGGAAGTAACAGCACATGTTTAGTTTATACTAAACGTAGGGCTCATATAGAAAATGCAGAGGTAATAGAATAAATGTTCTAATTCCAAATCCAATGTTTATTATTATTATTAGTATTTTTTAAAGCTTACAGGAAAAGTACATAAATGGATTGTAACAAAATACAACACTGAAAAATTTAAAAATACTAGTTCTAAGAATCACTGATAGAAAATTCTAATACTCCTGATAAAACAAAAGGAAATTAACTGTTCACTAAGTGGTTGTTGATACAGTAGTCAGGAGGTTCCATGTGCCACCATATATTATTACAATTAGGATACAGTGAAAGCAATTAGCAAGCTTCAAGTGTAAGGGAGCTGAGATATGGAATATAGCTTACTGTTGTTTTCTATGGCAACTCAAGGCTGTAATCCCGATAGGATCCAACAACCCTACAAGAAGCAAATCAGTATTTTATTGTTTTTTATACCAGTAGTTCCTCCACCTTTACAACAGTATATTTTTCACTTATGCATAGATATCGAACCACACTCCAAAACTACTTCAATAATAATGTTATATGGGTACTGTGCAAATAATAATAATAGCAACAAATATTAATGGTTATAATGTATGTATGCCACATAGTAAAAATCTTTGGTGTTTACAATCAGTTTAAAAAGTGGTTGAACTGTTAAAAAAACACCCAGAATAAATTTAATTCATGTAAATCATTAATTTTGTTTTTGATGAAAAAATAAGTAGTTTAGTTTTTGTTAAAGACAAAGTTATTGGAAAGGACACACATACTTTAAGTATTTAAATTATAATTAGTTATTATGGAGTTTTATAGACAATTTTCTCAGCTTTAAGTGTATATGTTCTCACTTTCCATTTTTCGAAGAACTTTCAACATAGGTAGTATTGATTCAGTACTTGTTTGTATATGACCATCATTAGTAATAATAATAGAAAATATAACAGACCAGTCTCTGGAAACTTATTCATGAGAGACTAATTTTCTATTTCCAGTTATGCCCTCTTGAAGAAGAAAAATAAACTTATTTTAGAAACTATTAAGAATTTTATTTTAATATGTAATTATGCTCAGTAACAGATTACTCACTCATATGGGTTCTCCAATTTTCCAAATATTAATAAATGAAGGCTTTATTAGTTAACAATTACTAGGTTTAAAAATAATCAATGATGGAGTATTGTACTTATTGCAATCATGCTGTTGTTCAGAATATTTTCTTGCTATCTGGATGTTTTTTAAACTGATTGTGTTACTTGGTATATAAATCTACTCATAAATTAATTTGATTAGTACTCAAAGCATGTAAGTTGAGTGCACTCACGACAGCTGCAAAAATTAACTTCTTTATATATAAACCTTTATTAACCTTTCTTTTTTTACGAACATTTCTCAATGACTAAACAATGAAGTCTAAAGTCTATAAAGTAGGACATATGATAATTGTGCACATTATCTTTAACATTTAGCTGTTTTGAAGATAAAATCCCCAAAACTAGCTCACATTCTATGCTTTCAAACTATTTAAATCTCCCCCCCCCCCCAAACTTTTGAAATAAGTTCACCAAACACTTAAGATGGACTACTATGTATGCTCATATCAATTGATGTATGATCAATCAATCGTCCATATTTATTATAATAATCATCATTTCAATAGTAAAAATCAAGCAAATGATCAAATATCAGATGGTGTTTTTTTTTTATTAAGTGTTCATATGAGACTTCATTCCAATGATTCATTTGTATCATACAACTCATCCCTACATCAATTAAACGGATCATCCATATAATAAATTAATTATTTCAATAAATCTATTATTTCAATCATCCAGCTATGTTGAATACCACTTATTCCAACCAAATTATTCTCAAATATTTTAATAGACACATATAACTCTTACAATACACTAATTATCTCTGTATATCTAATCAATCATATAATAATATAAAAAATATTCATTTAATCTAACAATCATTTACTTATTATTTATTCAATTGATGCAAATAAATTTAACAAAAAAAACGAAAATTTAGAAAATACAAATTTTGATAGAAAGTGTACCTTAATGTATTTTTAAATTTATAGATAGAAAAAAAGGTAAACACCTCTACTAGATTTTACTTTTTATTAGAGAGAAGGCTTTCAAAGGCGAACATCATCAATGCTCCTGCCCCTGAGCAGAGACCATTCAGAAGCAGGAGTGAGTACACATCCCTAATTTATAGAGAGCACTGAAGATGAAGCCTGGTCCTCAATATCTAACCATTAAGTGCTCTGTGAAATTGATAATGACAAAGGAAATAAGTCGATTAAAGATCATTTAGGGGTGGTGATCATTTGGTCACTATGACCAAATTGTGAAGCTATTGAAGAAAGTAATGATAAAAATTAAATATTTATCAAAAGGTTTATTAAAATAAATTCAGCTACTTAACCATGTTGAGGTGCTCTGGATAAAGCCTACTTATCACTCAGTTTAAATTAGTTATTTTTTAGACAAACACACAATTTTCCTTGAGGGAACCCGAGATTTCTTAATTATGACTTATACAACAGAAAACAACCTTTTAACAAATAACACAATCTGCCAAATGTATATTATATTACACAGATGCTGGGTTAGATATGCATTGCCATTGATGTAATCTGTTATACTAGGACCGTTTAGATGAAAAATAATTTCAATTTTGTTTTCCTAACTAGAATTAAAATTAAACTAAAGCCAAATCAGAATATAGCACCAATTCTTCCAATATATGCCAACTTAAGTCTTGAAGCTTTAATAATGACTTTTTTCCAACAAAATATAAATACTCACCTATACAATTTCTTTATCAGTAACTAAACGCTTAAAATTATTAAATTCCAGATTTGTGCTATATGAAAAATAAACAATTAATAATAAAAGATCACAGATTAATAGAACATTAAATAATCACATTAAAATTCTACATTACGAATTTGCGACATTAATTATTTTACTTTGAAACAATACTCACTTTTTCGAAGGCACTTGGCTTACAGGAGCAGCTTGACCCCCATTTCTTGCATCAGAGATCCGGCATGCTACCATATTATACTCTGTAACAAATAGTGATAACTTCTACCATTTACATACATTTTTGATTAAAGGAAGAATTCTACAATATTCAATTGAACAATTCTACTGAAAACAGCCTACATTTTATATTATTTAACAAAGATAGTGAATATCTAAACAATTATTGAATATAGAGTATGAATCTCTGTAAAAAATATAACTGGTCTAAAAACTCATTTCCTAGATCTCATTCCTGTTGGCAACTCTAGTAACCAAGACATTTTACAAAGGTATTGTCACCATTTGTACTTTTTGTTAGAACATTTGGGTTCTTGTAAATTCCAACTACTCATCGGTGTAGTTGTTCACATTGAACATTTTCAATACTGTACTCAGCAATAAAGTTAGATAAATATAGTGATTTGTTATTGGAACTTTTCTAATCCCATTGTGTGAAACAGTATACTTTGAGCTTTAACAGTTTCAGATTACAGTTTGCACTTTCAACTTTAACAGGTACTTTAATAGGTCCGTTAACAGATTGAGTTCTTTGCTACAATATTTAAGCAATACTATAGTAACGTTCACAATTTTTTTTTTTGTATATTAAGACCAGTAAACGAAAAACATCCCTGCTTTATGCCATTCTATTTTCCGAGCCTTCTTAATATTACCAAAATAATTTTCAGTGATGTCACTACTTTACTAGAATTTTAGTGTTATCAAAACTTGCCTTAGTTCTGGTGTTGTATATGAACAGAACAATGTTCTATGAGTGTGATAACCTCTTTTCGTATCCAATATGCTGTGAAATACAATAGCATCGATTAAATATGCCTTCCCACCCCTAAATAATTGAGGTCTTGTGTAGTTAAATTTATTATTATTATTATTTATTAACGTCCACTTTTTGCAACTTAGGCTAATCGGGACGGGTTATCTACAGGTTACCACCCATTTCTAGCCAGGGTGGGATTTTAGGATGTTATTTAATGAATTTCGTCACTAAATAATCTCCTTTGCCCAGGCAAGAATCGAACTCACCACTCAAGGTTTACCATGTGAGATAAAGGTCAACGCTTTAACTCGCATGGCCAACCTGAGCCCCTTAAATTTATTATACTTATAATAAGTAAGCCTAGCTTGATTGGTTTTGTCTGCTTAGTAACAATCAAAAATGAAAATCACTGTCTACTTATGGACAACTTGAGTAAACCAAGACATGAATTTACATTAAAATAGGTGCCTCAATATCAAACCCAATCACTCTTGTAGATGAAATAAAAATTAGAAGTAAAAAAAAATAATATTTTATGACATGGACCAATGAAAACATGAATACTTACATCAAATAATACTATTATTTAATTATTTTGAAAGTAGCAGAAGTACTCTAAACAGTAGAGTACACCACACATCGAGGTTTTATAATTTAAATTTTAAATATGGATAATCAAAATAGAATGGGTACAAAATGGTAAATTAAAATAGTTAATTAATTGCACAAGGAGAATTTCATAAGTTAAAAATGTCACTTTTTATTGCCAATTATACACTGCTGAGAACAAAGCCTTAAATCTTCTTTTAAAATACCACTTTGTTTTATTTAAGTATCCAATATTGTAGAGATGTGGACAGCTGGTGTTTTGATTAGATAACTGTATTTGTGAAGTTCCCATTCTTAATCCAGACAATTTAATCTGATAAGTAAGAGCCTTTATCAGGTACTCTACTTGGTGAAAACTGATGTTTAATTATTTGTGAAAAATAGGAAGACCAAAGATTAATTTAGAATATTTACAAAAACAGAGTACATCCTTTATTAACTAATGATAAAGGGAAGACAGAATTATGAATGATATAAGACGAGGCTAACTTCTAACACCTTCACTGATCAATATGCTCTTGAAGAAGGGGGTACGAAAATGGAAGCACCTGATTAATTGGAAATGTTCATTGCATACAATTTGCAAATGGCATTAGACTGCTTGCATGGTCCTAAGTTGAAATGAATGAATGGAGAGCTGTATGTCCTAAAGAAGACACTAGATCAGATTACTTTTAACAACTTTAGTATTTGAGAAAGAATAAATCAATGGAAATATCAATATAAAAGTTAAAACAATATAATTAAGATAATGAAGTAGTTTTGTTACCTAGGGCACATCATAAGTGAAGAAATGATAGTAAATCTGAAGTATAATACCGATTTATATTAATGACAAAGGTATTGGCAGTTTGACCACTGTAAATATATTTTTTAAGACAATACAAAATCTCGAATAATATCCACAGCAAAAGCTAATATATCATATAGGGAAATAATTCTTTTTCAAATAAAAAAAGTCTGTCACGCAGGGGCTGCGTAAACTAAGCAGATTTCTCACGTGAAGTTATACAATAGAGAAATCTCCATACGAGAGCCAAACAGTTACGGCAAAGGGCCGAACTAGCTTTTGGCGGGAAACTCAGTCGTCCGTTACGGCCCAAACTTAATAAAAATGCAAATATCTCGGTTAATATTCAAGATAGAGAAGAAATGTATAGAACAATATTTATAGTAAATTTAATTTGCAATAAGATTGGTTCTATACAATTTTTTGATCGACGTATGGTAACAGAGATATTTCGAATTTTCGAAAATCTCCCGCCCACTGGTCCGATTTCAGCCAATAACGAACTCAATCTGTCTTTTTACATAAAACGTTTAAATATCAAGTTTGGTAACGATCAAACAAAACTTGCGACCGCTAGAGCGCTAACAGACAAATGTATATATAATTTTGTACGGACCTCATTTTCGTCATCTCCTGGGTAGGATTGATGGACATTTGAAGAAAAATTTCAAAAATCGCGTCATGAGTACAACCTCAATAGCTGATTTCCCATAAGGGAAATCTGCTAACATACAAAAGCTCTACAATATGTCAACATCAATGATCGTTTTACTAAACAAGCATGGTAAATAGGAGAGTATCTTTATAAATTTGATGTGATATGTGGGTGAAATTTTATAGAACAACAGAGAACAAAATATTAGATACCTTTTTCTTGTTTCCGTCGTTTTCTTTTATTGCATATTTTCACAGCACATACTGAGAGTATTATGGCCACAATAAAAAAAAGAATTCCTCCAACTACACCAGCTGTAATTGCCTTATGTTTCACTCTGGCTGGAACTGAAAATTTTATCTCATCGGAGCTTTCATATGTTTTTAAAGAATTCGCAAGGACTCGGAAATGATATGTCCTGCCACCAACTAAATTTTTAACTGAAAAGAAAAAAAACTATGACATACACGCAAATTAATTTCATGTTTGTTACTCATCTTAAAATAAATAAATATAATACGCTAGACTGCAGGGGATATAGCAATTGAGTACTACCACATAACCTAAAAAAAAGGTAGTTATTAACTTTGAAGATATTTATATCTCTTATTAAAAATCATAAGACATATTTCATTCATTTAATAGCTCTAGGGAAGAAATAGTTCAAACTTTACAAAACGTACAAACATTTATTGTATTCTATTAAAATAAGAAAATAATTTTGTTAAAATTAATAAAAGTTTTTATTAATACATGGTTAGCCAAGGTGCCTGGCTTTGCTAAGAACGTTTTTAAAGACTGACTAATGTTTTTTATTATACTGTTATTATTTAACATCCACTTTGTGCCGCTCAGGTTAATTGGGATGGGGACAGGTTACCACCCTTTTCAAGCCAGGATGGGACTTAGGATGTTATTTAGTGAGTTTGTCAAAACTTCCTATTGCCTATAAGGAAATCGAGCCCATGACTCAACGCTTACGAAGTTCTTTAAGACCAATGTCTTAATTCATGCGGTTAACATGAACCCTGATTGTTTATTATATATATATATATATATATATATATATATGTATTCACATAAGTATTAAAGCTTCCTCGTCATACAATATTTTTGTGTTTCTTGCATTTACACGAGATATATACGCTGAGAGAAAAAAAAAATTGAGAACCATACTTTAATGGTTGTAATCTGGAGATAGGATGTGGCTGGTTACAAGCATGATCATTGTCACATCTTGGTCTCTAAAATTAGAATTTTGTTTTTTATATTGAGTTAATACTGGAGAAGTTAAAGATTAAATTAAAATATTTTTTTGTCACATAAGGTTCATAAATAACTAACTATGCTGGGAATGGATGATGCTGAGATTGAACTGGATACAAATCAATTAGCTGATATAATGTAAAATAATGTTAAAAAGGAAGTATCTGTAGAAATATTGTCAACAGGACATGATATGAATTAATATTATTTTGGTGACCATTTAGTTTTAATAAAATATTTATGTTAAACAAAATCAGAGTAAGGGAGGGGGATGTCTATTTGAATGTCTGTCTACTTTTCTCACTTATTATCTTCAACCTAAAAGAGGCCTAAGACTAAGCAATCTAAAGGTCTGAAACACAAGCTGTAGCATATTGAAAATTATATAAAAACATGTTATGGTTTTCATCCAGTTTCCCAACCATCTGTGCCCTATGATTTATGTCATAAATTCTGGCGTTTGAGCAGACATAGACAATTAATTTAATTTTCAATAACTATTATTGATAAATATTGCTGAAAATGAAATGTGTTGAAATAGATGCTATTACAAATTTGTTCTTACCAAAATAAAAATACAGGAGTACATTGAAATATATACTAAATTTCTAGATATAATTTCAAAACTAACCAGTTATAAACTGAAAAATATATTACCTAAGTATGAAGTTTCCCCAGGCCTTATTTGGCCCCTATTCAAAGTCTTCCAAGGCCCATCAGTTTTATACTTAATTGTATAATGGTTTACTAAATTAGCTCTTTCTAATGGTGCCTCCCATTGGATGACAAACCCATTGCTTATTTCTGTAACAGAAACATTTCGTGGTGGACCAGGTTTGGGACCTGAAAAAGATAATAATTAAATTAATTTTTTCAGAGGTTAAGTAGGCATTTGTAAACATACTTACATAGAAATGGACAATTATTAATTTGTTGTTTTTTGTGATGCCCTCACAATTATGACAATTAACATAATCACTAATTAGGTTTTAAAGAGAGATTTCAGAATATTGCCCTTTAATAGCTAACTTGAATTAACAGAGCTTAATGAAGATTATTATTGGATAAGTAAGTTCAACATTTAATGCTACTTCATATCATAGAAGAAAAATAAATGTAGTTAAGAATATTTTATTATACTTCAATTGGTAATTTATTTATGTTTTAACCTATTGATGACAGATTTCTTAAGCTGTCTTTTCTGGACAGCTTGATGGTTGAAATATATCCTTTGATTATATGATTGTAGAAATTGTCTGAGAAACATAAAATAAAATAATGTGAGGCACACTATAGAAGGAATTAAATCTGTTCAGTAACTTTTCCCCCCTCTTTAGCATAGTCTAAACATTTATGAATTTATACAATAAATAATCTATCAGCCTGAGTTTTGTTGAAAAGGACTCTCCTTAATAAAAATTAAAATTAGGATAGGCAAAAATACAAGACACAAGGTTACATATATACAAGGTTTTGAAAAATCCTTGCTCAACCCCTTTTTTTTCAAGAGTTTTAGAAATTTCTAATTGAAATTTGTTGGGTTTTAGTTGTGGATTATGAAGTTTATTTTGGTGGTGACGCCTACTTTCTAACCTCTTCCAGTTCTTCTCCAGTGCATATAATTCCGGAATTTCCAGGGTGTTTGTATATACTATGCCTCAACCTGAAGATAATAAAAAAGTAGTCTGAGTTGTATATTTTGTTACAGTTTTTGAATGATTTACGCCTTTAGGGCTTGTCAGATAGAAAATATCACCAATATAAAATTATTTTAAAATTTTATTTTCTATAAGAATCCATCACTGAAAATACGCCTTTCTATTGAAAATACTAGAGAAAGGTGTGCTGGAAAAGAACTGAAATATTTTAGAAAGTAAGCTTCAGTGCCAAAAGAAACTTAATTTTCGACAACTAAGCCCTTCTTAAGTTTCCTCACAAAATTCTCAAAACTCTTAAAAAAAAGTGTGTGAGCAGGGAGTTTTAAAAACCCTGTGTTTGAATCACACTGAATATACTCCTATTTAAGAACAATGACTTAAGGTGGTTCTTTGAAATTTGTTTTCCCAAAGCCAACAAAAATCAAGAAACTACTAAAAGAACTACTAAGAACATGTCCTGGGCCCAAACATATTATTGTTTGCAATGTAAAATAATGAATAAATGATTAAATAATAAAATTTAATTTATATTATATTCTAATGGTCCAAAATATCTGTTTCCCTCTAAAACTGGCTTTGAAATGAAATTGCCTCTTCCTTGTTGGTCAAACTCATGCAGAAACAAGAGCACAATTGTATATTTCCTTGTAGCCTTCTTTTCTGGTGTGTTTCTGAGGAAGAAGGACTTTCCTGATGACAGAATCAGCATTAAAGATTGTGAACTCTTTGTATGCCATGAACGTGTATAGTTGTTTTGGATTCTAGTATCCCACAGGCTGTGGATAGGTATACATCCATGGACTTGCTAATTTTTAACAGGCCTGGACTGTTATCCATATTCTCTCGCATTGCTATTTCAGGGCCCAATAGTGTTTAGCCCAGTGACCTTCATAGTTACCTGCTGACTGTAACTAAAAGTTCTTATTTTTCACCCCAACAGTCAGATTGGGCTTATTTTTTTCTCAACTTTTTCCCTCTGAGCCTACCACCATTATTTCTCATCCTTTCATGTATATGCCCTGGACTCTTTACTACACGAATTTTGCTGAAATCGCCATTATTAGTTTGACTATTTAATTATAAGTTAAAATTTTCTTATAATGACCAATCCTTCAAGTGAGAGCGTAAATCGTAATGAATTTTGCCTATGATGTAATAACTGACAATTCAGTAAACTTGTTTCAATTAAATAAAAGTCAAAGAACTTTGTATATTAGCTATAAAAGATAAAGAATAAATTAACTTAAAGTTGATTAATATAGTTATGTTTAAAAGAACTTGGCATAAAAAAAGATGAGAAGTGAGGTGGGAGCAGAAGCATTAGTAGGCCTCTGGGGTAGCTGGGGAGTTGATCAGCACTAGGGACACACCTCTAGCACGATTACTGGGCATCTAAAGGGTTAAGATACATTTCTTAAGGAAAATCAGCTCTTCAGGTCGTACTGCTTAA
Organism: Riptortus pedestris; assembly: GCA_019009955.1. Lineage (NCBI taxonomy): Eukaryota > Metazoa > Arthropoda > Insecta > Hemiptera > Alydidae > Riptortus > Riptortus pedestris. Next base: position 101,732,010 of record CM032228.1, on the reverse strand, counting down.
TTTGACAGAATGTTTGGTTCATTCTGGATGACATGTGTATTTATTTACTTTGAATTATTACATATTTAAATAGGTATATAAAATTTAAACTTCCTGAGATAGGTTGTTATCCATTTACAGACAACATGGAACTGAAGATTAAATTTAGTGCGATCATTGACAAATAAATTTGTATACATATGTACGAAAATGAAAAAAAAGAGTCCCAATGGACATTTGTCTTAACGCACTTGGTTACTACAAGCTCTTGAATAAATGGTGATGGTAGAGGCCCAGACCCTTCGATTTGTCATTTAAGTATTACAAGCTCTTATATATTAAGATTAAATATAATGTCTAAAGAATAAGTCCCCTTTGAGGGTATGACTCAGGATTTTATTTAATGAATTTCTCAATAAATAAATCCCTATTTCCCAAATAGGACTCGAACCCACGACTCTAGGTTTACCAAGTGAATTTAAACACACAGCTTAACCCACATGGCTAACCTAGACCCAAATAATTTTATTATTATTATTTATTAACGACCACTTTTTGCAACTCAGGCTAATTGGGACGGGTTATCTACAGGTTACCACCCTTTTCTAGCCAGGGTGGGACTTAGGATGTTATTTTAGTGAATTTTGTCACTAAATAATTTCCTTTGCCCAGGTGAGAATCAAACTAGCCACTCTAGGTTTACCATGTGAGATTAAGGTCAACACTTTAACTCACATGGCTAACCTGAGCCCCAAAAAATAATTTTAAACTATATTTTTAATTAGAAATAGACAAAAACATATTATTATAATCAAATTATGAATTAGTACATGCAATAGAAAGAACATAAAACTAATTTCAAATTGCTTAAAAATAAAATAAAATCAAGTGTGTGTAAATTTGACATGACAGCTGTCTCATGTAGAGTGAGAAGGACCTCCAATCATATAGTGTAGCCTGTGGGCTTAAGATCTGCCCACAAGGTTGTTTATCTAAACAGAATGAGGAACATCATGGAACATAATATCTGGACTATTGTCAAAAAATATTATCAAAGCATGCAGAATAATATATTTTGGCAATATACATGATGTCAATACCTTTTTAAAAGGAACTCTATAGTATGCTTTCAGATTTAGATAAGAGATCATATCAAATGTTTCAGATAGAATATTACTTCTAGGAAGTAAACAATTTCCTGGGGTATATGGGTATCAACTTTTAGAATAATCTTGTTGGATTTAATTCTCTATAGGTTTTAACTATGACCTAAGAATTAGTGTTTAAAATTCATTATATTACAAAAATAAATAAATTAATAAATTTAAAAAGATGGTTTAGCATATTCAACTATAAAACAATCTAAAAAAAAAAATTGCTTAAAATTGGGTGATTGCAATCACTCATCTATTATTACAGTGACTACCTGCTTTAATAGCAATTGATTCTAATTTGATAACAAATAACCCTTTGCCTGACAGGTTTGGCTTGAAAATAAGCACTTAATTATTTGTAATGATGATGATAACTCATTTATTTTTATTGTGAGATGACAAAATTGTTTTTGAGGGTTGCTCACATAATATTTTTAGTATACTGATCAGTAATAACTCCCAGATCATAATATTACTAAATATTATTCCTTCTGATTATACAATTGTTATAAATCCAGCTTGGATTACTTTCTACTGTTGATGTGCTTGTTGGTTTTCTAAAATAATTTTAATGTGGCAGTTAAAAATATATCATTTGTTTTTCAATAACAATCAAAATGTATTGGAGTATTTTGTCACAGACAACTAAACATGAGAGATTATTTCTTCATCATTCTTATTTGAAGTATATAAGTAAGTTTTAAACAGGCACACAGTGTTTCAATTAAAACAGGCTAGGTGGATAAAAGTCATGTTTAGAATTCTAAAACGTATTGGAATAATGTAAACAATTCTTCAAAACATGATAATCTAATATTTGTTTATGTTTGGCAAACTCCACCAGATAGTAATGGGGTCCGAAAATAAGTATACATTACAATAGAATAAATCAGTTGTATTCCAAAAAATTATTTCAACTATACAAAATTAAAGTGATACTAATTTTATAGGAATCAATGAATATGGGCATTATTTATACTGATTAGTGCTGTTTTTTTTCCAATTAAATAAATCTAAAAAAATGTTTTTAATATGAAGGAAGGATTCTTCCTCATTTTGAAACTTTCATGTGATTGTAATGTCTTGAACTCATTTATACCCAGGTTAAATTTTCTATATTTAATGGGTGCACCTTTCCTATTAATAATAAGACATATTGTAGCCCGGACACTCGAGTATAACATTTTTTTAGAGCACTGTCATTCGAGAAGGGATTTTTTCGAAGAATGATAGAAGCACCCAAAGGGAGAAAGAAACTTTTTTCTTAGAGTTTCTTTCAAGCAAATTTAATTTTGGAATCCTTACAGAGAACTCTGAAAGGCAAATCAAAACTAGGTTGGCTAACTATTCCTCCAAAATTTCTAATCGGTTGTTAAGGGTAAATCAAAGCAGCGTTTTTTGGCAACTAATGAAAATTGGTTGGATCAAGACATCAGATTCAAAGCTCAACTAACTATACACTGTCTTCCACTTCATTTCAACGTTGAATAATTAAATCAATAGCCTCAGAGAAGTGCCTAGAAAGAAGGTGGGTTCATTGTGCCCAGAGATCTAAAAGTTCATTATAGCTCTTACAGTAAAGCCTGTCGACCTGTGCTCCAAAGTGAAGAAGGTCTATCTTATACAGTTTTGTTTTAATAATTTTATATGATCTATAATATTTTACACTACTTGTTTTCTTTATACTATTAAGTTTTTATTTGTATCCATATAATAATTGCATTCACATAAATTGTCTTTCGCATTAAATATAGATATGCTTTTCATATTTTTTAAAAAAAATTCTGCTTATTCTCCTGACAATCCTCTTTGATTCAGTTTTCAATTAATAAAAACTTTTTTTTTTTATAATTACATTACTCAATTGGTCATTTACAGATGTAAAAATACAGAAAAATTGTTGGTTAATAAATAAAGCAAGATTTGAGAGATAAAATAAGATTTAATACTCAAACATAATCTCAGTGCACCCTCAACTCATGACCCAGTCTAAATCACAAAGTGCAATATGCCGGGGAACATACACGTTGCCTACGCCTTATATATTATTTAGTAAATTAGAATTACAATATTAATACACCCCCCCCCATAATTCTAAATTTTAAAACACAATTTATAATTCTAAATTTTAAAACACAATTTAAGACAAGCAAAAAAAAATTAAAACGTCAATCCAATATTTTCAACATTAATTTTATGTTTAAGGCCACTTAAGGGCTTAGTTAAGAAGTCTGCAATATTTTTATCAGGAGCAATATATTCTACACAAACATCATTATTTTTAATATGTTCTCTAATAAAATGATGCCTAACATCTATATGTTTAGATCGATCATTTATTATAGAGTTTTTAGACAATTCTAATGCACCAATGTTGTCACAAAAGAGTTTAGTAGGTCCACTCACTACACTAGGATTGATTTCGGATATCAAATTCCTGATCCAAAGGAGCTCTTGAAGAGTTGATGAAATACTCATATACTCCGCCTCACAACTCGACAAGGCAACCGTCTTCTGCTTCTTGCTATTCCAAATAATTGCACCACCTTGGATTAAAAAGCAATAGCCTGTGACTGAGTATCTTTCATTGATCTTATTCCCCCAGTCAGCATCACAGTACACATTCAAATTATCTCCTCCATCTGTAGAAAAAGTCAATTTATAATCTACTGTACCTTTGATGTATCTCAGTAATCGCTTCACAGCATTCCAATGTACATTTCTATAGTTATTGTTGTACGTGCTGAGAAGATGAACAGCAAACGTGATGTCCGGTCGAGAAACTTGAGATAGGTAAAGCAGGCTACCTATTGCTTCTTGATAAGGAATGTTCTTGCATTTATCTTCCTCTCCTCTCTCATGCTCAGTGAATTCTAGTCCAGGTTCTAGGGGGTTGTTTATTGGCTTAGCGTAATCCATATTGAATTTTTTCATAGCTAGGTCTTCCTCTTTTTTCTTCTTAGGTTCTTGTTCCTCCTTTTTCATAGCTACTTCATCTTTCTTCTTCTTAGCTTCTTTCTCCTGTTTCTTTGTTCTTTTTCTTTTCTTCCTGAAGTTTTTGTTTTTGTTCCTCAGCTTTACTTTCGAAACCGTGAAATGGCTCTTCACTTTCCGGTTCTTCATTTGATCGCTCAGAAAAAACAATAGGAATTTCGCAGGGTGGTTTTGAGATTTTATTCGATTTCTCAAATGAAGATGCCTTCTCAATAAATTTAACATCCCTGGAAATAATCACTCGCTTCGGGTTTGAAGGATTGATAAGTCTATATGCTTTACAGTCACCAGGATACCCGACAAAAATGCATTCTTCGGACTTGGTATCCAATTTTTTCCTATTTTCTTTAGGGATAAATCTCATGGCTTTACACCCAAAGACTTTGAGATATGATAAATTAACTTTTCTACCAGACCAGATTTCCTCCGGTAATTTATAATCGAGAGCTTTCGTAGGGCTTCGATTTTTAAGATAAGTGGCTGTACTCACCGCTTCTCCCCAATATCTTCGATCCAACCCTGAGTCCTCTAACATAGTCCTAGATTTCTCAATAATTGTGTGATTAACTCTTTTGCTTACACCATTTTGTTGAGGAGAATAAGGCGCAGATTTTTGATGGACAATCCCATGACTGCGTACGTAATTCTCAAAGTTTTTATTCTTTACCATTATCAGTACGAAATATTTTTTTCATCTTAACCTCAAGTTGTTTTTCTACCTCATTTTTGAATTCTTTAAACTTATCCATAGTCTCATATTTGTTCTTTAACAAATAAGTAAAAGTCTTCCGACTGAAATCGTCAGTAAATGTTAACATATATCTAGCACCTCCCCAAGAGGGAACACTCATTGGTCCACACAAATCAGAGTGTATGAGTTCTAGCTTACGTGATGATTGCACACCCCTATTTTTATTAAAGGGTTCTTTGTTTTGTTTGCTTCTGATGCAAGCTATACAATCACTGTCGCCATTATCACTGAAATCCATCCCAATAGCAGAAATCTTAAATTTATTCATATAATATCTATTTAGGTGCCCTAATCTTTGATGCCACAGGTCATGAGGCAATTTTTTCACCTGTTTGATTTCATTAGCATTTTTCACTACATTTACAGCCTTGGGCTTTCTTATTTTATAAACTCCTCCTTCATTGTAAGCAGTCATCAGCTCACTACCGATTATGTCACATTTCGGATAAATTTTACACTTGTCACGATCAAAAACAACTTTATAACCCTTGTCTGTTATTTTACTAACTGATAACAAGTTAGTCACCAGCTGTGGAACATACAACACATCCGAAGCATTAATATCTTTATTAAGATTAACTAATCCAACACTTTCTGATGTAATTTTATTATTGTTAGCCACTGAAATCTCTTGTTTGTTTTCACTACTGTCACTTAACCAATGTTTGTTCTTGGTCATATGTGAGGTTGCACCAGAATCTACTATCCAGTCGTTGGAGTCTGATATCACTGGTGATAAGGCAGCTAATAAAGTCGATTTTTTGTTGTTGTTTACATTGTCCTTTTTCACAGAAACTTTCTTTCTACACTCAGTTGACTTATGCCCCTTCCTCTTGCAATTAAAACAAATTAAACCTTCTCGACAATTCACAGAAATGTGACCCGTTTTTTTACAATTATAATAAGTCACTGGAGGTCGATCACTTCTCTTGAATTTTGTTACCAAAGCCGACTCTTCTCCTGAATCCTCCTTAGAAGATTTTTGAATAAGCACTGATCTAATATAATCCGACGTAGTTTTAACTCCTGTGCTCTCCATAGCCATTATCATAGGCTCGTACTCATCTGATAGCCCACTTAACATGATAACACTGATGAATTCGTCATCTAGGCCAGCTCCTATTGTTTCTAATTTCTGGGATAGTGACAAAATCTCATTTAAGTAATCTTCCATGCTACTAAAATGGTTTAAGTCAATACGAAAAAGTTTTCTAAGAAGAGATAGCCTTCTTGATAGGCCCTTGTCTTCATAAGTATTTTCTAGCTTCTCCCAGATTTCTTTAGCCGTCTTGCAACATTTTACAATAGGGTAAAGGGATTCATCAATCAACAAACAAATTTTGGCTCTAGCTTTAGAATCCTTCTTCGTATCTTCATCTTCTCCGGTGATATAACCCCACAAATCCTCGGCAGTTAAATACATCTCCATCCCGAACTTCCAAGAGTTGTAATTTTCCCTTCCGAGTAACTTTTTAACGCTAGGTGACCAACTAGAGCTGTTTTCCATGTTTTTCTTCGAATCCATAGCAAAAATAACCGATTGCAGTTAACACGCGTCCGGCCCAATTCACACTACTTACTTCGATTTAAGCACAAATTTAAAAACACGAACTTTTAATGTCTCTCGAATATCGTGTCTGGGCCCATAACCATTGTTGGTTAATAAATAAAGCAAGATTCGAGAGATAAAATAAGATTTAATACTCAAACATAATCTCAGTGCACCCTCAACTCATGACTCAGTCTAACTCACAAAGTACAATATGGCGGGGAACATACACGTTGCCTACGCCTTATATATTATTTAGTAAATTAGAATTACAATATTAATAAAAATAATTTTGTCCACCTAGCTTATAATCGAAACATTGTGAGGTAGGAAGCCAGTTTGGTTTTTAAACTGAACATCATGCATAGCTGTCAGTCTGGTGAGTTTCATACGATCTTATTTGACACATATTTTGGTACTTGTGTATTATATCCACCACATTTTAGTTCCACTAGTTCAACGCTAGAGTGCGCTACTGTTTTAAGTAGTACGATTCATTGCCCGCAAGGGAGGTTATACTTACCTTATAACCTTCTACGGAATTATAATGATAAATAAAAGAAAAAACAATTTTTAAAAATAAAACATTTTATTCACATTTAGGCGGGAAATGCGTGGAAATACAATTTAAAATGCACTTATTGGAAATTTTGAGTTGTTTTTGGCAACAATTGACAGATGTCAATTCTTCGCACCAGCAGTAAATGAACTTCAATGCATTACAAAATGGAATTTTACTTCCTTCGAACCAAGTGCCAATCCGAACGCCGACTTGCTCACCACACTTTCTTACATTACACTTCCAAAAAACACTTTTTTTTTCCACTATAAAGTTTCATACAATGTGATTTAGAACACTTTCTTCTGATAGCTAAAATATTCCTCTCCTGTAAATATTTAACAGAGTCTTCTTCAGTCGTTGGCAAATCCCAAAGAGCCATTTTTAAAGGACTAAGAAACACTAAACAGCACAATAAACACAAACGCAAATAAACAGCTAACACAACTATGACAAAAGATAACCTCATTAGCCTGGGAGAGCTAGTGTCGCACTTCAGTAGCGCATTCTAGCGTGGAACTAGCGGAACTAAAATGTGGTGGATATAATACACAAGTACCCATATTTTTAAAAAATACTTTACAGGGTCAAAACAATGCCCCTGATAACACAACCCATTAATTGAATGAATCAAAATAGAAGGGGTTTCCCTAGTGCCCTACACTTTTGACTAATGGACTATTCATGCAACCTCTGCTAAAAGTGATGACTGGTAATTAATTTCATGATATTTGTGAGTTACTTCCAGCCTGCACACTCAATTTTAGCACAGTTAGGGTCTTTAAGTAGATGGGTCATTTGATCAATTATTTAGGTTAATATTAGGCTTGTATCCCTCATTCTTAAAGAACAAGGGTAACCATACTTTAGCAAATAACACCTAGCACAGGGGGGTTGCTCATGGAAAATTTTGATAGCACGATTACACATTTAACACACAGGTTGAACGAATACCCCAATAATAACACAGCATATATTTTATAAATATTATACAATGATCTTTATAAATAAATACAAATTGCTTTCAAAAGTAAGGTATACTCCTTAATACTCCGGATATAGTAATAAATAGAAATTCTATTTAGTATCTTAGAATATAATCTTTAGAACATTTTAATTTTAAAAAATATGTTTTTTTTTGGAAATTGTTATCGAGTATATATTTAAATATTTGTGAGTTGTGTTGTTACATTTGTGAGCAAAATAAATAATAATTATATCAACAAAAGTATTTCAATTATGCTAATTCAAACACAACCTGTTTTTTTTGTTTAAAATTGTGTAAAGAAAAAAACATTTATTGATATTATGTACGTTTTACGTGGAGATGGTAACATTGTGGAAAAAAAAGTGCATCCAGAGCCTCATTTTATTTTACTATAAAATTACTATACTGATTTTAATACTTATCAATTTGAGTAAGTCTTAATTTTAGTGTGATGAACAGTAAGCCAGGAAGGTTTCAAAATTGATCAGTCAGGTTTCCAAGAGGTAGGACAACTACAATTCACCAGGCCTTCTCATTTTCATTAAGTTTACTACTGGTCCACATTGCAAAACTGCTAAGTAAGTCATGTACAGAGTAATGATTATGAAGATGAACTTTTAATCACGGGAAAAAATAAAAAGATCTATAACTAACTAATGTAGGTTCAAGAAATTGGCCAACAGATATAATAAAATTATCATACCTTTTGGCCTAAAAATAGGTGGAAACAGAGTTGAACCTGTGGCATCAGTAGGAAACATAACTATTTGGTCATACACATCTGAAAATGCAGAATAACATGCAAACTCATTTATTACAAAAAAAAAAAGAAAAAAAAAGTGTCCTCAATTAACTAAAAATAATGAAAAGAACATTAAAAAAGAGCATGCTAAGACCTAAATAGACAAATGAAAAAGATAACAAAATAAGGGTATTGTTTGCATGTTCAACCCATTGTAATTGATATTTATTTACATACTGATATTTGAGGTGTCTAGATGCAAGATATGTAAGAGAATGAATATAGAAAAAAAAACAAGCTGTTCAAAAGTGCAGGTAAAGCTAAAACAAATGGTGAAAAAAAGAAGAGTAGAAATACATAACACAAGCATATACATAAAAACTAAACCATGCTAAAAATATAATAAATAAAAATAAAAGCATATTTAGGATAAATACAATTAAAATATGTACAAATACATTCTAAAGTATGCTTACCCTCAGGAGGAATGGGAAATCCATTTTCTGCAGCTGAGTCCTTTGGCGCTACTTTTGAGCTACTAGCTACCCCATCTACCAAGCCAACACATTCAAGTTACCAAATAAGCTCTCACTCAGAGCAAATGAAGAGTTTGAACAAAGTTGAAATAAACTCCAAAGAAAGGTCATGTTAAAAGACAATAATCATAGCTTAATAAATTAAGAATTATTTACAAAAATCATTATTAAATATGGTGCAATTGGTGTGTAACAGACGTCTTAAGTATTTTTAACTGGAATGAAATTCCCATTTCTAGCAGATTTTATTTTGGAAGACTATACTTTGAAAGCATGAGTAACTATTTCATTAAACCATAGTGTTGATGTAATTTAGTTTACACTTGAAATTAAATATATTATATGGAGAACAATTCATACATTGGTATAATATCGGCCTATAATCGTTCCACAGAATCACCTAATCAGCTATTCTTACATCTCACCCTCAAAAATATTTGTTATATGAACAACCAGTTTTGAATTTTTGGTTATTTAAAAATACCTATTTAGTTTATAAACATATAGCTATTTTTTTAATGCATTTCATTTCCAATATAAATGTATTGATTATTTAATAAAATAGAAAAACACCTTATCATTCCCCCAGTAGCTCTAGAATATAATGCTGTCCGCTTAATATTGCAATTGTAATTTCAAAATAAAAGTGCTTTTTAAAAAAGTCCCTCATGCAGGGGCTGCATTAACTAAGCAGATTTCTAACATGCACCACATATTTGCATTTATCTGAAAAAAGTTAAAAGTTCAATGAAACCAATACTTGGTCTTTAAGCTTAGAATAATGTAGTTCATGATATAATAGCTTATTGTTAATATGACAGGAGCAGGAGTGGGGGTTTACTGAAAACTAAAAACTCCAAATATCTTTGTTAATATTCATGACAGATAAAATATGTATAACTTATAGGCAATTAAATTTGTAATAATATTTGCAAATTTAATTGCCTATAAGAAGCTAGTATCATTGACAACAAAACAATGAATTCATTAATAATGATAAAAATTTGCTGCTACTTAATATTCTTATTTGTCACCACTGTACTTTTCTCCTATAAAATACCCAAGTTGAAAGCAAGAGGTTGCTGGAGAAGTATAAAAAATAATGGAATGAGATGATTTTAAGAGGTTGCAGGACAGGTTACCAAAATGAACTCTTTCCTATCAGACAAGGTGGAGAGATTACGGGGTGTGGCTATTAAATAACGAGACTGACGCTGCTACAGAAGAAGTGCGCATACGTCAAATGCCAGCAACTAACAGCTGTTATTGTGAAGCTTCCTCTTTCGAATATAGTGCCTCTCGCTTCTGTAAACAAATCAGTACAGCCGTAGCCTTCGTTCGCATTAGAGTTGTTTTTTTGTTTCGCCGGAAAAATGTTAAGTGTAACAGTAGAGCACCGAATTGTTGTGAAATTTCATGTGAAACTTGGAAAAACCGCTACTGAAACTTATAATTTATTGAAAGAAGTGTATGACAATGAATGTTTATCGCGTGCACGTGCTTTTGAGTGGTTTAAGCGTTTTCAAGATGGCCGAGAAGACGTTCAAGATGATTCACGCCCGGGTCTCCCTTCCATGTCGAAAACGGATGACAATATCGAAAAAATCGGTAATCTGATTCGATCTGACCGTCGGTTAAGTTTTCGTGCGATTGCTGAAACTGTACGAATTGATAAAGAATCCGTACGGCAAATATTAGATAACAATTTTAACATGCAAAAAGTGTGTGCCAAAATGGTGCCTAAAATTCTCACATTTGAACAACTGGAAGCTTGCAAAAATGTTTGTACTGACACTTTGAATGCCATTGAAAATGGCCCAAACTTACTGGAAAGGATAATAACATGTGACGAATCATGGTTTTTTATGTATGATCCTGAAACAAAGCGCCAATCCATGCACTGGAAGAGCCCATCTTCACCGAGAGCAAAAAAAGCTCGAATGAGCAAATCAAAATTCAAAGCAATGTTGATTGTTTTTTTCGATATTTATGGGATTGTGAACCTTCACTGGGTTCCTGAAGGTCAAACGATTAATCAACATTACTACCTTCAAGTTCTTGCTGAACTCCGCGAAAGAATAAGGAAAAAACGACCTGAATTGTGGAAGGACAAGTCATGGGTTCTCCACCAAGACAATGCGCCGGCTCATTCCGCATTGTCTGTTAAGAGGTTTCTAGCCAAATTCAGCATCCCAGTGTTAGACCATCCGCCTTATTCGCCGGATCTTGCGCCGTGCGACTTCTATCTGTTTCCTAAGGTGAAATCTGCATTAAAAGGAACAAGATTTGAGTCTGTTGAAGCTGTGAAAGAAAAAGCGGCACACGTCCTGAAGGATCAGACAGAAAAAGACTTCCAGCACTGTTTCGAACAATGGAAGGTTCGCATGAAGCGTTGTAGGGATAAAGGAGGGGTGTATATTGAAGGTGATAATAAGCAAAAATGTATGAAATAAAAATAAAATGCTTTACAGCGTCAGTCTCGTTATTTAATAGCCACACCCCGTACATAAATTTCACAATACTTCTTATTCAAATTCCAGCTTGCCTATTATAATATGGATAGTTAATTATAATAATATGGAGTTAAGAGTAGATGTACAGAAGACAATTGTAGGTAATCAATAGATTAATAAGATTGGTTCTGTAACATTTTTTGGTCTTACTCACAATAACAGAGATAATTTGAATTTTCAAATTTCCTGTCTACCTAAACCCCTCTATTCTGGGTTTGATTTCAGCATTAACTGATATGATCTTTAGTATTGAATGAAACAGTTAAATATTGAGTAAGTTCTAGAACCAACAAACATTCTTGAGTTAAGAATATAAAATCTTAAATGTAAACAACATAATTTCATGTACCTCGTACAGTAAAAGTTCAATGAAAACAATATTTGGTATTTAAGCTTCAAATAAAGTGGTTGTTAACATAAGTGTAGGAGTGAGGGTTTACTGAAGGCTGAAAACTAAAAAAATGCAAATAACTCGGTTAATTCATTATAGAGAAAATACGTATATAACAACATTGATAGGTAATTAAATTTGCAATAAGAGTATTTCTATACAATGTTTTGATCAACATATAATAATGAATATATTTTGTTGGTTCGATTTCAGCCATTAATGAACTTGATTATTAGTTTTACATGAAATGCTAATATATTGTGTATGGTAAAGATAAGACAAAAATTACTAGAACAGGAACAGACATTATTTTGAATGCCTTCATTTTTGTCATCTCTTTTGGATCAATAGACATTTGAGGAAATTATTTGAAAATTGTGCCTTCAGGGAAATCTGCTAAAATGGGGGATTGAGTGAATATTGACAAATATAAGCTTGTTCGTGGATTCAGAACGATATTCTTTCCCGTCAAAACATAATGATTGTACCGTCAAAGCATTATTAGAAAAAAATATACAAATCTGTTTAGATATTGTAAAGGAATACTAGGGAAGTATGAGGTTTAAGCTAACTAGAATTTGGAAGTCATAATTTTGAAAAAAAATTATGCGTTATATTAGGACTGAAAAATACATGTTAAACTCGATTTGTTCTTCTCTCATTTTTCAGTTAAAACTGATGTAAATGAAGATATTAATGACCTTAAGTTTTGATTTCCAAGTACCCAACTCTAACAATACATTTCATTTCACTCCTGCTGGTAGCAGTAAAGTATAATATAGCGCATGTTGATAACATTTATATCCTTGAAACATATACAAAAATAAATTTTAATATCCTATCAAGAAACTTTCATGGAACACTAGTAAATTATACAGAGATGCCGTGTCCTCTTTAAGTATTCGGAATATTCTTGAATGCTTGCAGAGGACAAGGCCTTTTTTTTTATTGATAAGACTAATAAATGCTATTTAGTGTCCAGCAGTAGAAATTTTGAAATGCGTGGATATAAGGACTGTAAAACATATTCTAAACACAATTTGTTATTTGCATTTTTCCAATAAAACCAATATTAACAAGGATATTGACAAAAATATGTTTAGACATCTAAGTAAACCCCCATTCCTGTAAAGTTTAAAATAGCGCATCTTATAAAAATAGGGACTGAACTATTTCATTCTCTTAATACAAAAACAAAAAAAAAAAAATTCCATTCTCATTGAACAAGAATAAAGTCTATTTGGTGCCTGGAAGTTGAAAGTCAAACCACAAAATTCATAAATATAAACAATGTTTTAGAACTATAATCATCTGACTATGAATTCCCCATTTTTATATATATATATATATATATATTTATTCAATGAAACCAAAATTAATAAAGATATTGATGGGTATATGTTATGGGATCAAAGTAAACCCACACTCCAAGTTGAAAATTAAATTTTCATGTAGCCTATGTAATACACTGAGTATGTTAACTATAAGTATAGAAATACAGATTAATATAAAATGCATAGAAATCCTCCAAGCCATTTCTGAATAACTAACGAGCGGACAGACAGGCAATTCTTACAAGAGAAGATTGATGCCACACACACACACACACACACACACACACACACACACAACACATATGCAAACCCATGCTCAATAATGGATATATTTAATATTTTACTTTAGTAATATTAATTGAATATTTTTGATCATGACCTTTCTTTGTAGAGCAGAAAAAAAGAATCAATTTAAGTTTCACCCTACAATCAATAGATTTCACAGAGCATAAAATATGAATTAAATTGTTCTTGCCAGATAAGATTTTAGCATCCTAATATGCCAATGATTGTAACAAATATTTAAAAAATTCTTCAGGCACTTCAACTAAATAAGTTCAATATGATTATTAGATTTCAACATAAAAGTACCATAAATAAATTATACTATATGGATTATTTTAAAAAATTCAACTTCAATTGAAATTTTTTGATCTATTTTAAAGTTGATTTGATTGATTTTGCTGATGGTAAATGTGTAACTGAAATGCTGCTCAATCGCCCCTGGCACGAAATGAATAAATAAATAAGTAGATTATTGTATCAAGCCTTTATTAAATAAATATTAATTTAAATATTTTAATAATTTTCGCATATCAAATCTCATATGAAACTGGTGATATATCTCATGAGTTTATCGCTGTTTTTGAATGTATGTTTGCTGGAAATTCTTTTATTATGAAAATAAAATAAAATTTACACTCCTTCTCTTAATATCAAATGATTATCCCGTAGGCAAAATCTTTTAGTGAGTTTCAGATGTTTTATAACCTTTCCTGAAAACTGGTGTCAGTTGTACAAGGAATAACTTAAGATTCTGAAACTATGTTTGTATAATTTTGGAATTGTGCTTTCAAAACAACATCACTTCAGAGCAACAAATACTTATATGCAATAAATCAAATAAACTATCAAAACATTGTCCTACATTTTAAAAAAGTTACAGCCCTGAAAGAAAAAAAAAATCTAATCACTTAATTTATAATATTAAATTTCTGGAAGGATTTAAAAGGATTGCTTCTTTTGGAATAATCTGGAAATCAACTTCTAGCACAAGTATTTTTTTTTTTAACAAAAATTACATTTTAAGGAAACGATAATGTAAAATTAAGTTGACAGATTTTAAGTTTCTCCATTAACATTGGAAGATTGATGAAAACCAACTAATAAAATATTACAAATGATCCTTTAATTAATTTATTAATGGCAAATTAATTAATAATGATTAATTGTCCTAATAAGGTAGATGAAAATCATTTTTAAAACTTGTTCACTCATATATATATATATATATATATATATATATATATATATATATATATATATTATTAATTAAAGATGATATTGATAATCTAATGCTCCTGAACTCATACGCTTCTATACCTATATAGAATCATTAAATCTTTAAATGATATGGTTCCATTCATAAATGATGTTAGTTATGTCATACCCATTGTGAATTTTGTTTTAGATCAGAAGTATCTGCTGGTAAAAATAACAATAAATGTTAAAATACCATTAAGAAACAAGTAGAAAAAACTGCCTGATTTACATTTATTAGTCCCTACCTTTAAGCTAGATTAAACTAGATGGGATAAGTCAAGTATGGACCTGCCTTATACACATTGGTTAAAAAAGTTAAGTAAAGCTGGGTATGACTATTACATACATGGAATCATAATTGACACAGAAAATTTTATGTATCAGATTGTTCAACAGTGAGTCCCCATGAAGATAAAGAATTAATAAGAACTGAGGTTCAGAAGTTACATATAAACAGCAACATCTTGTCTTTTCTGGGTCAATGGGTCATAGATAGAGAAACATAAATAAAATTTGAAGATCCTTCAACTACCCATAATTTTTCATTAATGTATCTAAATTTACTTTCATCTTTCCAAGAACGACTATGTTATGATTTATTTCTGATTTAAAGAATGATAGTTCATTGGAGAGACTTTTTACTGGTACGTTATTAAACAAAACATCTATGTTGAAATCCATAAATATTATAATTGTGGAAAAAGATCTTCAGTACTTTATGTTCTGTGGAAAAAGTAGAATGAAGAAGTGCAATAATAATATTTTTGTCAGGTAGTGAAGTGCTCCCAAACCAATGTGCATATGTATGTTAAAAATATGTTATATACAGAAAAGCATCAATGTTCAGCAGAAACATTAAGGAAGAATTTGTTTATTATATATCAGGTCCATTGTTAAGAGAGAATTAATATTTTCAGTGTTGAAAACAAGATGCTTGCACAAATTCAGCAAATATTAAATGCCTTCGACCTTGAGTAAATGACATTTCACCTCAAATATCACATTTATATTAAATATCTTCAATTGTTATTAATTGGCACATAAATAAACCATGCAGTTATAAGCACATGGGTTTTTGCTTTGAGCACATATATGAAAAACAGATTTAAAAAAAAATTGTAATAGAAAAAATACTAAAACTGAAAGAGTTGATAACTTTTTGTAAAATATTACATTTTTCATTAAGAATCAACAGTTCATTTAATATTTCTTCCCAACAGGATTTATCGAAACTAACCTCTCTTTCTGATTAATTACATAACATTTTATGAATGGTGTGTGTGTATATGCATATATGGAGGATGGTGACAAAAGAAAAGGGAGCTCTGGAGGAGTCATTCATAAATTTTTTTTAAACTTAGTCACCAATACTCAAATTTTGAAGTAATTTTATAAAATTATTCATTATTAACAGAAAAATAATGTTTTTAAAAATCTTTGTATCAAAAACATTTAAAAATGAATCCAAATTAAAAAATAAATTTGTGGTGACTGGAGGAGGAGATGAATGTGAATATGAATAAGAATATTATTCCACGCTTTTATTTTTTTGGGAATTAATTTCATTATAGGTTTTTTAGACACACTTAGTTTTGTTTATTTTTAGTTCAAGCTTTGTAAATTTATGAGCAGGCAAATAACTGCAGACTAAGTCATTTATATTACAAATTTTTACTATAAAAAAAAAAATATGTTAGTTTTCAGAAATTTGATCAGAAGAGAGGTTAGTTAAAATTGAGACAGAATAACATTTTGAATGATAAAGTGGGTCAGAGACCAATCCAATGCAAGTCGTGATGCATGAATATAATAAATAGGAGGATTTATTAGTTTACTATTTTTAATGCAAACTAAAAGAAAATCCACTACATATATATTTATAAATTCATATCAACAAAATTTTCAATAAAAAAAAAAAGTCACATTATAGGTGTAATGATGGTTTTATTAAAAATTTTCATTTTTTAAAAAAAAGACTTATATTGATTTGATCTTTGATCCATCATCTAACAATAAAACATCAAATTATGATCATCTTAATTTTTATATAAAAATTAACACTTTAAGTATCTCAAAATAAAATATAGAAATAAATATATAATGATAAATAAATAATAAAAATTGTATGCAATATAATAATATATTGCATAAAAATTACTTTTAGCAATTAAGCTTTTAGTAAGCCAAGGGAACTACTCCCTTGAGGGAGATTCATTATGTAAAAATATTTAATTTAATTTATTTTTTTAAATTGAAATTTATAAAATCATGTTTTCAATAAAAAATGATTTATCTACATCCAAGGTATATTATTGAGAAATGATTTTTTAAATGAAAAATACTAAATTCATTTAATACAATTTTAGAATAATTAAAATACAAAAGGATTAAATGATATTGTCTTATATAAATGAAATCTACTCTGGAGAATTGATTTCTCTTCATTATATTTTTTAGTTAAATTTCATTCTGAATGTGTCAAAATATAAATATTGACTTGGAATGACTTCTTTGATTTATTCTTATGAATGATAGATTTTAAGTACTGTAATAATTTCTTTAAATAGGTAATAAATAGTTTAAACTGGTTAATGTTTAGTTTAAAATGAAGATAATTCTTACCTAGTGTTCGGACGGTGATAACTTTACTGAGCATTCCATCGCCTAGGGCATTCTTACCAATTACTTGAAACTCATATGTGGTCCCAGGCGCAAGACGGTTAATGGTAACTTGTGTGCTACCAGATGGAGTGACTGGAATTGTTAACCACTCTGATACTCCAGACTCCCGGTACCTAGAAATCATTATATTGATAAAAATATATTAATATATTTTTCTAGTGTTCATTATTATTATTATTTTTAAATTTACACCTACTTTTTGATACTATGACTTCTATAGATTACCAGCCTTTTCTAGCCAAAATGGGACTAAGGATTTATTTGGTGAGTACACCATTAAATATATTCTATTGTATATGTGGGAATTAAACTCATGAGTCTAATGTATGGTCAGACCATGGGTAAGAACTATAGTTTAACATGCTTGGGCTATCCTAAACACCGAGATTTAAGAATGGACCAGCTTTATGTTATTTAAAAAATGCTATAAATACAAAATTATTAAATTAAAAAAGTGTATAAGGTAAGGACTTGTTAATTCATCAATTTCCCCCCTTACTAGATGGGAAATGCAGATTTTCTGTTCTCAAATTGCATTATGTATTTCCTCCTTAGTAAGAATGCTGTGTAAGAAAGACTAAATACTTAGTATTATAGTAGCTCTATATGAAAAAAATTATGGGTGGGAGTGAGGGTTCACTGAAGACAGAAAACTAAACAATACATGTTGCAGCAGCTAGGAGATTCGCTTGAAGCTCCTAACACCGACTGCTGTTTTGTTATGGCCAGTGTAGGCGAATACCTCTGGTTGCAGCAGAGAAAGGGGGGAAAGAAAATAACTAAAATGTAGGGTATTAATAATTTAATGATTAAAATAATAATCCTCTTTTCATGTGAGATAGACAAATTAACAAAAAAATAATCCCTTTAAAAAAATAATAATAATAAACTTAGTACTATATTAGAAACTAGTTAATCAACTATGAGCATTCTGACAACAATTAATAATAGTAGTGGTAGATAAATGGTGAGATCTCACGTTTACGGTAGACAGAGAGAGAGAGAGAGAGAGAGAGAGAGAGAGAGAGAGAGAGAGAGAGAGAGAGAGAGAGAGAGAGAGAGAATGATGGCCGGGAACACTTGGTGTCCGCTTGAGGCGTAGTCATATATGTGGATGTATGAAATGATGTGGCAGCTGGGCCGGTGTGAACGATGTAGCCTTGATGAAGGTCTATGCTGAACAGGTAGGTGATGGGAGGCTGGGCCAGTGTGAACGGTGATGCCTTATTGAAGATCTAGGCCGAACTGGTTGTTTGGTTAATCCCCGCACCCTGGGAAGAGCTTGAAAAACTAGGTGATAAGAGAGTTAGGGATTATCCTGGCGTCTGGCTCTATCTCTCTCTCTCTCTCACGCTCTCTCTCTCTCTCTCCCGCTAGGGCAGCTCTGTCGAGTGCTGCCATCATGTGGCAGCTATAAGTATTACATTTATTACAGTTACATTACTTAATGCTATTGTTGCTGCAACATTCCGCCCACCAAAATTTTAATAAATAATTTTAAATATTACCATCAGAATTAATTGCCTTCAGAGGAACCAATTTGGCAACTGGCCTTTTGTACACTCCGTTGGTGGTACGAATGGTGACTACACGAGTTATGCCGTCATTACCTGGGTGTGTGGAAATTACCCTTGGCATTGGCCATGTCCGCTGAGGACAGTTGGGCTCCTTAACGATGACTAGGTCGCCTTCTTTGAGATCGTCCCTGGTCTTTGTCCATTTGCAACGTTGTTGTAATATATTTAAATATTCGAGCCGCCAACGGTTCCAGAAGTGTTGAGAAGTCTGACAGACCATGTCCCATCTCCTTAATGGGCTGATCTTCTCTCCTATATAGTTGTCTTCTGGTACTGACGTAAGAGGACGGTCCACCAAGAAGTGTCCTGGAGTGAGATACTCGATGGCCTCGTTGTCGCTTCCTACAGGAGTTAAGGGCCTAGAGTTTAAGATGCCTTCGATGTTACAAAGGACTGTCGCCAATTCCTCAAATGTCATGGGTGTGTCACCAATTACTCTGTTGAGGATGGACTTGGTAGCCTTGATTCCTGCCTCCCAGATTCCCCCAAAATGTGGTGCAGAAGGTGGGTTGAATGACCACTCTATAGACTCGTTTGCAGCATGGTGTATGATTGCCTCTTGGGTCGAAGAAGACTTGAAGAACATGAGGATGTCCTTCAACTTGTTGGCAGCACCAACGAA
The DNA here is from genome assembly GCA_019009955.1 of Riptortus pedestris. Lineage (NCBI taxonomy): Eukaryota > Metazoa > Arthropoda > Insecta > Hemiptera > Alydidae > Riptortus > Riptortus pedestris. The sequence continues at coordinate 101,712,097 of CM032228.1, read as the reverse complement.
GTTCGTGCCACAGTCCGTGTAGATACGGACGGGTCTTCCTTTGCGAGCCACGAATCTATCTAACGCTGCGAGAAATGACTCGGTGGAGCAGCGAGAAACTAGCTCAAGGTGTACAGCTTTCGTGACCATGCATATGAAGAGGCAAAGGTATGCCTTTCCGAGGGATGCCTTTCTTCTTGAAGACTCACGGATGGCGAATGGCCGCCAAGGTACACAAATATCAGTTAACAATATAGTTCTAACAAAATTTAAAATACAGCATGACCCACTACTCTGATTACACTGACCAACAAAGAAAATGTTTTGGGTTCAAAATTAGCTGATATCAGTGTACTTTTGTTTGCTGAACACGAATATGGCAATAAAAAATGTTTCTTAGCTCTAGTCATGGTGACTGTTATTTTTGGTTGGTGGGAAATTTAGTACTTTCGTTGGTTGCACTGTGTAGAATGATGCAATACAGTGAGCCATGGTGGTGAAATGGCATTTAGTGCCCATAAACGGATTCTCAGCCTACTGGTAAAAACTGCTTATCACCATTATTTTGGTGTAAAAGCAGGTAGATGATCAGGATAAGCCGTGGCTACCTCATGTTTGTTGCATTGCTGTTCAGTGATTCTAGGAGAGTAGTTGAATGGAAAGAAACGAGCTAGGCCCTTCACAGTGCCTACAGTTTGGCGGGAGCCAACTGATCAATCAAGTAATTGCAAATTCTGCATGACTCTCCCTGTCACAAGTGGCTGGTCGATGAAAAAGAGAAAAAAATTAGTACCCAAATGTTCCATCGATTTTCGACCCGTTCCACATTCCAAGGTTTTACCTGTTCCATTACCCCCCAAAAATAGCGATATTGAGGAAAGTGGTTCTGAGAGAGAACATAAAGGGTTCGAAGAAGAAAACCCTATCAAAGCTGGTTCTTCCCATGACCCGAGTTTTGTTAAAGATGACTCATACTAAATCAAAGCAAATTGAGTGATCTAATTCGAGATCTTGAGTTGTCAAAAGAAAAGACCGAACTTTGGCATCCAGACTTCAGCAATGGCATCTCTTTCAACCAGGTGTCGTCAATGAGTACATAAACTGTCAGAGATACCTGCTACCATTTAACAAAAGAAGAAACAGCCTAGTTGCTTGCACTAATATAAAAGGGCTGATGGAATGTATGAGTTTGCCTCATAACCCAGCTGAATGGAGGATATCTATAAACTCTTCAAAATTGAGTTTAAAATTAAGGTCTCACCAAGACATTACTTCAAAGGAACAGAGATATCAGGGCCTTTGGAATGAATCAATGCTGGTAGACTACTGCAGGACTGTCTGAAGGGATATTCTCGAATTGGTGTACAAGTGGGAGGCCAAAAGAACATGCTCCCAATAAGTCACCACTTGATCAGTGGAAGAAAATCTTATTTTATGAATGAAATGCAAAATTGGACAACAACACAGACAATATTGAACTTAATAGTGTGCAATAATTATAGTGATGAGAGTTTTTTTGGTCAGCATTTTACTTTGAAAAATAAGAAACAGCCCATTATATATTAATGTCTAAGTATTATGTGTCTTGAAAAAGTAGCTAATAAAAAACTTTATTTGCCATATTTATTTTCTTGACCTCAAAATAGTCACAAATGGTTGAATTGGGTAAGTAAGCATTCCAACACAACTTTTTTTTTGTGGTCAGTGTTATATAACATTTTTTCCATGTTGCATGATATACTAAAGATATTTGTGTTTCTACATTTTAAATTTTCTAAACCTCCATTGCTTCTGTTTCTATTTCAGCCGTTAATGTTTTTAACATTTAAACATTATAATGTTTTCAAGTGTCGAGTTTTGTCATACAAAAATATATAAATTTGGCACCTCATTTTTATCATCTACTCTGTGAACATTTAAAGGAATTTCTCAAACATCACGTCATGTGTGCAACTTCCTGTACTGATTTCCCTTGACCAGAATGTGTTAAATGAATAACATATAGCTAAATCATTCTTCCATTTAAGATTAACGTTTTACCATAACGTATGGTCTACACTTTTTTTTGTAACCTTACTTTGCATGTGCCACATAAGAATAGAATATCTCTTATGAACATTTAATAATGGTCAACACCACCACATTGTCCTCATTCCAATAAGAAGAGTTACTAGTCATGACTTTAATACTTGACTGTGTAATGTAAATCCTGTAATTCATATAGCCAGTTCTACAAATCCCCATATTCCGCAAAGCAAGAAACTCAGAGATGCAGAAATCTCACCATATAAAGAAAAACTATAAACATAATCTATAAAGGGCTATCTTTGCAAATGAATATATATTACTTAATAATTCAACCACCAAGATTAGTCAATCATGAAATAATACAATTTCACTAGTAAAAGTAAAATTAGATGCCTTGGAGAAAATCTGTAGTCATGCAGAGATATCTATAGTCATGCATAAATTACTTAGTTAATGAATAATAATGTTTTTATTGCAATAAGTTTGCTTATTGTATTAGAGAAAAAAGTACTGATCAAGGAGTTAAACATTTTTTTTTAATCATCAAGCATTTCATTTTGAAAAGAAAAGTCCAACAATTTAAAGATTTTGTTATGTTATATATCAATTTTGGCAGTCTTATATATCAATCTTTGTAAGTTAATATATTCATGTTGGTAAGACTAGGTACAAATCTTGGTAAGCTAATATATCAATCTTGGAAGCATTGAGCATCAGCCAGAAGTTCCATAATTAATGTTAGAAAATACTCATTAGATCTGAACCTAACAATAAAGGAATGATTAAGTTACTTTTACCACCACAATAAGGTTTTTTATTTTATTTTAGTAGCTACCACATAGCTATACCTTAAAATTGATACAGCTATTCAAAAATTAATAACACCAAACCCAAAAAATGAATATAATGAGATTCTCTAAAATGCTAAGTAGAAGGCATTCACAGTGTAAATATCAAAATACATTTAAATGAGAAATATATTTTTACCATATTGTGTAGTCTTGTTTATAATCAGGACCACCACTATAGCCAGGAAGCCATTGGAGGGTTACAGAAAATTCACTAGCATTAGCTGTAACATTGTAGGGAGCATGAGGCTGAGTCCCTTCAACAACAAGCTGTGTGCTTGTTACAATAGTGGCAACTTCATTGCTAGCAACACACTGGTAAAACCCAAAATCAGCTCTTCGAAGACTCTCAATAGTAATGTTTCCTCCATTTACCCTTGCTCTGCTTTTCTGTAATGGTTGGCTATCTCTCTAAAATAGAAGCATGAATTATATTAATAATATCTGATAGGCCTAGGTATTTAATATTATTATTAAATACTAAGGCATTCATGTATAATTTAGTGCAACCATACCCTTTGCCACTGAATGGTTGGCTTCTGAGTTCCTTCAGCCTCTTGAGCATCACAGTGCATTTCAACAGTCTCACCAACCTAAATCGGATTAAATTTCACTTAATATATATATATAATTTAAATTCTGATGTGAATAAAAGTTTCTTAAAAACAGTATAACTAAAATCTGATAAACGACTAGTCTGATGCCTCTATAATAACTTATCAATATTTCAATAAAATTGGTAGTCTTATAATATCAGTTTTATGTGTGTTGTTTGTGTGTGTGTGTTTGTGTGTGTGTGTGTGTGTGTGTGTGTGTGTGTGTGTGTGTGTGTGTGTGTGTGTGGTGTGTGTGTTTCAGAGAGGTGTCTGGTTTGGAGGGGTGACATAGGCTTATTAAAAAAAATAGATAAAAAATCAGTGAGTTTAATAGGGTCTTCCTTCTTTCTCAAGATTGTTTAAGAATGAATACTATATGCATGCATACCAATATTTCTACCTCATTTTTGAAAATATTCTAAATTTGATTTTTTCCAACTTTAAATTTATTGGCTAATTTCTGCACAGTGCATAATATTTTTATTTTACTTTACTAAAATTAAGTACTTCTAATTATTCTTTTATGGCAAGATATGTTCACAATGCCATCTCATATAACACTCTAAGTTAAAAGAATAAACAAGAATGAGGCCATTAGGGGCTATATTTAGAATATGATGAGCAGAGGAGTTGAAACATCAATGAAATCAACCTAGAAGCAAGGGGGGAAATGAGTGAAACCCTCATGATAAATTACATTATTCAATTCCAAAGCACAGTCCCTTTACCTTACAATAAAAAAAGTCTCTGATTAGACCAGAAATAGTTTATGTAGAAGAAAAAAGAAAACCTCGATTGAATGAGAATTGAATAATCCTGTTTATTTTTTATTTTTAAAACCATAATATTGCAATAAGAAGGATCTTGTTCTAAGATGATGGTAGAAAACATTAAGTTACCTTTGAATTATTATAAAATAAACAAATAGTCAAGTACCTACAATTAGGAACTGACAGCTCTTATATTGAAACCAAGGCTTACTTTTGTTCCCACTGTGCTAAGGTTTATTCAATATAGCCATACCATACCCACCCAAAGTATGAAAATAAATGTGTAATCTAAATCTGATCTATTTTAACATAAAGAAACTACTTTTGGGGACACATTGAATAACCATAATTATATTTCTAGATGAGCTGCTCCCATAAAAATTTTAAAGAATAATATAATTGTTGGAGACAAGTGGAACTTACCTTACGCTGATAGAGAGGCTCAGGTTCAATGGTGAAAACAGGAGGACGTCTGACTAGAACTTCCATTGCACCTGATGAGCCCTGAGTTCCTTGGGCATTATAAGGAGTGCATGTATATCTCCCTTGATGATTTTCATTCACCTTTGACATTACAATATATAAAAATATATATTTTTAAAAATAGGCGAGCATGATATGTTTTTATAAAGAAATTTAAAATACTTACTCGAGTAAATAACAGGGAACCGTTGTTCATAATCACAATGTCCTTAGTTTGATAAGGTTCAAGGAGGCGTTTATCTTTGGTCCATGTGACATACTGAAGTGGAGGATTAGCTTTTATATAACACTGCACAACACCTGCTAATCGAAATGGCAAGTACTGCACAGTTGGTGTAAACGTAACTTTGGCAGGGTCTGCAACACATAATTGTGTTAGGAAGAGAAGGGAATGAGTAATTAGATCATTTGAGTTAACAGGAGTTAGAAGAAAGGACTAAACTAAATGTAATTATATTTTATTTAGCATAGTTATATTTGAGTTCTCATCAAATACAACTGTGAATTAGCAACAACAACAACTTTATATATATAGCATTATATGGGGTGTGGCTATTAAATAACGAGACTGACACTGCTACAGAAGAAGTGCGCATGCGCCAAACGCCAACAACTAACAGCTGTTATCGTGAAGCTTCCTCTTTTGAATATAGTGCCTCTCGCTTCTGTAAACAAATCAGTACAGCCGTAGCCTTCATTCGCATTAGAGTTGTTTTTTTTTTGTTTCGCCGGAAAAATGTTAAGTGTAACAGTAGAGCAACAAATTTTTGTGAAATTTCATGTGAAACTTCGAAAAACCGCTACTGAAACTTATAATTTATTGAAAGAAGTGTATGGCAATGAATGTTTATCGCGTGCACGTGTTTTTGAGTGGTTTAAGCGTTTTCAAGATGGCCAAGAAGACATTCAAGATGATTCACGCCTGGGTCGCCCTTCCACATCGAAAACGGATGACAATATCGAAAAAATCGGTAATCTGATTCGATCTGACCATCGGTTAAGTATTCGTGCGGATTCGCCGGATCTTGCTCCGTGCGACTTCTATCTGTTTCCTAAGGTGAAATCTCCATTAAAAGGAACAAGATTTGAGTCTGTTGAAGCTGTGAAAGAGAAAGCGGCATGCGTCCTGAAGGAGCTGACAGAAAAAGACTTCCAGCACTGTTTCGAACAATGGAAGGTTTGCATGGAGCGTTGTAGGGATAAAGGAGGGGTGTATATTGAAGGTGACAATAAGTAAAAATGTATGAAATAAAAATAAGATGTTTTACAGCGTCAGTCTCGTTATTTAATAGCCACACCCCGTAATTGTAATTTAAAAGTGTGTTATGTGTATATTTTTTTTATTTTATTTTTCATATAAAATATCCTGAAGACAATCGAGTATCTATGAATTATATTATATTATATTATTGTATGAGTTCTCTGTTTATAACTGTTTATAATTTAAAATGTGGTGAGATGAAGTAAATTCAGCCAATTTCAGTAAGTAACTAAACCCCAACATAAACATATTTCAAAATTATTTTATGATTTTAATAAGAAGTTTTATATTTGATATTCTTAAATAGTTGTTTAATACAAAAGCTTTTTTGATGGACCTGACCTTCAATTTTATATGTTATTTTACTCCAGAGAAATAATTTCAGCAAGCTAGCACTCCAGGTCTAAGAGGGAAACTGAGAAACACAGTTTTGCATAAAGTGCTGCATACTGAACCCATGCTATGGCTATTCCATGAAGTTGTACCACACACACATGGATAGGTGTGTGCTCCCCACGGTTATTAGTGGTTCATAGGCCAGACTTTTTATGTAGTCTTCTTACATAATCAGACTAAACTGAATCTTGAAAAGCTAACTGGACTTGTCTGGGATGATCCAACAGAGTTTTCCAGCCAAAACCATCACAGGTTTCTCCATTCACCTATCTCCAGCTGAATAGATCTCAGGCAATACAAAATTCCTGACTTTGCTTTACTCTCTATGGTTTTTGTAAGTTTGATGTCATACATTGTTGAATTGGTTTAACTACCTATTTTACTTAATTTTACTCCTGCACTGATGTACACATATAAATTCAGTAAATGATAATATTGATATATTACTTCAAATGATTTCAAAGTACAGGTGAATAATATAAAATAATTTTGAATATAGCCTTGAAACACATTATCAAGAACAGCACAATTAATATAAATATTCAAAAATCAGAATTTATGATTTTTTTGACATACGAGGTTGCTGATCAACACTGTTGACATAATGTACACTAATCAGTTTATTCAAGACTGATTCATACTTCAATGAATTATTCTTTTCTTTAACCTTTTCTCCAAATATTGAATATTGGAAACAATAGATAAAAATATAATAAAGTATTATAAAAAGTAACTGATGAACCTACATTACTTACATTCTACACTAAGATATGCTGAAGCAGACTGAGGGTCACCAATCCCATTACTGACCTGGCATGTATACATGCCTGTGTCTTCAGCAGCTACAGGGTTAATAACAAGAGACCCATCCCTTCGGATAGTTACTCTTGTCTCAAGTGATGCAACCTGCTTTACCGGAGTTCCTTCTTTCCACCAGCGAACTGTTACATTCCCTGGAAGAGCTTTTGCTTCACATGCGAACTGGACCTTCTCACCCTCCAGTTTAGTTTGGTTGGTTGGAGGGACCATAATAACAGCACCACCTGGATGAAGAATGGAAAACTTATTAGATTTCCCAAATAAAGTTTGCTGTATAGAAATAAATTCTTAATTAATTCAATATAACTATTAGACATAGTAAAAAGCCACTGAACAAAACAATCTGTCAAAGCCTTCCAGAAATATGTTACGATTAACGAAAGGGCACATTTTTAAATTTCTTGACGACCATTTAATTTCCTTTTTATGATCCATTATCATCAATAAGGACCCTTTCAGTCCACCATTGGATCTCACAATCCATCTGTATGAAACATTTTTATATCCTCCCAATTTGTATGAACTTATAACCATTATACGTTATTTTAATAACATTTCATAGCTGTAATATATAAATTATATTTAAAAAAAATAGTAAATTTTACTTTAAAAAATTAAATATGTAGAACATATACTGTGAACTTATTTTATGGTTTATGGTTAATTACGGCCCAGCTGATAAACCTCCCTTCCCCTCCACTCCCTAAAATTCATGCACATCACTCACGCATCTTTTTGTGCCCAAAATATGATTTGAGGATACGTGGTGTCTTGGTCAGACCAATGATTGTGCAGTTGTAAAATTATGGGGCTAGAGGCAAGACCCCATTTTTCCAAAATGAATTTACCACAAAAATAAAATTTACATGCATATGATGTTTCAGGAGGAATTAAATAAGTAAAATTAGGATACCAGCAATGATGACTCTTGCAGTATGACTGATCTGGCCTTCTCCATTTTTGGCAATACACGTATAGTCTCCTATATCTTCTTGCCTGATACTTGAAATTCGTAACTCAGTGCCATCATTAAATATTCCAATTGTTGCAGCAGGCTCAACAGGATTTGCATCCTTATACCAACTTATTTCAGGGGCAGGTGTTCCTTCTGCTTGACAATTCAAAATTATTGCATCCCCATGATTTACGTAAATAATATCTTCAGGGGTAACACTAAATCGAGGAGGAGCTGCAATGAAAAAAGAATAAAAAATAAGACTAAAGGATTTATTAGTAATCTAATATAAAAGAGGATTGTTAAAGTATTGGATATTTCAATAACTATTAAATTTTCAAAATATACAAGGTTTCATAAAAACAAAAAAAAAAAAGAAATTGAACAAATACTTAATAATTTGTTGTAGCATATTTATTTAAAGAACAATCAGCTATTGAGGTTGGTGAACAAAAAATGTATTGTATTCCTTCCTTCTAATAATCCTCCCTAGTAGATTTTGAAAATGATGTCAGTTTCAAGTTATAAACAAGTGCATGTGTGCATTTGAGTGAGTATGGTTTGATTGTCACCAAATGACATTTTATAATTTCAGGTAAAACAAAGGCAGGTTCATTAGAAGCCAGAAGTGGACAAGAAGAGATGGAGTACAGAGAAGGGGTAAAGTGTTATGTAACTGACCAAGTTATTTCCTTCAATAGTTGTCCTTCACATTTAATATTGTAGTTGGAATATCAATGGATATATTTAGATGTGTGAATGTATGCTGTATATTTTTATATCTTATATTGAGAGACATTAGCAAGAGAATTATAGATAGGAAGGAATTATTTCCAGCATCAATAAACTGCTTAAACAATCTGATATATATCAAAAACAAGAAAATACTGAACTAGAGCACAGACCAATCCAAGGTTATTCAAGCTATGTAGAATAGGAAAGAATAAACTGAAGAATAGGATGAATCCAAATGGACAGAGTAATGCAAGAAGGGAGGTCCTCACAGGATAATAGTGAACATTATGCATAGTTAAAGTAATAAAAAAATGAAAGTAAGCAAAGTTTCTGTTGTTTCACTGTACAAGAAGTAAGAATAATATGGTCAAGTATCAGCTGATTCCTCTTTGCCTCACACCTAAACTGATCTCTATCATCATTACCTATACATAAAACAGCATTAAAAAAGAATAATGAAATATATAGCACAACATTGCTGCTACATCTATATATACATATAAAATTGTAACCTCTGCCTGTACATTGATTATTTTCGCGAAATTACATGATAAATTTTCGTTCCATATGTCATAGACACCATAGCTGCATTTTGTTTTTTTGGTGTCTGTTTGTTTATTTGTTTGTTTGTTACCTTTTCACGCATAAACGGCTGAACCGAATTTTATGAAACTTGGTATGCATATTACTACTAACCCAACTTAGACTTTAGGGTATTTTAATATTCTCTGAGGCGAACAGGAGTGGGGGTTATAAGTGAGACCTGAAATTAAAAATAGCGATATTTCCTTTCCTATTGGTTTTCCGGCAAATATGAACTTAACAAAAGTTGTTTATTTTGTTATTTAGAGTAACTTTTGTTATATACACTTTTTTCGTATACCGAATTATAAACGAGATATACGCTAAAACCTATAGCGGAAGTGAACAATTTTATTTGGCACAAAAAACTCAACCGAACTAAACCAAACTCGGTTTGTGAATTAGCACTAACACCTTCCTTATAATAAGCCATACTAACATTTCTAGGAACGGGCAGGAGTGGGGGTTATAAGGGAGGCCTGACATTAAAAATAGTGATATTTCGTTTCCTATTGAGGTTTCGGCAAATATGCACATAACAAAAGTTGTTTATTTTGTTATTTAGAGAAACTTTTGTTATATACACTTTTTTCGTATACCGAATTATAAACGAGATATACACTAAAACCTATAGCGGAAGTGAACAATTTTATTTGGGACAAAAGACCCAACCGAAATAAATAAAACTTGGTATGTGTATTAGCACTAACACTTTCATTATAATAAATCATACCAACATTTCTAGGGACGGGCAGGAGTGGGGGTTGTAAGGGAGGTCTGAATTTAAAATAGCGGTATTTCGTTTTCTATTCGTTTTTCGGCAAATATGAACATAACAAAAGTTGTTTATTTTGTTATTTAGAGTAACTTTTGTGATATTTATTTTTGTCTTTTAAGAAAATATAAACGAGATATACACTATAAACAAAAGCGAGAGTCAACTATTTTATTGGGCGCTAACGATTAAACCGAACTTAACAAAATTTGGTATGTCAATAAACATTAATTCTTCCATGATTATAAGCTATATTAAAATGTTTAGGTTAGAACGTGAGTGGGGGTTATAAGGGAGGCCTGAAATAAAAATTCGCGGTATTTCATTGTCTATTTGTGTTTCGACAAACATGCACATAACAAAAGTTGTTTACTTTGTTATTTAGATTAACTTTTGTTTTATACATTTCTCCAGGAACAATGTGTGGAGTAAGTAATTTGCTTAGAAATATTGATGTCCTCCACAATTCAGTCCAATTTGAATTATCAGGTACCTCACCTGGAAAGATTAATTCAAATCTACGTTAATATTTTGCCCTTAATAACTGAAATCTATGCATAATGCACAGGAGATGGGAAATATGACAATATGGAGAACAGTGAAGTCTTACATAAAAAATTAATTTTATTATTAACAATGCCAACAACGGGTATAAACCCTAAACACTGGGATGGGTAAATGTTAAAATAGTGTGCAAAGTAAAGACTTGCCAAAAAAATACCATCACCATTCAGCCTCAAATGAATTCCCAGGCGAAGCCGGGTATCTGAGCTAGTGTAACAATATAATTATTGCCGAAGCCTGGTTATTTGAGAAATCAGAAAAATAATATCAATTGACATCTGATTGCACAGAAACAACCTGATGTCAACCATTTCAAAAAGGAATTTCCGTGAAAAGGCCTAAACATAATATAATTAAAACAAAAATGTATAGGAAAATCAAGCATTGATTCCAACGAAGCCTAGTCCTAGGTACCAGTCATGACTCCATTCTCCTCACCAATCTAGGGTATTGATCAGACAAATAAATAAACTCGTGGGGCTTGTGAAATTTCTATCATCAGTCACCATTCATATGATTTATTTGCTATTTACGTATTTATTCAGGTTACGCTAAGACCCCACAATTTTATTTATTTGTCTAATCAATACCCTAGATTGATAAGGAAAATGGTGTGACTGGTACCTAAGACCTAGGATTATATTTTAGCTTTTAGTACATTTTCTTCGTAATTTTTATCTGTATTTTTTCAATAAAACCGTTAACTTCAATTTTTCAAAAAATTATTTTATTTTAAAGTTTTTAGTTTTAATTTCACATTGTATTTAGTTCATTTAGTGCCTCATTAATACAAGGGTTATTTTTTGACAATTTGTTGCAATCTAACTCTAAATATTTGATATTTAACCTTGGAATAAAGCGTTTCATGATATATCAGCTTATTTGTATGATGATATGAGTAATAGCAGGGTTTACTGAAGACTAACTACTAAAAAATGAATTATTTCTGTTAATATTGGAGATTCTGACAACATTAATAGGCAATTAAATTTACAAGAAGAATGGTTGCATTCAATTTTTCAATCCATCTCATAATAACTGAGATTGTTTGAATTTTCGATTCCCTCTGCTTTAAGGAGAGGCCCCTCCCTAGTCCTATTTCATACATTAGTGAACATAATCTTTAGTTTTATATAAAACGTATAAATTCGACTTTGGTAATGGTAAAACAAAAATTGTGAATGCTGGGACCCATACCCATTATCTATATTGAAACTAATATGAAATCTGGCATGTTGTATGGGCAGCCATCTTAGCTTTGAAATTTGTCATAGTGCACACTATTCTACTAGGCAAGGCCTTCCTTTGAAACCCATATAGAGTGAGTTGTGGAGAAAAAATATGTAATGCACTATTTTGTTGGCGGCTGTATTGGATTTGCATTTTTTCAACTACTAAATTTGACCAAAATAAATAAATAAACAAAAAGTTGAAACTAAATAAAACCGTTTAAAAATAAAATACACATAAAAAATAAAATTAGCCATATATAAGAAGGAATGGTATACAGTATACAATATCTTGTACTCATAGAAGTTTGTGAAATAGCTTAATTCTAAAACCATTACACAAAAACATTGCAATTATTGGCGATAAGTTAATTAGCAACAACAACCAATTTAATAAATAAGACATGATAAGAATATAAATATTTTCATTTTTTATTACTTAATCTTTATTATTCATTTCAGTATTGATAAAGTAATATAGTATGATGTTTGATATTGAAATAAATAATTTAATTATATGCTAAGCCAACTTTTCCTCAGGGCAAGCTGAATGCTCCTTCAGTGAACTGTCTTTGTGAATAGTTGTAATTGTATTGAACTAAAAGGAGTAGTTGAAAGTTTTTTTTGTTTAACAACAAAACAAAAGTACTGTAATATCATAGCATTTTATGAAGATACATTAAGTGAACCTGAAACCTTGTATTGTTTGACTCAATTGCAAAAACCAAACACTAGTAAATACAAAATCATTAAAGAAAAAGTTATTTTAAAGTAGATATTACCATGTACATCTAAATGAAACCAAGTTCCATTTTTGTGCGAGTTAGGTGATCGATTAAGGAAGACAACTTTACACTCGTACCATCCCTGGTCCGATTCCTTGATGTTTGTGAGATTAAGGGAAGCAAGGCCATATGGTGAGTCTGGAGGGACTCTTCCAACTCTTCCCTCGTATCCCTCCCCGGAGTGCGTAGGGTAACTGTCGTACCATATATAGATCGGGATTTCCTCACCCTATTCACAATATCTCAAAATAATTAGTTTGCCAAATTCTCATTGTTTGCCTTTGCGTTCCATTAAAGGAAAGTAAAAAAAACATACAATTGCGAGAAAGAGAAAAAAGAAAAAAGAAAAAAAAGAACACACTGCAACATCTATTCATGCTTTTTTACGATTCCTAATACTTATAGAAGATTAATAGAGAAGAATCAAATGACACTTAGAAGCACAAAGCAAAAATAGAAAATAAGTAAAATAAACAAGTAAAAACCATTTTAATGTTTAAGAGGGAAGTCTAATTGTTTATGTTCATTAATAGAATTGCTGTTACAATTAGTTGTTGCACAGCAACCATTAAAGAGAAAACTAAACTCTAGCTAATGAATCAACATAGTTCAGATTATGATTTTCTCACTAACAAAATAAAGACATAATTCAGAAGTATCTTGAGTAGTGGGGAAAATGGTATTTTAGATTAATTAATCACTTCAACTAATTTATACTGATACTAAATTCATATCGAGTCATATTTGTCAAAAAAAAAGGCGGCCTTATTTTGAATTTATTGTTTTTGTATCAATAGACTTTTATGGCTAGTATTTTCATAAATAGAATTTATGTCATAATCTGCCAACTGTAAACGGTATAACTGTTAGGCCTTTCTTATAATACAGAAATTAATTTTATTATGCTGCTAAATTAAATTTCCAAGCATTCTTTAAAATATGAAAAAAAGTTAAAAAGTAGTCAACATGATTCCAAATAGAAGTTAAAAGATGGGTATAAAATAAGAATTTGAAGTACAAATTAGTAATAGCACGCATACTGCAACTCGTAATTGAACTTAATAATATGTTTATATTGTTCATTATTATTTACGCCCACTTTATGCTACAATGGCTAATCGGGATGGGTTATCTACAGGTTACCACCCTTTTCTAGTTCTACAAGTATTATTTTATATAGTTCCACAAGTATTATTTTATTATGAAGAATGTCTCATTATGTGGGAAAGATGAACTAAACCTAGAAACTCATTATTGGTTAACAGATAGAAAAAAGTGATCAAATTATGTTATTTTATTTATTAACAAAAATCTTTAAGAATTACATAATTTGAAACTTACTAAATATCAAGGCATTTTTCAATAAATTAGAGCCAAATTCAAAATCAACAAACAAATATTTTGCATGACAGCACTAATAGCCTTCCTGATATTTTAACTTAACTTTCAAGATACAGAGATTTTTAAAGATACATTAATCTGAAATAAATGGGGAGGAACTTGAACAATATAAAATAATTCACCTAGCTATCATACAAAGAACTAAACTTTGTTAATGAATGAAATATAAACTCTAAATTAATATCATGCAGTTTTGAAGATAAGCAAATCTCAAGCACAATAAAAAACTACACAATAATAAATCTAAATTAAATATGTTCTTTTTTTTTCTTTTTTTAAAAAAAAATTTAAAAGGAATATTTCTAACAAAATCCATTGTATTTGTGGTGTTGTATAATTGTATGGTGTCAGTATATGTTCAGTTTTGATGTATCTCTCTCATTTTTAATAAAATATTCACTTCATTTTTTAGATAATGTATAAAATACAACACACCACTTATTTATTAGTTAGATACACTTCTTACAGATTAACATTCTTATAGAAATTTCTCATTTTAAACATTATATGATAGTTTTAGTTCCTAAATTAATTTCTCTAAATATCAAGAAGCAAGCACTGATTACTTTTTTAATCATTCAAATATTCCCTCTACCCTAAGGTTAACAAATATTTTTCTTGGGTACTTCCAAATAATGCCTTTCACCCCAAACACAACCCTATAAATACCTTAGGTGTAAGGCTTTTCAAATGTATGTATAAAGACTGATTATATTTATTTATTTTATTTTTGATTAATAATAAGAAGAACAAGGATTACAGATTTTCTAAGGAGGTCATATGGTTCAGTTGTTTATTAGGAGATTTTACCTGAAGCATCAAAAGTTTTGGGCCAAAACTCAGTCCCGGATAACCCTCAAAAATATCTTATGCATAAAATAAAAATTCAAATCTTTCTAGGAAAATTTGGATTAATTAGGTTTCATATTTATGGTAAAACTGTAAGATAAACAATAATAAGAAAAGGATAATTTTTTTTTTTTTTTTTAAAAAAAAGCATTATGGGTTAACAACTTCAATATGAAAGAGAAAAAAGTTCTTCCTATTTAATCTAGAAAAATTGCAACTATTATTCTGCTTATAATTTATTTACTAAAAATTTTAAATGACTATATTAGCCAAAACTGAAGCATGCAAAAGTATGATGGCCCGCATCAATTGCATTAAAATCCACAAAATCATGCGAAAAGTTGAGGCTGCTATAATTATAATTTTAACTCTTTATAATTTTATTATTTATTGTAAGCAATAATAATACTGTGCAACTCCCAAACATTATAAACCTACTGAAATAAAATAAACAAGGTTTTACTTAAATAACTAATTTATACTCTAGATATTAATTTCTTGTATATTAGTTACAAGTGATGGGGAATATAAAAAGAGTGCCTGTATGTACAAAAATATCTGTAGTTTTGAAAGTGAAATTTGCATTAAAATGTCTATAAATTTAATATCACTGTGAGATGTACAAACATGTCAAATCATTTAGGGACTATACCTAACCCCCCCCCCCAAATAATAGAACTTTGTGTTATCAAATTGAGATATTTTAACAACATAGTGGTTCTTTTAGGTAAGTCATTTTTTAAACGAACTAAATTCCTTATTTTTATAAAATTTAAGACTTCTTTGCCAGGATGTAATCATGACAATAGTATTTTTGGTATTCATTATTGGTGTGAAGTTTCTAAAATCAAAATATTTCGCCAAAACTCCAATTGGCTTCTTCAGGTGGTAATACTTCCTTCTTATCTTAAACAACGCCTATTTACTTAACTTACTTTCCCTAGCCCTGCTCATTTGGACAATCATAATATAATAATTTAAGTGTTATCAGATCAGTGTTGGGCCATTGGTGTACAATTTTCTTTTTTAATACCTTAATAGTGTTTATCTCTTAGGCAAGGATCTCCATTTGGGAAACAGTATTAGACCCCTGCACTCATTGCTGAGTAATGTTTTTGGTTGAGGTCTTAGTTCTTTTATATTACTGGTGTACAATGTTCTTGGCATTAATCATAGTTATTTTGTTCCCCATTAGACAATGACAGCCTAATAGCAACAGATATACTCCTCGGATTTGCAGTAATTGTTCTTCTTTAGTGCCTTCCACAATGATCTAATCACATCTCTCTTTTGGATTGAATGATGATATGAATTTGCATGGGTATATCAGCCAAAAAGCTGGCCTCATGGGAAAGAGCCACTGCATTGTCAGTGATCAGGAGATCAAGGAATATAAGCTATTTTTTAAACTCACACTCCACTCCATAAAAATTTGATTGCCAGGATGAGTTTGTTATGGTAGTCAACTTAAGAAACTTATCCTAGCAACTTCTTATAACCAAGACACTTCTTAACCCTCCGTTAGTCGCGGCGTCCTGACAGGTGCATCTTTGAGATGTTTTTCCAATAGCTTCCGATTGAGTGGACCCAACGACTTCGGCCTCCAGCAATGCATCCCTTCCTCCTCAAGACAGAATAGGTTTGATCTTCGAAGTTTGTACACAGTGCGTTCCTTGTGCTAAAATCACCCCACAGGTGCACCGCGACCAAAGTTGTAATTATTTCAATTTCTTTTATTTCTATATTTAATATATTTATCTTAGACATATTTATCATTTGACGTTTGTAGTGCCTTTATTCTTTTCGAATAGTTACAAATACCTACAAAATAGAGAATTCACCTCTGAGGTGACCGCGACTAACAATGCATTTTTAAAACATTTTTCAGATAAAATGGACCAGGAAATACTGAGTGAGTTTGGTTACATACAATGAAAATTTTGAAAGATCCAGATTGGAAGTCCCTTCTAGTAATTAGTGCTGGAAAGTACAATGTCTAAAAGTGATCATGGATTAACTTCTAAACCTTAATCTAGTGCAACTGACCATGGACTAGTGTTCAAATAGGTTCCTAAAACTCAATGCCTGGATATTGTTGAGACATACCTGGATATTTCTTTATAAATAATATCCTTAAATGATTATGAAAGAGCTTCCAGGTATCAGAGAGTGGCAGAGAAGGTGCTGTGATAAGAAATAAGAAATTTGATGACATTCAGTGGTTCTTTGAGGGCCCCGAAACTGATGAAATAGTTGGATTGGAAGCAAAGATATCATCAAAAAAGTCTTATAATTCTGTAGACACTGTGCCTTGACAGTAGTACCAGGCCTATTTTGCAGGAGTGACATCTATATTTTTTGGTGAAAAAAATCTTAAAAGAAGGCTTAAGTTGTTTTATTGCAGCCATCCATTTTTTTATTAGTATTTTAAACTGACAAATTAGAAATATAAATCTCCAAAATGTTGTAAGCCATAAGGTTATATGAAATGTTCTAAAGAAATGGAAAGATGAAACTAAACAAGGTGAAAATTAGAACCTTCCTTTCAAAGATAGGAGGACATTTATTGAATATTAAAAATAGCATAATTAAACAAAATGCTAGTTTACAATTTGAGTAACTATAAATTTCATACAACCATAAAGTCAAATAGTTTCTTTTGAAATATATCTGAAATTGAAAAGGAAATGTTCACTAGTTTTAGAAAATTATCAGTGCTCTAGAATTAAACTAGTTCTGATAAATAAATAATTTTCTAATTTAAATTAATAATAGAGTGGAATTGGACAACGATAGGGAAACAATTTTTTTTAATTTACTGAAATAATCTAGTCATCACACTACTCATACATATAACTGATCTGTTACAAAGAGAAACCAACAACTGCATTACAATAAGGGATACAATTAAATACAAATTTAAAGGAGAATTTAGAGGTTTTAATATGGTATGAATTATACACTTAAGGGATGGGCAATACATTTTTTTAATTTAAAACCTAATACAATTTTGGAAACATACAATATAGGAAACAATCTTTTTTGTACTACAGAAATAATTAAGTCAAATTCAAAAGTTCATTTTAATTAAATATTTTTTAAAGCTTGGTCGTTCATTATAATTGTGTAATGATTATTTTTCTTCCGAAATATGAGAGTACTATTTACAGGTATTTTGATATAATAGATCTATAAGGCTTAATTAGCTCAATATCTATAAATTATTATCATTGCAATGTTCAAGGAAAGTATTAGTATTTGTAGTCATAAATTCATTTCTGAATATTCTTCTAAAATAAATTGAAGGATTCTTTAAAGAAGAATCAGTTTTCATAACTTATAAGCAATATTCATCTAAATTGATTTATAGGCTTAATAATAAATAAGTAATTTAATTAAAGTTTGACAACTAAATCATTGTTATTAATTACTGATCCCCACATATAAACATTATTTGAACATATTACAATCAAAAGTATATTTTTGTACTTTATTTTTATAAAAAGTAGATAATTCAGACATTTTTATTCGAAAAAGTTTCAAAATAGTCAATGTTATAATATTCTACCATCACTTGTATTAAATCCAAACAATGAAGTAAAAGAATTTTACTAGTATCACAGAGTTAAATTTTTAGGGCTCGCTGTTTATAAATTTGGGTTAATTTTAATTTGATTTTGTGAATATATTCGAACGTAATTATTACACAGTAATTTCAACATCTGAAAGCTCTCACTTTTCTTCTAATTAAAAAAAGCAGTGATTCCAAAAAAATATTCATTTAAAATTAAAATTCCTACAGAGCAAATATTATAAAAATAAAAAATAAATGGTCTGTTGCATGTTATACAGTAAATGTATTACTAAAATTATAATGCTAATTTTAAGCATGTGCCAGCCAAGTCATGAGTTGGTTTTATATTTATTCATTTAATTTTTTTACTAAGACATTCTTTTTGATGGGGCTTTTTACCCTTGCCCCCTGGTGGCCAAGATGCACACTTCGGCTGCTGCATTGCCAGTGTGCTGAAGGAAGAAGGAGTCAAAGAAGGAAATATATTTACCAATTACATCACGCAAGTTATGGAGTTCAATGAAGTTCCACAATTTAATAATTTAGAAGCGTCATGCACTAAAAATACATTTAACAAAGAAATATAACTGAGGAAGGACAGCAGTACTAAGAGGATAATTAAATGGCAAGAAAACTTTATTCAAAAGTTGATTCAGATGCCAGTAAGAGAAATAAAAAACTTTTAACTTATAAATTAGGCTAACACTATTTCATTAAAGAAAAGAATCTACAATAAAAAAAAATAAATATTTTTTTATAAATATATTTTATAAAGAATATGTATTATGTATGCAATTATGGTGTTTTCGAGTGTTCTGATGGTTGACAGTTAAGATAGTTCTTATAATATATATATATTTATTTGAATTTTTTTTGAGTAATACTTGAATAAAGGTAACATTGGAAAGGATGTAATGTATAACAAAACTTACAATTAGGATTATAAAGAGCACAAGGGTGAAATTATTAAATAGAACAATTTTAAATAGTATAGTATAGTATTCTCTGCTATATATGTGCATGTGTGTATATATATAATATTATTATTAACAGATTCAATTAATTTATTTAACTGTAAATGTTCTGACATTTTTTTTTTTTAATTGGCCTTAAATATGTTTACAAAGAGAGATATTTGATCTTATTATATTTTTAAAAGTCTAATTACAATAAAGTAACCATATATTTGAAGATTTAAACACACTAATTTTTAAATTTAATGAAATCATAATGTATTCATAAAACAGAATATTTAAAAATAAATTTAAGGTAAAAAAGATAATTCTGGATTTAGGGGAATTTATCTGTCAACTGATTTTGAAACAGCAGTATATCATTTCCAAAAATAAACATATCTGTTTAAATGTTATTTAAAAAAAAAAAAATATTACTTCCTTACCACTTTAATTCATTAAGAAACCCAAATATTAATTTAGCTAAGAGATAAAATAGATTGTTTAATATCTTATAAAATAAAGCAGATCTATTAAAAACAATAATTAGTTAAGTTGATATAAAGCAACAGTTTATCAACAGGGGGCATTACAAATTCAAGAAACAAATTTTGTAACAGATTTTATTTCTTTATTAAGGCCAAATAATTAAAAATAAAAAAAAATACATTTTAACATTATAAGAACTAAACTTTGTCAACACATTTCTAAAAAATAAAATAAAAACATTTTAGGGTAAGCTACCCCATTTTGCAGCTCTTCACTAAAACTGTATGAATTCACAAAGACTTTCATATTTTAGTCTGTAAAAGACAAAAAAAGCGAAGTTTAAAGGATTTGTTTTTAATTACTAGATGCCACCGCCTATAGGGTATTAAAGATATCCTTTTGCTAAGTTGCATGGTTTGACTGGTATGGTTACCCTTCGTATATCAAACTGCTGATTTATGTTTTTTTATTTTTTTTTTAAATGTTATATACGTTCAAAACTCTGAATATTACTCAAGTGAATTATCCAATAATTCATTGCATAGCTGCATAACAGTATATTTTAGAAGGAATTTTACTTTTATTTTTTCTCGACGGATATAGACAATTAAACTAAAAATTTTTAAAATATTTTAGTTTAATTGTCTATATTTTTGTAAATCTTTTGTTAAATTTTATACCTTAAAAAGAAATTTAATTTAATTTGAGAAGTTAGAAAAACCGGGTGCTTGAAATTTTAACATCCGTTTTTGACAAGAAATAAAGAATATCAATTAAATTAATATTCTGGTAAATTCCTAATCCCAAATAATAATTGATTTACTTATTTTTGCTCAGGAATGAACAATGAAGGAGAGAAGGAGATCAGTGTAGGGAAGATGGAAGGAGAGCCACCAGGGCAGCTGCTAAACACAATGCACGTTAGAGAGAGATATATATAGTATGTGTTTTGTGTTTGCCTACCGTTTCGCCTACCTTCTTCTCCCACTGAAGTACGTACGGGACGGGGTGATCGGCTGGAAAGTCGACCTGGCAGTTGAAGACCACTGACTCCCCCAGTATTGCAGTGATGTGCACTGCATCCTGATGCCCGCTCCAACCTCCTGCGTACACAACTAAACCTTCAACACTATAATTAAGCTATAATAATAGAAAAAAAGAAAAGAAAAAAGAATTAAACGTAAAAATAGTAGAATATTTCATTGATTTAGGGAATGTAAATAGTTGGGATCAGCAATTTTAGAAAGCCGAAATTTGATAGTTTCAGCTGCACATGGTTGTAATTCTTAGTTAAAGAAGAAGAAAATCCATCATGCAGGTGCTGTGTAAAGTAAGCACATGTTTCACACCTTTAAATGGCACACTGATGTAGTCATCTCAAATACAATTTTCTATTTCTCATGTAATAAGAGGCCTATGTAAACATGAACTTGGAACTTCAAGTTGGAAATGAAATGCTTAGTGGTACAGCTACTGTAAGTGAAAATAGCAAGAGTAGGAGTGGGAGTTAACTTAAGGGTGGTAGGCGATTAAATGATTAATAAGATTGATTGTAAAATATTTTTCAATTAAATTCAAAATAACAGATATATTTTGAATTTTTTCAACGTGTATTGAATAGTGTTAAAATTGACTATTTTACTCTTGACTGTTTTATACTTTGCTTAGACAGACAGGAGTAGGAGTTTACTTGGAAGCTAAAACAATTGCATCCCAGCATTATTAATATTGGTATTGACAAAAAAATGAAAATAAGAAAAAAAAAGTTTAGAGTAGGTATATTTTTGAGTATTGAAAGCTATTTTGAAGTATGAACTACAAAATTATTACTACCTATATTAATTACAAATAATTGACAGAATAATATTAGATCACATATTTTCTAATAAGTAGTGTAGCTAATGTAAGAGGTGTATGGGAAATAATATTTATTCGAACCATTAATGATGGGTAACAGCAATCATAAACATGAATTTGTCTATAGACATGATATTGTCCAATCAGCATTCCATATTTTAGTGTTGGGGCAAATGAAGGTGATGAAAATGAACAATTATTTAGTATATATGTTAATATAATCATTATATGCAGCTCACGATAGCCATGTGAGTTGAGTTAATGTTCATCGTAAATCTAGAGTCCTGAGCTAATGACCAACTCACTAAATAAAAACTTTAGTACCACCCGAGAGAGAAAAAATGACTCATCTTGATTAGACTTAGTCGCATAAAATGGACATTAATAAATAAAATTTAATCCCAGTATCCCGAAGGGAAACTATATTTATTTTAGATTTTGAACAATAACTAACACAGGAAGCTAATTACTTCCAGCATTCGGTAGTCACCTTGGCATACGTTCAGTACTCGTGATATATAACATAATGCCCAAACATAATTTTATAATATTTTTTTCTCTTATGATGATTCAATCATTTTATTTTAATTGGAAACAATATTTATTTGAACTCAAGAACAAGTATAAATTTATCAATATTTGTCTGAAGGTCATTCTAGGATTCATAGGACTAGAAAGAACATTTCCAGATTGTGTTTAAGGGGTGCTTAAGATAATAAAACCTTTATATTTCTATGGGAAACCATTTCATTACATCTCCTCATTTGTGAGTAACAATAAACAAATTATTTTCTTCAATATTCATCCCAACACCAATTTTTAATTCACCGACATAAAAAGTGAATAATGAAACTGAACTGACATTCAAGAGATTTAATAAAAATGAAGGGATTACTTAAGAATATAAATTAATCCAATTCTTTCTATTTCCTCAGGAAACTATTTTTATATTGACCTCTCAACACGCAGGTACGCACGCACTCACTCAAGCATGCACACACACGCCCAGATGAGCATATACACCACACATAAAACTTTTTAATAACTTCTCTTGCAAAAGTAAATACTGTAATAAATATTACTAGAACATTGGAGTAAATATTGTATTGTAGTAGAACACTAAGCATAAGATAAACTTTTAGACTAGATATTAGATGGATATACATATCTATTTTTATTTAAGTTAGAATATGTATCTTTATAGATTACAATTTGCTTCTGATCACTGTATAAGTATAGTATCATTATCTATATAGTAACACGCACACACACATGCACACACAAACACACATTCGGGAAAATATGCTATTAAAATTCAGAGGGAAATCCCGGGTATGAATTCGTTTTTATGAAAAAGAAAAAAAACCATTGCTCTTAACATTTTGTTTTTTAAAACCAATATTAAAATTTGGTAAATATATCATATTTGTTGTGATATAGTTAACATTGGGAGTAGGAAGTCAACATTTTAAAATTCATAAATTAATACAATATACTGAACTGAGAAATACATAAATAACTTTTGTTCCATGCATTTCTGTAGTAACACGAGGTATAACAAAGATATTCACGAATACAGGATTTGGTATCTAAGTAAGCCTACTCTCATAGTTAAAAAATGAAATTCTTGTTGTACCTATGAATAGATGACACACAAAAGTAAAAGTTTAAACTAATAATATGAGTAGTTTTTAAGTAACATACGCGAAGAGAGTTAGCAGATAAGAATATCAATATTCAATGCTCTTAGATTAACCTGTAAAACAAACACAAATTATCCAAACTGAATTGAAAAAAAATTAAGGCACACCTAACTTTGAGTTTTATTTATACAGATGGAAATATTTTATTTTCATCCTCTACTACTGGTGAAAATATGAGGAATCACGTCACGAGGACTACATTTAATAGCTGCTTCCTATAAGTATTTAAATTCAACTACAAAAAGTTTTGGAGGACAAGTATGTTCGCTGATAATGATAAATTTGAAAATAACTCTTCATCTATAAAAAAAAAAAAAAAATGTATTTTCTTCATCTATATAAAAATGAATGTTTGTCTGTATGTCCTTTGTAGAATCGCAAACGGTTGAACAGAATTTTATTAAACTTGTTATGTATATTACTACTAACCCAGTTTAGGTTTTTGACTATATTAATATTCTCAGAGATGAACAAGAGTGGGGGGTATAAAGGAGGCCTGAAATTAAAAATAGCGATATTTCGTTTCCTATTGGTTTTTCGGCAAATATGCACATAAAAAAAGTTCTTTCTTATGTTATTTATAGTAACTTTTGTTATATAGGTACACTTTTTGACGTATACCTTAGTATAAATGAGTTATACGGCAAAAACTATAGTGGGAGTCAACAACAAAAGATTCAACCTAACTGAAAGAAACTCCGTATGTGATTTGATATTAACACCCCCGTGATTATAAGCTACACTAAAATTTCGACGTATGAGGGAGGTCTGAAATACAAAATCGCGATATATCGTAACCTATTCATTTTTCAGCATATAACAAAAGTTGTTTGTTTTGTTATTTCAAGTAACTTTTGTTATATGCACTTTTGTTGTATAACGAAGTATAAATGTGGTATGTTATAGGACACGAAAGACTAAATCGAAATCAACGAAACTCCGTATTTTTGACTATAAGCTCTATTAACATTTTTAGGAATGAACAGGAGTGGGGGTTGTTAGGGAGGTTGTGCATGAGCCCAAAATGAATTGAATATTTGTGTAATGTTTTTACTTTAAATTTATTTTAGTTGATGGCGTAGCAACGCTCGCGGGGTTCGGCTAGTACAAATATAAAGAAAAGTTACAACAAGTAACTGCTCGAAGCCAACAGAACCCGGCGGGTAAGTCAAGAATTGAAGGCAGAAACATTTAAGATAGTTGCTAAGAAAGCTGAAGCATTGAACTGGGAGTTTAAGGAGAGAATTCACATGTAGGCTAAGTCAAAATTACTCGTTCTGTTTGATGTCAATTAAACTAAATGCTACGAGTGTGCTGAGGTGGAGAGAAGACAAACAGGAGGAGGAAACTTGCTATTCCTCCTGGAGGACTAACTAGAAGCAAGTTTAGGAGAATCGCACTCCAGCTATCGACAACTACACCCATCAGCCTCTTCAATATTCAACAGGCTTCTAATAGATTCGACAACCCTATATCTCTACCTCTCGGTTTAAATGGAATTCAACTCAGCCTCTTCTCTATCACAAAGCGAATAATCAAAATACTTCCCAGACAATAAAATATGCATTTGTCGGCAATAGACAAGAGTATTGGTCAGGAAGGAAGGAAAACCTCATTTGCCACATGATAGGAATATATACGTAAATGTGATTTTTTTATTGAGTATACGTTTAAGAGATCTATGTGCACGAATATTCCTAGCACAAATAAAAGTCATGCAGGGACAGCGTAAACTAAGCAGATTTCCCACGTAAAGTTATACAATTGAGAAATCTCCATACGAGTGCCGAACAGTTACGGAAACGGGCGAAGTAGCTATCGGCGGAAACGAATAGAAGCGACTATAGGCATATATATATAGTTTTAAAGGGACCTCATTTTCGTCATCTCCTGGGTATGATCGATCGACATTTGAAGAAATTTTTCGAAAATCGAGTCATGAGTACGACCTCAATAGCTGAATTCCCCCTTAAGGGAAATCTGCTAAAAGTTCAAATACCACTTGCTAATGTGTTTTTCTATATTGTACGAGTTTAAACGATACAGTGGATATGAGTGTTTCACGTCCAGGAAAAAAAGTCTGACTTACCACAATTAGTGTAGAAACCTAACTAAACAAGATTATTATGTAGTCCTAAACTCTTGCGCAAAGTGGTCCTAAAGCCATTATTTGAGATCAACGTAAATACTTGTCAAGTGTTTTTTATATTACTGGGATAGACTTTCGAGTTATGAAACAAGCGAATTGTTTTGGCAGATCATTAAAATCTGAAAAATGCGAATTAATTAGGTTTACGTCGCTTTAAAATACTTCAGAAGTCAGTAATTAGAACATTACGTAGCTAAAACGTTATAAAATATATAGAACGTGATTATTAGGTTTCCTATTATTATATTTAATTAAATGTTAATAATATTGAATAATGCATTTGTATATTTAGTATTAACTATAAGAATTAGTTTGGTTAATACATTAGTAATTATTTAGGTAATGGGTTCTGGTTTATCTTAACAAAGTGACTAGTAGTTATAACAAATTGAAAACTGATCAAGCATTTTTGGTTAGCCGTGAAACAAATTTTATAAACCACTATAAATTCCAAATATTAAATCCATTCCCAACATGGTCATTTACTATTATTTCGTTAAAAGTTAATACTAACAGACAGCTAATCACAGAATTTATAAGAAAGTTCAATTAAAACTGCTTACATTTTCGTTTTTCTGTATTGAAAACATTTTTCATTAACAATAAATTAAATGGTTTTTTAATTTCATTTATTTATTTTGGTGTTAAAAATAAGAGATTTCATATTCACCTCTAATAACAACGTAGGATAGATGTTGATTTGAGATCGCCAGCGTGTCATTCCAGTATGCGGAAAATCTGCTTAAATTAGGCAGCCCTGCGTGACGGACTTTTCAATGTTCTCCTAGACTCTCAAGAGTTAGAGGTAAGAATTGTAGGACGGGTTATAAACTAACGTTGGTCCGTGTATTCTATCTATATATATTAGTGTGTTTGCGTTTTCAGGCACCTCCACTTCCACTCCTGCTGTTTTCAATTGAAGCTGTTATATCACTAAACATTTACTTAAATTTCAAAAACTTTTTAAATAGCTTTCTTCTTAGGTGCCCTGACGAGACCAGAAACCAAGAGCCTTCTTTTACCAGATTTCCCATATATGTGTCAGTCAATGCTGTGGAGGTTGTGGTTTTTGAATGATCGTTACCAAACTAGATATAAAACCCTTTATGTAAAACGAAGGATCGAGTTTATTAATGGTTGACATCAGTCCAGGAGGAGAGTAGTTAAGAAAAGGGGAATAATTGAGAAATTAGAAAAAAAATCCATTAAGTGTACGCTTTACTCCTTGTCCTACTAAAACGGTCTCATTTAAAATAACTGTGATCACTAAAAATCTTAAATTTCAAGATTTATTTATGTAAGCTTCGTATTACGAGACAATCAGAAAATAGAATGAGAGCAAAATCAAGGAAATATTCTAGCACTCGGGGAATCTGATAAGTGTGTGCAACAGTTATGTTTATAGATTTACGCTGATAAAGGATTGGAGAAGTTAAGTAATTTTTTTAATACTCATAGATTACTTCAGATGATGATCAAGACATTAAAAATATATATAAATGTTGAAACTTACAATAAAACACACAACCTCAACAATATCATGAGAGATGACACTACATTTTATTTTTATTAAATACGAATATCCATTAACCACTGACTAAGTATTCATACAATGTGCTCATGGGGTGTGAAAATTAAAAAAAAAAAAAAAAAATTAAGAACATCCTCTGAAGCATAACTGAACAGCTGACTGCTCATTCATCCAACTTTTTTTTCCAAAGATAAACAGTCTTCAAAGAAATATATTGATTAAAACCTTTGACATAAACAAATAACCTACAGAATTAATCGGGAAGTGATTAGAATAGATTTATTAGAATGCCTAAGTAATGAACGTAGTTTTAGTGAATAAGAGTAAAAATCGGCAAAAACAATGTCGTTAACATTTTTAAATAATAAAAATATAAATTAAGTTTTAGGCGTACATTAAAATATGACTAGCAATAAGCAATACCTACTCCTTAGTTATAGATTTCATTGGAAAGAAGAGCAAACTTGATCATGGAGAAGAAATAATAGTCATAACAAGGATTCCATTTTATTATTATACCGTTGGATCATTTAATTATGAAAGATCGAATCTGAGACAGACGAATATACACGCCCAATTAATGAGTGAGTGATTGATCGCTTGTAAAGTTAAAAAAAGCTAGTGCATGATCATAGATGCCTGTCTTCAAATACACCATTTTTGGACTCCTGCGTGTTGTGAACACAAAAACGTCACTCTTACTATTGACACTGGATTTTGTAGCAACATTTGGATAGTCATGTTTCTTCAAAAGAGATGGAGGTACAACGGCCTATCCAATGTATTTATTTATACATGTCCAGGCCGTTGCCGGGAGGTCATTTTGCATATAAATCCGGATCGGTCATTGGGATTTGTACTTCTGACTGTTACATTATTCCGTGACACTAGGATTAATTTTTTTTAAATTATTTATTAACGTCCATTTTTTGCAACTAAGGCTAATTGGAACGGGATATCTACAGGTTACCACCCTTTTCTAGCCAGGGTGGGACTTATGATGTTATTTAATGAATTCCGTCACTAAATAACTTCCTTTGCCCAGGGCGAGAATCGAACTCGCCACTCTAAGTACCTCAGCCCCCATCGATCTTTATGGGATAACTAATATCCAGACTTTGCTTAGTTTATAGTAATCTCACCTCATGAACCTCAATTCTCTGGTTATCCTTTCTTGATAGTTCACTTTACTACTTCGGCCAAAATTTTGACTACCTGAAATTTTATCAGGTGATTTGAATTATGAAAATGTTTTGCCACTGAGGCTTCTATACTTCTGACTTCTTAGCTGCTCAGGAACTCTTGTGCACACTTATCTCATCTTTGTCCAAAGTATCCTATTCCACACGCACATTCGATGCTGTATATTACTAGACGTCTTATTTACAGGGTATCCTCTGCAATTGGTAACACTTGGCTTATTCTTCTGGAAGTAGCGAAAAAGGTTTTTATTCTATATTTCTTGAAAACTTTGGTTATATTTTCTCCTGCTTCTTTCATATTTGATGTAATGCCCGATTTTAAGTTGCTTTCAATTTATTTGAGCCAGTCTGTCTTAGGTTTTTCTCTTTTTAAAGTTATTTTCAACCACTTCTTCCTGGTAATCGTTCATTTTTAGGACCTTTCTTAAATAAATTTCTTTGCTTTCCATTTTTGAAGGCTGTGATATTCTTAAAGTCTATGAGATTAATGTTCTTGTTACTGTGTTTTTCAGAACCGGTTAGTGACGAGGATTAGCATGTAAGTACAGGTTGAGTGAGTGTGTGTGTTTAAACTCTGTAGGGCGAATGGCCTATTTGATCGGTACGAAATTGGATATTAAAAGAACTCATGCAAATCTAAAGATCAGTTTGGCAAAATATCAGGAGTAGGAAAACCTTTGAGAAGAGATACATTGTAAAATCGTAAATGCCTCCGTTATTGTGTGTCGTACTTAGGAATGCGATATAATAAATTTTTTAATGAATGTGGGCACCAATTCATGCTGTCGCTGAAATATTAACAAGTTAAAACATACTTTATATTTCCAGGCATCAGTAAACATTCAATCATACCCTCGTGACTTCTACATTAAGCTGTTATCTGATTTAATATTTCATGCCTAGATTAAATTTCAAGTCTTGTTTGTATAGGGTTCTTGGTAAGGAGAAAATAGAGAATAGAAAATGTGACGACATCATCTGTTTGTCATTAGAGAACGTAGACAATTCTTTTCAGATTACAGAGCCTCTAAGCGACGGACATGTTGTACCATACTAAATATTACAGGATATGATACTAACCTTTAATAGTGGCTATGAAGATAATACTGAAGGCAACAGCTAGCTGGCGGTGGAGTCTCGGCATGCCCATCCCTCTCTTTCCATAGTCACTGCCCGCCCCCTCCCACCATCGCTGTCTGAAACAAACAACACTCAAATTAATGCAAATGATATTAAAATAAAATAAACTAATAACAACAAAAAATAGTGCATTTAATGATATATGGACTGGCAATACAAGATAGTTCACTCATTATGGATAAAACTGTAACAGGTTAATGTCACGAGAGGAGCCTGGTAAAATAAAAATAAAATTTTAAGATCAAGAACACATCCATTGGAAATGTATATTTTATACTATTATTTAAAAAAAAATGTAAGGCATTGTTTATTCTGAAATATCCTAGTAAAAATGATAATGTGTGCCTTGTGAAGAATCTATAACATCTATTGGTAATAAAGCCTATAGGAAGGTAGAGATTAAGATAGTGAATTTCGTAGAAACAGATTTTGGTATTTTTTTTCGGAGAATAAAATAAAGGTAATCCTTCACTGAATGAGAAATTGAAAAACATAAAAATAATAGTTGCTATAAAAACTGAATGGAGTACTATGACATCCAAGGAAAACCACTTGCTCTTTTATTAGATTATGGTTGTAAAAACCTATCTAATAACCCAAGGAAGCAGTAAAGTGTTAAATAAAGTGGTGGTAAACTCGTAAATTTATTATTATATACTATAAATACTCTCAATATTGATTATTATAAAGAGGGATTTGATGCATAGCCTTTCTAACAATGTTACGAACCAAGGAAGATATTTAATACCAGTAAAAAGGGTTAATTTAATGTGTATTGAGGAAACTTTGACTATTCTAGTAATATCAAATATAAAGATATTTTTGAAAGTAAAATTTCGCATGAGTTTAAATATTTTGAGCTTTTGACAATTTTTAAGGTACAAGTAATTACATTTGTTGAATGACAATGTCAAAATCTCTCTCTGTTTTTATTTTATTATTTATTATTATTAACTTATCAAATGTATATTGGTTACCTCGTAATTATTGGCCAATCGTCTAGAAAAAAAATGAGCAAAACTAATGAATAAATTCAAAGCCTTAGTAAATTTCAAATTTAGTGTTTCTATAAATAACCTTGTTATAATTAAAATTGTATAAATAGAATTTACATTACATATGGGAGTTACATTCCCAAAAACGCTAAGCGTTTGTAAAAATAAATTGTGAGGAGATATTTTGTATTTTCAAACTTCTCCCACTCTATCTCCCCCCCCCATCCCGCTGGTCCGATTTCAGCCATTAACGAACTTGATCTTTCGTTTAACGTGAAACGATTATATATCGAATTTGGTAACGATTACACAAAAATTGCGACCGCTAGAGCGGTAACACAAATATATGAATATATTCACATATCAATATTTCTATGTTTATTCACATAATCAAAATTTCCTATTAAAAAGGTTTTATTTCTATTTTTTGTCCTGTATTTGAACTGAATGAATTGGTACGTACAATGGATAACATTAAGGTAATTCACCAGTTTTATTATTGTTTTTTACATGATTTTGTGAAATCATGAAAACGTTGGCAGCACCAGGAACTTAGGGTGCACAACCTCGACCAGAATAATTGACGGTGACTACCTTTATTTACATTAGTTTCTGAGTTGACCAACAGCCGATCTTTAGCGATTACATCAACCTTTGACACCTCCTACTTTAACCTCATTTGAAGAATGCTTCATCATGTGTATGACTAATGATCTTATATTAAGCATAGATAATAAAACCCAGTAGTGTCGCAAACATATTCGTCGTTTCAACGACCAGAATTGTATTAGTCATGTTTCATAAATGTATTAGTCAGTGTTTTATTGGCTGAAATTAAATATTTAACTCATTTAGCATGAAAATATTCAATATATTTGATTAAACTATGTAGAAAATATAACTTTATTAGTAAATCATGTCGAATTAATCTAAAGAAAAAGATCTATATGCTTTTTCATTTTCTAATAATATTATCGCTGAAAGTATTTTTATAGTTACAAAAACAGGTAAACAAATTAGTTGTCTTTACTGTCAAAAATCACCATTGGGGAATGAGAACTTTTATGGATTCAAATAGACTCTTGGTAAAATATTGAGACAATGATACGACTTGGATTTCATTTGATTTTCACTCAAGGCGTCTCATAGAACATGTATTAGGTACTATCATCGCGAACCATAGCAATTTTAATTCCAATTTGTTGGATTTACTTGGTAAATACATCTTGAGAGGCTACGCCCCTTGAAGCCCAGTAGCCCCTCAATTTTAGCAGATTTCCCTTAAGGGAAATCAGCTATTGAGGTCGTACTCATGACGCGATTTTCGAAAAATTTCTTCAAATGTCCATCGATCCTACCCAGGAGATGACGAAAATGAGGTCCGTTCAAAACTATATATATATATATATATATTTGTCTGTTAACACTCTAGCGGTCGCAATTTTTGTTTAATCGTCACCAAACTCGGTATTTAATCGTTTCATGTAAAAAGGAAGATCAAGTTCGTTAACGGCTGAAATCGGACCAGTGGGAGGGGGGGTTTAGAGGGGGGATTTTCAAAAATTCGAAATATCTCCGTTATTATGCATCGGATCGTAAAATTGTATAGAACCAATCTTATTGCAAATTAAATTTACTATAAATAATGTTATATACATTTATTCTGTATCTTGAATATTAACCGAGATATTTGCATTTGTATTCTGCGTGTGGTCGCTATGTTCGGACTTTCCGCCGAGAGCTCTGGTGGCCATTTCCATAACTATTCGTCCCTTGTGAATAGGTTTAGAGGTTAGGTTAACTGTTTTTTGGGGCTAGAAACTACTGGGTTATTACGCCCTAAATAATGTTTTAGGTTTAGAGGTTTCTTACTACTACAGTTGTTATTGGGCAGATTTCTCTATTGTAAAACTTTACGTGGGAAATCTGCTTAGTTTACGCAGCCCCTGCGTGACGGACTTTTTATCTCTTCATCCCTTATTAGTTGCTCCTATATAATTTCGTCATCTGTTATAAATTTCTTTCGGATGTAACGCTCTAAATTTTCTGACGATTAAGAAAATCAAAATATGCGCGTTAATACATTATCACAACTCATTCGCCTAATCAACGATGCCAGTTTATCAGTAGTTAGGACCTATTCTTCGAATCAACGATATTATTTCCAGAAAGAGCACGTTATCTTATCATCAGAAGCATGAAGCGACAGACACACCCCAGCTTCTAGTAGGTAACTTATTTGTTGAGGAATACCTGGATGGCTAGCTCCCTTGCCTGGGAGCAGTTGGCCTGGCCTTAAACAATGTGAGAGTTGTTCAACTATACGACCAAGGTTCGTTAACTAGGAGGGTTGAAAAAGGGGGTTCCAAGGGGTAATAGAAAAAAATAAAAAGAAGAAAAGAGTCTTGAAGATGAGAGAGGGTCTTCATAGTGATAGGCCTCGCTGTGTAATCGATACTGACAAGCATTTTGTGGAAGAGGATATTCTACATTACACGGCCAAGACAGGCATTGCTCTCGCCAGTACCTCTCTTGGGCCAGGATTAAATATGGATGAAGTGCTTGCTGTAAGATGTACAACCTGTTTAGAATTAAATATACCAATTTACAGGCTTAATAACACTCTTACAGAAGGTTGTTTGTCGGAAAAAGTATGATTTACAGCTTGGACTGTTGGACTGACTTACACAGGCACTTTAAGGCCATATATATATAAATATATATATACTAGCTCAGATACCCGGCTTCGCTCGGGAATTTATTTGAGGCTGGATGGTGATGGTATATTTATGGCTTGCCATAACTTTAAAGCCTTGGCTTTACTTTGCACAATATTTTGACATTTACCCGTCCCAGTGTCTAGGGCTAATACCCGTCGTTGGCATTTGTTAATAATAAAATTACTTTATTATGTAAGACTTCACTGTCCTCCATATTGTCATATTTCCCGTCTCCTGTGCATTATGCATAGATTTAAATTATTAAAGAGAAAATATTGACATACATTTGAATTAATTTTTCCAGGTGAGGTACCTGGTAGTTCATATTGAAAAGAAGTGTTGAGCAAATTTCTCTAAATAACAAAATAAACAACTTTTTTTTACTTGCATATTTGCCAAAACCCCAATAGGAAATCATTATTATTAATTTCAGGCCTCCTTTATAACCCCCACTCCTGCCGTCCCTAGAAATGTTAGTATGGCTTATTATAAGGAAGGCTTTAGTGCTAATAAACATACTGAGTGTTTCATTTAGTTCGGTTGAGTCTTTTGTGCCAAATAAAATTGTTGTCTCCCGCTATAATTTTTTGCGTATAACGCCTTTATACTTCGGTATACGATGATAGTGTATATAAAAAAAAGTTTCCCTAAATAACAAAATAAATAACTTTTGTTCTTTGCATATTTGCCGAAAATGCCATAGGAAACGAAATATCACTATTATTAATTTCAGGCCTCCCTTACAACCCCCACTCCTGCCCGTCCCTAGAAATGTTGGTATGGCTTATTATAATGAAGGTGTTAGTACTAATTCACATACCGAGTTTGGTTTAATTCGGTTGAGTCTTTAGTGCCAAATAAAATTGTGGACTCCCGCTATAGTTTTTAGCGTATAACTCATTTATACTTCCGTATACGGCAAAAGAGCATATAACAATAGTTACTCTAAATAACAAAATAAACAAATTTCGTTATGTGCATATTTGCCAAAAATGCAATAAGAAACGAAATATCACTATTATTAATTTCAGGCCTCCCTTACAACCCCCACTCCTGCCCGTCCCTAGATATGTTGGTATGGCTTATTATAATGAAGGTGTTAGTACTAATTCACATACCGAGTTTGGTTTAATTCGGTTGAGTCTTTAGTGCAAATTAAAATTGTGGACTCCCGCCTATAGTTTTTAGCGTATAACTATTTATACTTCCGTTTACGGCAAAGGGGGGAAGAGCATATAACAATAGTTACTCTGAAATAACAAAATAAACAACTTTTGTAATGTGCATATTTGCTGAAAAAGCAATAGGAAACGAAATATCGCTCCCATATTTAATTTCAGGCCTCCTTATAACCCTCACTCCTGCCGTCCCTAGA
Source organism: Riptortus pedestris (assembly GCA_019009955.1). Lineage (NCBI taxonomy): Eukaryota > Metazoa > Arthropoda > Insecta > Hemiptera > Alydidae > Riptortus > Riptortus pedestris. The sequence goes on along the minus strand of CM032228.1, from coordinate 101,677,354 downwards.
AATGTTGAGTATGGCCTTATTATAAGGAAATCGTTAGTACTAATTCACATAGCGAGTTTGGTTTAGTTCGGTTGAGTCTTTTGTGCCAAATAAAATTGTGGACTCCCGCTATAGTTTTTAGCGTATAACTCATTTATACTTCCGTATACGGCAAAAGTGCATATAACAAACCTTACTCTAAATTACAAAATAAACAACTTTAGTTCAAGTCTAAGTTGGGCTAGTAGTAATACACATACCAAGTTTCATAAAATTCGGTTCAGCCGTTTATGCGTGAAAAGGTAACAAACAAATAAACAAACAAATAAACAAACAAACAAACAGACACGAAAGAAACAAAATGCAGTTATGGTGTCTATAACATGTGATTTATGAAACTTGGTATGTATATTACTACTAGTCCAACTTAGACTTTAGGCTATATTAATATTCTCTAAGACGAACAGGAGTGGGGGTCATAAGGGAGGCCTGAAATTAAAAATAGCGATATATATTGTTTCCTATTGGTTTTTCGGCAAATATGCACATAACAAAAGTTGTTTATTTTGTTATTTAAAGTAACTTTTATTATATGCACTTTTGCGTATACGGAAGTATAAATGAGTATATACTCTAAAAACTATAGCGGGAGTCCACAATTTTATTTGGCACAAAAGACTCAACCGAACTAAACCAAACTCGCTATGTGAATTAATACTAACGATTTCCTTATAATAGGCCATACTAACATTTCTAGGGACGGGCAGGAGTGGGGGTTATAAGGGAAGCCAGAAATTAAAAATAGTGATATTTCGTTTCCTATTGGTTTTTTGGCAAATATAAACAAACAAAAGTTGTTTATTTTGTTATTTAGAGTAACTTTGGTTATATACACTTTTTTCGTATACCGAATTATAAACGAGATATACGCTAAAACCTATAGCGGAAGTTAACAAATTTATTTGACACAAAAAGACTCAACGAACTAAAAAAATTTTAAAACTCGGTATGTGTGGTTTTATTATGTGTTAGCTCAAACGCCTTTATTATAATAAAGGCATTCTAACCATTTTTAGGGACGGGTAGGAGTGGGGGGTTGTTAAGTGAGGCCTGCCTGAGTTTAAAATAGCGGTATTTCCGTTTTCTATTCGTTTTTTTCGGCCATAAATAAAACATAACAAAAGTTGTTTATTTTGTTATTTAGAGTAACCTTTGTGATATTCATTTTAGTCTTTTAACAAAGTATAAATGAGATATACACTATAATCTAAAGCGGGAGTCTTACTATTTTATTGGGCGCTAACGATTGAACCGAACTTAACAAAACTCGGTATGTCGATGAGCATTAATTCTTCCATGATTATAAGCTATATTAAAATGTTTAGTTAGATCGGGAGTGGGGGTTATATACGGGAGGGGGGGGGGGGGCCTGAAATAAGAATTCGCGATATGTGTGATTTCTTATTGGTTTTTCAGCGATATTTTATAAAAATACCATCATTAGTCAGTCAACTATGATTTACCGGGCATCGTCGGGTATATTAGCTAGATTGTATACAGAAAATACGTACATTAAAGATAATATTTAATAATAAAAAATGCTTATCCATGATTATGATTTGAATTATTCCCTGTGTGTCAAAACAGTGGAGAGGGAAATGATTAGAAACTTATTTTCATTTATTCTTCAAATCTAAAATTTTATTTTCCATAAGTTGCCCAACGGAAGAAGAAGAAATGAGCCCCAAACGGGAAGAGCAGTTGTACACGTTGAAGCATTTGCCAAAAACAAAATAGAAATATTTCCGTTTCAAATGATTTTCCCGAGCGAAGCCGGGTACCTTGGCTAGTATATATATATTATATATATATATTAATATATATATAATATATATATATATATATAAAATTGTAACCTCTGATCTGTACATTGATTTTTTTCGCGAAATTTCACGATAACTTTTCGTTTTTTCACATGTCATAGACACCATAACTGCATTTTGTTTCTTTCGTGTCTGATTGTTTATTTTGTTTGTTTGTTTGTTACCTTTTCACGCATAAACGGCTGAACCGAATTTTATGAAACTTGGTATGTATATTACTACTAAACCCAACTTAGACTTTAGGCTATGTTAATATTCTCTGAAGACGAACAGGACAGTAGGGGTTAATATGGGAGGCCTGAAATTAAAAATAGCGATATTTCGTTTTCCCATATGCATTTTTGGAAAATAATGCACATAACAAACAATTGTTTATTATGTTATTTAGAGTAACTTTTTGTTATATGCACTTTTGTCGTATACCTAAGTATAAATCGAGTTATTACGTTAAAAACTACTGCGGTAGTCTAGCAATTTTAATTGGCACAAAAAACTCAACCGAAAACTAAACCAAACTCGGTATGTGATTTAGCACTAACGTCTTCCTTATAATAAGCCATACTAACATTTCTAGGGACGGGCAGGAGTGGAGGTTATAAGGGAGGGCGGAAATTAAAAATAGCGATTTTTCGTTTCCTATTGGTTTTTCGGCAAATATTCACATAACAAAAGTTATCTATTTTGTTATTTAGACTAACTTTTCTTATATAGACTTTTGTCGTATACCCAAGTATAAATGAGTTATGCGCTAAAAATTATAGCGGGAGTCAACAATTTTATTTGGCACAAAACACTCAACCGAACTAAACCAAACTCGGTATGTGAATTAGCACTAGCGCCTTCCTTACAATAAGCCATACTAACATTTCTAGGGACGGGCAGGAGTGGGGGTTATAAGGGAGGCCTGAATTTACAAATTTTATTATTAACAAATCGTAACGACGGGTATAAATTCTAAACACTGGGACAGGGAAATAAAAAAAATATTGTGCAAAGTAAAGCCTTGCCAAAAAAATACCATCATCATCCAGCCTCAAATGAATTCCCGGGCGAAGCCGGGTATCTGAGCTAGTATATATATATATATATATATATATATATATATATATATACACATATAAAAGTATATATCGCATATGTATTATTTCGCACAGGAGGAAATTATACATTTGGCGTGCGTAAAAATGATAAGGTGCGTAAACTAAAACTAGGTTTCGTATTACATCCTCCAAGTCTTTGTATTGGCACCGTTGTAGCCTACCCTATTTGAAACACACATCTATTACACACACAAAACGTCACTGCATGGCGTGCTCATTTCCATCGACAATTTTCACTCCACATTGTTAACATTCAGACATTTATTCCATCCAACGCTTGTTTTCATGCTATAACTTTTGAATACATAACGTGGGTAAAACTGAGACAACTATCTCAGAGTGGGAAGGGTAGTACAAGCAAATATGTCCTGCTGAAGACGTGATGTACATCCTAAAGTACTTTATTGAACATTTTAAAATACCATTGACACATGAAACTTGTTCTCTGATTATCAATTGCTGCATCGACCAGAATAATAATTGGAATATATTAGCGTTGTGTCACGAATAAAATACTTCACACTATTTTACTGAGGACCATCTAAAATTCATAGTTTTTCGACAGAGATATGTAATAGTGTGTTTTTGTATGTGTGTGTGTGTGTGTGTGTGTGTGTGTGTGTGTGTGTGTGTGTGTGTGTGTGTGTGTGTGTGTGTGGGTGTGAGAGAGAGAGAGAGAGAAAAGTGAAAAGAATTTTGGAAATCTAAAAAAAAAAGTTCAATAAAAAATAAAATTTACAAAACTTCTGAATTAAAAATCACGAGTGAAAATGAATTAATTTCGAAGAAGACAGCCCAACAATAAGGACGCAAAATGCCACGGCCATGATAGCTATGTGTAATGCCTCAAACATTATGAATAGAAAATCTAATTGGAGAGGAGGTGGGGCATTTAAACAAATGTGTCCAACACAAATAAACCAAACCCATAACAATTGATTTTACAAGCTTCACTAGATTATGTTTAGCAAATGTTGGGGATATATACGTATGTGGGAAGAACATCAATCATATATTGTATAAGGAAGATGCTGAATTTTCCTTTTCTTATTAAAAGTTAAGTAGATGAGAGTAGTCAACTAAAGGTTATTAGTAACAGGTCCATTTGTTCTAAATAAAGACGCCAATGTTAACAGGTGTAGAATGGCATTTATACGGTGCCAATAAAAGCGAAAATGGCATGAGTAGAACTGGGCGTCAACTGAAGACTAAAAACTAAAAAAATACAAATAACTTTGTTAATATTCGAGTTTGCGGAAACTCGTAGAGGAACAATTATAGTAAAATAACATTTTAAACATCGTTGCTTATATTACAATTTTTGACTAGATTCGTAACAGCTGAATTATTTAGAATTAGATTTAACCCTTCTCTAACACCTCTCCCTCCAAATCTTCTCCTGCTACGATGGGAATAATATGTCGAAGCTTAGCTTGAAATAAGGGGCTTCGTTTTTTTATTGGTAATGTGGAATATGTAGAAATGGGAAGGGGCGAGTTTACTGAAGAATAAAAATATAAAAAAGAATCTAAAAATATCTCGATTTATATATATACATACGTACACACACAAATATTTCATGTTAAATAATTCAGTTACAAACATCATGTTTAAAGTATAATACGCATAAGAGTTGTTCAATAATACAGCTGTGTTCACAAATCAACTGAAGAAATGAAATCATTAATTAACAGCCAGGAAAAGTTGAACTTATTTCAGAAATTATATTATGGACAAATAATGTGGCTTAATAGGCTACTTTTAGTCTGCTTACTAACTCGTAATACTGACAGATTTGACTATCGTATTTAATTTTAAAAACGTATTGCAAAATTTTAATATTTCACTTGTAATTCCCTTGCAAAATTGCAATTGTGAGTTGTTGTTTGGGTAAAGGAGAAGTTATGGGAAGAGGAACGGAAGAAAGCCGACAAAGCAGCCTATGACCGTGGAGCTGGACCCCTGCCTCCAGGTCGGGCAGAAGGTCTGGGTGAGGAAACACCTGCAGGCTCGAGGCGATCCTTGGATGGAAGGCATCATAGTCCAGAAGGAAGGAGAGAGGAGCTGTGTCGTCGAGGTGTGGGAGGTACCTTCGTAATAGAAGGTTCATCCGGACATGAAGAAGAGGTCTTTCCTGCCGCACCTCATCTTCACGAAGAGGGAGACGTTAGGGAGTGTAATGAAGGACTATTGTGTTTATAGCTCTTTGGAATATTTATATCTGTATTTATAGGTTAGGTGTAAAACATATGTTTTGTAGATTTAGAAGACAGGCTTTTGTTCTTGGACAGTCATGAGTTGAATAATAAAGAGATACATACTGATTAATAATTCTAAATCTTTTTTTCTGATATTTTACTGAGTGATTTGTTGGAAAAAGCACTCAGAGCGAAACGGAATGTACACCGATGTATACAGTAAACTTAGGAAAGATTCATCAGTGCTAGGATCGTAGTTGCTAACTGTCAGACTTCCTAGCTGCTATCAGTCACATAGAAAAATGTACTCTAAGCAACTACATAGATCTCAAAGCAAACATTTCAGCAGTTCAGAGAAAATTGCTATTTATACTGATAACTAATAATAAATTTGAAAGGTCCTCATCTCTGTTTTATAATACAACATTTTATAATACAACTAAGGTGCCATCTGTTTCAAGGTGAAAAAAAGTTAATAGTAAAACACACAATTTTTCTTTATTTATTCAATGAACGGATTAAGCAAACAAATGTAGAGAATATTATAAGTCAGGCAGGCCGGAAAATAAAAAATGCAAGTATCTCTGTTAATAATAATTAATTAATAAGTTAGTGAAAAAAGTAAATAATGCCATTTGTAGAACATTACATTTTCAATAAAATTGGTTCTATATAATGTTTCGATCAGACGTATAATAACGGATATATTAAGAATTTTCTAAATTCCTCCGCTCTAACCCCCCCCCCATCCAGCTGGTCGGATTTCAGCCGTTAACGAACTTGATCTTTATTTTTACAAAACGTTTAAATATCGAGTTTGGCAACGATCAAACAACAATTGTTCAATAGTTTTGAACGGACCTCATTTGATATTTGAGAAATTTCCAGAACCGCGTCATAAGTAGGACCTCAATAGCAGATTTCCCCTCAGGGGAATTAACATTATTATCCTTCGTATCTTCCTCCGACTAGAATCCGTATAGCTTTGAAAAATAAGAAAAATTGTAGCTTCGAAACCGCTTTCATTAAATACCATTAAACATATTTGCTATAATGAAATAAAAAAATTGAAGTAGAGCAAAATTTGTTTATCAGGGCTAAAAAACATATTCCTAGCATATGCAAATTTTGGATGAATAAATACTAAAGAGTCAATTACACACACGCACGTATGTGTATATATGTGTATATATATATATATATATATATATATATATATATATATATATATATATATATGGTTGTTCCTAGTGTATTGACTAAGCCTGATCAGGAAGTCCTGAAACGGACAAGGAAAGAAAGGGGATGTGGCAAGGAGAGACATTAGACATGCATGATATATATATATATATATATACACACATAATATATTTTTTAATGGGAAAACTAAGAAATGGGAAAAGAATAGCATTATGGAAAAAAATTAAATTCCACATATTACAAGAATTTGAACTGGTACAATGTGTCTATGTCAAGTATTACTACATTTTTCACATAAGAAGATACTAATAAAACTTGGAAAATTAGTATGAAATAAACATTCATTTCACTCATTGACAGATTTAATGGGATATAGATTAAATGGCCAAAACATGGAATAAAAAAATAGTCACCAATTATCATAACAATATCCTGTGTGTGTGTATGTGTGTGTGTGTGTGTGTGTGTGTGTGTGTGTGTGTGTGTGCGCGCGCGCGTGTGCGTGTGTGTGAGGGGGAGGGAGAGGGAAGGCGTATTGGACTGAGGGCATTTCTGGATAAGACTAGAGAGGATTGATAGGCGAACTGATTGAGGTTGGATTAAACTGAAATCCACTCTGTGGTCTCTCTACCCCTTCAAGATCAGCATTCCAGTCATTAATACCGTAGTTTAAGGCATAAGATACATGCTCCATTACACGGTCTAACGCACAGCGCACGTTAAGCACACTCGTAATTGTGTACGGGTGTAATCAGGTTATAGTAATATTAAATAATAGAAGAAGAAAAAAATTGTCTTTCAGAAACTAAGTCGCTTCTTAGATCATTTAAGTACCGCAAATTACCCGTATCGTTACCTAAAACTTCAAATTAACAGAACCTGCCTGCGTTACAAACAATGTTAAACGAAAAGAGAATTTATATAGCACCTACTCCTAGAGATATAGACGACAATTAGCAAAGTAGTAAAGAGCGTATGTTCTCACATTTAAAAAAAAAGAGAGAACCGACTATATAGGAACAGAACACTGGAATGAAAAGAAAAGATGAAAAACTAAGTACAGTAAAAATGAAGTGCAGGGATATAAAAGCGCATTTAGAGCAGCTACAGAACAGTGGAAGCAAGAAAAGAATAGCATAAAATATCTGAGTCCATATAAACAACGAAGACGAAACGGTTGGTAGTAAGGCGTAACTTACTCCTGGAAGTTATCTTGAGAGTAGGAGACCTATCTTTACAAAGAACAGGAAGCTTCAACTGCCTTGAAGTATCATCTAAGTAAGTACAACGATCAGTTTACACAAATCTACCAATAAGTAGCAATAGAATAAGTAGTACTAACTGCACTTTAGGAAATCTGTTGGAAAAAAACCGCCGAAATTTCCTAATAGTGTCAATAATTGGTGCCTTTACCCTATATATATATTTCTTATAGCAAATCCATGTCTGACTAATTTACTCCAATTATATTTTTAATAAGAAGCTTCTTTAAGCAGAAAATAAATATCGAGTTTTACAAGAGAAATTGCCGATATTCTCTAGGCCGAAGTATTGTCACAACGAAGTCTTGTTTAAATATTGTAGCGTATTAAATAACCAAGTTTTGTCATGTATTATGGTAGGGTTTATTGGCCAGCCAGCTGAATGGATGTTTATTTTTCGAGAGGTGCTCTAATAGGCGAGAGATATTTAAATTTCCTCCAAATGACTACGTTAAATGAAAAAATAAATAAAAGGTCTCCTAACAATCATACACGTGAGCTATAGAGAAAAATGTAAAATATATACATAGAAAAATATAGGAGGTTTGGTCATCTAGCAGCATTCATCCTTGGTGAAATGTGGTATGTATTGAAATAAATAATTGAGATGCTCAGTACTTTATGATATTTACTGGATATCCACACGGTCGTTGCGTAAAAGCAGGAAGTAGGGACAACTAGTTCTAAGCAAGATAAGAAGTTATAAATTAACTGCCTCGCACAGGAGGAAGTAGCAGTTACCAAACAGGAAAATTATCATTTTCAATTAGTCAAACAATCCGATCGTGATTCAGATTAAATTAATTTAGGAGTGTTTCAATTGTATCCGAAATAAACAGGTACAGTATTTCCCCAAAATAGATTTTTAATTGGATATTGTAATTATCTAATATTTATTTACCAGTAGATACCTTTATTAGCATAAAGTGAACATAAATAAATAGGGGCTCAGGTTAGCCATGCGAATTAAAGCGTTGACCTTTATCTCACATGGTAAACCTAGAGTGTCGTGTTCGATTCTTGCCTGGGCAAAGGAAATTATTTAGTGACGAAATTCATTAAATAACGTCCTAAAATCCCACCCTGGCTAGAAAAGGGTGGTGACCTGTAGATAACCCGTCCCGATTAGCCTAAGTTGCAAAAAGTGGACGTTAATAAATAATAATAATAGTAATAACATAAATAAATAACTTTTTTAAAATAATTATTCTAACACATGATATGTTAACTGGTTTCTATTTTAGTTTACCACCCTTTTTGAAATTCTAACAGGACTAAGGGCAGTGCAATAAGAAGGGAAATTACTTGAGCATTTTAGTTTTCTTTCTCACACTGCCTAACACTTGTCAGGACTTATTCGGGTTATAGTGGGATGGTCCTATAATACTTATGACAACAAGTGGAGTTCTTTCTACTTATCCTGAAACCTTAAATGTGAAACAGTGTCTGATAAGAGGTGTTTTTCATCATCAAAATGAAATTGTACACTGGACCTGGTCCTAGGTAGATCCATGTGTAAAGCAGCTTATTCCACGGTTAAAAAGAAATTTGACATTAAAACAAATAAATAAAATAAACCTCAGAATTTACTGAAAAGGTATAAGTATTGAGAGATACCTAAAAGCGAAGAATGGGGTGTATTCATTTGGAACAACATTGGCCATAAAAAAAAGTGTACGTTCATATGAATGAATGTATGTACACACACAGACTCAAACACACACACAAAAAGCGAATTAAAAAGGATTCGGAATAAGGTTATTAATAAAAAGTACTTGGTTATTAATGAATTTCCCCAAATTTCATTAATTGAAAAGTTCAGATGAGAATATTTAAATTAATTTTAAGTCTTAATTTATCAAAATCCCTATCTTTCCAAATTTTTAGAGAAAACAGTGTTTCGAAATTTTTAGCTTTGTAGGGGCAAATATTCCTTCAGGGAAAATTAATAATCATTTCGAGTTCGATGGAGTCGCAAAAATATGTGTCGCTACAAATCACAGGCAGAAAAACCCGACTACACCAACCAAGAACTAAAATAAGAACAAATAGAGTACATTTTTAGTAATAAACTGCGATATATTTTTTTGCAAAAATAACTAGTTTGCCTACACCTAAGTATTTTATTGCATAATATTATTATATGTAATATTTAATACTTAGTAGCAAATAGATTTATAGGTATGAAAGTTCTTTTTCTTCCATTCTAAAAACTAGCTGCCTTCGAAATAATTAGTTCAAAATTTGTGCACAGAGATCGTAAAAAGAAAGCCCCAGAATCTATGGAATTTCTCTTGTTGTGTAGGCTTAATGAAAAAGATGGCACAATCAAACAAAACCAATTAAAATATTTCAAAACGTTATAAAATAAAAAAAATGTATGTCTTTCAAATATCTCTGGTGAACACGAATAATGGAACAAAGTAACTCATATTATTAAAAACAAAATCATAAGCAGCATGGTCCTGGTTAATAAAAATATTAATGATATCTTAGGCGGTCTGGATAGTCATCTGTGCTAAGACGAATGCTCTTGATTGAACATACCCGTCGAATCATGAGAACGGTATCTTTTTGGGTAATAGCCATTTATTTAGAATGAACTTTAAATAAAACCCCACACGGGCATAAAATGATTGTAGCCTTCATATAACTCATACCGATTAGCCTAGTGCATAGTGAACATAAATTATTACGATATTATTTATTAACGTCCCCTTTTTGCTACTATGTCTAATTGGGACTGGCTATCTACAGGTTCTAACCATTTTCTAGCCAGAGTGGGACTAAGGATTTTAATTAATGAGTTTGTCACTAAATAAATTCCTACTGCCCAGGCGGGAATCGAACTCGTCACTCTAGGTCTACTATGTGAGATTAAGGCCAACGCTTTAACTCAAATGGCTAACCTGAGTCAGAAAAAAAATTATTTAGATAATTTATAAATGTCTTGATTCTAGCTTGGAGGAGAATGTTTCTGTCCAATCAGAAAAGGTAGACCAAAAAAAACGCAATAAAATGGACGAGTGTAAATATGAAATTCAAAAAACAGGTTATCCAATTAAGTAAGCTTTTTTGCCGGTTGAAAAATATTCCCTGGGTAATGAGATATACAGGAAACTGAGAATCACCCCCACCCTCCTTAAAATAATAATTTATAAATGCATATTTATTAAATTTTCGAAACAATGAAACCCATTTAAAATAAATATTTCTGCATCAACTGTAGTTAGGAAAACAGTTACCTATTTGCTTACAGCTAGAAAACATGAAAATTTTCGCGGAGAGCAAAGGCCTTCCACAAGGGCCTCGAAGGGAGGCAATAGGTCAGGTTGAGGTGCTCCCAACCGGGTGGCATTAGATTGCTGAAGGTTGCCACTTCTTTATTCAAATAGCTACACAAATGCCTCACAATGCTGAGTGGACCCACGACCAACAGGTAGTATGACGATCTGAAAGAACGCTAATCCCAACACTAAATAAAATCTACTGAGTTAGGACCGCCTGGAGTCCGATATCACTAGTACGAGAACGCAGTGTGTTATCCACCATACCATCTTTTTTAATAGTAGATTCCGATGTAAATTTTCATATTCAGAAAGGAAAATGTTAGAATATTCAAATGAATGGAAAAAAATTGCATATTTCTATTTTTTTTTTTTTTTTTACTGTTATTGATTAAGAAAGAATTAGTCTTTTTGCTCTGCGGAAGTTGAATTTATTGAGATGGAATTAGCTACAGAATAACAAATATTATAATTAAAGTATCCTAAATTGTTAAAAAATAATTGTTTACCATTACAAATTACAATATTTATATGATTTGAGAAGAGAATCGTTATAGGTATATCGTGTTTTAGAGTAAATTTAATAGAAACGTCAGAAAAACAAATTATTTACGAACAATTAATTATTGACATTTGCAAAATTCTTCAATGTATATTATAAATAAATGTTTCTAATAACTAACTACAGTCTATACACAGAAACATCTACACACACAATTCCACATAAAAAGCAATTTGATAAATTATATGTTATGTAATTAACTAAATGCAATAAGATTATAATAAAAAAAAACAATAAATATAAATTAGCTTTTGATGCATCTATTAAAATAGATAACAAATACTCAATTTAGTTGTGTAATTATTCAATTAAACTTGAATAATTATAAACGCCCAACACTTTCTAACGGATTTATTATTTAAAAAGAGTAAAATACACGTTAGCAGTATAAACCGTTATGTTTTCGCGGTAACGAATATGAAAAATATTCAGGGGAAGAGAGTACTATAGAGAGGGCGTGGATGAAAACGGTAGGTCATAGTAGAAGGTTGCTGAAATCTTATTGAACCTCTTTCCCTGCAGTAATCCTAACATCTCTCAGGCGACGGAATAACTTGGGTTACAATCAAAGTATGACTTTACCCAATAGGTACTGGAATGAGGAAACACTAAATGACGAATCAGGCAAAAAAAAAAAAAAAAAGGAGGAATATAATATAATACGTTCTTTGTTACAGAAAGTGGGGATATGTGTGAATTGTATCAAATGATTCTAATACTAATATCTCATAACAGGATAACGCCAAAATAAAAAAAATGAGCCACAAGGATTTGAGATCAACTACTGAATACATTTCTTTTAGAAAACTAATTTATATATTTATATATATATATATATATATATATATATATATATATATATATATATAAAATGACAAAGTCCAATTATGAATTAGGCAATTTAACTACATTCGGAATGTTGTAGTTACAAAGGCAAGCCATTATATAAATTAAAACCTCGGACAACTTTATGAAACATCATATCGTATAATGTTGAACAAATGTTACTCTCGGATAAATGAAAATACAAAGGACCTGTTACCAAAATGACTAACCAAAGAGAATAAAGTATACACACTAACTTTGTGTGATTCATCAGGTATTTGTAAGCCATGCATAAAAAAAAAAATAATGCACAATTTAGGTCACTAATGACCAACATTAATCAAGGGTGAAGTAAAATTGAAAAGAAAAAGAGAAGGCAATTTTGAGAGGTATAAAACTTACATCAGACAAATTTCACATGTATCCTTATAGTTGAATTTTTGATACGATGACAAGGGCTAGAGATCCGATAGGGAGTGACTGAACGACCAAGATTCCGAACTGTTGAAGGGAGGCTTCGAACCAATGCTTTTCCTGCTGTGCTGTCGTCCGGAGTTATATAAAGGGCTTGACGTTTCGGAATTGAAGCAAGAGTCAAACTGGGCTCTAGAAAGGGCTGCTAAAGAGACCGGCAAGATATTTACCTCGACGTAAGGCGGGTCCTAGGGGTGCCACTGCTCCGGGGCTTCTGGGTGGAGAGGCCTCTGCGCCTGCGCACCCTTCTCCCCACCCCCGTCCCTCAGTCCCCGTCACTGTTTATATATTGATCACACACGCCCCACCGGCCGCTCCGTCCCTAGCTCACGCGCGCCAAAATTTGAACTCAACCTTCATTTTCGCAATTACGTAATCCGCCATTTAAGCCACAGATTATACGTCAGTGAAACACTTTAAAATTTAAGCAAAAATTTACGTAGATAACAAAAAGGGTAAATGGTATTAGATAGAAACAGTTTAGACCTCTCTCAATCCAGACTCTTCTCCTTTGTTCTAGGTGCTTCAAATATCAACATGAATAACATTCATGGAAAATAAATCCTACAATGTAGTAAAGCGAGAATTATTCCCCACTTTTTAAATACAGATCGATAAATCCCAATGAAATATGGCTGCTTGTAAATTATAAACTATTTCAGAACAAAATGACTTTACTCAAATAAAGACGGTGAAAACAATAATAACAAATATTTACTTCACCGATAACCATTTCATCAATTACATTCGAAATTACCAGGTGGGTGTGAGACAACATGAGACCCCCAAGTAGAACATGACACATTTGTAGGGTTGATCAAAGTTTAATATTAAATATACATGCAGATATTTTCTCGGGTATTTTCCTCTTATTGAAATTTCAATTTTCGCCTTTTGGGCCATCTCAAAATTCGAGGAAAAAGTTGAAATAACGTTCAGTGAATACTTGGAAGGATGTTCACAAAACGAATTTAAAAAGCCATTGTCAATAATATCGGAAGACCTCAATTGTAATAATACTATATTACTACAGTAACTAGCCTGAATAGCGACGAGATAAAAGAAAGCAACTCTTTCTATCATATAGATATTACAATTTGTGTAGTAATTCTATACTATTCTTAAACAATTACGTCATGAATTCTGCTTATTCATTTATTTCCTTATATTAAAGTAGTTCTAACAAATTATTTTATGAGTCAAAGAATATCAATCTTACAAGATTAGTTTCAATCCATTATATAAGCCTCCCCCCCCCCTCAATACCACTTTGTCTATTTGCTTAATTTTATTTATTAAAAGAACTGCAGGTTGGATTAATTCCATGTGAATAGACAGTTAAATAATAATAATAAAAAAAATTTATTAACGTCCACTTTTTGCAACCAAGCCTAATTAGGACGGGTTATCTACAGGTTACCACCCTTTTCTAGCCAGGGTGGGACTTAGGATTTTATTTATTAAATTCCGTCTCTAAATAAATTCCTATTGCCCAGGCGAGAATCGAACTCGCCACTCAAGATTTGCAATGTGAGATTAAGGTAAATTTATAAAGACACAGCAATAACATAAAAATCGACCTTGTTACATATGATCCATTCTTGCCACTACAGACTAAAGCGAGAACCCTGATGGCATCAACAAATTGCCAGCAAACTCTAAAATCTGGTTTAAATGATAATGATGAAAAAAAATATTTCACTATGAAAATCCATCGGTTCAGAAAATGGTAACTATATTCTCTACTGGGTTAAAGGAAATTCTCAAATAGATAAGCACATTCTAGCACAACAAGGATATTATATACAGAGAAAAAAATAATAAAAAAAGAAGGCACTGAAGATGGGTATAGCAGTTTCAAATAATAGCAACTAACTCATTAATACAGAATAGGCAAAAATAATGAGTTGACCTTCGAACTAAGCAAAATATTGGAAATTCAATAGAATAATTTATTCAATAGTCCCTATTTTATTGTGAAATACTGACATTTGGTATACCTAGGTATCTTTTAAAACACAAATATCACAGGATCGTAATAAATTAATAAAATTAAACTACTATTGCATGAGTAATTAGAATAGTGCGGTTGTAGTCCTTGCTTGACCGTGTATAATTTTATTTTATAGTTACTAATAATATGTAACCTTATGTAACCTAATATGGTTTAACTTTTACCAGATACTTAAGTATCGAGACGTAGTATAAAACGAAGTCATTAGTAATAGAAAAACGGGTGTCATATTGAGGTTACGCGTGGTGGAGGGGCGTTACCAGTCCTCTAATCAGCACTATGGTCATGCTCTGACGAATTTACAGTGGTTCTTATCACTTTACTGAACTTCTTTAATGGATTCTTGTAATTCACCTCTGCTTCCATGAAATTTATTAACATTTTTAAATGAAATAATTTATTTATTTTTTTAAAATTCTTATACATAACCAAATGTACCTCGTATGGTAGATAACAATGTACAGAAAAACTCTCAACAGTAGGAAGTGTACTTTGGTTATAATATAAGAGAAAATTAAAGCTCATTCAAAATGTCGGACAAGTGCACGTAAAATCCACATATACACCCAACCCCTTTTTGACAATGGCACTTGATCACTTTCACTTTCTTATGTATGAGACACAATTCAAATCATAGAAGGTATGATGAGTTAAATGGATAATGATTTAGATTTCATGACCCCTAGCTTGTGAACACTTCCAAATCCTGGATCAGGCTTAGTCCTGTGTGTTTAGCAGATTACATCTCCCTCAGTGCTTGCTCCTCCAAAATCTGGATAAACATTCACAATTCCAGGAGTAAAGCCCTTGATCAAGTACATTTTAGGCAGCATCAATTTATAAGAATATTTTGCAAATACGCTTAAGGCAGTTGATTTTAAAATATCGCAATATGTATCAATCCCTGCTGAAAACAAGCTATAGATAGTTTAGTTCAAAAACTAATAAAATGCACCTCAATGAATTATTCATAGGATAGCATTTCTAGTATGAATATAAAACAGAATCATTTATTATACTCACGTTCTTCTCAATACGCCAGGTACAAACGATTGATAATTTCAGACTAACATTATTTTAAAATGTATATAATATAGAGCAATAGCATTTGTATTAATTTATTACGAATTTTAAAAGTGATTTTTGGCCTTGATCAATAATGGCTATTGCGAAAATTCATTAATAAACTAGTTTTTTATAAATTTTCAAATTCCATGTAGCTCCATTTTTTAAGGTGGTATCTAAGGCTTGGGCTCTATCCATACTCAATTCTATTTGCTAAAAGACAAGTTATTTGGCATTGACAATATATTAAATTTGTCAAAACAATTTATACGTTTTAAATGAGAAGTCAAAACTATTGATTGATGGTAGCCAATAAATATATAACGGCCATTTTTACAAATTAAAAAAATTAGCAACGATGCACATACATCATGCAACCAATCTTTAGTTTTCCAGAGCAGGGGATTGTGTGAGCTAAGAAGATTTCACTTGTGCTGGAACGCTATCTGTTGTCATTACAATTCTATTCTCTGATTCTCCTTTGATAAGAATGTATGCAAAAAAGACTTTAAATTAGTTGGAGATGAATGAAAATCCCAAGGAATATTCCTAAATGGAAATTGTATTGAGGAGCACTGTAATACTGAAGAAAGAAGTACAAATAACTTCGTTAAAATTCCAATTAAAGACAAATGTATAGAATAGAAATTATAACGTTTCACTTAATCAAAAGATTGGTTATATAAATTTTTTCGACGTGGAGCATAAGAGTAAAATTCACGATTTTACATTTCTGTCCTAATATAGTTGCCCAGTTTCGACTAATAGCGATCTTGATCTCTTTGTTTTACATAAAACGTTTAGGAAAAGAGTTGGATAACGAACAAACAAAAAATACGGCAGCAAGACCCTCATTTGCTGCTCTCGCGCGCGTAAAATTGACTTGTGTAATTTTGTAGCTAAGAGTTCTTATTTAAGGAGAAATAGATAATACATGCGAGATTGCGCCTCCCACCATGAGGAATTTGCTTAATTTACACAGTACATGCCCTACAACCTTTCTGTGCAAATAATACTTCAACGTTTGATTAGTTCACATATTCTATTTCATCTACAAAGGTGGATCACTTACCTGAATTATTTCCTCAGCTGTGGGAGCAATCACGAACTTCCTCGTCGTCACATTGAGGCAGTGATCGGAGGTGTTTTGTGTCACTGATGATAATAAATATATTTTGTTACCTGCTCGTTGTTGCCAAATACAATATGGAACGTACAAGTCCCTGAGTATGTTGTTATTTATTTTGTCTTCTCAATATGTTTGGCATATTTAGTACAAATGGAATTGAATTGAATGAAACTTGACATGGGAATGTACAATGGAAAATATGTAAATAATAAACGTTGTTTTCTTTGACAGTGAGTGCGATAATTGCGAAATTAATGTTTATTGTCTAAAAACGTATAAAGAAGTTATACACATAAAATTCTAGCTAGAGTCAAAACTTAACTGTTTAACTATTTATAAATAGAATAAATATTCATTACATTGGTAATAGATCTAATCCTGCTTATTAAGAACAGCTTTATTTATTTATTTTAATTGAAATTAAGTGTTATAAGAGAAAAAGTGAATTTACGCATGACAATTACAAGTTTGATTCAGTTGATGATTATAACTCACTCAAATATTTTTCACAAGATAATGTCAATAAACAATTTACTGGAGGAGAATTGTAACTGAAGGTATATATAAAATTTCAGTTAACTAACTTTAGTGGGAGGAAGATGGGACGGTTCGCCTCGAAAGTACTCTGCTTTAATAAATGAAGTATTAAGAGTGGAGGTGTTTTTGACCTTCTTATAGCCAGCCCAAATCCCGAGTAACTTTAGTGAGTTTTTTTTTTCGTTATTGCTTAAATATCTTTAGGATACTTTACAAGAAATAATTATTTTTTAATTGTTTAAGCGATAACGAGTTAACATTTTAAAGGAATGAAAACATTTGTCTCATGATCTCTTTATTACTGGATTATCTGAGACAGAAAAGAACGGAAAACCATCGCATTTACTTTTGACCCTATTTATTCACTGTTTCTTTATCACAGAAATCAGGTTTACCTGTTCACGAAAATAATTATCAGGTGTATCAGGTAGAAATCTACGCAGCTGAGGCTGATCGGTAGGCGCTAAGCAACAACCGAGCGTATCGAAGGTTAGTATTACATGTATTTAAGGGGTTCCTACATAATTCCCAAAGATTGCTAAATGAAACTATTCTATTTCAAGTACATCCAGCCCCTTGAAATATACTCTTAGACAATTTTATCACTTTTTTTTGTGATGCTTTGCGTCCAGTAAATCTTTTACCAGTGAATGGCAAATTGTAAAAAGTCCGTCTCGCAGGGGCTGCTTAAACCAAGCAGATTTCCCACGTGAAGTTATACAATAGAGAAATCTCCATACGAGAGCCGAACAGTTACGGCAAAGGGCCGAACTAGCATTTGGCGGGAAACTGTCATCCATTATCGGCCCAAATTTATTAAAATGCAAATATCTCGGTTATTATTCAAGGTAGAGAATAAACGTAAAGAACAATATTTATAGTAAATTTAATTTAGAATAAGATTGGTTCTATACAATGTTTTGATCCAACGTATGGTAACGGAGATATTTCGAATTTTCGAAAATCCCGTCGTGAGTACGACCTCAATAGCTGATTTCCCTTAAGGGAAATCTGCTAAAATGTTTAGATACAAGCTCATTTGGCCAATCAGCTGAGCCCAATTTAAATAAATATTGCAATATTCCTTAGCAAAGTCATGTGTTTTTTCAATTTTGAATGAATGGCTCAATTGACTTCCCGACACAATTTTGTATCCTTCATACGCTTTATGAATCGGTTAGTCGTCACTCACCCACGCGTGCTTCGATTATGAATATTTATTACGTGCATTACATGGTTCATAGTTTATTATCTCTACTTCAGGAAGCAGTGCTTTTACATTGACGAAATGCTTGATAACCTGACATCTAAAAAAAATCTAAAGAATTAAACGAGCTCTTCGTGAGTGCCTATGGTCGTTGAAGAACTGCTACTAAAATTACGAAATATAAAGGGCGAAAAATAAATAAAAGTTTAAAATGAAAGAAGGCGTTTGTCTCAAACGACCCTTTCTAAAGAATATCGCAATTTAGGTCAGAAGAATTATTAATACGATCAGATATATGATGTAATTAATTCTGTTTACTGAGGAAGAGAATAGTCCCTTTATTGTGGCCAGTGTGGTCTGTTAGTATCACTTCAACGTTATAAATTGTTATATTATCTTTTATCAGCACATCCTCTCTGAGGCAAATATGTCAATGATAAGGGGAATAAATAATGCGAGTCTTGAAGATATGTCGTTCTCTTTATGAATATAGTTTTCAAATAATTTAAGAGGGTTATATTGTACAGATGAAATTTTCTTGATCACCAGTTCATTAAAATTGGCTGATGCTGTAACTTAGTTACATTATTAAAAGTGTTCTGATTAAGCCAATACCTCTCATGTTTCATTTGTAGTTAGCAATCGTAATCTTTGTTTCGTCTGCAATGCCAAAAATAGTACGAGTATAAACCAATTTATTTTGGGACATGAATATGATAAACTGAAGAGAAGTGCTTTAGCTGATTAGCGTATGAGTCCGTAAGTCATAGAAGGGCTTATATAGTGCCTTGGACACCTACAGTAATTAATAGTCGGCCATGGCAACATACCTTAGAGGTCAGATGGGTTTTAATTAAGTCGGTATGATTATGAAGAATTTAGGCGAGCAACTAACTTGATACCTAAACCCTTCCATTGTAACCTTGTTAGTGCTATATACGATCTATAGCTAATATCTTTGATCGAATGCAAATCGAAGAAACATTCGATGAATACATTAACGAATTTATATTGGAAATAAACCGATTTATCTTTGCAGGAGTTGCAAACCGACAAGCTGCAGAAGAGTAAATACTTGGATAGGTTTGTCTGTAATTCTATTTAAATTTGGCTTGAATAAATGCGATACGTTTAATATAACTTAAAACTAATGGAGTTAAAATAAGAATTCTTGACTTTAAGTTCGCCTGTGCGTATTTTTGCCTTCTCTAACCCCCCCCCCCCCCAGTGAATTTTGATAAAAAAAATAATAATATTAAAAGCTGTGATAGACTGTCGGACAGACACAATAAGGCGACTATAAGGGTAACTGTCCGAAACAACTGACTATAAAAAGAGACAATACCCAATTGTATGATAATGATTTAATTTTAAGGCCCATTCATTGCAGAGATGAGTTATTTTGGTTGTGTTGTCTCCGATTACGAGATTTATAGTTTCGCCATTGAGTACGTCTGGCTTAATCTGATACAGTTGATAATATGATGATGACATTTATTTTTTTTTTTTTTTTAATTATAAAATTCAACATATATGTTCAGCTAAAGTTAATATTACCTTCTATCTCCAACTCTATTGGGTACTATTGCTTAAAATGTTCAACATTTATCTTTAATTTACCACCAAGTTAAATTTGAAGAAAAATGGGATACCACAAAAGTCATTTTTCTTTGTTAAAAAATGGGCTATGATTAATTGAAATAAAGAAAAAATATTATTAGTGAATTATGCCTCTGATATCCTATATTGACATCCAAACAGTAGTAATATTACATAAAGTCTGAAAGTTGTGATGGCCATGCGTGTCAAGCCGCTGTCTTTAAATCTTAAGAAATCCTTGAGTGGTGGGTTCAATTCCCATCATGGTTAGGGGAATTTATATAGTAGGGGACGTCTTCAACAAAATACAAGCCTCCTGGCTAGAAATGAGTAGTAACCTGTAAAAAACAAGGCGTTATAAGTAGCCGTATAACAAAACTCCAGGTTAATTATTATTTACGAGTATATATTAACGTACACTTTTTGATACTTTGGCTAATTGGAAGGGGTTACTACAGGTTTCTAACCATGGTTGGACTAAGGATTTTATTTAATGAATTCATCAATAAATAATTCTTATTGCCCAGGCGAGACTCGAACTCGCTCCTCTAGGTTTACCATGTGTGATTAAGACCAACACTTTAACTCACATGGTTAACCTGAGCCCCCTGATATTAATTTAAAAAAGAAACAATTTATATAAACGTTGCCATTCTTTTCTAACGTGGTTGGTTTTAAGGATTTCATTGACCAAATAAATTCTTCAATTCATGGGAATCGAGCCCACTTTGGCAGCTAAATTTGCAATCCCATAACGTTTTACACCTAGTAAATTGTCATGATTGTAGTTTGAAGAATGTTTGTCAATTTCGTGAAAACTATATTTGCCCAACATTCAAGAAAATGAAATGAGATGAGATAGGCATGGATAGTACCTTTAAAAAATATATATATATTTCATTAAAAAAAATAGAAATGAACAATTATTTTTTTTAAAGACTATACTACACATATGCTGTAAAAGCGCCACAACTATTCGTTTAAGGTAATAAATAAAGTGGTATGATATATTATCAACATGTTATTTATCAAAATTCATCTGTAATGGGCGTAGAAAAATTCAGTTCAGGTTACCTTAAGATTATAATACGTCGAATTCTGTACATTCGCACTCCTAATTCATACATTTTATTTAACCACATTTTCCGAGACAGAGCTTGCAGATATAGAACATGAAATATGCATTGCTCCAAACATGTCTCAGAAGAGCAAAAAGAATTTCTTCAACACCGAAGTTCAAGAAGACAATTTGGAAACTACTTTATACCTATTGATTCAAGAAGAAACAATTTCAAACTAAATAATATAAATATTGATTCAACAAGTGAAGACATGTCTATTAAATCTTTAATTAAGGAAGCAAGTCAACAATTTATTTCCAACAAAACTACAAGGAATTTGGCAAGTTTCTTACTGGTTAATTTTTTTTTCGCTTTCGTCGAATTGCTGTACGGTCTAAAGACTAACAGTCTTGGATTAATGTCCGATGCTTTCCATATGTTCTTCGACTGTACAGGACTTCTAATAAGTCTGGCCGCTACAATTATCTCGAAATGGAGACCCACAGAAAAATTTAGTTTTGGTTATGCAAGAGCAGAAGTCATAGGAAGCCTGATAAACTGTCTCATACTGCAATTCATTGCCTTCTTTATTTTCACAGAAGCAATCCATAGAGCAATAAAACCGAGCGAAGTGAAGCACGAGAAGCTCATAACTGTCTCAGTAGTCGGTTTGTTAGTGAACATAGCAGGGATAGTGATTTTCGAACACGGTAGCAATCAAAGGGAATCCCACGGACACTCACATGAACATAAAGACTTTTGGAGTGATCAAAATGCTATACTGGATAGTTCTCAATGCTCGGCTCCAAGATCACTGATCAATGATGGCGTACTTCTCCACATTGTCGCCGACACACTCGGTAGCGTCGGAGTCATTACTTCGTCCTTCCTCGTTCACAGCTTGGGCTGGATGAGGGCTGATACCATCGTCTCAATGGTGATAGCATTTTTGATAGCAGGTGGCGCGATGCCTTTGACAAAGGAATGCATAAATATCCTGATGCAGAGGCAGCCACAACAATTGGATGACATTTTACCCAAGTGCTATGAAGCTTTGATGCAAGTTGCGGGTGTTTACAGTATAAAAGAAGTACACATTTGGTCGTTGCACAATGGAAAATATGTGGGAAGTATAGAACTCGACGTACGCAGAGGAGCAGATGCCTACATGATTTTAAATCGGACTAGAAAAATATTTTCTAAAATAGGTGTTAATCATGTGACAATCGAATTAAATTATGCAATTTTTTGAAAACAGTGTACTGATAAAGATATTATAAAGTGTTATAGTATGTTATTTATAAAAATTAAATTAATTATTAATTAACTATAACGTCCTAAATTATTAACTAATTATAACGTCCACTTTTTGCACCTAAGGCTAATTGGGACGGGTTATCTACAGGCAACCACCCTTTCCTAGTCAGGGCGGGACTTAGGATGTTATTTAATGAATTCCGTCACTAAATAATTTCCTCTGCCCAGGCGAGAATCAAACTCGCCACTCAAGGTTTACCTTGTGAGATTAAGGAAAACGCTTTAACTCACATGGCTAACTTGAGCCCCCCCCCCCTGCTTATTTATAGAAGTTTATTCTCTATTACTAAAAGAAATCACGACTGCTTATATACAGGTTACCATAATTTTATAGCCAGCGTGGAAATAAGGATTTTATTTAGTGAGAGTCACTAACAAGAAACGCCTATTGTCCACGTGGAAATACCATATACGAGCCATGTTGCCTGTATTTCTCTGAAAAATACTACATCCAAGACTGGACAGTTATGGGGCTTCTGTTTGGTTCAAGAGGAGTCCTCCATCAAAAAACCGTCAAGACATTAATTGAATATAGGCTGACCAAAGGTGACCTGAAGGACTTGTCCACCCTTATTCTAAAATAATCTATAAAAATTGTGAACCATCATTTATATAAAAAATATAGCTGAAATATTAAGCTACAATCTCACCTGAGGTACCTCCCAAATTTCCTCCATTCAATTATCCAAATTTCAATATACAATATAAACAAAATAAAATAAGATAATAATGATAATATTACCAAAATTGGCAGATTAGGAGGCTGACCAAACAGGTACCCTCAGAAAGAGGGCAGCTTAATTTGTTTGTTATATATATATATACAACAGAAAGTTGAGAGACTCATGTCGTCAACTTTTTAAAGAGTCAAAAATAATGACTTTTCCCTCAATATATATGTACAAAACAATATTGTTTGTGAAACAAAACTTGAACTTGTTTTACAGAAATAGTGTAACTCATTTCAGCTGTTAACGAACTTGAATTTTCTTTTTACATAAACCGATTAAATATCGACTTTGGCAACGATTAAACCAGAATTGCGACCGCTAGAGTAGTAACAGACAAATATGTGTAATACTTTGAACGGAGCTCATCTACTAGGTAAGATCGATGGACATTTGAAGAAATATTTCGAAAATCGCGTCATGAGTACAACTTCAATAGCTGATTTTCCTTAAGGGAAATCTGCTAAAACGTGGTGCTATACAAATTTCTGACCACAAGAATAATATACATTGTGAAGGAGGGTTAGCCATTAATAGGATGTGAAGGACACCGCTCACAGCTGTGATAAAGAAAAGTCCGTCACGCAGGGGCTGCGTAAACTAAGCAGATTTCCCGCGTGAAGTTTTACAATAGAGAAATCTGCCTAATAATAACAGTAGTAGTAAGGGCTCTCTAAACCTATTCACGAGGGACGAATAGTTACGAAAACGGCCGCACTAGCTCTCGGTGGAAAGTCCCGAACATAGCCGACTCCTGCCGACCACACACAATACAAATGCAAATATCTCTGTTAATATTCAAGATACAGAAAAAAATGTATAGAACAATATTTATAGTAATTTTAATTTGCAATAAGATTGATTCCTTACAATTTTTCGATCCGACGCATAATAACGGAGATATTTCGAATTTTCAAAAATCCCCCCTCCCACTGGTCCGATTTCAGCCATTAACGAACTTGATCTTTCTTTTTACATAAAACGATTAAATATGAACTTTGGTAACGATCAAACAAAAATTGCGACCGCTAGAGCGTTAACAGACAAATATATATATATATATATATATATATATATATATATATATAATTTTGAACGGACCTCATTTTCGTCATCTCCTGGGTAGGATCGATGGACATTTGAGGAAATTTTTCAAAACTCGCGTCATGAGTACGACCTCAATAGCTGATTTCTCTTAAGGGAAATCTGCTAATATGAACCAGCACGTCGACGGCATTCATTGGCAAAAGAAGGAGATGGTTGGCCTATAATAATAGAGCCATTTCTATATTCTTGTTTCCATTCTTCAGTAAATTCTCACTCCTACTCATGCAGTTTTTATGTCTAGGAATTATGTAACTAAAAACTATTTATTTAGCTTAAATTCCAATTTTATTAGCAATTTCCCTTAAGGGTAATCAGCTATTGAGGTCGTACCCATGACGTAATTTTCGAGGTTTTTCTTTAAATGTCCACCGATCCTACCTAGTAGATGACGAAAATGAGGTCCGTACAAACCTGTATATATATATATATATATATATATATATATATATATATATATATATATATAGCTCGATATATATATTTGTCTGTTACCGCTCTAGCGGTCGCAATTTTTGTTTGATCGTTACTAAACTCGATATTTAGTCGTTATGTAAAAAGAAAGATCAAGATCTTTAATGGCTGAAATCGGACCAGGGGATGAGGGGAGGGTTTAGAGGGGGAGAATTTTTTTCACCAACAGAGACATGTAGAGAAACACACTGGCGTTTGAAAAAGGTCTGTCATATGGTCTACACAGCTAGTTTCCCAAATACAATAAATAAGTGTTCCTTTAGACAGATAATAAAAGTCCGTCACGCAGGGGCTGCGTAAACTAAGCAGATTTCCTATGTGAAGTTTACCAATAGAGAAATCTGCAAACTGGTAACACAACACCACCATAAGTAAATACAAACGGTAATAAGAAATCTTTCAGTTAATTTTAATAAACTCCCAACTGAAACGGCTTCTGAATTGTAAGAATAATTTATATTTTAATAACTCTAATTTTAGTAGTCCAAGAACTAAAGAAGGGGGGGGCGGATGAACAGAACGTATTTGCATAAATCTCACAAAGTAACGAAGGTTAGGTAAGGTTAGAAACTACAGGTTAGGTTAGAATCTTCCGCCAGAGCTGACTTACGAAAACGGCCGAACTAACCCAAACAACTCCCGACCATAAAAATGCAAATATCTCGGTTAATATTCAAGATAGAGACAATATTTATAGTACATTTAATTTGCAATAAGATTGGTTCGATACAATTTTTCGATCCGATGCATAATAACGGAGATATTTCGAATTTTCGAAAATCCCCCCTCTAAACCCCCCCCTCCCTCTGGTACGATTTCAGCATTTAACGAACTTGATCTGTCTTTTTACATAAAACGGTTAAATATCGAGTTTCGTAACGATTAAACAAAAATTGCGACCGCTAGAGCGTTAACAGACAAATATATATATATATATATATAATTTTGAACGGACCTCATTTTCGTCATCTCCTGGGTAGGATCAATGGACATTTGAAGAAATTTTTCGAAACTCGCATCACGAGTACGACCTCAATAGCTGATTTTCCTTAAGGGAAATCTGCTAAAACAGGCATCAGACACAACAACATTCGATGGAAAGAACTACAATGTCAGATGAATAACTAACAGAAATTTACAGGGATTACGTTTGTACGGACTGAAGGAAAATAATAACCGTTCCTCAAAATTAGTGTTTATCTTTTGCCTGCTTCATACGTAAGTCAAGTAAGGGCATTTGCCAAGACTACCTCCAACTATTTTAAAAGGGGTAAACTGCATTTAATGTGAATATATGTTAATTCGTTCAGGTTAAAAAAGTATTATTATACGATTATGGCTTTAAAATTTAATAAGTCATAAAGTATGTAAATACTTTATGCACAAATGCACTTATGTATCTCTCTCTCTCTCTCTCTCTCTCTCTCTCTCTCTCTCTCTCTCTCTCGGTGTGTATGTGTCTGTGTGTGTGTGTGTGTGTGTGTGTGTATATATATATATATATATATATATATATATATATATATATATATATATAAATTAAACGGACTTTCTACTGCAAAAGAGTAAGCCCAACGGATACGCTAGATGTTGAGTGTAAACTTTATCAGGGGTTCTATAGAAGCCTTGTCTGAAGTTATAAATAGAAGCTAGTTACTGTGTTATCGACTCCTATGTGTTGGCCCTAACGCGTCATTACCCCAAGCCAAGTTCCTTCCCTCTTCTTGGACAGTTTCACTGTGTAGTTTTCCCCTCTAGTTTCTACATTATTATACAACTTCCTCAGTTCACATTATCTTTATCAATTTGTAAGAACACCAAAGTGGATTAGCGCTCATATTCATTTTAATAGTCCCACTCACCAGGTGCCGGCTACTTAAAACCAAATTTACCCTTAAGACCACGACACGCTAAACTTCTTTACTCATTTATGTATTTGAGTTGTATCCTACATTTGAAAAAACTAAATCTGAAATCCTTAATATTTTTCTATGCGGCATGAAGGTTATTATAACAATATTTTAATTTGCTTTGTATAAGGTAACAATAAATTTCAACAAACAACATTATGCATTGGGGGGAGAAAGCTAAGTTACGTTGATATAACAATTGGGAATATTAACATAATTTAAATTGTAATGATGTACAATATATCGAAATTTATCTTAGTTTAGTAAAGGATTCTCTGACCACTAATATCTGAGAAAACAATGAAAATACATATTGAATAAACGATAGGCTACCGTTCGAGGTGAATATATTTCAAGCGTTAACAGAAGTGGGTAAATCCATTCTTTTTGGCTGAGAAAATGTTTTTTTTTCTTTTTTTCCCTTCATAGTAATCCTATGAGGAATTATTTAATTGAATACATGTTTCATTGCCACATGGCATATTATATGTATGATTCAGAGTTAGCAGTAATTAAATACTTTTGTAATTAACTACTTTTTCAACTAATAAATACTAGTTATGTAATTGCAACTACAGTTACAAAAATGTAGTTGGTAACTATAGTTGCATTTTCTTGGTTTCGCAATTACAGTAATTGTACTTGGTATTCATAAATCCAATTACTAGATGAAATAAAAACAATTACAATTATTATTATATTATTATTATTTATTAACGTCCACTTTTTGCAGCTTAAGCTAATTGGGACGGGTTATCTACAGGTTACCACCCTTTTCTAGCCAGGGTGGGATTTTAGGATGGTATTTAATGAATTTTGTCACTAAATGATTTCCTTTGCCCAGGCGAGAATCGAACTCGTCACTCAAGGTTTACTATGTGAGATAAAGGTCAACGCTTTAACTCGCATGGTTAAATTATAGTTATAATTACAATTAGTAGTTGTAATTATAACTATATTTCAACTAATGTAGTTACAACTTGTAACTTGTAATTGTAATTACAATTTTGCCCAACTCTGGTATGATTAAATACATTTTATTTTACAATATATACACGTTAATCAACCGTAAAATCAAATATAATATAAAAAAAAATAATGATAATATTAAAATATGTAAGATAATTAAAAATTAAATTCTCAGAAAATGTTATTACATAAACAGATCGTTTATACCTATATACATATATATATATATATATATATATATATATATGTATACACACACACACACACACACACACACACATCATCGGTTCTCAGTTTTGCTATTTACTAGATAAGATTGTTAGACATTTGAAATTAAATTTTTGGAAAATATGACGAGTACAATATCAATAGAAAATGTCCCAACAAAAAACGTCCTCAAATAAACATAGTTTATTTGAGCTCAATTATTCCCATCAATTGATAATACCCATCAAATTCTATTATGTCCAAACTTTCTATTTTAACAATATTTGCAATCAAGGGTTTTTGTAGGAACACATTGCTGACCAGGTACTCCCTAACCACGGTGTCTCTCAGAGAGGTTTTCTAGGTTCATTACTTCATATGGGTAGTTCATCGATGAAACACAGTCAAGCGATGTAACGAGAATCTCCTTTAATCGCGAATCGAATGAGCGAGGGGGAAAGAATGATCGATGAGAAGAGTCTGCTCGTCTAAATTTTGAAAAAAAGTACTAACTTTTTTATTGGCAATTCGAGACATCATTTACAAAAATATTTACGCTGGTGCTGGGTAAATACGTACGTGCGGGAATGAGACGCACTGATGATGTCGTTTCCCCATCTATTTCTCCCTTAGTAAGAAGCCTTAGTTAACAGATATTACAATGTAAGCTGAGTACGAAACTCATAATGGGTAACATGAGAAGTAAGGCTTTACTAAAGGTTGAAACAAAACAAAAAATGCCTCGGTTAATATTCGAGTAAACGAAAACATTTATTAAAGAATAGTTAATTAATTTTCAACAACAATGGTTATATAAAAAGTTTTGATTTAATATTGGGGATATGTGAATTTTCAATTTTTCCGCTTCCGAAACCACTCCCCTTCTACCCCGACTGATTTCAGCCATCACCTAATAAAATATTTAGTTTTGCTTACACATATAAATATCGAGTATGTACTGTTTCATTCAATACTAAAGATCATATTTGTTATTGGTTGACGTAGGACCTGGAATTGTGGGGATTCAGAGGGGGGGGGGGATTCGAAACTCAAAATATTATCTATAATCATGGTTCTAACCAATCATGTAAAACTGTTGATGCTCTACAATTGCAGTTCTTTGCACGTGTTCTTAACTCAAATATTAAATGAGTAATTCGTTCATATTAGTTTTCAGTCTGAATATGTGTTCAGATGAGAGCAGTAGTGTGTTATACCAGCACGGGTGAAATCTGCTTAGTTTACGCAGCTCCTGAGTGACGAACTTTTTTTTTTATTAGCAGATTTCCCTTAAAAGAAATCAGCTATTGAGGTCGTACTCATGACGCGATTTTCGAAAAATTTCTTCAAATGTCCATCGATCCTACCTAGGAGATGACGAAAATGAGGTCCGTTCAAAATTATATATATATATATATATATATATATATATATATATATATATATATATATATATATATATATGTCTTTTAACACTCTAGGGGTCGCAATTTTTGTTTGATCATAACCAAACTCGATATTTAAACGTTTTATGTAAAAAGACAGATCGAGTTCGTTATTGGCTGAAATCGGACCAGTGGGCGGGGGATTTTTGAAAATACGAAATATCTCCGTTACTATACGTCGGATCGATAAATTATATAGAATTAATCTTACTGTAAATTAAATTTACTATAAATATTGTTATATACATTTATTCTCTATGTTGAATATTAACCGAGATGTTTGCATTTTTATTAAATGTGAGCTGATAACGGACGAGAGTGAGTTTCCCTCCAAAAGCTAGTTCGGCCGTTTCCGTAACCATTCGGCACTCTTATGGAGATTTCTCTATTGTATAACTTTACGTGAGAAATCTAATTAGTTTACGGAGCCCGTGCGTAACGGATTTTTTTTTCTTGTACAAAATAAAGGAAGAATATAGACACAAAAAAAAAAAAATTAAGTTTTTATGAGGTTTTCCATTCCCTGAATCCTTTTGACTGGGTTCAGTGTGACGTCCATACGTATATTCGTATCTCACCTAACTCAAACTAACTAGCCTTAGAGTGTTGAAATTTGATATTGTGCACTATTAAAACATCTAGTTGTGCATTGATCAAATAAAAATCATGTAGTTTAGGACGTAAAATCTTAAATTATAATATCATTTGATTATATTTAGCTGAAGCTAAAAAATGCAAATATTTCAAAGCATAGAAAAAAAAAATTATATTCAAAATAGAGAAGAAACATTCATATTTGCAAGAGGATTGACTATATTCAATTCGGACAGGCCGAACGGACTATTACAATGGCGAAACTGTAAGAGTCCTTGTCGAAGACAACGGATCCGAAAAGAGCGTGGATTTTCCCCAGCAGACGGGCACAAAAAAACGGAGAGGACGAAGGGTGTTGGAGTCGAAGGGAGAGACAGAGAGTTGTAAGAGGAGGATCAGTGAGAGAGGAAGCGACAGACCATTGTGTGTGTGGCAGCTAGGAGCTTTGTCAGCCCCTTGCTATTGATAGCAACACATCTACCTCACTAATACAACCAGACCAATCACACCAAAACAAAGTCAGTCTACAAATTGCTTCGGACTCTCTCTACTGTCTTCCCTTACTCAATAATGCCCCGTCTCAATAACAGAGAGAACGCTCCACAAATAATTCTTATAATCTATCAAAACAAGCATCGCATTTCTCACTCAAATATTTATATCGATTTATTAGTTTAACAGCAACCTGCATAACTTATAATGCAAAATCATGACTCCACTTGACTCGATAAGCACCAGTTTATCGACGCCTCTTCAGGAGAACAATTTATTCACAACTGCACTACTGATTCAGTACTCCTGGTAAGAGGGGACATGTCAGGACTAGCACAAATAAGATGGCCGACACACCCTTCGCCTGATATACTTTGGAATCCAATGTGAAGAATAATCGATGTGTCTCTTTCTCTCCTAAAGGGAAATCTGCTAATATGACAATTAGGGAAGCCAATAACTGCCGTAAACTAATCATCGAGACATGTAAAATAAAAAATGGAAACCAAGGGAAACATAGCCGTCACGCAGAGTCTGTGTAAACTAAGCAGATTTACTACGTGCTTGTATAGTACGCTTGTGATCTCATCTCACCACATATTCTCTATTTATATGCAAAAACCGATGAGTAGAAGGGGTGGGTTACCGAAGGCAGAATACAAGAAAGTATATTCATACTAACTACCTGAATACTTAAGCTATGAAATAATGCATAGAACAACAAATGTAGATCATCAATAGTTTAAAAAGATCCGACGCATAATAGCTGAGATATTAAGAATTTTCGAAATTCTCCCCTTTTAGACCCTCCCCTCCCCCCTATCCCACTGGTTGGATTTCAGCCAATAACGAACATGACCATTAGTTTGACCTAAAACGTGTAAGTATCGAGTATGCTAACGATAAATCAAAACTTGCGACCTCTAAAGCGTTAACAGTCAATATATATATATACAGAAAGAGAGAGAGAGAGAGAGAGAGAGAGAGAGAGAGAGAGAGAGAGAGAGAGAGAGAGAGAGAGAGAGAGAGAGAGAGAGAGAGAGAGAGAGACATTTGAACGGACCACATTTTTGTCATCTCCTGAATAGATCGATGGGGATTTCAGGAAATATTTCGAGAATCGCGTCATAACCTCAATAGCTGATTTACCTTAAGGGAAATCTTCTAAAAGGTCTATCGGATTCAAAGATTAGAAATACGATAAAAGTGGAGAGGTCTGTTGCCATTGGTATTCCAGAGGCTGCCCAGGCTGCTGAAAATACAAATTCCCAAGCTATGTCCACATAGGACAAGCCAACATAAGGTGATAGTGATCCACATACATCGAGCCAAGAGTCCGACTTTGAACAACGCAGGAAGCTTTCATATTCCTCTCAGAGGAGTACTTCACAATTAATCACCATTATCCAGTTTTCATTTTTATAACAAACCTGACGAAAATTACTCCAAGTGAATATCAATAAGTAGTAAAATAAAATAAAAAATAGCCCGAGTTGTTCCGTGATTATGTTGATTAAAAATTGAATAATACTCAAATTGGATCTTCTCGTTTCATTTTCAAAGAACTTTGAAATGTAGATTCATATTAGCCATCTCTAAGCAGCCCCCACTCCAAGGTGCGAAACTCATCCAGGCAGGACAATCCTGCCAAAATACTGGAGAAGGTGTGAGAGGTGAAGCAGGGAGGATTAAATGAAATATATAAATATTTATTGAGGAGTGTAAGGGACAGGAGGCCCTCGAGTGGGGGACTCGACCCACAGGCCGTGTCGTAGAATTAACTCGACTTAATCAGCTCCCTTCGCCAACCCCCACTCGCAAGCTTTACCCACACAATTTTACCACTTAGGTCTCTTTGGATAATATTCCTCGTATTAGGTCTGGGAATAATTTAATATAAGTCGAAACATGGTAAGATTATTCATTTTTCAACTTGTAAAAAGAAAAAAAAAACCTGTTGTGGGGACCATGTGACTTCTTTGTACGAATATTAAATTAAATAAACCAAAAATTTGAATCTTTTTATTTTGTGCCCTCCCTTTCCCTTAGTCAATTAGGTTCAAAAGATAATCTGCTCAAATGGATGATACATATCTTAAATATAAAAGTTCATCATTCCAAGGCTAGAGCTTTTTTAACTATGCGAGATACGTACAGACGTCACGTAAAACCAAGTCGAAATGGGTTCAAGGAGAGTCAAACCAGCTAATTCCGTTGAAATATGAAAATGCAATACTTCCTTCACTCATCATGGTGTTAAAAAATACTTTTATTGGGATGTATGATGCTTATTGAGGGATTGTAAAGATGTTTTATATAGGATGCATTAGTTTTGTAAAGGTTTGGGTGAGGGATAGAAAGTGAGGGAAGGTGCTCTATGACATTTCTAGTACTTACGTATTTTTTATGTTACAGAAAAGGGATATTTCTATACTATTACTATTTTTGCTTTTTAGTTAAAACATATCTATCTTTTTTGTTGTAATTATAAGGATTAATATTAATTAAATACCCTTAATATTACTTGGCTTCCTCAAAGTTTATTCCTGAGCGACCGCGTTTTCCCACGCTTGTTGATGGTGCTTCTCTGTCATGGATACCTCCTTAGGTTGAAACTTACTTCAAATCTAACCATGATGCATTTTTTAATTCAAAACTTTTCAGCTTCATTGAGAAGCAGGATTTTCTTCATCTAATCAAATAATTACGGGGTAGTACGCCCAGTTGTTTCTGTATGTGTTCGTTTTCCAACAAATTGTATTTATTAAGAATTTGGTTCTAAAATTCACACCTTGAATTTGAATTCAAAATGAAATGTCCCTCTCTTCTTGCCGGCATTCTATTTGCCCTACCAAAACAATCAATAAATGAGAAATTATAGCTTAAGAATGTTTATGTACTACACAAAAAATAAAATTACATCTACAGGTAAGTAGAAATGAGCAATTGAAACGAGTTCGTCACATTTAAATTCAGTTCGTCGATTTAGATTATCGTTTTCTAATTGTTGAAAACAGTGGCTAAGTGAAAGCATTATACACATGCAATTACCTATCTGTACCATTATAAGCGTAAAATTATATAATAAAATAATACTAACGAAAAAAATTGACTTCAAACTCGATCCACTTACATACACAAAATACCGATATTTAATACACTTACAGGATGAGATAAGTAGGTGTGTAAGCTATGATTAATAAAACAGAACACGTTTTGGAATTGTCAAAAAATAAAGAAAGGTTAGGAGTCGAAGAGGGGATAGCAGGTAGCGCGCCCATGGAGCCGATATTTTATGGTTTCCACTAGTGACACTCCTCTTGATCCTACGGCTGAAATGTCCCTATTACGAACATTGCACCATTCGTTTCCCAGATGGTTCATTCAACACTTGGTGCAAAAAACATTGTGAGCACTCATGAGCTAACGTTTTCATACCTTCCAAAATAAGAGTAACAGGTGTCAAAAAGTGTTTGTTTTTAAAATATACACCTAGTTCAAATGATAGATAGATAGATAAAAATTCTGTATTTAAGTATAAACTTTTTATAGGGGGTCCGAATTTTTACAAAAAAAATAAATAAAAAAAAATTAAAATACTTGGGTAGGTACAATACTTCTCTAAAGTAATACAATGATACTGTTGATTGATAAAATAAATAATTTGGCTATAATTAGTATATTAATAAACAATGAATTACATTATAGTTAAAATAGCTTACTCAACATTGGGTGATCTTCAAATTTGATACATGAGTAATCTTAAATTAATAGAAAAAAAAATAAAAATAAAGAAATAGAAAGAAAGAAAAAAAATGGAAAAATAAACCAGACCATTAGACCTAGTTCAAATGAATGTCCCAACATTTTGTACTCTATGTGTAATCTGAGAGACATAAAATAAAATTGATACATATTATCTGTCGAGTGATAGAGACGTTGATTAACATGGATCAATAAGTGTCCGTATAGAGACGTTGGAAAGTTGCAACTTCGAATTAACGTAGCTCCAAAAAGCTGAACCTTATTTATAATTCAACTATATTTTCAAGGTTCAGCATTAATGTAGGAATAACAAAAATATACTTAGTTCAGAAAAAAGAAATCGTTTCTTTTTCGGATTTTTTGCACCATGATGGGGGACTGGGACGACGGTGCGACGTTTTATAAAAAATAACTCCTAGCTGGAAATGTATTAAAAAATACATATTGCTTCACTTTACCTTTTCACGAGACTCATTACGTAGTCAAGAATGAAATCGTAATGATATCATCCAAGAATACTTAGGAAAATCATTGAAACTGCTAACGAAATAATAAACAGATGGGCTGTCATAACAGACCATAAAAAAAAGTCCGTCACGCTGGGGCTGCGTAAACTAAGCAGATTTCCCACATGAAGTTTTACAATAGAGATATTTCAAGAGAGTCGAACAGTTGCTGAAACGGCCGGACTAGCTTTTGACGTAAACTCACGAGTAGACCCGAAGTTAGCCGATCTCATTTCGTCCGTCGTTACAATTATTAAAAATGCAAATATCTCGGTCAATATTCCAAATAGAGAATAAGTGTATAGAACAATATTTATAGTAAATTTATTTTGCAATAAGATTGGTTTTATACAATGTTTTGATCCGACGTATGGTAACGGAGATATTTCGAATTTTCGAAAATCCCCCCCTCCCACTGGTTCGATTTCAGCCATTAACGGACTTGATCTGTCTTTTTGCATAAAACGTTTAAATATCGAGTTTGGTAATGATCAAACAAAAATTGCGACCACTAGAGCGGTAACAGGCAAATAACTAACTATATATATATAATTTTGAACGGACTCATTTTCGTTATCTCCTGGATAGATTCGATGGGCATTTGAAGACATTTTTCGAAAATCGCGTCATGATTACGACCTCAATAGCTGATTTTCCTTAGGGGAAATCTGCTAAAAGAGAGAGAGAGAGAGAGAGAGAGAGAGAGAGAGAGAGAGAGAGAGAGAGAGAGAGAGAGAGAGAGAGAATAACATATATTTGATGTTAAAGATGTAAACATTTTGGTTGAAAAAAACTTATCTTGGAAAGAGAAATGTACGTGTTATAAAAAAAAGTAATTTTAGTAAGTAAATAAAATAATCACAGAAATTCAGCAACTTAATAATAAACATTTTTTGAACTTATTATGCTTCTTACGTCCCTAATCATTGGTTAATCAAATCATGTGAATACTTCTGGGCTATGTATATGTTTTATAACCATTTCAATTAGCCGTTTGGAAATTACAATTTTTCAAATAAATTCTAAATATAAACGATTTTTGGAATTCGTAGGTCAGTCTGTAATCCAGCAAATCGGCTTAGGGGTAGGGGGACTTGTAGTAGGCCGATATATAAAACTATAAATTTTCCGCCCCTATTAGAGATAAAGAAGATTTGTAGGGGACATATTTTGTAGATCACAAAAAGATCTACAAATTATGTTTATAACGTTTTGCAATCAGATGCCTAGGAGCAACGATATTTATGATTATGTTTTTGAATTTGGTCAATATAATATAATTACCCATTGGTCATTATAATATAATTTAGTTCATTCAAGTTAAGTTTAAATACCACTATTAGAAATATTGAATTGTTTTAAAAAGTACATGTAATATTCCATTCCTGTGTGCCTATAACAAATATGAAAATTAAGCATTGATGTTATTAAAAATGTCTGCATGTTAGTTAGGATGAAATAATCTCATGATAGTCTTTTTATTTTATTTATTTGGTTTGTGCCCCACAGCGATGGTGATCTTGATCTCTAATTGTTAACGGGTAATTAGACTTTATTCTGCTTTATTATTATATTATAGAAAGTATTTCTTAAATATCTGATTGTTTCTCATATCCGTGCTTTGTCTAAATGAATATAATAAAAGTTCCCCTTTTAAATCTTTTTAAGTATGCTGTAGGCCTACTATATGTTTTTGTAAATGTTTATATGTTTTAGATATGTTAGTATTTGTGGAATATATTGGCTGCTGTCAGTTAATAGTTCTGTCATATCGTAGGGTATGTGAAGGTTTTTTCGTTGGATGCAGTCTGTCAGTATGTGTTTTATCGTAAGGTGTTTGTTGCAGTATTTGCATATAGGGTTATCAGTCATTTTAATTAAGTGTCTATGTGTCAGGTATGTGATACTATAAGTTAACCCTGAATCACACGTAACATACACATTAAAAGCAAAAAGATGATATGGAGAGGGCGAAAGTCGAGTCAATTTTGGTATGTGATGGGTGTCAAGAGGGCTGATACACTCTAATCATAAAGCATAAAGTAAGGTCGTTTACATTTGCAGTAACCGTATATTTTTAATATATATTTAAATAAATTGATATACTAGTTCTGTAATATTTTTGATGCACAAACAAGTTAAATAAAGGGTCTATAAATCTCATTTGGAAAGTATGAAATATGTAAAAAAAAATCGTATGCTCACACAGTTAACGGAAGTGTGGTTTAAGGCCGGCTTTGTGCTTCGCGTGACTACAAGAAAGGCCAGCTTGCTGCATTCCGGGCCAAATTGTGGTGGCCCTACTGGCCAAAGATCCATACATCCTTATTCTGGTAGTCAATTCCATTCCGACGCCGAGGAGTGACCAGTACAGCAGATAAAAGCCCAACCTCAAAAGTCACTGAAAGCACTGTAAAACACAATTTGGAGTCCCAAGGTTTGAACTTGGAATCTCTGGAAGGGAAACCCAGTGATTTAGTAGAAACCCGCAGGCTCTACCATACTTGAAATTTAATTAAGTTGAAGATGAAGAGCAAATGAATTTTAATATAAATAGACGACTTTAGGTAAGTAAAATGCATTTTTAAAACGCTTAACAGATGTGTTAGAAGGATAAGTAAAAGTCATGAGAGGAGACAAGATGAAGAAGTTAAGGAGACCTGAGTAAATATAATTTGGTGGACTGCATATGAAGCCCACGTCACTAACGGGAGTTAACACTTAGTTAAATTATCAAAGGGGTGGCCTAACTCAGAACTAGGTATAAAGAGATAATAAAAAGAGCGAGGGTGTAGGGATCAAAGTAACTGTGGGGAAGGTAATTATGACGACATGGAGAACAGGGGTTGCTCTACTTTGTACAACTCACCTGCTTTGCGTCACACCTCACACCTCGCCTTAGTAGCTAGGTCAGTTTTATTAATCTCCAACGTTTATAATTATAAAAACCCCATTCATAAATATTTATAACGTTTTACATGTTTTAACGGCTCAACAAAATTAAGTGTGGCTATAAAATAAAACTTCGTCGACACCTCTATCAATGGGATATATTGTGTTACAAAGTTTGAGTACAGAATACTTTGTCCCTTGAAATCTAAGGATTTCCTAATATGTATTTATATATATATATATATATATATATATATATATAGAGAGAGAGAGAGAGAGAGAGAGAGAGAGAGAGAGACAGAGAGAGAGAGAGCTTTTTTGTCGAACATACATTTTTGAAACAGGTTATAAAATTCTTATTCAAAGCAGAAAGTCAGGTTGACCGAACGTGAGCCAACACAATCACACAAAAAAGTCGACCATGAAGAGGCTGCGTAAACTAAGCAGATTTCCCATGTGCTGGTATAACACAGTACTGATCTCATCTCACCACATATTCTCTATTTCTATGTAAAAACCCGATGAGAAAGGGAAGGGGAGACGCAGAAGTCTGAAAACGAGAAAGTTCGAATAACTCGCTTAATATTTGAGTCACGAATAAAATGTATAGAACTACAATTTTAGAGCATCAATAGTTTAAAAAGATTGATTCTATAACATTCTACCATCCAACCAATTCCAAGCGAGATACACACCCTCTAAACCCTCCCCACCCCCACTATTACAGCTACGAATTCAACCTATAACAAAAATGACCTTTAGTGCTGACTGAAAGGGTTAAACATTGAGTATGGTATAGATCAAATAAACATTTTCCAGACAAGTGCGTAAAAACTTAATTGGTGACGTCATCACACAACGAATTTGCATTTATTTCACTGAACAAAACTTCAATGAAAACCACCTATTTAACCTTGAATTTAAATGGTTCATGATAAAACTGTTTATAAGGGTAACAGACAAATATATATATATATATATATATATATATATATATATATATATATATATATATAATTTTGAAAGGATCTCATTTTCATCATCTAAGAGGAAGGCTTGAGTACAATTTCAATAGCTGATTTCCCCTAAGGAAAATTTGCTAAGGCGGTATGGTGTTCAATGGAAATCGTATGCTTATGTACAACACAGACTATAACAGAAAGAGGTTTTGAAGTATGTATTTACCATTTTTGACCTCCACCAACTGTCACTTCATAACACTTCACTAGCAACACAAGACTATGACAACGGAACGAACATTTACAGAGTTAATGGCATTCGGTAAAATACATAACTCTGACTTTTCCATCGTAATCAGGTGTGGGGGTCACTTAGAAGTCTTGCCTAAAAAACTACACAAAAAATACATCAAATATTCTATAGAACCTTTTCCAGTATTTGAATATCTGTTACATGAAATACAAAGACCTCAACTTCCAACATACTTTTTTGAAATTATCTGAGAATGGCTGAACAGAGATTATGAATACTATTTAGTATTACGGTAAGTTAATGAAATATTTATACTTGAACAAAAAATAATATTTATTATATCCCATCAACGATGAACTAGAATTACAGTTTCATATAAGTTAATTGAAAAACCTGTAAAATCCATTAATCTAAAACGAAAATCCAAGACTGCAGGCCTTGCAAATGTTTGCAATGAATCCGAAAAATGTAATACTGAATAGTTATGAACTAACTGGTTTGGGACTTGCACAATAGTAAGGGAAAAAGTCAGATCATGTAAGCCATTAAAGCTGGGAAATTCGCAGTGGTGGAATAGGATATGTTGCATTAGGCAAGATTTACATTGCAATTAGTTATAAGAGCTATTTGCAATTGAAATGTGATCAGCCGTCCCATCAATTGCATTTGTGCACATATCCATCTTACACTGATTAACCCTTTAGGATCAATA
This sequence comes from Riptortus pedestris, assembly GCA_019009955.1. NCBI lineage: Eukaryota > Metazoa > Arthropoda > Insecta > Hemiptera > Alydidae > Riptortus > Riptortus pedestris. The sequence goes on along the minus strand of CM032228.1, from coordinate 101,637,645 downwards.
GGAAACAATTATTGTATTATACGTCCACTAAAACTTTATATCTAGAGGATAATCAACTAAAGGAAGTCACTTAAAATATAAGCGAGAATTGAAATTCGCGAAAGTTCCCCGTCATGTTCTGAAGCTATACTAATTAATACATATTACATATTTAATAATAAAATTTGAAGTATGGGAAGAATGTTAGAGGCTATTACTTCTGAATGGGAATTCTTATATCCATATCATACAATCTTTCTAAGAGACTATTTACCTGTAAATCTAACATTTCCTTTGTTTTCCAGTTATATCCTCACTTCTGCAAATAGTATTAGTTCGTTCACCAGATCCATTATGAATTATGGATACATAGCATATTCATCTCCTAGCCCAACGGCACTTAAGCTCTTGAGCCCTACACAATTCCGGGCTTAGAATTGATACCGGTGCTTTTAGAATAAGTCCAACTGAAAGGTTTTATGAAATAACTAGTGAGCCTCCGTAAGAGTACAGGCTTAAAATAGTTAGTACATAACTTGTTTTAAATTTAAAAGCATTAAATACGCCCTGTAAACATAGATAAAAGAAAGCATCCAGAAGCTTTGTAAATATAAACCCTCAATAATTCCAGAGAATCCTATAGAATAACACATTTTAGATAAATCAATGTATTTTAATTGCACTTCACCAATCCCTCCATGTATAGTAAAGAACCTAAAATATATTTATCATTAACCAAATATTAAAAAAAAAAAAAAAAGCCCACTTTACAAAATTTATTATCAAACAACATTCAAATCAATTTTATCTAAACATTTCAGCACATTACAAATATGTACTGACGGACCTAAAACTGAAAATGGAACAGGAGCTACTGACATTGTAAACAAACTGATTTACGGCATTAAACTACTAGACGAGAATAGCATATCCACTGCAGAACTACATACAATATTGCTTGCACTGTCAAACATTCACACAAACACCAACAAGAACATTGCACTAACTGACTATGTTCTTTACTCTCCTTGAAGGAAATGAATAGCAAACATCCCTCACTAAAACAAATCTTCACACATATTCACAAAATAAAATATCTAAACATCATTAGGTCATGACGGTATACCACAGAGTACACTAGTAGACAAATGCATAAAACACGCCACAAAGAAAGGGAATAGCGACATCAACGCTTTGACTGTACTTGACGTAATTAATATAACCATAAATTAAAATACTCAATACATGGACAGACAACTTTAAATGGCAGTATTTCTTTAAGTATACTCAACCTGAGAGAAAGGTGATCTGTGCCAAAGACTGTGAGCGAGGAATAGTTTACGTTCACATGGTTGTACAGTATACACCCTTGACCAGACGTATATTTAACATTGTCACTGAGGTTTCTCTGGAGAAAGTAGACTTCCTGATGAGCTCGGCCGGGATCTCATTCTTGTCTGGAGTGAAATGTAGTTGAAACAAGAGAGGGAGTCTATGGAACCACAACAAAGAATGAAGGTGTAGGGTAAATAGGGTTTCTATCCCTGGTTATATGAATTAATTCATCCCGTTGTGAACAAACGAATGAATTGGCAAAGAAATGAATTTGGAAATATTAGGTAAAAAATATTTACTTTTTTTTTAGAATTTCACTACCTCATCAATCTGCAGAAATAAAACAATTAAATATAAATCTGATACTGTATTACTACACTCACCGGGTGAATATATACCTCCTTACGTTTATCGTTTAAGCATCTTCTGCAGCTCTACGAGCTTTTACCTTTCATCCAGGAATCAAGCAACCTTCCTCCGTTAGTTATTATCTTGTACAGTAAACTGAGGATTTCAAAAAGGGTGAAAAATGATGGCTGGTAAATTGTAGTTATAGTCGCTGTACGCCTCAGGATACTATACGAAGGTATATAATCAACCTCCTAAAATATAATAGCTTTATCAAGTGCATAGGACTGGACCACGCTCATTTTCTTGCTCAAGTAAAATTTTAGTGATTCTTAACTGATAAGACCTAAAGGTTCTAAAGTAAAGTGTGTAGTGCTTTTGGTATCACATTTTCGACATTAAATTATCTAGAGTTTCATTCCAAATTACGTGAAAAATGCAAAAATTGGACCAACAAAAAACTACCTATTCTTTGTCGGTAATTTTCAGCTCCAACAACAAACCAACGAATCACAATAGTTGAGAGATAATTTATTCATCAGTTTTCAATACTTGCCACTTTAACTCTTTAAAAATAGTAAGATGATCTAGTATGAATTACACACTTCCAGAGGTTGATTGTAAGAGTCATATAACGAACCTGAAGTCATTTAGGTTCCAGTGGTTGCGTCAGGTTGAAATGTCTAGTAGGCAACAAGACGAGGCGGGAACGAGAGACAAGCATAGGCAGAGCTGACTGAGAAGTATCTGAGAGAGGACTTGAGTATTTCAGTTACTACAAGTGGAGGAAGAATACTGCTGGCCACGAAGAGTAGTCAAAGATGGTGACAGATTCTGTGGGTCCAGAAGGACAGTAGTTAATGTGAATAAACGTTTTTTTTGGGTAATAACCATGTTTTGGCAGAGTATGCACTCATACTGCAGTACACACGCGAAACCAATCACATAATTGTCATATACAACGAAGATTTCGATGTTCAAATTAATAAAATTGAATGACTAAGGTTAAACCGCTTGCAGTTTTTAGATAATATTATAACATCCGCGTAGTCAAGATGCTGTTCAATTATCTATTAAATGGCTAAGAGATAGCATAAACAGTGAAACTAGTTATTAAGTATTCCATAAAAGACAAAATAGAAAATTATAATTTTACGCAGTTATTTATACTCCTAATGAAGTACACAGTAGGGGAAAAAACGTGGAAGTTATGGATGAGAGCATTAAAAAAAGTGTATTTAAAGTCATAAAATATAACTTAAGAAATTAAAAAATAAATAATACAAATATTTTTTATTCAGCAGTAGAAACGAAATTCTAAGGTCAGATGATTTAATCAGTGGACGTAAAACGATGAGATTAAGGAGTGAGGAATCGTCCTCAGTTATGTAATAAAATAGCTTTATTATAGTTGACTAATCAATAATTATTTATTTATTTATATTAAAGAACACTATTTGCCTCTAAGGCTAATTGGGACGGGTTATCTACAGGTTACCTCCCTTTTCTATTTAGGGTGGGACTAAGGATACTTAATTATTCAATCAATAATTAGTGTCATTTTTTTAGCTTATCTCATCTGACTTGTTAAAGTAACGTAAGCAAAATATATCTACATGAATAAACAGATGTAAACTGAAGGCATAAAGGGATTAGAGGTGATTAATACTCCACATGGAAATTGGGTTCTGCTAACTGTGGCCAAAGAAGGATGCATGAAAGGAAGGAGTATATTTGAAGAAAGCTAGTTCTGTTCCTACGGAATAAATTCAGCTCAAGCGCAAGCACAAAAAAGATATATTCTTATTCTCCATAGTTGTATTATTCCTTAGTCCCATCCTGGAAAGAAAAGGGTGGTAACCTGTAGATAAAGGGTGGTAAGCCTTGGCAGCAAAAAAATAACAACATTGTTGTATTGCCGTCTGGAGTAAATAATATTATCAGGCGAAACGAGGTGATGTAGGTGAAGGGAGAATTTGCGATCTAAGTAAATCCGATCGGCTGGGGGAACTTAACTCTGATCGGAGAACATTGACATAGTTTAAGGGACACAGGGCCGCTCAAATCCTCTCTTGCTGTTAACTCACTTTACACTATTAGTGGAGGGACCAACTAAAACGCACCGCAAGTGCTCCCTTCCTAACAATGAATTAATCTTATAAGTTTTGCAATCATTGGTATAATAGTGGAATCCAGAATGTAGCGGAATGTCAACACAGTATAGTTACAAATGGACACAACTTTTTCAGTTATATAATTATTAAACAACGACAACCTGAAACAGCCATTTATTACTTTTATTTAAAAAATTATGTCTAATTTATTCTACGATAGTTAATCTGGAAGGGTTGGTTACATATAGTTTACCATGCTTTTCCAGTTAGGGTAGTATTAAGAAAATTCATTTTGGAGAATCCATCCTACAAATCGAGGATTATCGAGATGATTCAGGATTACACATTAGGGCAGAAGACTTGAAAAAGAGATGCCTGTACATCTGGTGCAAGCCTCTGGGCAATCAGCAATTGTTGAAACACACCAATGTATAAGGCTGGGGCAGATGCTCCTTATATACATTTGCACCTTTTGCGTGATGTACGATTGAAAAAAGCAAAAAAAAGCATACCTTATGAAGCAGAAAAGCATCGGTCGAAAGTAAAAAAAAAAAAGTTAAATCTAGCTTGGATATTTAGGAAAATGAACAATTTCGGCAAATTAAATTATTATTTATTAACGTATACTTTTTTCTACTACGTTTAATTGGGACGGGTTATCTACAGGATACCACCCTTCAATTTTTGCAGAGGAAAGAGAATTTTGGTACACTCATAAGTGAATCACTGGCAGTGCATAGATTTCAGGGAATTAGCATTGCCAAAAACGCTCAGTATTAAACATTTAAAAATGAAATTAAAAATTTTCTGGTTGACCTAAAATAGTTTTAATTTGAATTGCAAAAAAAGTTATTAAAAAAAAAATAGGAGACAATACCATGTACGTGGTGAGATACCGGGAAACTAACTACATTAAGAACTAATCTCTATGTGAACAACCAGTCATTAAAAGTAAGAAAAAAAGGCAAATTCTTGGCGTGACTACGCTATTAAACTGCTTCTTAAATGGATTATATAAATGAAATTCATTAGTAACAAATATAAAAGGGGAAAAAAAGGAAAAACGATAATCGTGAAAGATGTTAATAGCAACAGAGAAACGGCCCAAGTACGAGATTAGCAACTGTAATTAAGTAAAGCTACTAACAAAGAAAATCCCGTCCCTGAGCAATTAGCTTTGTTACAGCCCAGCCAAAATACATTTATTAATCCAATAGCATGCATAAATTTAAAATTTACTCCACTCTTCTTCTCACTCGTTGAAATTTCAACTATTTCCTTCATATTTTAAATTCTTAGCACATTTTATAGAATTTCCTAGCGAGTTGTTTGAAAGGGAGGATGTTTTTATTGAATATTATCCGCTTGGTTCATTATGATTAAGACTGGACAAAAACCAACTGCCTGGCAGAGGCTGCGAATGCTAAGGAATTTACTATTCGCTGATAACACACACTGAAGACGTAAACGCAAAATCATTTTCCTATATCTGAGTCTGTAACAACTCTTTGCAAATAAAGCAGGATGAGATAGTTGATGACGAAATGTGAAAATACCAAGACTTGGGAGATTACTGAAGTTAAAAAAATAGTAATTATTATTCCATTAAAGCAAAAGTATAAGAGAAGTACGTAAAGAAGAATATCGCAGAAAACAACGTGATTAACAAGACTTTTTCAATGAAACTTAAAAAAGTCCGTCACGCCGAGGCTGCGTAAACTAAGCAGATTTGCCACGTGAACTTTTACAATAGAGAAATTTCACGAGAGCCAAGCAGTTAAGGAAACGGTCAAAACTAGTTTTTGGCGGGAAAGTCATTTGTTCGTTAGCCGCCCAGATTTAATAAAAATGCAAATATCTCCTCGGTTAATGTTCAAGATAGAGAATAAATGTATAGACCAATATTTATAGTAAATTTAATTTGCCATAAGATTGATTCTGTACAATTTTTCGATCCGACGTATAGTAACGGAGATATTTCGAATTTTCGAAAATCCTCACCTCTAAACCCCCCCTCCCACTGGACCTATTTTAGCCGTTAACGAACTTGATGTTTCTTTTTACATAAAACGACTAAATATCGAGTTTAGTAATGATCAAACCGCTATAGCGGTAACAGACAAATATATATATATACAGTTTTGAACGGACCTCATTTTTGTCATCTACTAGGTAGGATCGATGGACATTTGAAGAAAAAATTCGAAAATTCCGTCATGAGTACAACCTCAATAGCTGTTTCCCTTAAGGGAAATCTGCTAAAAAGGGGAATGAAAATGTTGAACTTTACAATTCTCCTTTACAAAGCATATAAACTTTGTTTCTACATGGAAAAGTTAAACATTGAGTATTTGAAATTGAACGGAGGTCAATCTCATCATTTACTACGTAGGAAGTGTGAAGAACCACTTCATGAATAGAACCACAATACCTGAGCTCACGCATTAGGTGCGATAACTAAGCAGATTTCTTAGGTTCTCTATTCCTACAGTTGTAAGAACCCATGTAACCGAGACATTAAACATTACATGAAATTTAAGTTGGGCCAGAGACGCTTAGCGATACAGTGTACAGAATTTCATCAATTAATGTGAAGAACTTCAATAGTGGTACATTACTGTTATAATAATTATAGTAATGCAATATTATTAAACAGACGTATAATACAGGAGACATAAATGAAGCATTGCACTTCATATCCAAAACTTCCCTCCGCTGTTAACCCTCAATGTTTCAATTAAATGCTGAGAATGGTATTAACCCAATTGAGGCCTCTAAATCGCCGAATGTTCTTGTGACAAATTGCATATTTATCTATGTATCTCATATAGTAGACGACCAATAAAAACAGTTCACCATGTTTAAGCTGGGAATGATACATTTCCTAATATATTCCATTTTTGTTAATGAGAGACGAGTGGGGTTATATTCAAGACTGAAAGTTGAATAACATAAGTAAATCCATTTTGAGAAAAATGTAAAGAAGGTAAGGGTTGCGAATAGTTGCAAAATAATTCCATGACTGTAATGTCTGGTAGTTAGATATCAATAAGAACGAATCATTTTATCGGCAGGTACTTCTGAGCTAACACCAACAGAGATTATGTGAAATATTCGTGAAATAAGGCTCTTAGTAGCATTAGAACGAAATTGTCTAAAAACTTATAAATTAGAAAAATATTTAACAAACAAAAAATAAAATCATTTGATGCCGTATATGATTTTGCTCATGAAATTAAACGCTAAATTAAACAAAAGTAATTCATTTAAGACAATTATGCAACAACAAAAAGTTTTCAATTTATTGCCCTAGTTGTGATGAACAAAGTTAGTACTAAACTATTTTAAAAAATAACAGCACAGAGCGACCCAACCACTCCTCTATTCAGCGTAAAAAATAATGTTGTCACTTTCCTAATTGTCAATTCTGAAAACTAATTAAAAGTACGCTAACACAATATCTGCATGTGAGGCAGATTGGTTTTCGAGAATAAAAAGCTAAGCATATAAACTCGCTACATCAAACTTTCCTTAGCCAATCACCATAGAACAGGATTTGTTTTACAGCGTAAAGGATCCATAAAATGACTGTAAATTATAATTTATGTGACTATTGCTTCTCCTAATTGTTTGGGCACAACAGCGTCTGTGTCCTCAAAAGTTTTATTGGTGAACATACGGCCCCATCCTCAGAACGAATTCAGTCTTAACACTATCTATCTAGTATCTAATACAATATACTTTTTAGGACATGCTTTATATAATAAATATTAGATAATATATAAAATAATAATTATTACATGACATAGATCAAATCACGTATAATATAACAATTATTAGGACACTCACGAGAGGAAAAATATTCCCGATTCCTTTCTTAATGCTTTCTTAATTTCTTAATGCCTTAGAAATATACCTTCAGAATGCCATAGTTTAGAGGTTAGGGACCTCTAAAGAGAACCCTTAGTATCTGAGTTGGTATTCTGGCAGGTGGAAGTGACTTCTAATGTTGGGAGGATGAAATAATTGGCTACGCTTCCACTATAACAATTTATTAAAACGGCAGAGCGCTTTCGATGCAGTGCCCGAAGGTCTTGGATGTTGATCTGACGGCTCTTGGGTCAGTCTAGCATCAATAGCCGTCAGGCCATCATCCATGACCATCGGGCACTGACGATGATTCACTGCATCGAAAGTGCTCTGCCGTTTTAATAAATTGTCATAGTGGAAGCGTAGCCAATTATTTAACCCTTAGTATTTCAACTTATGGTTACATGCGTTTATCAAGGATGTAGAAAATACAAAATATGTAAATAGAAGCCCACAATAACAGAAAGTAATTATTTGCGAGGGAAACTAGGAAATGCATTCGTTAAAAGAACCAGCTAGTGGCAAAACTTATCCACAAATCATTAGAAACTAGTATATATAGTATGCTGATCAGGAACAATCATCGCAGTACCAAGTTTCTCTAGTGAAACTAATTAATATATTTGTAAATAAAGCCAGCTACCAGAGAGGCATAAATTTTGGGATCGAAAATAGCAAATACAAACGATAATTAATACCGACGATTAAAGGATCTACTTTTTATGAAATATTTGTGTACAAAACTGATGAATAAATACCACCATGGAGACAATACAACTAGCTAAGTAATTCAAATTTTAATCAGAGAAAGAAAGAAATTTTTCTTTAAGTAAATCAGCTAATGATATTGTCCTCATGACACGACTTTCAAAGATTATGACGTATGTGTGTATATAAATATATATATATATATATATATATATATATATATATATAGAGAGAGAGAGAGAGAGAGAGAGAGAGAGAGACCGTAATTTTGTCTTCAATCTTCAAGAAACTGGATATTTCAGTGTCTCAAATAAAAAGGAAGATCAGTGTCTTTAACTGCCGAAAACGGAGAGGAAGGGGTGGGGGGAATCCGAAACATCTCCGTTATTAAAGGTCGGCATGAATAACTGTCTTAATACAAATTTAATTTCCTACTATTGTTGGTATAGGCGTTTTCCTCCTAACTGAGACATTTGCGAATTTTGGTTTTCACTCTTCAGAAAATCCCCACTCGTACTAAATGAGTAAACCAGTAATAAGCCAATATGATAAGTGACGTCTTATTTCAAGCTTAAATATTTCGTCGGACAAGAAAGAATGAGACGGGAAGGGGAAAAGGTGAAATAAAACATTCAACGTATCTCCGATCGAATTATGTTACATAAGTAATGTTATGCAAATTTAATGCTTACAATTGTTGTTCTATAAATTCTCTCTCTAACAGGAATCTTATGAGTGATATTTGCAATTTTCACTTGGAGCAGACACTAAACACGCCCAGATGAAATTTCAAGTCGCTTTTAGAAAGGTTTCTTAATACGGGAAAGTGGAGAATAGGCAAGACTTAATTATTTGGTAGCAAAGCTAGTGAATGCTCGATCAAACAATTATATTAAAAATAAGAAATAGTTCAACGTTTATATGATGCCAAAACAATCAGGGGGATATTATTGAATATCCAGTGAAAAATAGAATGAGTCAAAAGAAGAGAGTACAGCAGGAGTAGAACAAAGTGTTTATACCGTATTTTCCTTCCCATTGATCAGCTGAGTTGAAAGGGGCAGATGATAGGAAGAAGAAATAGAAAAACTATGGATGGAAACGCATGACTTGATTCTCTCACAGAGTGCTCTACAAGTTGCTTTCTTTCAACAAGGCACCGAACAGCTAACCAGCCTCTGGGCGACAGTTTGTTCTTCCCAATTGAAGCTAGATTGTAGGTTTTTCTTTTTCAGAACCAATTACCCCATTACGGTTGAATTTTTAAAGTACCGGTTGAACATCCTTTCCAATAAAGAAGTTTGTTTATTTGAAGAAGCAATTATAACTTCTTATTACACAATCGATTAACAATACATAACGATCCTAAATGTAGGAGTGTCGAAAGGGATATTCTTAAGAATAATGTTCAGCGCGGTCAAATGAGAAATTTTGGTACTAGTGATTAGTAGGAATATTAACTATTATTTCAATTAATTATCCACAAAATATTAAATTCTAAATAAATTCCTTGTTATGAGATCGAATAATAACTTTTTGAATGTTGGTCGAAATATACGATTATTTCCTATTCAAAGAGACGGCTTAAAAAGTTAATACCTTACAAACTTTTCCAATGAACTTATCTAACATGTTTTATTGCGAAGAAGTAATTTATACGTTAATAAGATAATTTTCACTTGTTTAATTTTTCAATATAATGACCGTGTAATTACAGTTTCCTCTTCCCCAAAAAATATAATTCTGTCTGTCTGTGCATATATATATAACAGACACACCAAACATTGAATTACAATTATCACTACCTTAAGAGGACCTTGAAGCTAGAGTGTTTAAAAATGGATATTTTTATTCTAAAAACGGTCCCTGAATAAAAAAAAAATATATAAACTAACATATACATAAATATCTCTTACATATTCTAATCATTCATTCATAATTTTGATGATTGCAACTATACAGCTTCTATTTTATTTACTCCATCCTAACTCAATAATAATCAGTTTGGCGAATAAAAAGAACAATTGGAGCGAGACAGTTCTCTCTCAGTTTGTATATCGTAAATAGTACAATGGCTGAATAGGTTGATAGAGTTAAGTGAGATATTATTGAGAGGGTGGTTTGCATCTACCTGATCTTGAAGCTGGTAGCTATTAGTTTGGGAAGTTGATATCGGCATGCCTATAATACTGCTGGCATGACGTCAGAAGCTATCGACTGATGCAGTAAACTACCCCCCCCCCCCCGAACCCTCTCTTAGGGGCTACTACTATTCCTGTTGTAAGTAAATTCCGTCTGAACTTTTGTTCCACTTGGCTCAGACTACAATGTCATAAGCTATGAATTTACTAACTGAATAATCAAGAGATTTTTATGGTAAGAAGGGTTTTATATCTATTATACTAACTGAAAGTTCTTAATTTTCATGTAAATCGTTTTTTATAATCTATAAAGTTGTGCTTGTTGTAATATATTTAGTTAGATAAGTGGGGGAAGGTGAAGTAAGCAATACGAAAAGACATAAAAATGAAAAAGAGCAGTCACAGTTGATAGATCTAGAGCCGATGACAGGAAGATAAGTATCATAGCGCACTAAATGAGTATGACTAAAGATATCATCTGTCATCATATGTTGATTTATTCATTTCACATTACCTGCAACAATAAAGACGTCACAGGCAAAAGTTACATTTTTATAAACCGTTAGCCTCTTGATATTAACTCATATCCTGTCTTTGAATAACTAAAATTCACCCATTTCTCCCCTCGGAGATATTAAAAGTCATATAATGCAAACAAAACTTATAAGAATGTTCTCTTCAGGAAGTCTATGAAAGGGAGTAGATAAAATATCTAAAAGAGTACTTCCACGACAAACATAAATAAGTTAAAATTGAATATAAGTTTGGCTGAAAAGGACGACCCTGTGGAAAAGTTGGTGTGAATCAGGAGGCTAACTCTAGACGAACACTTTATATTGAGGTATTCTGTGTGGGAGTTGCTCTTCCAGAGACTCATTCTACATTCAAAACTTTCCAAGAGTCATCCATAAAAATCTCAAACACCCCCAACCCGACGTTCATCACTACCGCCAACATCGGCTCTCTCATCACCATCAGTCTTTGAAAAATCGTTTCCTGTCAAATAAAGAATATTAGAGAGTCATTTCTTTCTCGTTTCTTTGGCAAATATATTTTGGTCTCCTCGCTGATTCAAGCTGGTCATTTATCTTATCATTTGTGTTCAAAATACTAAAATAATAAGCTTATAGCACTCTAATGTACCAAAATATCTAGATTAAAGAATAGACCCAGAAAAACTACAATGTTTTGGTTGTAACTGTGACATTAGCTTAATATAATCATATGCTTTCATTTATATAACGTAACTCATCCAATGTCTTACTTGATGAATTTCTCACGGACGTCATTAGAGTAGGGAAGACTTTAAAGGTACATTCAAGTAATAATTTTGAGGATCATACTGGCTAATGCCTATAATTAGTCGAAGTATGAAGATTACTACCAACTGATGAATGACAACTGGTCCACTGATAAGAGGAGTAATCTTATGATCTTGGACTTAACAGAGTTCATTCGACTCATCCTGACCCTGGATAGAAGGATATTCCCATGCAGAAGGAAATAACAACCTTCTACATGTCCTTCAGATCCTCATCCCCTCTGTACTTCAGGTTCATGGAAACAAACATGACCACCCTGAAGAGCCTGCTAAATTTACATTATTACATTCCCTAATTACCGTTTATGAAGTCCTTCCTGTCAAATAAGAAGCATTAATTATACTTCCAGCTCCGTCGTTTTTCTATGCTATATATATATATATATATATATATATATATATATATATATATATATATATATATGAGTGTGTGCTCAAGACAGGGTAAAGTGATCAAGTTTGTAATTTATTTAAGCATTAATGCTCACAAAAATATTGCCGGCATGCAATACGGGATGAATGGATTAATTGAATTTCAAAAAATGCAATTGTAATTCAACATGAACATTTTTTTAATTTTCGGAGAAAACTGACTCAACCAATTAAGTCTTATCGTTGGAAATGATATATATATATATATATATATATATATATATATATATATATATAAAACAAACGGAATGTTTACATTTCTAAAATTTAACCACTTCTAAAGCATTTTCACGTATTTATTTGGTATATATATTTAATTTCCTTTCCCTCTCTAGGTGTCTGTTATAAGCCTCCGTTTAGCGACTGACCTTATGAATAGTTTATAATTATTCATGCACTACTGAGCCCATTGGGTAGTGTAAAAGCCGGAACCACTCCTATTAAAGGAACGGGCTATTTACGTATTGCTCGCTATTTGCTCGCTGGGCTATTTGCGTATCTACTTGTTTAAAAAAAAGTGTACAATTGAAAGAATTACTTTTGGAACAATTCATGTTATGAGCTATTCAGTATATTATCGCATAGAGATCAAGTAGTCTTAACAAGGTCATATATTGACAGAATCCTATTTACAGAAAAGGAACAGAGGACCAGCAGAGGATTGAACACGGGACTAAAAACACCCTTTTATTGGAACGAAAATACTTTCCAATTAGCAATTTTTTCGGAAGAGCCCAGCATTTCATACACACCCAATAATTGTGTTCCAGATTTCATCAATATAATATTTTCCTCTTTATGTACTACATTTCCATTTAATTCATATAATACACGTTCATTAATAAAGGTAGCAAAGCATTTTTTACTGGCTCCATAGAGCTATGCGCACCAAATATTTGAGGATTGACGGCTGTCTTGAATACATAATTTGAAATTTGTTTGGACAAATTACAGCTATTCTTGAGTCTTATGATTAATGTGGAGTTTTATTTTATTCTGTTCAAAATTATATTTTACCATGGCGAAAACAGGGAAACATATAGGGCTAAAGGAAAAAAAAGGCATAAATTGACAAGTTTTCAAGACAGGTGGACCATTTTTTTTATTGAAAGTAAAAAAGAGCTCATATGCTTGGTAAGCACCATATTTTTTTTAAAAAATATATAACATTAACGAGATTAAATATTTTCCTAAGAGAAAAGAGTAATTTCGGCAACACAAAATAAAAGACTTTTAAAAAAATACAAAGAAGAGCGCTTTTAGAGTCTAAGTTAAATTTAAACGGCAGTTTGGCCAAAGGCATGATTCTAGTGAAAATGCAAAGCCATATTTAGAATCATGGAGAGATTAGTTGAAATTCTTTGACCATCAATGAAGAAGGATTCCTCAAATAAAAGTTAGTTTCGTCAGAAAATCTATTGCTATGCGTGTGGTGAACTTTGGAAAACTTTATGAATATAATATTTTTTTTTTATATTACGCCTTAGCTGAAACTGAAGACTATCTAACTTGATATGGCGGATACGGCCGAATGTTTTTTTATGGTAGTGGTGGCAATTTTCATTATAGGTGTTACGTTTAAATTTAATTTAAACAGAAGATTTAGCGGTACAGGGAGCTTTTAAAAGCAATACTGTCACAAGATTTAGCAGCACAGTGTGCTAAGTGTAAACCGCTATTCGATAAAGCTTTAAAAGGCTCAGGTGATGCTGCACCATTTAATGGTTGGCAAATTCAAAGGTGTAGGTAGTTTGATTGATTAAAAGTGAATCCCCCAACATCAGCAATACTCCCCTAACTCTAAAATTGTATTGCATTATACGTTTTAAGAATACCCCGAAAATCGACAATGCCAGGAACATGGAAGTTCAGATACAGATACTGATAATGAAGAAATTCTACGACGTTTAGCACTTTGTATAAAATGTATATTGGTACAATTACACGTGTGAACAGATTTTTATTTCATGAAATGCATCAACTCACAATCGAGGACACGAATTACTTATGTTCATTCGGAAAAAATGTTTGCTCGAAGCCCCGACATAACACTAGATCAATTTGGAAGCAATTAGCTCTGCATAACAAACTCAGACACGCTTCACTTTTATATATCATTGAATTGCTTATTAAATGTGTTCGATTCTCAGGTAAATATAATTTTCATCAAAAACATAAATACACTTATTTTAAATGAAATCAGGAAGTCGATTGACCATTATTTCACCTACTGGGACTCAAATTGTTGTCAAGCCTGCTGGACGCTATTAGCTCCTTTACTTTAATTAACATGAATATAATAATAATAATAATTAGGCAGAAAATATTATTTTTGAAATTTCGTCCGACTGTTAAAAAGGTTGACAACTGTGAAAATGCACCATGTTTATAAAAATTTCAGTATATCTATTTCTTTCAATTTATTTTTTGGAGAGTAAAGGCGACATTTATTAAGTCAACTTCTAATCATTATACCCAGAAAAATAAGCTTTTAAAATCATTAGCATACATTATCATTTACATTTACTCATATGGCAAAACTAAATTGGCGAGCTTATTTTGTCTGGACAATAGGAATTGATTTAGTGACGAACTCATTAAATAAAATTCCAAGTTCTGTCCTAGCAAGAAAAGGGTGGTAACCTGTAGATAATCCGCCCAAATTGCCCATAGTAACAATACGTAGACGTAAATAAATAATAATTTAAGTTTTTAATATTTGTACAACCCATGCAAAAAGATAGTAGAACATACCAAGCTCACATAAATAAAATCATTTCTTCGCTGTATAGCATTTTTTTCCTTATGACCAAAGAAATGTATTAGAAAAAAATTTTAAGATGTTAATTAGAATGTTCATTATCCAAATGAGTTTTATTCAAGCTAAGGTAGAAATGTCCGTGAAAACAGAATGCAAAATAATTATAAGAGATATAAAAAGAATATATTTTTTTGTCTAAGAGAATGAGAGAGAGAGTCAACATGAAGAGTGTTTTGTATGACAATCATTTTGTCAACCAAATGTTATGGAATCACCAAACTCCCAAATTTTGTGAAATCATCAAAAGGTCAAATCAAATGATTCATTACTTTGTTGTCGGTAGCATTAATTAAAAAAAATGAAAGTTATTGAAAGAAAGTGGTATTTTAATAATTTAGTTCAACAACTAACTTCTTTTTCTCTTCTAAACAAACTTGATAAATTCAACGATATACATGATATGTAAATGATATTCCTTGCACATGTATAAATACCATACATCATGTACCTACTTTCCTGAATATAAGGTGTAGCAAAAAATTATATTTTTATTAGCAGCGAGTTCAGTTTCAATTAACTTAGCTAAATGTTGTCTATAAATACATAGGATAAAGTGTTAGGAAAGAGAATAACACAAATCTCTATGCATTGCAGGGAAGTTATGCCGGTTTAGTATGCACATCTAATGGGCGCTCCTAGTATCAGAGGAAATACCAACAAGCTGCTCTGAAGACTGGGTAAAATAATACAAACGTTAAAATTCGACTACGCTTTGTACGGAAAATTAGTTTATAGGAAACCTAGTGCAACCAGTTTTGTAAAAACGATGTTTTGATATATTAATCATATTAAATAAAAATTACTAAAAGTTCAAAAAGTTAAGCAACGTGTTTAGATAATTACTTTGTTTATACCCTAATGATTATGTATAGAGCTTAGAACAGATACTCAATTTGACAACAAAAAAATTATATTTTATTTATTTATAACAATTTTTAAAAATTACAAAACAAAATGTTTTGTTAAATAGAGCAACAACAAGATAATTTCGATCAATACCGCCAATAATGAGAATTAAGTACAACAAAAGTAAGACAAATAGTGAAATGAATAAAATAATTGGAGTGAGAATAATACAAATGTGTGTTAGTTGTGAGGTTGAAAATTAGAATTAGGACAGTTGCAGTACTATTTTATCGGTAGTTGTGGTTTTGGTCTTTACCTTGTACAATGACTCTTTTTAAAAGTATGAGGAGCTACTCAATATACTCTCTACGTTCATTGTGTCTATAAAGTGTTTGTTAGAGGCTGCTTGGTCATGATAAAAACTTAGCGAAATTTATAAAATATTTTGTTTTTATTTTATAAATGCCATTTAATTTAAAATAAAAAAAACTTTTTATAAATAAGAAAATTAACCAATCTTTCTTAATATGTAACTTTTGTAAATATCGGTGGACATACAAAGATAAATTAAATATTTGAATTACTGTCAAGTGTGGTGAGTACCGTAGCTCATGTCTTCATCCTAGCAAAATTATTAATGATAGGTTAATATTTTTTCTTTCCTTATGAAACTTAAACTTTATTATTATTAGGAAATTGTGTATATTGTTAATATCATAAATGATTATCACTGCTAAAGAAAAAGTGTTACAAGTGCAATTTATTCCCCTGGTCTACCTAAAGTGTACAAGCCTATTCCAAAAAACTTTGGAGTGAATTGACTTCTTGGTGGGATAAGTTCAAAAATTGGAAGCTCCAAGAAATTATTTCTCTCGTTGATAATCGGTTTTAAAGAGAGAGAAAAAAAGCAACGAATTTCTATAATTCTTAATAGATGAAGTTAAGCTAAAACATAAATCATTACTATCCCAAGGAGGCTACCTTACCACCGATCATACATACCAGCGAGGTTATCTTTTGCAATAGAGCTCTTTAGTTTATTAAAAGCCCGTCACGCAAGGGTTATGTGTACTAAATAGATTTTCCAAGTGAAGTTTTACAATAGATAAATCTATATACTTTTACACTTAACATCACCGTGAATATTAAGTGAACAAATACAAATGACAATGAGAAATCTTTCGGTCAATTTACATTTTAATAACCTCCACAACGGAAAGCGTCTGAATTGTAGAAAAACTTGTCATCCAAACGCACGAAGCTGAAAGATAATATATGAAATATTCTTGACCGGAAAGAAAAACAATAACTGAGTACATCTAAATATATTAATTTTATAGAAAACTATTTACTATATCTATGCTGAAATTGATAATGAACCAGAATAATTTTAACTTCAATCGCTCTAATTTTAGAAATCTAAGAACAAAAGACGGGTGGAGGGGAGGTTAATCAGATAGTATTTGCCTGTATCTCATCTAGAAACTCAAATCTAGCTTGAAATAAGACGGTTCATGATATGTTATGTTGGCTTCTTCATACTAATGCCAAAGAAGGGCGGTTTATTGAAGGCTGAAAATTAAAAAATGCAAATACCTTGGTTAGTATTTGAGATAGAGAAAGGATGTATACATATCATAATAACATTTATAGGTAATTTAATTTGGAATAAGATTGGTTTTCTATACTACTTTGCGATCCGACTTATAGTAACAGATATATTTCAAATTTTCGAAAACCCTTCCTCTAAACCCCCACCGTCCAATTGGTCTGATTTCTGATATTAACCCTCGTCTCCTACGGTGGTTCTTCCTCCCACATTTCCTACGGTGGGTCGGATCCGACCATGCTGGCTCCTGAAGGGCCTAATCATTAATGAAATCATTAATTATGCAGGAAAAGGATAAATATTGATTAAAAACTAAAAAAACAAACAAATATTTTTATTTACTTTAATATTTAAAAAAGTTAACATTGATACTTATATCAGTCTTCATTATCTATTAACTAAATCTCTTAAAGCTATATACTTAAATTATATAAAAAAAAATACAAAATAAAGGAACAAAAGTGAGAATTAAATTCAGAAAACTTGTTGTCTTTCGTCAAACCTGCTTTTCTGGAGGATAAATTCAAATCGTGCACGGGACATAGTACATCGACCATGGGTGGACCATAAATTTGGGATAACATTTCCTTGGTATTCAGGGTGGAATTTTTCAATGTGTCACTCAAATAAAGGAGGCCAAGAAAGGCTTTAAATTCTTCATTATTTGTATTGAAATATACGAAACATCGCCGGTAAATGAATGCCGCGTCCGTTCGATTTCTTCGTTTGTGTGCTTTACAACATCACTTATCATTTCTTTACCAATGAAAAGTAAAAACAGTTTCAATATATCCGTGATGCCTCTTGCTTCTCCTCTTGGGCCAGGATTTCTTCTGACCACATTGATTGCAAGAACTCTGGAAAATTTTGATCGCATCGGCTTATCGGTCCTGAGGGTCCCCCATCCTTGCCGAAATCGAAATTTCTCTCATCATCGTCAAAAACCCGGTCATTTTTCAATCCACACTCATCATCACTCTCATCAGCATCAAATACATCATCAACGTTGTGTAATATCTCATCTTCCTGCTCGGATGTACTATCCTCGTTTTCTTCCAACATGTCTTGCCATTCTCTTGGCGTCGAAACTCCTCCAAAATTTCTTCCGGGGTCGTGAAAATTTTATTGAATGCCATTTTAAAAAAAAAATCTTGCATTCTTATGGGAATGTAGAAATAATCATGAAAAAATCTAAAGCATAGAACCTACGGTGGGTCGGATCCGACCCCTAACCTATTTCCTACGGTGGGTCGGATCTGACCGAATGGTTAATAATGAGGAGAGGACACTTACCAGAGCGAAGTGGACTTGTCAGCCTCCCAGGCACAACTGCAGAGGAGGGTACCTAGGACCATGGAGTAGTCGAGGAAGCCAGGCGATTTTGAGACAAGGAGGAACCGGCACCCCGGTCGGATCCGACCCAACCGTAGGAGATGAGGGTTAACGATATTTTTTTTACATAAAACGATTAAATATCGAGGTTGGTAACGATCAAACAAAATTGCGACCTCTAGAGTGTGAACAGACAAATGTATAAAAATAATTTTGAACGGTCTTTATTTTTGTCATCTCCTGTATAGAGTCGATGGGCATTTGAGGAAATTTCTCGATAATCGCGTCGTGAGTACAACCTCAATAGCAGATTCACACTTCGTGCCACAGATAACTGTAGATTTGTCAAAACTATTACAAAAAAGTAAAACACCAAATATACCACTTCTCCTCAATTCTAATTAAAAAATTGCTTAGCCCTCAGTAAGTGAATAACATGTTGAGTTAAAATAGAGAATTATAAATCAAGAGTTCAATGTTAAAAGCTATTTATAGGAGAGGAAAAAGCAGTAATAGTTTTGTGCTTTGAGAGATTATTTTTTCTAATAAAGGGACTGAAGAAACAATTTTAACTTATTAATTTTTCAGGAGTCTGCCATTTATAAAGAGTTCAATATTCCAGGAAAGTGGATTTTCCCTTGAAATAAAATAAATTGACCAATATTAAAATGTTGAAAGAGCTAATCTTCTGGACTTAACGATTGGGTTGGCACTTCAATGATATTCGCTTGTCAGGGAACTTATTGTTAGTATAATTCAAGATATTTTTAAAAAGTCTTAAAGATTTGAAACAATTAAAGAGAGGATTATTTGAAATTTTATTCCTAATAGCCGTTTTCCATCATATATTGAATGAAAGGGAGAGGACTCTGAGAACTAATAATTTAGTATATTTATTAACAAACAGAAATTCTGGAACCATTTTTTTCATAAATATAAGACTACTCAGAGGTTCATTTCTGTAGTTAAAACATATAAATGGTTTAATTTAACATAAAATGATCTTGGCGATATTAGAAATCGACTTTTATTAGCTGCAGAAAACTAATGGCCCCTGAAGAGGTGGTAATAGGCCACAAAACACGTACGGCAATTTTCAATAAATTCTATGTAGAAAAAAAAGAAAAAAAAGGAGTTTTTGTTTGGTAACCCTTGTCTTTAACATATGAAGGGTATTTGAATGTTGGGTCCAGAAAAGAAGTAAGACAAATCTTATTCCACATTGCAAAACAGTGTGTATAATATAATCAATAAAAATGTATAATATATACAATGTAGAAACGTTTTTCAGCTCATATTAGGAAATTAAAATCTCGAAATATTAGCCTTGCATAACGTTTCGTCAATCAAAATAGACCACAATCCAATAAATAAAGAAGTTTGAACGTATGTTTTTGTTCTTCTCTTGTGAACGTGGCAAAATTGACATATATGGATACCTAAATCCTAGAACACAGGTCTTCCTTATCATGCCATGCAGAATAAAGTCGTTCTAGAGTGCAAACCCGCTAAAAATCTCAAACTTTTTTGAAATTCAATATAAGTTTGGAGGGATACATTTACTTAAACTAAAAAAGTCTTTTTACCCACTTGTTACTAATATAAAATTTACGATGACTCAAATAATTTGAAAAGCTATAAGATAGAAATAAATATTTTATGCTTTGAATCTTTTCAGGTAAACAAACTCTAACTGAATGTGTGAGGGGCACTCGTGTTATAAATATTGTAGGTTGGCGATAACGCACGAGCTGCCGTACTATTACGGAATTACTAGTTGTTATTGACCAATCAATTGATTTATAATTACAATCACCAGCAATCACACACAAATACAAAATACTACTGAGTACTCTGAGTAAGTCGATTGGGCAAACAGAGAAAAAGGAAATGGATTGGGAATGGCCGGAAGGGCTGAGTGTAAACAAGGAGAATGGTAGGGCCATGTTCCTACGGCGGATATTTGTTCTAGCCATGTACTCTCTACCTCCTCTATCATCAAACCCTAAATCTACAAACTTTAATATGGCTAATTCCTAATTTTAACATTAAATTGACATGTAAAAACTTATTTCATGAAGAATCCTTTCTTAATACTATCTCGTTTATTATTAATCGGATCAAATAATGTTATAGGACCAATCTTTGTTAAACCTTTAACGCTCTGTAAGTGCTATTCTATAGCTTCTTTTCGTAACTATAATATTTAGCGAGCTATTAGTATTTTCTTGTTTTCTGCATTCAGCAAATCCACATTTCTACTCATCAAATATTCACTACAAGCTAAGATACCCGGCTTCGCCCGGGAAATCATTTGAATCTGAATGATGGTATTTTTTGGGGGGCTTTACTTTGTACAATATTTTTACAATTTCCCGTCTCAATGCTTAGGATTTACACCCGAGTATATTTTAATAATAAAAGTATTTGTTATGAACTTAATTTTACAAAATACACAATATTTGTATATTACCCGTTTCCTGTGCATGTATCTTTTCTTATATATAACATAATCATAGATTATCGTATTAACCACATTATTCATAATCATAGAAAGAATACTGTATTTCGAATCATCTATGAATGAACGTTCATTTCCTCAAATGTGGTCAAAATCACAACGATGGGAGCTGTTTCATATACGTAATACTTTAGTCTTCATTCAGCCTGTTAATAATGGTTGTTAAGTTTAATGAAAGTGGACTAATCCATCGAGGTACTAATTTCAATAAATTCATACATGAATACCAATTGATGACTATAACAAAACGCCTATGAAAATTACGTTGAAGATATATATAACAAAAGTTACTCTAAATATCAAATTAAACATTCATGAGCAGGTTAGAGGAAAAAAAAACAATAGGAAACGAAGTATGACGATTTTTCATTTCATGCCTCCCTAACAACCCCTAATCCTGTTCGTTTCTAAAAATGTTTATATAGCTTATAGTCAAAAATACGGAGCTTCGTTGATTTCGATTTAGTCTTCGTGTCCTATAACATTGTTGCCGTCATAGCGGCCGTAACATTAGTTTGACCGTCACCAAACTGGATACTTACGCGTTTCACGTAAAAAAGGTCGAATGACCAAGAATCAAAAGAATATAATGTTTTCCCTTGACTTCTGAATGAGAATAACCGATATTAATGTCTTCAGAGAAAGCGGTGCTTTGTTCTCCAAGCAAATGTGTTGGTAGATGCCGTCACGAACTGACTAAAATAAGCATTAGGGAGCATGCGTATACAAACTATATTATATCTTGAGAAATAAACAAGCATGAATTAGTAAGGAACGCCACAATTGTATCTGTTAATATAATACTTTTTAGAATCAGAAAATTCAGAGCATATTTTTTTCTAATAGGAAGGTCCGTTCGATAAATAATGAAAAAGCGTATCTGGTAAATATTTTATAGACTTACTTCTTATATAATTAAAACGGGGGATCCTTCTTCCGGTTAAAATCTGAAAGCTGGCGAAAACGTTTTAAGAAACTTTTGTAATGCTCCTCGGTTTTAACTGCTCATTTGGTCCATGTAATGGTACTTCAGCGGAAACAATTAACTTTTATAGAGAGAATAATATTTAATAGGGAAAAGTAATTGTTCTTATCCATTTGACTTAATCATGCAATTGTTGATAGGCCTCAACATCAATAAATTTAATAATTTCATCACTGAATTACTGAATAGGACTAAAAATAATCTCTCTTTTTAAAAAAATAAAAAAGTTGTCGAGTCTTCCATTTTCGGTATTTTTCCAGTTACAAAACCTTACGATTTGTTTAAAGTTACAGCTGAAACTCAAAACTACATTGTGGGCACATCTGAATTAAATCTTTAACATACGATTTGGTTTGGTTTTGAAACCCCAAAATACGAGTATCATAATTCAAAAATTATCATCACAAAAAATACAGATCTTTAATGTAAATATATTATGAGGCACGATTTAGTATATAATCTTCACCGAAGACTCACAGTAAATGTCCATTCACTAGGTGAGGAAATGACGAACTTCCCAATATATTCTTTAATATTGGAAATGATTTATAAAAGATGGTGTTAATAACAATAAAATAAGTGTATAATGAAGGCATTGGTCTGAAGTAAAAGTAAATTTCTGCATGGCAAAAGTTAGACCCTTCGTAAAAGAGAATATAGAAACAATGAAAATGTGAGTTTAAAGCAGTTTAGAAGCAGAAATTTTAAATGAGTAAAAGTTATAAGCATTTATTATGTATAAATATCATCAATAATGTAGTTACATATTTCCTGTCAAAAACCAATCCGAGCAAATATTGTTTAAGCATAACATTACATAAGTAATAGTAAATGTAAGAACAAAGCACTTCCAAAAATTCCAACATTTCACAGGAAATAAGTTAACACAATTAACTGTCAGCCTCCCGACAACTTCCGCTCCCGCATGAGTGTTATTGACATAGCTTTACTTAAATTATTTATTCAAAACATTAAAAAATTCGAAATTTCGAATAATTGATATACCTGGTAGAAATAAATAATAACAGTGGTAACCTAAAAATAATTTAATTCATATTGAAAAAGCTAGGCGAGGGTAAGAAATCGTAACCTTAACTGCAACTTGAAATCATATGGAGTTTAAACGCATTTTGTCTTTTTGTTATGGTGACATTGCCAAGTAATGTTTATTAGTTATATATAGTACATAGTCATTTCAATAACGTCAACATATCGGAGTGAATAAGATAATATATATACCACTATTCATATTGAATCAATATTCCTTATAACCATGGAAGAGTTAATACTAATTTACTAATTTATCAGATTTTTAGTCTAAGCTTTAATAGGTCAACTATATGGATTAGTAAATACTCCATTTGTGGAAGTCAACCATTTCTATATTTCCTCATTCTATATGTATTGACTATTATTTTTTCAGATTATGTTATTTTCTACATTTTTTCAATTCACTAGTTCT
Organism: Riptortus pedestris; assembly: GCA_019009955.1. Classification (NCBI taxonomy): domain Eukaryota; kingdom Metazoa; phylum Arthropoda; class Insecta; order Hemiptera; family Alydidae; genus Riptortus; species Riptortus pedestris. Next base: position 101,613,821 of record CM032228.1, on the reverse strand, counting down.
TCTTTCATGTAAACCTTCTCAATAAAGGAATTACTAGTGGAATATATAAACACATCTAGGATCCATGACAGGACATGAATAAAACATATATTTCCAGACCTAAAATAAATGTCCCAGAAGATATAAGCTCTTAAGGTATATCCTCTCATAGATTTGTTTTTTGTTATATTGATTAGAAGCTACCTCGAGCGGCAACGAACTAGACTAACCGATGATGCCGATTGGAAAATTAATTTAATTTTAATAAATGGATTAACTGTAATAAGGAAACATATGCTCTGTATAATAATATCTATAAGACTATCTAAAAAGAAGCAAACCATTTTTCAGCACCTCGTATATGACGACAGATTTACAAATTTAAAAGATTGAACTTGATAATAATAATTTATCTACCCCAAAGCAGACTACGAAATAGAGAATGCATTACATTTTAGTGACAGATTAATATCTGCGGTCTTTTACAGCTTATTAAGCATAATATTCGCAAACTTTACTCATAATAAAAGTGAAACATAATAAGGGAAGAAATTTTCGGAAATATGCAATAACGTCCACCAAAAACCAACCTCTTAACTTTGCACAAAATAAGAGCTTCCATAATAACAGCTTCTAAACAAAGTTTTACTCCATTAATTTCTTGCCTTATTTAACGATCCTTCCTCGACTTAATTAGTTTCTATCTAAGTAGACTGTTCTTCGGTTAAAAGTTAATTTTATTAAGCAATGCTGACAAATCGGTGTCTTGGAAGTAAAAGCATCGATTTTTAAATACCATCCGAGATTACTGAAGTGTTTAATTGTTATGGACGACTGTAAGGAAAGGAATATATTTTAAACATTACATCCATTCCATTTGACTTTATTAAATAAGATCATTCTTCATATCCTTGATCAGCAATAGGTTCCGAAATTATTTTACCTTCACTAGCCTCTGGAAAGATTCCAATAAAAACGTTAGGGACTGCTTGAACTAAGCAGATTTCCATTTGCTAACTTGGAGTTATTTCAGAGAGGAGTATGCTTTCCAAAGGGAGGTAACGTCTAACTGTGCAGTTTTAGGTTCATAGAATTCTTGCGAGCGTAAAACCTAACTAGGAAAATTCAAGGAGGTGGTAGGCTGACCATTATATATCAAAAGTAAATTAAACTCATGAATTTATGAGTTACACATGGCTGAATCTATATCAACTGCAACTTGCAGAGGGGAGGAGCACATATCATATTTTTTTTTTCTATTCAAAGTAGCTATAACCTACTAATATTATAGAAGCTGAAAACCTGTAAAGCCAATAAGTATCTACTATCTATCCATCCACCATTTTGGGTGGAAACTAGGTAATACTTTGCCAGTTGTTGGTCTATATTATGTGATTTCTACATTAGACTTCAGAAAAAAATCATCACAGACCCCTCATTTCTGATACTTTCAACATCGTCATAGACCCTAATAGTGTCAATTATAAAACAGATAAACAAATAATATCTCCCACATTTGCACACATCTTTGAAATATTACAGGTTTAATGACCTTCCTTCCTTTTGGTTTTCCCACCACTTGCTTCCTCTATCACACCCTTGTCCTATCCTCATTCAAGATGTGACTTTCGCTGAGTGTGTTAGTTTTATTGTTCCCTGTTCTCCCTTACACCAGTTGGTATGCACCATATTTCATTTCTGTTTTATAGTTTTTTACTCCCAGCCCTTTTTTATCGTCACATGTTAAAATTTAAAAACGTTTTATTACTTATGACTTTTAAAAGATTCTGTTATTGTTTCACTATATTTCACAAAACCGTTACACTTGTTGCTTTCGTTCATTGTAGTTCTGAAAAAGGGTACAATTGTGTCTGAAACTGTTAGCAGAAAATGTATTTGCAGAACAGATATGTATTTGCTTCCTCTCATCCACCAATAGAGCTCAGAGTTCTGCTAAATTAAATCACGATCATGTAGGCTATTGAGGTTAATATTTAGTTGATACTCAAGTGAGTTGTAATCTGTAGTGCTAATGACGAAAATGAGCTCCGTTCAAAATTATATTATTATTATTATTTATTAACGTCCACTTTTTGCAACTTAGGCTAATCGGGACGGGTTATCTCAGGTTACCACCCTTTTCTAGCCAGGGTGGGATTTTAGGACGTTATTTAGTGAATTTCGTCTCTAAATAATTCCCTTTGCCCAGGCAAGAATCGAACTCGCCACTCAAGGTTTACCATGTGAGATAAAGGTCAACGCTTTAACTCGCATGGCTAACCTGAGCCCCCATATATATATATATATATATATATATATATATATATATATATATATATATATATATATATATATATATATATATTTGTCTGTTAACGCTCTAGCGGTCGCAATTTTTGTTTGATCGTTACCAAACTCGGAATTTAATTGTTTTATGCAAAAAGAAAGATCAAGTCGTTAATGGCTGAAATCGGACCAGTGGGAGGGGGGGGTTTAGAGGGGGAGATTTTTGAAAATTCGAATTATCTCTGTTATTATGCGTTGGATCGAAAAATTGTATAGAATCAATCTTATTGCAAATTAAATTTACTATAAATATTGTTCTATACATTCTGTATCTTGAATATTAACCGAGATAATTGCATTTGTATTCTGTGTGTTGTCGCAAGGATTCGGCTATGTTCGGACTTTCCGCCGAGAGCTCTGGCGGCCGTTTCCTTAACTATTCGTTCCTCGTGAATAGGTTTAGAGGTTTCTTACTAGTACAGTTGTTATTAGGCAGATTTCTCTACTGTAAAACTTCACGTGGGAAATCTGCTTAGTTTACGCAGCCTCTGCGTGGCGGTCTTTTTTAAAATAATACGCCAACCATTAAACTCATAAAAGAGCATTAAGGAAAGCTGACGCAACTAATAAATGTTTTTTACAATGCAATAACTATGAATTACAATAAGAAATGTTGAATATTATTAAATTTTAAAAATTATGACTTTCAATCAAGTCGATGAGATACTTGAATTATGTGGATTATTTCCTTAAATTAGTCAATACTTCCTCAGCGAACTATAGCCTAGGCAATCCAATTTATGTATTTAACTGAGAGACGAAAGTTGCATATAGCATATAATCCTATAAGGTATCAAATGTTGACTTCAATTATGTTTTGGTCAATCTCATTTGCGCAATTAGCCGACGAGACACTACAACCTCCAAGACAAATGTCTAGAAATCTATTATAGCTCACGTTATAAGTTCTGTTAGAGAAACTCATTTTTTTGGGGGAGAAGGCATTGACCCCTTAATTGAGATAAAACCAGAGCTAGTAACTACTCGTGGGTACATAAGTAGAAATAAAACGACAAGCTAAAAATCTAATAAAATCAGTAAAATAGAAGATGAAATATATTAATGAACTAAATGTAAGGTACTGTGGTATAATGTCGGTTTAAATTTCGCCAATCGTATGGCGGAAGAATAATGAAGGAAAATTTCAAATGATTATTAAAATTGTTTTCATTTTTCTCAGTCTCCACATCCACGTGATGCCTCATCAGGAGATATTAAAACATTAAGAGGTAATACACGACGACAGCAGCCTTACACAGGACCTTCCACTAGCTGTGCCAGTCTGAGAATGGCTTAATAAGTATAGCGGGCCTAGTTAGCTGATTTATATCGTTATGTCAATAAATAATATAGATCGATTATCCCTGAGGATGTGAAGTTTAAACACTAAAGGATAATATAATTTTTAAGCGTCATTTGAACGCGAAAAAAACACGATTTTAATAATCATTTGCGGGGCTCAGGTTAGCCAAGAGAATTAAAGCGTTGGCCTTAATCTCACATGGTAAACCTTGAGTAGCGAGTCCGATTTCCGCCTGGGCAAATAGGAATTTATTTAGCAATGAACTCACTAAATGCAATCCTAGGTCTCACCTTGGCTAGCAAAGGAGGTAGCCAACACGTCCCCATAGCCATAGTAGTAACAAGTGGGCGTTAATAAATAATAATTATAATCATTAGTGGCTTTATCTTCTTTTATCGACCTTCCGCCATATTATTGGTTAAATAAATACTACATAAGATAGTTCAGCTTAAAAAAATGAAGAGGTTTTATGAGCCTTCATAAACTGTAAATAAAATAACACATGTATAAACCCTACTGACTCACGGACACAATCTTTTGATGGTGTCTCCACTCTAAAATGCAGTTAAGTTTAAAAATGTAAAGTTTTTAAGAGTTCATATATGAATAGTATTTATGCAAAAGGATAAAAAGAAAATATATTGAGACCTATAATCACGTAGTAACACTATTCATCAATAGATTTAGAATAAGGTTTAAAAGATAGAGTCCCATTTAAAGCTCAAGAATAAAGAAAGTCCGGGGGGGACCTTATGATGAATAATGATGCGTGGAAAGAGATAATCTCGGAGGGTAACTTGTTGCCCATGTGGGTGCACTTACAGTTATTATTACAGTCTCTAACATATCACACGACTGGAAAATAAACCACGCGAACCCTGGTCGCTGAATTGGATGCTCAGCAATAAAGATCGTCTGCATACTATTCTTTTGCTGCAGCATCTTACTTCTACTACCGCAATCTTACTACAAATATAGCGCGGAGTTAGAAAACAGTAACGGTAACACATGTAAAGTATGTTCAATCTTAGAATCTTATTTTTAAACAAGTGTATGTTGGGAAACATAATAAAATTATAGATTTAAATTTAAAAAAAACGAAAACTTGTTTTAATTTGCATATACCTATAAATGTAATTCAAATTTATCTTCTTCTAGAAAGTTTTACCTTTACGTTTTTAATAATCGAAAAAAATAAAATAAATGTATCACACTTCAATGATTTACAATACAATAAGGGTAGGTTAACACAATATAGTGGAACAAATAAAAATAAAATTTGGTTAGTCACCTAACATCTTTCATCCTTATTTTTTTAATGGAAAACTATTAGAAATATTATTTTAAAAGATTTCCTTAGGGAGAATCTCATGAATTCCTGGAGTATGGAGCGTTATCGGTTAGCTTCTTGGACAGCAAAGAATCCCAAGTTCATGCCCCGACCGATACCAACTTTTTTTTACAATTATATAGAAATATTAAAATATATATGAATAACCTTGGTGAATCACTTAGTGGATATCTTGTATAATGTTTAGGTAACGCATAATCTATGTATATTTTTGTTTTATTACCCAACTGAGTACGATAAAAACCAAATCCTATAACATGATCGAAAAAGAGGGGACAGTTGTGAATCAATTGACCTAGTTTAATGTAATAATGAGCAACTAAACTGAATCCAAAAATTATTTTTCATTAAATTTATTTCGGTTCAAAACTCCTCCTCTTAAGAATCTTAACTTTTACAGTCTGCAGATACATACCACAAGGCTTTCTTCCGGCTTACCTCTTTCGCAGAAAACTTTTCTAATCCCCAAGAACTGGACTGAAATGCCAACTTATATTTCAAAGTTTTTATACTTTCCACGAAATACCCATTTTATAAACTTTAAATGGGAAAGTACAAATCCGAAAACCCCAGAAATGCTGTTCGTAGTAGTTATAATAATAATATAGTAGCTATAAAAAAAAGTCATTAGCAAATTGTCGTGGTCACTATTCCTCACAAAAAATTTGAAAATATTTTTGAAATGACAATGAGGTCTGTTTAAAATTATTTAAATATTTTTGTTATATCGGCTCTTCATACCACTCGAGTCGACAAAAATAACGGTTGCTAGGGCACATCTCCCTAAACATCACATCACACACACTCAAACAAGTGTGCGTCTACGTGTCGTGTAAGGAGGGGGTGTATTCTTGCATCTGTTGTTTTTGTTTGATTTTTACTAAACACGATATTTAAACGTTTCAGGTAAAAATAAAAGTCGGCTTCGTTAATAATAGAAATCGGACCACTCCTGGTGAGTTTTAAAAAGGAGTAAAATAAAAAAAAAGACTTAATACCTCAGTTATTATAAATGAATTTGTAATTCCAATAGAATAATGAACCGATAGACCAAAAATATTAATAATTCTAAGTTTTAGAGTATAGTTTGAATGACATGAGATAGAAGAAATAAGATACTGCTCCACTAAACATTTACTACATTTTTTTTTCATAAGTTTCTTGTTTCAATATTTAATCTCCATTAAACTGTAAACTTTGCAATATTTGTATCATGTTTACTTCAACTAATATGTAATATGTCCCAAACATTTTATAATTTTCTTTTACTTAGCATTATAAGGTCGGAAAGAAATCTCAGAAAAAAAATAGTCGCCCTCAATATTTAGGCAAATTACTGAGCTAGTAGAAGAACTCAGTCTTGTGAAAGGCAAAGGTATATGAATAGCAGTGCAGCATTTTAGTGTGGGAGACATTAGACATTTAGTTAAGGAAAAATATATTTACTGGAGAAAGTCAATCATGTCCGTACACAGACTTGTCATACTATCTGACTATGATTATTTTAAAAATAAAGACACATTTTTTGAAAGTCGCCACAATGTCTGATACATCTTTAATTAAAATAAAACTATTTCTTTTCATCAAAATCAAGAAAGTACTACTAGTACCACATTTAAGTCTTGGGTGAAAGTTGGGCCATGTGAAAAGTGCTTGAAAATAAAGAACTGAATAAGTAAGAAATCTTCTATTTTTCTTTAGGAATGAAAAAAATCTGGAAGGGCAGCAACTCAGTATGGCTCTAGATGAATTGAAATATACATATAAAATATATATACATACATCCATTATACTTCGTGCATAGGGAGAACTATGCCAAACCTAAATTTTGGGATTATAAACGTCTTTCTATGCAAATTCAATTCTATACACTTCCTCCCTAGGTCACTAAAAATTAATATAAAAAAAAATATAGATACTTTAGTAACTGTGATGTTTACCACAATTAGAAACACATTAAAGAACATATAAATTCAATAAAATAAGGTCAATAAGTAAAATTAAATAAATGAGTTAATTATTCTTAATTGTAATATTAATATAGAAAAAGACTAGCGACAGCTGCTTTACGTCATTCTTCATGAAAGTAGGATAGCTGGAAGATAAAAAAGACCTGAGCCAATGAAACCGTTTGGAGCTTCAATTAACCTTGGCAAAGAATTTAGAAGTCGTCTATAAGGGTCTTATCTCTAGAGCACATTCAAATTATTGTAAACTTAAAACAAAAATAAATGGAATGACATAAATAATCTTTCTAAGTTATTATTTAGAAAATGGGAAAATTCATCAATAAAGCCATTATGAATTAAATTGAAGATAAAAAGTGGAAGAAATAATAAATATTTCAATTGCCATTATAAAACAATGTGAATGCTGATTGGATTGTTCGTTCGCGTCAATAATTAGCCATTGTAGCCGTGAAGGGTCTCGATACCGATTTTAGTTGCCTTTCAAGTATTCGCCTCCAATTATAGACCCATTAGCCGATATTGTTCCTTCCATTATTGAAATAACTTCCATTTTCTCGGGTGAACTTATTTGAAGAATATCAAAACAATTAAAAAATAATCTTGTTAAGAATTTTTAAAACTTAAACTAGAATATACAATACACAGAAAATCTTCAACTACTGTTTAACCTTTTCCCTACCTATTTAATAATTATTGTATCAATGTCATTCTTGTATCTATCAATATTAACAACATACATTACACTTTATTTTATTAAAAGTTTCAGATGGAAATCTGCCAAGCTGCTTTTAAATTTCAACAACGATCTCAGGGTTCAGCCTAATCTAAATCTACGGAACTTTCATGTCTTCAGCTTGCGTACCCGGAGAACTGCCCAGCGATCATTGCAATTAATACTTTTCATTAATATGAAGGAATCACCTGAAGAGACGCTAAAGAAAAAGCCCACTAAGAAAGAGCATTTTACGTGACCTGGAATATGGGTCACTTCATCTCACAATCTATTCTGTACTTCCCGTGAGGTAATAATCTCAAGTAACAAAAAATGTTAATGTTTCAGTTAATTAAAGTAAAAATCAGAAAATAATTAGTGGACTTTGTTAGGACTAGAATTTGAGCAATCAACTGCGAGGTTATTATGCCCTTCATCTTATTCAACACCGTCATATAATTATTTATAGTGGCGTAACTCACTCTGAATTTCTCGCGTAATAGTGTCATGTTTTCATATATGATGATGTTTTAACAAATGTAGGTAATGTGCTTAACTGTCGATTGCATCAGTTTACGACAGGTCAATACTTTTTTTTTTCTCCCTCTCTGACCGGTCCATTATCACACTCATCCTTATATTTTTAACAATTTATAATGATACAACTCGTTAATATTAAGTAATATATATATATATATATATATATATATATATATATATATATATATATATGTAACCAGCACTTTTTTATTATTTTTTATATTTTTTTTTATTTTTTTTAAATTTATATAAATACATACACACACACACACACACACACACACACATACACACACACACACACATATATATATATATACACACTCACAAACTCATACATTTTTTTGGGCTTTGTGGGACGTTGAAAATTAAAAAAAATGGAAATATCTCGAAATAGAGGAGAAGAGTATTTATAATAATACAATTGTAGAGGAATTAATGTTTAATAAGATGGCTCTATAACATTTTTCGGTTCACTCATAATAATGATATTTTGAATTTTCGAATTTCCCCCTCCCTCTAGTCCGATAAGAGTCGTTTATTACTATATATATATATATATATATATATATATATATATATTTATATATATATAAGGACAATTTTGAACGCGGCTCATTTTTTTCATATCCTAGGCAGGATGGACAATTAAATTCAATTTGGAAAATCACGTCCTATGTACAACTTTAATAGTTGGTTTCCCTTAGGGGAAATATCCTAAAAAATGAAATGCTGTGGACAATAAAAAGAAAAAAAAACACGAGGTGTTTCTGATTGAATCGTATATTTCTAATTAGCAAATATTCATACGAATATTTAAAACACTGAAAATGATGAGCGAAAAACGATATGATGGGTCGGGTTTGAGTAGATGAATCGGTGGTGTATAGAAGAGGCGTGCTATTCTCGCGGGAAGGGGCAGAGGGAAGGGAAGAAAATAGGGGTGACTAGAAGAGAATAACACAGCCCGAGGCCAGCTCACACAATCATATCAGGGGCAGCTCTTTTCACTACACTCCAGCTCTGCAGGATAACCTCTGAGTCAAAAGGGACCTGTCACCTATTCAGCAAGCCCCTTACTCTGCCAGTCTTTGGACAAATGCATATATTCCAATAGGATGCAGGCTTAGAAAAGTCGATAAGCAGTTACCACGGGGCATCCTGCAATAAACATTCGAGTTATAATTGCATATGGAGCAAACATACGATACATACGTACCGTTGAACCCAGAATAAAGCAAATGGTGTCGTCGTCTCTTATATATATATATATATATATATATATATATATATATATATATATATCTTATTTCCATCTCCTGGGTAGGATCGATGGACATTTAAAGACATTTTTCAAAAACGCGTCATGAATACAACCTCAATAGCTGATTTCTCTTAAAGGAATTTAAATAAATATATCGCCTTTTAAAATCAAACTATCCTTATTTATTATGATACGTACAGATTTACTTATGCTTTAACTTAACCAAGAATATAATTAGGCTAGAAAAAGTAGATCATTTTCTATATTCATATTAATGTTCATTTATAAAAAAAAATCTATTTCTAATCATATTAGCGCTTTTCAAAGTCAACCATTTAAAAGTCCGTTCAAAGAACCTCACTCTTCATAATCAATAAACTTTATAAAATATTCAGGTCCATTAGTTAACTTTTACCCGTCAGTGGCAATTTCATGAACTTAATTAATGATTCAAAGTGGGCATTTTAAAAAAAAAAAATATTAAGAGGGAATGTGACTAGAGCAGTAAGCAAGAAATATTGAGGAGGAGGATAAAGAGAGAGAGAGAGGGAGAGAGAGAGAGAGAGAGAGAGAGAGAGAGAGAGAGAGAGAGAGAGAGAGAGAGAGAGAGAGAGAGAGAGAGAGAGAGAGAGATGGGAAAAGTACTCCTATAACTGGTCGAAAGGGGAAATATATCAACAATATGTGAGAAAATAAGAGATATAATTGATATATATGTGTGTGTGTGTGTGTGTTCGTAAGCAAAAATAATTGATTGTCAACGAAAGCCAATGAATTTGTATTTATTTTTTCCAGGATTGTGGCCTGAATTTTAATCAAAGTTGATATTGAAAATTGCAGGTTAGCCGTTTATTTGGAAAATTATTATCCTCTTATATAAATATATATATATATGTGTGTGTGTGTGTGTGCCTGTGTCCGCAGTCTACTTGCCCTGAAGTCCCTGGGCATCTCCCGCTCACTACCTAGTGCGCATTGTGAATGGAAACCTATTGTGCTTCATTCACTCAGCGAGCCCTAACTGGCTGAATTAGTTTTTTTTAAAATAACAGATGATGCCAGATTAGCAGCTTAAAATCTTTCTTAGGGTTATTCTCTACAAGAGAGGTAGGTTCTCCTGTTTTACCTAGTAAAAATTTCTCCGGTTTTAAATGATTGCTGGTCATGTTCCTTCCCTCGAAAGGCGATTCACATTTATCATACAAAGAATTGCTCTTCTCCGGTTTGCTACATATTGATTTCGACTTTCTATAGATTTCTCAACCCAGGTTCTCTAAGGACCTCTAGGTTTCTATAGGTTCCTTCTACTCGACAGTTTCAGTTTGTCGTGGATCTATTGCTGGCACTGTTTTCGATATTTTTTTTTCTGCAAATATTCTCTTATACATATAAGAGATAAGATTATAAAATCTTATACGTTGCAAAAGGGAGCCCCTTTCTGTCGATAGATTTTTTCCTTAGTGTCAAGAGGTGTCTGTACTTAGACAAAACAAAGAAATAATCTGCCTAGTAGCATATTTATATTTATTATATTAGTAGTAATTAGTAAATATTTGTTTACAAATAACTTAATTGTAATACAATAGACCCTTTCTACTTTTCACCACAAAATTTATATTTACATCATAGATCTATCAACTTATAACATATCTCATCTATCCAAACATCTGATCTACAACAATATTATAATTATTTTTTAAAATATTATAATATTTTAAACTAAACAATTTAACTCACTTAATTTGTAATCAATTATTAGGGGCCTGAAATATGCAGCATAAGCTGATAGAAGTAGGGGTCTAAATAAATAATTTTGTGACGCCATGCAATATAAAGGGGCACAAAACTCAATAAACTCATTCATCACCCTCATCACCAGCAGAAAACTAAATCAAAATATAGAGATTATTTTTTTTCATTCAGCTGACCAATGACATTTCACGGGGAACCGGTATGTGTTCTCGTGTCAAATATAAATTAATTTTTGTTACCTTCAGCAAGTTACTAGATTAGCGTATTTTGGAATGCTGTTACAATCTATCCTAGATGCTATAAAAATGGATCACAGACATTTGAATGTACAAAATAATGACGCATAGAGGCAGTGAAGGAAAGTGACTTTATTAAAAATATACCGAGGCTTTGGGAAGAAGGAGGGAAAGGACAGGCTGATCTAAAATAAGGCACGAAGTTACTTTATTAAAATTAAAGTAAATTTTCATCCCACTCCAATAGCTGACAATTAACTTTCCCGGGGTAAAATTGGACCTCTATGGATTTAGTACTCTCCCTTAAAACAAAGAGATCTTAATTACACATTTATCTTAATTATCAGTACAGATTATGTTGAAAAAGTATATCTGGTAAAGATACTATTATTCATAATATAATTTTGGATGATATATGATATTTTATTAGAAGAGTGCCACGCTCTATTTTTGTGGAATAAGAACCGATATTAGGACGGCCATTATTATGACGTTGTCAAATAAATTATGTTACTTCTTCTTCATGTAATTCTTAAAGATTCACAGGACAGTGGAGTAGGCGTCGAAGAAATACATATGCGTGCAAAGATGGAGTTATTCTCACAGCTAATAAAAATTAAATGATTCTCAAGATACTTAAAAGGAAAAATCTTCCTTAAGAGGTTCGTTAAGAGCTTTTCTTACAGAGCTACAGTGAGATTGGTGAATTCATTCACTTGAAAAATTCAACGTTTTATATTAATTCAGATATTCAAGTTAACCTTGATAATATTCACTAGAGAATAATAACATTTTGTACAAATAAAATATATAATTACTTCTGAAACAGACAAAATACTTAGATATCAGTGGCTAAACCACGAATCAAGAATTTTAACATAATTAACATTTTCTTACCTTCATCCACTCAATTGCCAAGTTATTCTCGACGTTCGTTCGAAAAATGACCTAGAACAAAAAATAAGAATGAAAGGTTTCTTGATTTAACTGATTTATTGTAACGTCAGTAACACCTATTTTATATCTACGGAAAGTATAAAATACGAGGCAGAAATACAATTGGATTCTACCCCTTATATATATATATATATATATATATATATATATATATATATATATATATATATATAATCACTCGACCTCAACTAGTTTTGAGGGTGAAATAAACAGATAGTCCTTCCTAAGAATCTCAGGTAAGAAAAAACGCCTCTTTCCTTCACTGTTCTTTATTCGTTGCGACAGAGCGCTTTCAGAGCATACGCTCCATCATCGGTGCCCTCTTCACAATGATGTAACAGGAACCAAGGATTCCCTGTGACTTCATAAAAGTGTACAGAGGTGTGCTAAAGCTCAGAATAATATGATTATCCTCCAAGCTCATAAGATTTTAATTTTACTGTAAGTTGAAAAAAAAAAAAAAAAACATCCAGGTGAAAAACGCCATAAATGCTGAGGTTAGTTTGGAATTTTCATTAAGCCCAAAATTCAGCTTATGCTATGTTTAAGACCAAATTGAAATGATGTTTTATTCATTATTTTGTTGCATCAGAGAAATATGAGAAGACTTAGAGAAAACGTCATTTTGAATATCACACTACAAGCCAACCTTATAGTAAGTAAAACATATTCTATAAAACACAATTTATAATCAGTATTAAAATAATGGTGAGCACAGGCAAGTGATTAAGTTAAGAGATATATCAATCAGATGTACCAGAAACAGCCCCTATTATAAAGGGTGCAGGTTAGGACTGATTTAGACATAGTCAAAAGGAGAGGAGGCCTCCTTAAGAAAAGAGATGAGAGCTTGATTGAGCAACAGGCAAGGACTAGAGCCGATTTTTGCCAAGGGAAGAGAAGAGACAAGTCATGAAACCAGCTAGCTCATATAGAACTTATAAAGTAAAGTACACCCATCAAAATAAATGTCCGTCACGCAGGGGCTGCGTAAACTAAGCATATTTCCCTCGTGAAGTTTTGTAATAGATAAATCTACACACTGGTAACACAACATCACCGTAAATAAAACAAACTGTAATAAGAAATCTTTCCCATCCCGACAGGTCTGCCAGCTTCGCACCGGAAAGAAAAACAATTACTGAAATATACAAAATATTAATTTGATTGAGAACGATTTACTATATCTAGTACTATAATTTATAATGAGTCAGAATAATTGTAATCTCAATCTATCAAATTTTAGTACTCTTAAGACCTGAAGAGGGGTTCACATTGGCATGTATCTCATATAATAAAGGTCTCGTGAATACAATATTTGGTATTTAAGCTTCGAATAATGTGGTTTATTATATAACACAGTATCGTTTATGTAACATGAGTAGAAGTGGGGGTTTGCTGAAGGCTGAAAACTGAAAATATCTAGATTAATATTCAAGTTACAGAATAAATGTATAAAACAATAATTATAGTAAATGTAATTTACAATAGGATTGGTTTTATATAATTTTTCGATCTGACGTATAGTTACGGAGATTTTTCGAAAATCTCCTCCTCTAACCCCCCCCCCCACCCGGTCCGATTTCAGCCGTTAATGAACTTGATCTTTCTTTTTACATCGACTAAATATCAAGTTTAGTAACGATTAAACAATAATTACGATCGCTAGAGCGGCAACAGACACACACACACACACACACACACACACACACACACACATATATATATATATATATATATATATATATATATATATATATATATATATATATATATATATATGTAGACATATATTCAGTTTTAAACGGACCTCATTTTCGTCATCTCCTAGGATCGATGGACATTTGAAGAAAAATGTCAAAATTCGCGTCATGAGAACGACCCCAATAGCTGATTTCCCTTAAAGGAAATCTGCTAATATGAAGAATAACTTAAAAAAAACAAAAACAAAAAAAAAAAAACAGAGGCCGTACCCCGTCACCCTATCTTCTCAAGTAAGCATCATTGTTGGGAATAGGTTTTACATTGTAGTGAAAATATTAATTTGTCTATATCACAAATTTGAGAATGGAGTTCACACTCGTTGGTTAAGAAAAATGGATGTGTGAAGATTGTTTCAGAGACCGTTGGAAAAGGAATATGTACTGCAGGCTGTACAAGGTGTGTAAATCAAGAATAATTAGTCCAGGGAATACAGAACCTATGAAATACAAATCCATATCGACTCATTCTCACTTGAATTCGGCTCCAAATTGTCAGGAGCCCAAGCTAAACATAACATGAAACGAGTTAAAAAATATTTATATACCAACTTAATTAAAAAAAATATAAGACAAATATAAATACGAGATATTTTAAACTCCATAATGTAAGAATTCAGATTAAGGATTCAGAATTAAAGATACTATTTCCAAAATAAGGTTAATATTCCTGGCGTTGAAATTTATCCACGAAATTTATCAAACAGAATTAGTAACAGTAAAACTCACAAGCATTGGAGAAAAAAAAAGTCCGTCACTCAGGGGCTGTTCTAACTAAGTAGATTTAAGAACATAATTACTCCCTGTGATGATTAAATAGAAGTAATTAAATACATAATTTCAGTGGTGTTGAGTTATTAGTTACAAGAATAGTCGTGAATATGAACTGATTTACCGAAGGTGGTAATAGAGGATGAAAAGAACTCCAAGAACTATTTGTAAACATATAGAGAGTAGAATTACTGTTATAAACGAAATCCTGGGGTTGAAAATTGAGGAAAGTGAGCGTTGTGTATACTTACTGTGGCGTGTGGCAGGGAGTAAGTTAAAAGGAGTTAGAGGGCTTAGGGGTTTGTGGGGGTGGCCCGATAAAGGGCGAAGCGGCAGACCTAAATCCTGGAGGCAACCAATAGGTAAACACACCTTATCCCAAAGGAAACATCATTCAGACCTTAGTGCCCTTCCTGAGTACACTCGCACTCAAAGAATGGATAAGACCAACCTCTCGAGCAGAATGTGTTTCCCTCTCTTTGAGGTTTCAAAAAGTACGGATATCCACATCTGCAACTCTACTGAGGTATCCTTGGTACATTGAAGAAGGCCAAGTGTGAGTCGAAATACTTAGTGTGGCGCACAGTTATCAAGTCTTAACATGTATTCAATGCTCCCACATTAGCAAGGCTCAATGAAAGGAATTTGTCACACGAAAAGAACTAGATTATGGAGTAGCAAGAACTGAGAAAATAGTAATAACCATTAGCAATATTTCCATGCCTACATTCAAAGTGAAGTCGTGTTAGCCTTACAAGTCTGGAACGTTATAGTTTGCATACTAAAACTGGCTAAAGCCTATAATTAGATAGCTTATTCAGGTTAAGGAAATATGCCTGTTTAACCATTCTGGACTCGAAAAGAATTTATTTCACTTTTCCTTTATGATAGAATAGTCACGTTTAGAAGGCAAGGGGAATCCACTGCTTGCCTTTCTTCCCTGGTTCAATTCCGTTTAAAACGAAGACTTCATATTCAGAGAAATAATCTGGCAGATACAAAGATATTTATGAACTTACTAGAAGAAATTATTAAGGTTCGAAATATTGAGAAGAGTGGCCAAGGGAGGTTTCACGATGACCCTAATTATATATAGAAACCTCAATATACATTAAATGCATTCCTAGTGTTAAATAACGGGCAGTACCTCAACTTCAAACTGACAGTTTAACCTTCAGTAGACTGGATATAGTTAAAATTAGCTGGAATGTAATTGCCCAACAATAATTATTATTATTTATTAACTTCCAGTTTTACTACTAAGGCTAACTGGTTACCAGAGACTGAGAATTTTATTTAATGAGTTCGTCACTAAATAAATTCGAATCGTCCAGGCGGGAATCGAATTCACCACCTCTAGGTTTCCAGGTGAGATAAACAATACAGCGGCTTTTAGAAGAGATTTATATAAAGGCCTTGAAACAATTTGCTCCAAATCGAATTCCTAGGAATTTGAAACTTGGCTACTATACATTGACTACCTGAAGATGTTACCAAAAATTTAAAAAAAGTAGAAGATATTTAACCACTAAATGGCGCAGTTATTTCCAGAATATATCAATCAGAATCACTTAATTAAAAATAATTTTCATTATGTTATGAGTAAGTGTTATTAGAACAAAATTAAATGAGACAAGAACACAGAAAAAAGACAACAGGATGGCCTGCAACTGGAAACATACGATTTGTCCCCTAATAACATATACATACAGATATTTTGCACAAGGTTTAGAAACACAGGTATGTATATGTGTTACATTTTTAGTTTCAAATTTTTGCAATGACGTTATAGTAACCAACCACCGGTATGAGGTATTTGTGGAAAGCATTGCAGCAGCGTAATATCGTATTTCTACATTCTCTTGAAAATAACACTGTGTAACGATTTCATGACACACCAGTGTGTAACGGTCTGAATCAGTAGATAGATTATATAAACGTGCGAAATCGGTACGCCACACTCAAACTACAGAAAGCTGTCCACTAGCCTAGGCGGAGTTGAGCAAGTAGACAAAAATGATAATGGTAGCCAAAACGTATGAATGGGTACCCAAAAACGAGCAATGAGATTAGAATTAGATCATGAAAATGGAAATAGAAGTTCCGGGGGGGGGGATCGTTTAGCAAGATTATTAACAAAAATTAATAGTCGTCGTTGATTTTCAATATAAGTACCACTCACGCAATATGTCTTCAATGCAATAATAAGAGTAGTTAAGCTCCCTGAAATAATTAAATACATTTATGTAAATGTATTTATAGCATACTTACAAGTAAATTAATACAATACTTAATGATTTATAGCGAAAACATCATCAGGACATTTATAAAATAGCAGGACATAAATCCTGTAAAATAAAATCTATAATATTATATCATTGGTAGTATAAAAACAATTTCATTTATACCAGTGAGATGTTTGATATACATTTCACACCACCAACCACCTATTCAGGAGTTGCGCCAAGACCTGTAATTTATATATTGTAAATGGAGTTTTGTACAAATAGTTTAATGTTATTGCCTTTAATGAATCTATTAATTTTCAAGTTTCTAGCCCAGAGCAGTTGTAATAATAATTACACTAGTGAAGAATTGTGTGAACGCACTCTTGCATCAAGATACAGTACACAATTTATTTTTTTTTCTAAATACTCCTCAAGATTATAAACACAGCTGGTGAAATATATAGCGTAGTGGAAAACAAAAACCATTAATTGAGAAAAGAGTTTTATTCTTGGCCTCCAGAATTCACAGATCTGTGAATACTCTATTAACATATATTTAGGTCAACGTAGGTTGAGTGAAATCACATTAAAATGAGGTAGTCTTCATCGTGTCAAATAGAGTGAACACAGACTACTACTTAACTAGGTGTGTGTACGATTATTAGTATTTTATTAACAGCAGGCTTCTGCTACAGCCCAAGATAGAGAACTGAGGAATTGTAGCGCGAAAAATATTAAATGCACGCCAAACCACCAAATCCGGTAGTTGATTTATAAGCAAATACTGCATTAAAACATATTAAACTTGCTTACGACCTCCAATCTTTACCCAAAAGCGGACTAAACAAGTGTAAATGTATGCATAAATGGATCGACCAGTTATCCATGAATCGAGAAGTTGGAGCAAAGAGATGATAGAAGAGAAGAACCGGAAAGACGAGAAGCTATGAGAATAGGATAGCTCGGCTAGACAGGACCGTTAGTACAAGCCTAGTATGGTTCACCTTTCTCCGCATTAGTACAGCTACTCATCCACGGTGCTCAATAGCCAAGCATTCATACCAGTCAACTAGGGCACATTCGATATCTAGCCACTAATGTCTTCAAAAAGAATCGGCACTTAGCATTTAGGATACTCTATTCCCTGGGCCAGGAATAGCACAGGCAAGAACTTTTCAGTTGGAATACTCCAATCCCTGAACCATGCTCAGCACAGGCACGAATTATTCAGTTAGAATAATCCAATCCCTGGACCATGTTCAGCCAAGGCATGAACTATTCAGTTGGAATACTCCAATCCCTGAACCATGCTCAGCACAGGCACGAATTATTCAGTTAGAATAATCCAATCCCTGGACCATGTTCAGCCAAGGCATGAACTATTCAGTTAGAATAATCCAATCCCTGGACCATGTTCAGCCAAGGCATGAACTATTCAGTTAGAATAATCCAATCCCTGGACCATGTTCAGCCAAGGCATGAACTATTCAGTTAGAATAATCCAATCCCTGGACCATGTTCAGCCAAGGCATGAACTATTCAGTTAGAATAATCCAATCTCTGGACCATGCTTTGCACCGAGAACAACTATTCAGTTAGAATACTCCAATCCCTGGACCATGCTTACCACAGGCCAGAACTATTCCGTTAAAATATTCCAATCCCTGGACCATGCTTAGCACAGACCAGAACTATTCAGTTAGAATATTCCAATCCCTGGACTATGCTTACCACAGGCCAGAACTATTCCGTTAAAATATTCCAATCCCTGGACCATGCTTAGCACAGGCAAGAACTATTCCTTTGGAATACACCAATCTCTGGACTATGCTTAGCACAGGCAAGAACTATTCTTTTGGAATACAACAATCCCTGGACAATGCTTAGCACAGGCAAGAACTATTCTTTTGGAATACAACAATCCCTGGACAATGCTTAGCACAGGCAAGAACTATTCCTTTGGAATACACCAATCTCTGGACTATGCTTAGCACAGGCAAGAACTATTCCTTTGGAATACACCAATCCGTGGACTATGCTTAGCACAGGCAGGAACTATTCCTTTGGAATACACCAATCCGTGGACTATGCTTAGCACAGGCAGGAACTATTCCTTTGGAATACACCAATCCCTGGACCATGCTTAGCACAGGCAAGAACTATTCCTTTGGAATACACCAATCCCTGGACCATGCTTAGCACAGGCAAGAACTATTCTTTTGGAATACAACAATCCCTGGAGCATGCTTAGCACAGGCAAGAACTATTCCTTTGTAATACACTAATCTCTGGGGAGGCAGGGCACTGACGATGATGCGCATCGAAAGAGCTGCCTGTCGCTTCAATACATCATTACAGTGGAGTTTACACTGTCCAGAATCACTAATTAGAATGTATTGGTAAAGAACATAATTTTTGTCCCTCTCTAGGAGCAATATTCAGCAATAAATCAATAAATATTAATCCTTAAGGATTTAATATTATTAACCTTTTATGATTTAAAGAATTTATATGCGTCATTAAGTATTCACACTTCGTCGCACTCCTACTGTTGCCATATTAGGAATACGCTGTTAAATCATGAACCAATTTATTCGAAGCATAAATAAGAAATATTCTATTTATTAAACCTTTACTTTGTGAAATACATGCAAATATAACTGTAAATATATATAAATATCCGAGTATTCGTTTCATACAGCACTGAAGTTCATAGTTTTTAATGGCTGAAATCGGACAAGGAATAGAAGGTATATTCTCACAATTTTGTCATACCAGCAGGTGGGAATTCAACCTAGTTCTTAGTTTAGAGTTTCGGAAATACATGTTATGTTATATACATGTTATCTTAAAACATTATTCTTATATTCCCCCACCTCCTATATCTCCTTATATTTCCTTCCTTATATATATATATATATATATATATATATATATATATATATATATATATATATATATATATAGAACTACTCTGGAGGCTTGAAATGGAATTCGGCATGCTGCTCGACAAATGTTTTTTTGCGAAATAGAGAAAACAAGAGGATTATAGAATTTACTAAAACCCTCGTCAATACTAGAAAAAAGGAAGATTCATTTATTTAATAGGACCGGCACCGTGTTTAATTCATATATGAAAGTAAATAAAAAAAAAATTAGAAAAACTCAGCTTTCTTTCCTTTGAAGGTAATCCCAGTGATTAAAAAAAAATCGTAAGTGGTCGTCAACGGAGTGCCCAGGTCTCCGAAACGAACGGTCCGTTGGGAAGGCATAATAAGAACATAAAAGATTAGATCATAATATTAACTCACAGTAAATTTATTAACCAGCAATGACCAATTGTCTACTATTTATTTATTTTTTTGGCTGATTATCCGCAACGATAAACGATTTTCTCTCAGGTGAGTCATGCCAGAGTTTGCCAATTACCAAATTGAAATACAATATACGCTGGGAACTGAAATGAGTAAAATGATATCGAGGACTGAAATATAATGCTAGGGAGAGATTCGACCTAATGGCCCAGATATCGTTTGTTACGACTAACATGCAGACACAGTGATATTTAAATGGGGCATAGGGTGGGAATGGAAATATTGAAGAAGCTATTGGACACCAACGAATCAAATATCTTAAGCTGGAGTATGCTTCGTATCTATGAGAGTAAGATGCTGCTCCATTCATTATAACAAAGAAAAACACAATGGTTGCCCAAAAAAAAAAATTCAAAACAAAAATTCTTGAACGTCTATCCGATTCAAAATATAAGAAAAATATTATTAAATAGGTGTGAATAAACACGTTGGGCAATTCCACAAACAGTTTTATCACTTTTTCCCATTTAAAAAGATATCTTCAATCCAATGTCAGAGATGAATCCTCCACTTCGGAGTTCTATTCCAGCCATTGGGGACTCAACACTGTCAACACATCTTCATATAAATTAACATAATATTAAATAGCCTAATGAATGAGAAAAATTCTTGTTCTTTATCCAGTGTAATAAAACATTAAACATGGTAAACCTAGAGTGGCGAGTTCGATTCTTATCTGAGCAAAGGAAATTATTTAGTGACTAATTTCATTAAATAACGTCCTAAAAGCCAGGGTGGGAGGCTAGAAAAGGGTGGTAACCTGTAGATAACCCGTCCCAATTAGCCTGAGTTGCAAAAAGTGGACGTTCATAAACTAAATTAAAATATTAAATAAATAAATTAAAAATAAAAAAAAACAAAAAAAAAAACATTAAAACAAATTAAGAAGAAGGTTATCTGCAAAAAAAGAAGATAAATTGTGTATATAAATGAAATAAGTTATATTAATAATAATAAAACGGATGCCTTAAGTAAGTTGTAGCTTACATTGTCTTGTGATTTTTCCATGCATGAAACAGAGCAATGCATTGGAAACATCTGACATAAGTAAATACAGTACTTATTAGATGGATATTCATCAGCCGTAATTGTAAAAAATTACCGTATTTATTAAAAAGAAAGATTTTTTTGTTTTTCTTCTTAATAATAATGTTGAAAAAATAAGCAAGCGATTGAACAAAGAATTGAACTCATCAGAGAAAGTACGACTGAAGAGTGGGCCTGGAGGTAAAAAATGTGGGGTAATACATAAAAAAACTTGTGCTGGAAGTGGGGCTGGAGAGCGATAAGGATGGATTACCCCCATCCTGAGGGATATTCAGCATTGAGGCCTTCCCTCTTGAAAAATTACTTTTTAACTCAAGCCTGTGGGGTTTACGGCACCGTTCCCAGATATTAATAACCTACTACTCGCCACCTAAACCAATTAATTAGTCTTCAATACGATATTTTTTTTTTTCATTTTATTTCTCAACTTTTCCCCTCCACTCCCACACCCGCCCCCAAAGCATCTCTCTGCACTCTAAATAATACCGACCGATAAGCTGCGGTATTTAATTTTCTTGGTCTTGGCTTTAAAACATTAATTTAAAGAAGGAAATAAAACGAACCGCAGTATCAGTTTTGAACCAATAAAAACGAATATTGCTTTTCCTACTCTAATTAAAGTAAATCTAAAGACGAGGGCTTGATTCCCATTTAGGCAATAGGAATACTTTTATAGCCCGTCCCTATTGACCATGGTACGGGAGTTCTGCCAAAGCGCATGTGCTAGCTATATAATCTATCAAAACATTTGCCACATCGATATTATTTAAAACATTAATAATGTACATGAATACTAATTTGGGAATTTGGAGCAGGGGAATTGCGCTGTTATCTGAGGTTAGGCCTCAAGAGGGTGGTCAAATACAAGCAGTCCCTTCAATTACGATACAACAACAGGAAAATCCCCTAACTGCAAATCATATCCACAAAAATTTAAATTTTCATTTCCACAGTTTCAATATATACAGTATTCAATTTATGAAAATAGTAAAGATATAAATAAAAATAATTTAATCCGAATTCCTCAGTTAATAAGATATCTTTCGCACAGACACAGTTTGGTCACTTCTCTTGTACAGAAATGAGTCTTCCATCTGAAAGCAAGTGAGCAGACTAACTCATAATAATGAATTCTCCTTTGAGCAGAATTCGACACCACTGATCATCACCAACATTTTCAGGGATGGCATCATCTATTTCTTGTTTTTTACTTATACAGATTTTTTTCTATATATTTTGTACTTATTCTCGCTCCCTTTTAATCTTATAAAGGTTAAACTGTTATTTCTCAATTAATATCTTAAATTCAAGATCCCATTAACCAAAGTCGGTTTTGGGATAGATTTCTCTCAACATTTTATGAAATCTTATATACCGAAATACATAATATAGATCATGTACCTCAAATTAATTCGTGCACAATGTGGACGATAATAAATAATTAATTCCAACTATACGATAGCTTACTGACGTCAATCAGATGGTACAATCTATATTATGTCCTATATATAATAATATATCATGTTAAATACTACATAAAGGATACCGACGTTATAAAATGATTCAGATTTAAAATAATGTTTTATGAACCCATTGTCTGCCCATTTTCAAACTTTGACGTGTACTAAATATAAGTACAAGCTACACATAGAAAGTTTTTGAAAATTTTTTAGACGCACTTTTCAAAATAATCAAACCCAAAATTTTTATTTTGTGCATTGAAAAAAATTGTTTATTAGAACTCATTGTGTGTTACAAGTCAGAAAGGAAATGACCAACAGAGTAAATTGACACCACTATCATCTCCTTAGATCAACTAGAACAGATTCTAGACTAAAATTCTTGTCAGCCGTTTTGGGCTCTTTTTTCAGAACTTTACGAGTAAGTATTTTTGAAACCGCTTGAGATAAAAAATTAAAAATTGATATTTTGCTTATAGGAACTACCAGTATATAAAATATTAGGAAATTCTAAAATAGTGAGGTAAAATTAGTATGCTGATAGAATAACCAACCCTCTGATCCCCGGCTAGGGAGAAATAAAGTAAAACAGTCGAGCCGCTAGTGGACTAGCGGAAGTCTAAGAGTCTGTCTATGTTAGACTGTATCGTGGTACTCCAAAATAACTGTTGGAAAACCCGACCTGGTCGGGGGTTTTAATACATAATAATTAATGTGTACATAAAAAAATTACAATAACCAGCATTGTAACAGAAGTTAATAAACAAACAAACTACTGGTGCCGAACTTTAAGGAGGTTATCTGAGCAACATTGACAACAGTTATGAATATTTATTTAGGTATGACTTTAATAATTTGGACTAATATTCACAACTTTACTATTAGTTGAAATTAAAAAGTTTCGGCCCATTGAGCCAAGACATTTTAAAGAACAACTGCTTTAGTGATATCAGAGTTTTATAATGTAAATAAACAATATAAGGAATTCCTCAGAATTCTCCGTTAATGAGGATGAAAAAAACTAAATTCGGTGGAGATGGAGGAGAGAGGAGAAGTCAGTGTAGTCCTAATGAGGAACTGGGAGGGGGAGGGCCTTACAATCTCCTAATTTAGGAGGCGGAGTTTCCTGGGACGATCTGACAATTCCAATCTTGGAGCAGGGAGATATCTGGAGGCGTTGGAACTCATTATTCCACAAACTAGGGGATGAATCGCACTGTGTCTCTATACAGACTCTCTCTCCCTCTCCCCCTCTCTCTCCCTCTCCCCCTCTCTCTCCCTCTCTCTCTCTCTCTCTCTCTCTCTCTCTCCCCCTCTCTCTCCCTCTCTCTCTCTCTCCCTCTCTCCCTCTCTTTCTCTACCACTCACTCTCTCCCCCTCTCTCCCACTCACTCTCTCCCTCTCCCTTTCTCCCTCTCTCCCTCTCTCTCTCTCTCTCTCTTTCTCTCCCACTCACTCTCTCCATCTCCCTCTCTCTCTATCTCTCTCCCTCTCTATCTCTCTCTCTCTATCTCTCTCCCTCTCTATCTCTCTCCCTCTCACACACACACACAAACACGCACGCACACAGACACACACACACACACACCCATTCTTGGAAGGCATCTGATTTAGGAAGGTCTCTCAACATCAGTTACCGTTATAATAAGGAAGTACTGCGGAAAAAAAATAGAGGTTGCATAAGAATCATTGGTTTTGGATTCTATAAATTAGGCTGTAGTAGTAAGGCAATTGCAAGATGAAAAAACTTAAAAATAAATGTTTATTTGTAAAATATTGTTGGATAATTTAAAGCAAAAATTACGGGGGAACAATGAAATGGAAAAGAAAATTATTTGGTATATCTCAAAGAGCTGAGGTGGTAATTAGGGGAGAAACAAGTAAAAATAAAGAAAATATATTACATAAATGCAGAAGATATAAAAAAACTGGTATGTGAAGAAATAAAAAGGTGAAACTGAAACTCTAGGAAAATAAGGCCTAAATGCCTGGAAGACATCAAAAAAAATAATTTTGATTTCACTTGTGCATATGGACGAAGTTTGTTATAAATGAGCGAAATATCTTTCGAGCGAAAAAAATTTGCGAGTTCACTTTACCTTTTCAAACCAAAATGAAACCTGAACAAACCCAAAGGAGCAAGAGCGCCGAGCATAGAACTCAGTCTAGCCAACCAACACCGTGTGAAAAGTATGGCGGGTCCGGTTCACAATTAAGGGGAAGGAAATTTAAATCGTAATTTATATATATATATATATATATATATATATATATATATATATATATATATATATATAAATCCCCTTAAGGGAAATCAGCTATTGAGATCGTACTCATGATGCGATTTTCGAAAAATTTCGTCAAATATACATATATATATATATATATATATATATATATATATATATATATATATATATATATATATATATATAAGCACATTTGTCTGTTAACACTCAAGCGGTCGCAATTTTTGTTTAATCGCTACCAAACTCGGCATTTAATCGTTTTATGTATAAGGAAAGATCAAGTTCGTTAATGGCTGAAATCAGTCCAGTGGGACGGGGGGGGGTTTAGAGAGGGGAATTTCAAAAATTCAAAATATCTCCGTTACTATATGTCGGATCGAAAACTTTTATAGAACCAATATTATTGCAAACTAAATTTTCTATAAATATTGTTATGTACATTTGAATGTTAGCCAAGATATTTGCATTTTTATTCTGTGGGCAGATACGGACGAGATGAGGTCGTCTGATGTATGGTCTATTCGTGTCTCCGCCGAAGGCTAGTTCAGCCGTTTCCTTAAATGGTCAGCTCTCATGAAATTGGTTTAGTGAATCGTTACTACTATGTTACTAGTATGCAGATTTCTCCATTGCAAAACTTCATGTGGGAAATCTGCTTAGTTTACGCAGCCCTTGCGTGATGGACTTTTTTATAAATCAACTAATTTTCACAAGAGTGTTAAGGCCTGTAGAGTTTGGCCATCATCAGCTCACTTGTTTACCAAGCGTTTCTAGATCGTATACTAATTGCGGCCTTTAGAGTGTTACAGAAGACCTTCTTTTATTTGAACGGGTTCATTTTTCACAGCCCGTGTGTCATTGCAATCGCGTCATAACCTCAACAGCTGAAACCTCATAATTTTTAGTAAAAGATTAGTTTCCATCAACATTGGAAGGACATTGTAAACTTCTTGTTAATAATTATTAAGGGCTCGAGATTTATTGAACACGAAAGCAATGATATACTTCTCCTATATGTGAGATCATCGAAGTTTTGATCAATTGGTTAATAATTCTGAGATTGGAACGAATGATTAATATAAATTCGCCAATTCCAAATTAACTGCAAAGGTACGGTATTTACGATAAGTATATCACGCTTGATGGGCTGCGTGCGGAGACTCCCCCTGCCCAGGAATGACGCAAACTGCAAATTCACCTTTGCATTTCTCCCTTAGTTATGCACTATGTTAACTAGACTAAAAAATTATCAATGGTGTAAAGGGAAAATTGTATGAGTAGAACTCTGGATTTAGCGAGGGCAAAGAAGCTGAAGTACAAATAACTCCATTGGTGAGAAGAATTGTAAGGAAAGCAAATCTGCTTACAAATGCTACAAATATTGGTACAGTAAATCTTTTGATTCTACGCATAATAATGAAAATCTGGCCGAATTTGCATTTTACTCTTTTTAGCAGATTTCCCCCTAAGGGAAATGAGCTATTGATGTTGTACTCATGACGGAATTTTCGAAATTTTTCTTCAAATGCCCATCGATCCTACCTAGTAGATGACGAAAATGAGGTCCGTTTAAAACTGTATATATATATATATATGTGTGTGTGTGTGTATAGATATATCTATCTATATATTTGTCTGTTACCGCTCTAGCGGTCGCAATTTTTGTTTGATCGTTACCAAACTCGATATTTAGTCGTTTTATGTAAAAAGAAAGATCAAGTTCGTTAACGGCTGACAACGGACCAGTGGGAGGGGGGGGTTTAGAGGGGAGGATTTTCGAAAATTCGATATATCTCCGTTACTATACTACTACTATCGAAAAATTGTACAGAATCAATCTTATTGCAAATTAAATTTACTATAAATATTGTTATATGCATTTATTCTTTATCTTGAATATTGACCGATATATTTGCATTTTTTTTAAATCTGGGGGGGGGGCTAACGGACGAGAGTGACTTTCCCGCCAAAAGCTAGTTCGGCCGTTTCCTTGACTGCTCGGCTCTCGTGAAATTTCTCTATTGTAAAACTACACGTGGGAAATCTGCTTAGTTTACGCAGCCCCTGTGTGACAGACTTTATATTTCACCTCCCCCTCCTCGGATTTCTGCATTCATCGAATTTAGTCTTTAGTTTCATAAAAAACGTTTAAATATCGAGCTTCCATTGTAGCGTTAAGTGACAAATACATGGAAAGTTGAGCCGCCAGGGCGTGAGAGTGCCATTTTAGACCGAAGGTGCATATTTAAGAGTATGAGGGAAAGGGTGTGAATTCGGCTAACTAGATGAGCCTATAGGTTAACTGCCTCTTTCCGACTACCTTTCAGCCCGCTCAAAGGGACCTCCAGCTAAAGTACTAACTACCAGTCGCCCGCCTCTTCTGCTCCACAAGGCAGTCACTCAACCAACTAATAACTTTTGTTAGGGCGGAAATTGCCAAAATTGCCTTTGCCCTCGGCAATTAAGTGCTTTAAATAATCTGAATAGATTGAGGGCAAAAAGCTCCATTCACTCTAACAGAGATATATATTAGCACGTTTCACCGAATCAAACGGAGAGGATTTTCTTTTAAATCTCTTAAAAAATAAGTTGCTGTTATGAAGATGCTACTGCTTCACCATGTGAGTTATTGACCTGATATCCGAAGAAACGAAAAACTGAAGAAAAAAGCCATAATTAAGTATGGAAGTTTCACTTCACCTTTTACATGGGGCTATAAAAAAGTCCGTCAAATAGGGGCTGCGTAAACTTAGCTGATTTCCCACGTGAAGTTTTACAATAGAGAAATCCGCATACTGGTAGCAATTTCACAAGAGACGAACAATTACGGAAACGGCTGAACTAGCTTTCGGCGGAAACCCAGGAATAGATCTCATCTCTTCCGTTATCCGCAAACACTTAATAAAAGTGCAAATGTCTCGGAGAATAAAGGTATATAACAATATTTATAGTAAATTTAATTGGTTCTATTCAAGCTTTCGATCCGACGTATAGTAACGGAGATATTTCGAATTTTCGAAAATCTTCCCCTCTAAACCCCCCTCCTACTTGTCCGATTTCAGCCATTAACGAACTTGATCTTTATTTTTACATAAAACGAGTAAATATCGAGTTTGGTAAGGATCAAACCAAAAATTACGACCGCAAGAGCGTTAGCAGACACACACACACACACATATATATATATATATATATATATATATATATATATATATATATATATATATATAATTTTGAACGGACTTCATTTTCGTCATCTACTGGGTAGGATCGATGGACATTTGAAGAAATTTTTCGAAAATCGCTTCATGAGTAAGACCTCAATAGCTGATTTCCCTTAAGTATTCATATAGGCATATTGTTAATAAAAGTTGATTCCTCAGCCCTCTGAGGAACTCAATATTTTTAATTGTTAATTACAGGCACATTAAACTACTAAGGTCAGAACGCTTAGACTAGTTACTTTAATAGGGAACCGTCAGCGGGATTATCAGCATTCAATAAATTGTTACATACCCTGTTGCAGATCTAAAGTGAATATTGCAATAGAAGTTGAGTATGTACCGACCTGAAAAGAAATGAAGTAAAATTATAACAATTATTATTTATTAATGTCCACTTTTTGCAACTAAGGCTAATTTGGGTAAAATTATAAACACTAAATATGCATTGGCATCAGATCATACGTTAATATCAAAGCACAGGTGTAATGCTAAAAACGTGTATCTATTCTTAATAACTTACTGAAAATGTATCTAATTTATTGTTTGATTCTGTTTATGGGTTCAACAACCGTGGCCTACTACACTACTTTGGCGAGAGATTA
The DNA here is from genome assembly GCA_019009955.1 of Riptortus pedestris. NCBI lineage: Eukaryota > Metazoa > Arthropoda > Insecta > Hemiptera > Alydidae > Riptortus > Riptortus pedestris. Next base: position 101,584,696 of record CM032228.1, on the reverse strand, counting down.
AGTGTTAAGCGCATTCTCTAAATAGCTACTTCTTTATTCAAGAAGTTACTGAATTGCCTCTCAATGGTGAGATCGTTTTCTGTAAACTAAAGCAAAACTACAGCCCACAAAACATAAACATGTGTGTTTTGTGCGCTAGGTAGGATCTGCAATTCTGATGGAACTGACCATTCAGAAATTATCACCAGCAGTAATGTAATATACTTTTCTCTATTGCTATCACTTTGTAAATATTTCGGATAAAATTAATAGGAAATAGAATTATATTGAAAGGTGACGTTATGTACAATGTATGTGAAATGTGTTGGCTTGGATTTTATGTGAATAGTGGCTGAATGGTAGATACATACTAAAGGGGTTGGTGTGGATAAATAGGGCCGTGGAGAGATTGAATTATTAATTGTTCACACATGGCAGATTGAAGCCCAGCCTACGAGGCCGCCCCTAGTTAAACTTCAAAGCCTATAAGTAATCCATAATCCAGGCAGCTCTTACTCTCTCCTACACGCTCTGGAGGGCTCGTCAATCAAGACAACACCATCATTTAATCATTATTATAAACAACAGGATCTATCCCAAACTCACTGAATTCAACCTAGCTCAATATTTTAGAATTTCAGGGCTACACCCCGTTGCAAGAATAGAGTCGTTTTCATCATATCAACCCGTGAGTCACAGTTCTGTCCATTAGGAAAATATTTGGAGCCGTGAAAAACACAAAAGATGAATCTCAACTCGGCCTTGCCAATCAGAAGAGCAGATTCCTGGACTAAGATGGTACACAGGCCTTCTCCTTCATTGAAATGACAAACAGATAACGTGAAATAGCCATTATTAAGTTACTACAATTCTGTGTTTTACCTATGCAGAGTGAGCATAGCAATAGTTGATATATGCTATACTATATAATTCATTGAAAATATGTTGAGTGCAGGAGGGGGGGGGGATGAGGAATGATTTTGAAACAATTTCGTTGACCAATTAAGTCATGCACATTTATGCAAATTACAATTGTCCCCGGGATTTCTTCAGTTTACTATTCCAAAAGTGTTAACGATCTTGCTAATTAAAGATATTTTTTTCTTGCAATTTAACGACTTTTAAGTTTGAAAATTAAAGTAACAATAAAAATAGATTTAATTAAAGAACGTTTAGGAAATCGAAGCAAATTCATTTTTTAAATTTCAAATTAAACCCACACTAAAAATGATCTTAAAAATACCTAACTGTAAGTAAGAAGGTATTATTAACTATAATAAAAATATAAATTAACATCTACTTTATGGTATTGAGGCTAATCGGGATAATTAAAATTAAGTGTTTTGAATTAAAAAATTAAGAACTGCTCTGAATTAACTATAGTTTCCAGGACGAAGATATTAGAAAACACAAGGGGAAAAAAAAGATGCTAATTCGTAATTAAGAAAGTAACAATTATAAGTGAAAAACCACTTCAACTTTATTAAATAAGTAGAATATAATTATTTTTGGCCCTCGAAACAGCAAATAATTTAATTTAAAGGTAATTAATAAACCATTAAGCATACTAAAGAAAACTGCACTGAATTCCACACATATGCTAACAGGTGTGCATAAGAGGGCTATTCATTGGTTATTAAAATATGACAATAAATAAAAAATAATAATTATTTTATCTAAGGAGTTTCTAACTACGAGATATAAAGAAGGAAGCATAAGCACATTATTGGTTTAACCAAATATAAGAAGGCTATTAAAATGCTAAGGCTAATTAGACTTACTTTTTTTATTATAAGTGACATCATATCGCTTCGTCATAATTAAAGAAGACGGGGACTTGAGACTTGTGGTAATCCCCAACAGAAAGGGAGGAAACAAACTCCCTACTTTTTAATATAAAAACCATCCTTAAAACAAGCCCATTAAAAAGTGATATTATAGCAGATAGCGTTGTATAACGAAGGATGGATTTAGTCCTGGAAAAAAGATTAATTAGCCTGGATTTACTTCTTACCTTATATTTAATTTAAAGAAGATGTATTACTTTTTAAAATAACTCCAACAATCCGTTTTATACATTAAACAACGTTATAGTAAATTTATTAATGTTCCTCAAGAAGTCTGTTATTATTTCAGTTCATGAGATTAAATAAATAAGATAAACAATATGGCCCCAAGCAAACAACAACGATATGTCATTCTCGCTGACTCACCTCATGATCATTTTTCCAGTAACAACAGTATGATTCAACCTGATAAAGTTATGTCATCAAACATAAAAACCTTAACCCCTTGCCTATAATTAACTAAGCATTTTAATAGTAAAGTACTATACATCAAGAACGCATTAAATTTTACTTAGTTCCACAAAAAGTTCCAACTATTTCATTCGGTAATAAGGACCATGATGTGTTATGGTAGACAGTTTTGGGGATGTATGAAGTACGAACAAATCGAATAATTGCATATATATTTTATTAAGAGATTATTTGGCTTTCCCCAAAATGCGCTTAATTATGCTCTGACAAAGGAAGTACCATTATTCATATTTACCGCTTCAATTCACTTGAAATACTGAAGACAAGTGATGATAGGAAAGCAAAGGAACTGGGAAGTTATCAAGAAAAAAATATTCTGGCATGATAATGTAGCTGAAATTTGTCAAACGGTAAACTATCCCGTAGATGAATTTTTCAAAACTCCAATCAGGGAGAAGAACAAAATTGTAAATAAATTACTATTGCAATTACAGTCAATAGAAATAGATAACTATAAACACTTTTACTGTTATTATTTCTTTTTCATCAATAATATGTAATATTACAAATTTTCATTACAATCTTTAAATATTTATATAGAAGCATGTCTTAAGTATTTATGATAAACTGTATCTATCATAAGTCACTTGTGCTAACGGTATATACCAAGCACTATGTAAATTATTATGCATTTCCGAAATAATTCAAATGTAATTTATGGGAAAATAAAGTTTACTTTACTACTTCTACTATTACTTGTTTCATCAAAATATGCTAAGAGCCATAATATTTATTTGGCCATTTTATGTTTCAACATTTAAATATTTCATGTGAAACAATGAAAACATTCAATAAGTGTTGAAAGTGGAGAGGTTCGCAGAAGAGGGGGAAATAGGAAATCATATTTTTTTTTATCAAGAAACACGTCGAAAATTGCTACATGTTTAATTTATTGTAGACTAATTTTCTTGAAATTTTCTTTTATTCGTTCCGTGAATTTCTTTTAACTGTAATATTAAGTGAGCAAATAGTATTTTTGGTTTTTGGTTTCCATCCCCTAGGCATCTCTCTCCCTCTCACTCTCTCTCTCTCTCTCTCTCTCTCTCTCTCTCTCTCTCTCACACCCACACACACACACACTCTCTCTCTCTCACACACACACACACGCTACTCATCAATTTCAAATATGCTTATACACCATCTAATAACTAATGCTAAGAATATTTTAAGATTTCCACATTTTACTACTAAGAAGCTCACATTTTACTAAGGAAAAAATGATAGATGAATGTTGATGATTGAAAGTGAGAGGAAATCATTGGTTCAGTGAAATGTAATAAAATTTCAAAATAATGTTTTTAACAAGCCAAATTTCGTGTAAATGAATGAGTCCGGGTTAAGGAAAAGAAAAAAGAGGAAATAATGAAACACAAGGAACAGGGGCAACACAAAGAGCCCAACATCCTGATAAATAAACCACCTGATACGTTTGATAATATTAGGAGAAAGAAGAAATGAGATTGAACAGTTCACAATTTATTCAGGGGTCAAATTTAATATAGATGCGAGCATGTCGAGTTCAAAGACCTATTCGTGGCATACAAAACCCAATAATTCAAGGAGTCTTTAGTGCTTTCACAGATATAATAGGAGTATCAATATATTTCCAATAATAGCATTGATATATGAAAAGCCTATTGATAAGTGGCTGGAATTGAGAGGCGTTGGTGTCCGACCTATTCAGGATTTAGGTCATATCGGCTATTGATTTTGTAGGGACGTGTGTACTTTCAACAGGCTCCCCTCCATCTGTCCAATTTTCACTCTTCCTAGCCGCTTTTCGCTATCAATAACCTAGCCCATTTATCAAAACTCCAAGGGTATTTTCCAACTTTTTTTTTCCACATATATCTATCGTAATTTCAATACGTTATAACTTCAACAGAAAAATGTATATACGAGAGTAGAACTTTAATGCCACACATAGAAGTTTCAATATGCAAGAAAATTTCGGAGGTAGATACATTATACAAATAAATCCAAACAAAACCACGAGTCTAGGAGTTGTGTTAAGTGATAAAACTTAAACAGAATAAATGTTAATAATTCTAGTTTAGTATTCAGTACAAGTAGAATAGTGCATGATGTACATTCATATTACTTTTTTCTTGGTATGAAGAAGAAAAATGTCAGTCACGCAGGTTATAAAAAACTTGTGTAGTTACATTACGTACAATATTATAAACGTGTGGCCCTATATCTCTCAGGAATAGAATAAATACAGTTAGAAAAAAATATTTCAGAGCTCAGAACTGTGTAAACTATGCAGATTTCCTATCAGGTTCAAGGACTCTGATAAAAACAAAGTCTCCCTTACTAAAAACACTACATAAACTATACGAGGAATTTAAGCTAAAAATACAGCAGGCCCACATAAAAAGAAGAAGTAGATGAGTGAGTTTATTAAAAGATTAAAATGGAAAAAAAATCATATCTCAGTTGAAAAAAATAAAGAATGTAGCGCAAATTGTAGAATTAAAGGTGTCTGTGGAGAAAAGTATAGAACAAAGTGTCCAGAAATAACTGTATCTTAGAGAAATATATTTAGTTCTCATTTCAAACAAACAAAATGTTTAATATTTTGATCGTTTCTAAACTAACTATTTCATTTATATTTGAATGGGCCTCATTAGTGTTATCTTAGATGTGAACAGTAATTAGAGGAAGATTTAAAAAAAAAAAAAAAAATGTTTAAATCGAGCGTAGCCTCAACATCTAATTCGGGAAAATCTGCTTAAAACAAAGGCATATTGCACGAAGGCAGTGCTAAATTAATGAACGAAGAAATGAAAGAGGGGGGGGGAAATAATAGGATTGGAATCTGAAAGAATACAATTCCTCAGTAAAATTTAAACTTTACTCGTTCAAATGAAACTTTTATCAAATGAATAACTTTTTTTCAACCAAAGCATTCCGTGTTTTTTTTTTTTTGTTTTTTTATTCATTCTCTTAGAAGTTTCTAGCATTTCCTCATAGTGATATAGCAAGACACAATTAGAGAAGACACCTTTTATCCCAAAAGAAAAATATTTTCATCCTAAGTAAACCTAAATATTTTTAGACTTTCAAAAGATTCTATACTACAAATTTAAAAAAGGGAGAATTTAAGGGTTTTCATTTAGAATGAACATTTCTTAGGAGTAATGTCGAAGAAAATTTTAGCTTAGAAAATATTAACACGTAAATACACGCTTTAAAATTAGTGAACCAGTAAAAAAGAAAAAGACTATTTATTAAATGTACATTTACAACAAAATGGTACGAATTAATACAATATACCGTTTCAATTGCAGATTTTTAAAAGAAAATTTCAAAATAAACCCACGGAATAAAAATAATGAGAACATTATTGAAAAACAGATTTTTTCCTCATTGACTAGTTACTTCATGTTGGTAATTTCTAATCACCAACCAATCATTTTGGCTTTCTAAAAGAAAGAAGAACAATAATTAATGAATGCATAGTGACCTTTCTTCACTGAGACCAAGCATATACAAGGCAATGAGATTTTCAAATCCCCTCTCTCTCTCTCTCTCTCTCTCTCTCTCTCTCTCTCTCTCTCTCTCTCTCTCTCTCTCTCTCTCTCTCTCTCTCTCTCTCTCTCTCTCTCTCTCTCTCTCTCTCTCTCTCTTTCTCTCTCTCTCTCTCTCTCACACACACACACACACACACACACACACGTATTCTAGTTAGTGGAATAGAAGAAGCCTCCAGGGAAATAGGAACGCCTGTGAGAGGAGCTGACCCCTGGAGGCCAGATAGGAAATGATACGGTTATGGCCTTGGGGATAACGGTCTTTCTTGGCGTGGGTGAACGTCTAAGTCTCCTCCGAAACAAAACAGTAAAACAAAAGGAAACGATTTTTTCTCTCTTGTGGCTTTGTTAGTTTTTAACTTAAAAGGAAGAAAGAAATGGGCTTATACCGCAAAATATTAGGTGTGCACAGGGCCAAATAAAATTTCTCTCCATAGCGGTTACAACAAGAACTCTTCTGGGGAAAAAACTAACCTCAAATCAGTTAGATAATAGACAATATGATGGCCACAATCTGAAGGCGGTAAATGCAAATGAGAATAATTCTATTAATATTCGAATAAGCAAAAACTGCATATACTAACAGTTGTAAGAGTATAATTACATCGAATTTTTTGAAATTCATAATAACGGAGTTGTAAAATTTGGGTTTTACTCTTTCTGAAAACTCCTGCACATTAAACCATTAACGAACTGGATATTTCTATTTCACAACAGTGTTATTGGAAGTGAAGAATAGTGTGCACTTGTAGAGTACTAGGCGTCCAATTCTTCACGAGTTTCGTCACTGGATATTTCTTTTAAAATGATAGAAATCAAAGGCCAGCCGATAGCAAACATTTGAATTTGAAATCCATATGAAGAGAGAACAAAGGATGAAGCAGCGTCATGTTGATCCATAAAAGCCAAAGCATTGTAATTAGAGGTCTTTAGGTAATTTTAGGGTTAAACAATTTCCAAATGAAATTTGAAAATCAGCTGGTGCCTGAAGAGTGTAGTGGGGGGGCTAGGGGAAGAATGGAGGGAGTGAGAGCGGGGGGGGGGAGTCACTAAGTGTCTCTTTTCCTTTGGGAAATGAATAACAAAGAGATTGTGTCTTGCAAACCATTCGGCTTTCTTACCAACTTGCTTCACCCTATCGACATGTGAGCGAACAGTTCATGCCTTATCTCTTTTTAACCCTTCCCGCCCAATCCCCTTTCTGATTTCTCCACCCCTCTTTCTTATAAAAAAGCAAACTTTAGGCCAATTTAATGGACCAATCTTTTCAAAATTTTCAATAACTCCTGAAGAATTCGAAATAATTTAATTTTAATTGTTCACTTTTTAAAAGTAATTTTTGTGAATTTCGATTTCTGTAAATGCACCCCCCCCCTCCAACGCCCTATCTACCTATTTTATACATCATTCTCTAAATGATACTCGTGCTTTTTGGACTATTTTTGTTCTCTGAATAGGCATTTAAATGACCAATTCGATCGATAATTTAAAATCTATTTTATTACATACTTAAATTCGTTTGTTATTTTAACCCTAGCGTTCAACTCATCTTAGTCAAACCCCTAACCTCGGCACGCCAGAATCCCCCTGAATATATGCAGTTTTTATTTTCATGTGGAAACTCCGCTTCCATGAGTGACACAAGTTCACTTTGTGAGTTCTCTGCTGGGCATACGTGAGTAGCATGGCAGATCAGAGATTCTTTGCAAATCGTCTCTCAACCAAATTCCATTCTTTCCACAATCTCCCTTGAACATTCCTTTTTTTTTTTTTTTTTTTTTTTTTTTTTTTTTTTTTATACTGAAGATAAAAGTTGCTTCTAGATTTTATTTATTAGCGCCCACTTATAAAGATTATTTAATTGGTTATTTTTATTTTAATCTCCATGGCAAGATACCTATACTTAGTACCTTTACAGCTCGGTGTCTTCATAGACTTCTTGTGCAATTTTTTAATAGTCCGAATCACTTTTTCTTCTCTACATTTGTCTTTAATATGACTCTTGTAGTTTGCAATAACACAACACAAAGATGCTAATACATTTATTTATTTTCGTTCTATATTTGGTAGATTCACTAGATACTCAAATTATAAGGAGTCCCTCCGTAGCATGAATGTCCTCTTATCTGAGTTATTTAGGTTACGAATGATCACAGGCTTAGTATTTTTTCACCTTTCTTGGCAGTAGCTCTAGCAATTCAAGCATAATTCAAGATAAGCAAATTAAAGATGTTCAAAATTTTGTTGTGTTCTTCTAGTCCAAATCATTACTTTTGGGTCCGAATTCTGTGATTCCATGGACTCTCATCCACAAACGACTCAGCAATGATCTAGTAAGTGAGCAGGAAGAAAATATACAGAAAGAAAGGAATTTTCAGACTTCCAGCGCCCTCAGATTCGCAGTAGTTAAAAACCTTCGGTTGAAGTCCGCAAGAGGCACTGAACCCGCTTCTAAATAAGTGAATTGTTCAAAAAGGCTAACTCTTTTTATTGTCTTTTAAATAGATTGAATTTTGTAACATGGCATTATGAATAGACAACCAAGGTGTGAATAAAGCATTTAACATGATGACTAGAGCACCTGTGTGTTGTATTCAGTACTTTGATTAATTGCAGATGAAAGGGAGGGCAAGAAGTGACCCAGAACAGGGAGACATAACCAGGTGAGCGTTCATCGTGAAGGACCATCGATTAACTGTATTCCGGGAACTTCACCTTATAAACGCACTTTACTGATAGGAAGGATACAAAACTCGCACTAGGGCAAACCTAGATAGATATCCGAGGGCAAAAACATCTCCATATACACCCCTATACTCATAAGGATATACAACTCCCACTAGGGCAAACCTAGATAGATATCCGAGGGCAAAAACTTCTCCATATACACCCCTATACTCATAAGGATATACAACTCCCACTAGGGTAAACCTAGATAGATATCCGAGGGCAAAAACTTCTCCATATACACCCCTATACTCATAAGGATATACAACTCCCACTAGGGTAAACCTAGATAGATATCCAAGGGCAAAAACTTCTCCATATACACCCCTATACTCATAAGGATATACAACTCCCACTAGGGTAAACCTAGATAGATATGAAGCGGCAACAACTTCTCCAAATACTCCCCTATACTCATAAGGATATACAACTCGCACTAGGGTAAACCTAGGTAGATATCTTGTATCAACAACTTCTCTATGTAAACTCTATACTCATAAGGATACACAACTCCCACTAGGGTAAACCTAGGTAGATATCTTGTGGCAACAACTTCTCTATGTAAACTGTATACTCATAAGGATATACAACTCCCACTAGGATAAACCTAGGTAGATATCTTGTGGCAACAACTTCTCTATGTAAACTCTATACTGATAAGGATACACAACTCGCACTAGGGTAAACCTAGGTAGATATCTTGTGGCAACAACTTCTCTATGTAAACTCTATACTGATAAGGATACACAACTCGCACTAGGGTAAACCTAGGTAGATATCTTGTGGCAACAACTTCTCTATGTAAACTGTATACTCATAAGGATACACAACTCGCACTAGGGTAAACCTAGGTAGATATCTTGTGGCAACAACTTCTCTATGTAATCCCTATACTGATAAGGATACACAACTCGCACTAGGGTAAACCTAGATAGATATCCAAGGGCAAAAACGTCTCCATATACACCCCTTTACTCATAAGGATACACAATTCACACAAGAATAAACTTAGATAGATATCAAGTGACAACAACTTCTCCATAAATACTGTATTCCAATGGATACACTACTCACGCTAGGCTAAACCTAGTAGACATGTTGGGGCAACTTCATCATATATACGCACTATACTTTAAACGATAAGCAACTCTCGCTAGGATATGGAGAAACACCAAAAAATGAAATGTTCTAGTTTATTTAGCTACCATATAAATGCAGTTAAGTATGCTCTTCGAAATAAGCAGGCAGCATTATTCAGTGTAGATGACCAGTAACAAAGCTGAGTGTGTGTGTTTGTTGTAATTTTTAATATTCTCATATATTTCTAAAACTGATATTTAAACAAAAAAGTGAAATATTTCGAATTTGAAAATAGAAATTTAACTAATAGATGGACAGAATTGGGGTACTCATGACGTTAAAAAATAGACTAAGCAGATTTCCCACGGGGCGTTTTACAATGGAGAAATCTGCCTACTAATAACGTCAGTAGTAGTAAGGACGGCAGTAGTTACGGGAATGGCCGCCCTAGCTCTCGGTGGAAAATCCCCAACATTGCCGGCTCCTGCCGACCACACACACAATACAAATGCAAATATCTCGGTTAATATTCAAGATACAGAATAAATGTATAGAACAATATTTATAGTAAATTTAATTTGCAACAAGATTGATTCTTTACAATTTTTCGATCCGACGCATAATAACGGAGATATTTCGAATTTTCAAAAATCCCCCTTCTAAACCCCCCCTCCCACTGGTCCGATTTCAGCCATTAACGAACTTGATCTTTATTTTTACATAAAACGATTAAATTTCGTGTTTGGTAACGATCAAACAGAAATTGCGACCGCTAGAGCGTTAACAGACAAATATATATATATATATATATATATATATATATATATATATATATATATAATTTTGAACGGACCTCATTTTTGTCATCTCCTGGGTAGGATCGATTGACATTTGAAGAAATATTTCGAAAATCGCGTCATGAGTACGACCTCAATAGCTGATTTCCCTTAAGGGAAATCTGCTAAAAGGATAAAGTCAGAAGAATACTCAGAATTAAGTAATAAAGGGTAAATCAAATAAAGGTATTTGATTCAATTTATTGGTGTTGGTACATAAGATTAATTTGGAATAACGGAGACAATTATAAAGGGAAGTAATGGTAGACAGGAGAGATATAAGTGTGACGGAATACAAGGCTGACATAAGGCATGTATTGGCGGCAGCGGACGAAAATTTTCAATTGACCTAACATCGTATTATAATAGTCAGAAGGATATATATTTTTTTTTTTTTAAAAAAAGTCGGGTAACTCCTACGACTGATTATTTGTAAGTTAATTCACATTATACTATTGTTAAGTGTTAACATTTGCTTGTCCTTTAAGTTTAAAGAAAAGTTAATTGGAATGTAATATGATTGAAATCAATTTATAATAGAAAATCTACTCTCAGTAAAAATTGTGTACATATAGAAATTGATCAAGTAAATTAAATATTTAAAAGAAAAGAATTGTATTTCATACAAACGTATAGTAAAGAAAAGATATCCTTTATATTCTTTCAATGCTATTTATTAAAGTCACTTTGAGATACTAATTAGGACTGGGTGGCTACATGCTAACATCCTTTTCTAGCCAGGGTGGGTCTAAAGTCATTATTTAATGAGATTATCAATGAATAAACTCCTAATCCCCAGGTGAAAATCAAAACCACCCACAACTCTATATTTACCAAGTGGGATTATGACAACGTGTTAACTCAAATGTCTAACTTTGGTTGACTGCCCCCCCCCCCCCTCCCTTTAAGTTATTCAAATTGTTACAACGTAATCCAAGCTGGGAGTAGAGATGAAATAAGGTAAGTTAGATCAGATTAGATATTTTTTTTGAATTTAAAAAGAGACAAATATGGAAAATTATTATAAATAGGAGACAAATGAAATAATAGTATTTATATTCCAGGGCGTTTTAGTTGAAAACATTGCAGGGCGTTCTGATTTTTCACGAAACGCACAAGAAAAGTGAGTAATAAGGACACAAAATGGTTTTCTCGTTTTTTACGACGTAAAACTGAAACTGACTTAAGAAAGATAGGGGAGAATTTTCCTCAAATGAACACATTTTGAGCCAGCAATTCAATACAATAGATTAAAGTGGAGAGGATAAGGTGAAGTGCGAGAAAGGATGGACAAACGAACATGAACCCGGAGTCACATTGTTTAGCAAACAGCGCTATATTTTCAGAAAAAGCCTTGAATCAGTCATTTACAATCGAATATGTATTTAGGCCAAAGTTGGATGATAAACGGATATCGATGAAATCGAGAAAAGTTTGACTATGTTTCCAGTATGTTTGATTTGGAAAATGGAGATGGAAAAGCCAATAGCGGTTGGGACTGTTTGAGGTTGCTTGTGTGGTTTACGGCACGGATAATCATTTCTAAAGCAGGCTTGATCCACTCCAAGAACCACCATTTGCGGTTATCATAAGACTGGATAGTTCATTTGTAATGGCTATGGAAAAGGTAATATTAGCTATGTGAGGAGTGGTGGAACAATATTACACGGAGAAAGTAATTTAGTTTGGAGCACCCAAAATGTTAACTTAAAGTAGGTTTTAAAGATTAATAAAACATCAGCAATCATGAATTTGAATTACCTATAGACAAGTACATGAACACAAGAGAAAGCACTTATGGAAGAGATGATGGGAATATGAGAAGAGATAAGCAGATTGAGAAGATGAATAATTATAACTACTTAGGCTCCTATTTAGTGGTCGATATAACAGGGAATATCGGTTTGAGAGGATTTTGATAGTCAATTAGGAGTTGGTTAATTAACTAATATACAATCGTTGAGCAAAGATGTTAATTACTTGGCCACTGATATGCTAAATAATAGTCAAACTAATAAATGAATTAGGTTGAACCATACAAAGGAAAACCTTGCTTCTTTAGAGTACAACTGAATAAATATTGGTATTAATGAGCCTTATACATTTTAAACAGGTTTTATTAAAATTTAACTTCATTTTCATTAATAATACTAAAGCCCTATAAATTCTACACAAATAATTATAATAGAGATCTATGGTAGGAATGGACTAACTTGCACCTGAGCTGATTGATTGTAAAAGATATGTAATACAATTTAAAGAATTATTTCCATCTCAGGTCTCTAAAAAAGAGTGAACACTTTTAATGCAGTGTGAAGATGATTTGAAAACTTTTTAATCACTACCTCATTCTTGGTTGATAAATCATTTAAAAAATATGATGCTAATATCAATATGGCTTCGAATGGCAGTCTGAGTCATTTCTGGATTCTTGCCTAAAACATGTATTTTAAGCATAGGACACTTGTTGTTGTTAGAACTAGAGCTACAAAACTGCAAAACTTCATCATTGCCCAACTGAAAATAATACGCGATTATGTAGTAGAGGGAGCACCTTGGAGACCTTTGTTATGTTCAGAATTCTTATTATTTTATCAAGGACTTCAGGTATAAAATATGGTTTCTGGCTATTCCAAAATATCTATAAGTCGCACCTCTTGCATGATTCGAAGATGTGTAGTATAGAGAGATGGATTCTACACGCCAGGGGTAGTGGAACTCTTCGACTGTGAAGGTCAAACATTAACTTTGGAATATATAAACATCTCTGATGAATAATGTTTTATATTATTAATACTGTCTTCTAGAAAGTAATGAGAAAAATTATGTAAAATACCACTTAAGAAATATTTACTAGTTAGAATCTTAAGCAGGCCTGCCGCTTTTATACAATATCGTCATAATAAAATGGCAAGAGACGAACCCTTGATGACATGAATAAACTCATGTAAGAGGGTACAACACGAAAGTCAGAATCACCATTCGACATCATCGATGGATAGACTGTACTTGCTTAGAAAAAATAAAAATAACGAATGGACATCGTTCTCAATAAATTAACCCGAGACATATGTAATGTCTACAGACATAAAATATAATCTCATATTGAAGAGAAAAATCCCGTTTCCTTAACATTATAAGACCAGACGGTACACAGCCACAATAAATAATATGATTCTTTTGAAAGATCTTTCAATAGTAATAACTAGACCAAAATTAGGATGGCCGTATAATATGGCTGTAAAACATATTGTAAACATCATTTACTCATTACGATCTGTGGATAAAAAACAATAACGTCGATATAAATAAGCATTTTGACTTTTAAGTAGTCCCTCTTTTAATTGGAAATTTGAACTCTCAATTAGTCTATGTTGCACCTTGGGAAAGTTGATTCACAAGGTGAGTTATTTTAAAAAGTCCGTCACGCAGGGGCTGCGTAAACTAAGCAGATTTCCCATGTGAAGTTTAGCAATAGAGAAATCTGCATACTGGTAACACAACACCACCATGAGTAATTACAAACGGTAATGAGAAATCTTTCTGTTAATTTTAATAAATTCCCAACTGGAATGGCTTCTGAATTGTAAGAATAATTTATATAATAGTCCAAGAACTAAAGAAGGGGGGGGGGCGAATGAACAGAACGTATTTGCATAAATCTAACAAAGTAACGAAGGTAAGGTAAGGTTAGAAACGACAGGTAAGGTTAGAAGAAGCTTAGGGTAGAACGATACCCGACCACGTGTCCCACAGACCTCATAAAAATGCAAATATCTCGGTTAATATTCACGATAGAGAATAAATGTATATAACAATATTTATAGTAAATTTAATTTGCAATAAAATTGGTTCTATACAATTTTTCGATCCGATGCATAATAACGGAGATATTTCGAATTTTCGAAAATCCCCGCTCTAAACCCCCCTCCCTCTGGTCCGATTTCAGCCATTAACGAACTTGATCTGTCTTTTTACATAAAACGGTTAAATATCGAGTTTCTTAACGATCAAACCAAAATTGCGACCGCTAGAGCGTTAACAGACAAATATATATATATATATATATATATATATATATATATATATATATATATATATATATAATTTTGAACGGACCTCACTTTCGTCATCTCCTGGGTAGGATCGATGGACATTTGAAGAAACGTTTCGAAAATCGCATCATGAGTACGACCTCAATAGCTGATTTCCCTCAAGGGAAATCTGCTAAAATGATTGAGTAACAAGAATATTGTTTTTTTTTTTAATTTTTAATTGTTTTCAGAATAACATGAAACGCGAGAAAATTGATTACTTTTATATCCATTAAAGTATTTTTCTTCGTTTTTTGTTTGTTTTTTTCTGGGCTATGAACAAGGCTGCTGGGGCGCTGAAATTGATACTTTTAGCACATTTCTCCTAAAAGATATCAGCTATCGATGTCGTACTCATGACGCGATTTTCGAAAAATTTCCTCAAATCCATCGATAATACATAGGAGATGACGAAAATGAGGTTCATTCAAAACTATATATATATATATATATATATATATATATATATATATATATAGGATAAACATATTCCAAAATCGATATTTAAAGGTTTGATGCAAAACTGAAGATCAAGTTCGTTCTTGGCTAAAACCGAACAATTGGGAGGTGGAGAATTTCGAAAATTCTTAATATCTCCGTTATAATACGTTGGGTTGAAACATTGTGTAGGAATAACCTTATTGCAAATGTCCTATAAATGTTGTTATATACGTTTTTTCACTGTCTTGATTATTAACCGAGATATTTGCATTTTTTAGTTTTCGGCCTTCAGTAATTCCCCACTCCTACTCATGTCATATTGACAATGAGCTGTCATTAAGCACTTTATTTGGAGCCTAAATATCAAATATGGTTCTCATTGAACTTTTACTTTTTGAGATAAATGCAAATTTTAAATTAACGTGACACACATTGGAAATCTGCTTAGTTAAGGCAGTCCCTGCAAGAAGGATTTTTTTTTATTTTTTTTTACGATCAGACGTAAGCCACAATGACCTTATTGTGTGAAGGATTACATGAGTCCTTCAGACCCTCCCCTATTGGATAACCAGGTCCGGTTCATCTTGGTAGCCCAAAGTAAACTTCTAAAACAATTTCGATCACAATTATCATATACTGTATGATGGGTTTATATACATTTTAAGGAAATTTAATACAATTGCAAGATATTCCCAACTCTAAATTAACAAAAGTATGTATTCCCTCAATTTAAATGACCGTCTTCTCTATATTCTAATTCGTCATATTTTTTGAATTTTGGACTAAATTAAAATAATATTGTAGAGCAGTATTAAATATCTGAAGGGATTGTGTAGTGAATCCCCCTCGTGGACTAAGTCATAAAAACTCCAAACCCTCGGTGAAATAGATGGTCTCCGACGGATCGTATAAAAGGCAAACGTGTTTCCCATTCTGAAATCCTTCCTTTGCCACTTCTATCATCCCTCTTCTACCATCTCCCCACAACCCCTTTCATTATTCCACTTCTCTGGCCACTCAGCCAGACTAGAATTTTTATGAAGGACTGCTCCCTCATGCCCCAACGATCTTGTTGTGTAAACTACACAGCAATCGAGGATATGGCGGGGAAGAGGGGGGAATAATTCAGCTCTCTCTCCCCTATCGAATATTTAGCCAACGTTTTCATTACTGCGACAAACAAGATGAAGTGAACAATCACTACCATGTGCAAGAGGAAATTTAACGGACCATTTTAAAGAGTATGTAACATTCATTGAAAAATAAACGACTTTTTCAGCCGGGTGTAGAGAAATAAACAATTTGGTATTTCCGCGCCCCTTTAAATCGATTTCGACCAAAAAGAGAGGTACTCAACTACACGCTACAACTGCCGTGGATATGAAATTTCAACAATGTAAGGCTAGTCGTTTTTGAGTAATTATATACTTCCGTACATAAGTCCTGCCGAAAATAGTCAAAATGGATTCAGATATGCTAAAGACGTATAATACCGTTGAATATTGGAAACCGCAAATATATGAGTTAACAATACAGTCTTTACTTGGGACAAGTAAAAAAAAAAAAAAAAAAAAAAAAAAAATGGGCACCATTCAGCAAAAAGTAATAAGATTTCCCACGTCTCACGAGATTCCATTACGCCGTCTAATCACTATTACTCCCGTAATAAGAAGCCTATGAAAACGGAAATTGAAATTTAACACGGACGTGAAACGTAAAGTTACTCAGCTGCAAGTATGAGCAACAAAATTCAGATATTAAGGTAAATATTCGATTTAGACCAAACATGTATAGGTCAGCAATGTAGAACATTAAATTTGAAACAATATAAATATAAAGTTCGTTTGACTCAAAATGAGGGACACATTTCGATTTTTGTATACCACTCCTTCGGTCGGAATATAGCTTATGATGAATTTGATCTTAAGTTTTTCATGAAATATTAAATTTCGAGTTTGGTATCGATCAGACAAACATTGAGGCCACTAGCCCGTTTATAAGCAAATATAAAATTATATATAACATTTCTTCGTTTCCACTGACCCTCCTTATTAATGTATTTATTTGTTTGTAAGCCTACTAGGTAGAACTCCTTATTCAAGAAATACTTTTATTTAAAACGTCTTATTTCACAAACTCCTAGAGCATAATTTTCAAGTGGTGAAATTCAAATTTCTATTTTACTTAAAATTGATTTGTATCAAGTTTATCTTTTAAAAATAAACGAATTTGCCAATAGAGAAATTAGTAGTATATTAACAAGTATTATATATATATATAAAATTGTAACCTCTGTCTGTACATTGATTTTTTTCGCGAAATTTCACGATAACTTTTCGTTTCACATGTCATAGACACCATAACTGCATTTTGTTTCTTTCGTGTCTGTTTGTTTGTTTATTTGTTTGTTTGTTTGTTACCTTTTCACGCATAAACGGGTGAACCGAATTTTATGAAACTTGGTATATATATTACTACTAACCCAACTTAGACTTTAGGCTATATTAATTTTCTCTAAGACGAACAGGAGTGGGGGTTATAAGGGAGGTCTGAAATTAAAAATAGCGATATTTCGTTTCCTATTGGTTTTTCGGCAAATATGCACATAACAAATGTTGTTTATTTTGTTATTTAGAGTAACTTTTGTTATATACACTTTTTTCGTATACCGAATTATAAACGAGATATAGACTAAAACCTATAGCGGAAGTGAACAATTTTATTTGGCACAATAGACTCAACCGAACTAAATAAAACTCGGTATGTGTATTAGCAGTAACGCCTTCATTATAATAAGCCGTACCAACATTTCTAGGGACGAGCAGGGGTGGGGGTTATAAGGGAGGCCTGAAATTAAAAATGGTGATATTCCGTTTCCTATTGGTTTTTCGGCAAAAATGCACATATCAAAAGCTGTTTATTTTGTTATTTAGATTAACTTTTGTCATATACACTTTCGTCGTATACCGAAGTATAAATGCGTTATACGCTAAAAATGATAGCGGGAGCCAACAATTTTATTTGGCACACAAGAGACTCAACCGAAATGAATAAAACTCGGTATTTGTATTAGCACTAACGCCTTCATTATCACAAGTCATACTAACATTTGTAGGAACGGGCAGGAGTGGGGGTTGTAAGGGAGGCCTGTATATAAAAATAGCGGTATTTCGTTTTCTATTGGTTTTTCTGCAAATATGCACATGACAAAAGTTGTTTAGTTTGTTATTTAAAGTAACTTTTGTTATATTCACTTTTGTTGTATAACAAATTATAAACGAGATATACACTAAAAGCTAAAGCGGGAGTCAACTATTTTATTCGATACCAACGGTTGAACCGATTCCAACAAAACTTGGAATATATAAATTAGCATTAATTCTTACATAGTTATAAGCTATATTAAAATGTTTAGGTTATAACGGGGGTGGGGATTATAAGGGAGGCCTGATAAAAATTCGGGATATTTCATTTTTTATGCCAAACCAACCACGGGTACTAGCCTTGAACACTGAAACGGGTAATTGTCAAAATATTGTGCAAAGTAAAGTCTTGCCGAAAAAATACCATTATCATCCCGGCTCAAATGAATTCCCGGGCGAAGCCGGGTACCTTAGCTAGTATATATATACTTATGTACTGGCGTTCAAAACAGTGGGACAAACTCAATGTCTTGAAAAAAATCTATAATTTTGGCAAACACATTCCAGGTTGTTGGCATACCTGTCGGTGAAGATCGTCGTCACTGGCTTACGATCGAGAACAGTTACTATGCGCTTTCGATGCGAAGGCACCATCTTCAAGTCAGTCAAAAGGGGGTAAACTTTATTTACCAATCCTTTATTTGACATTCGAGTTTTTTAAAAAAAAATAATAATTTTCTCTGAGGTCTCAAAGGGAAACGATTTTCAATTCACCATTATTTTTTTTCAGTATTTTTCGAATACTTTTTCACTCCTAAAGACAATTAAACTCAAATAAATACCCCCTTAACCTATTCGTGCACCTGCAGAATACTGAGATGGTAAATTCTTTTTAATTTTTGATTAAAATGGCCCTCAACCTGAAATGTAATCCGCATAGAGCTAGAACGTTGATATTGATGATTTTACCATCAAAATTAGCAAGGCTGAAAATATAATGAGGACGAAGGGTGCATTCCTTCGTTATCTTCTCATTTTTGAATAATACTCCTCTGAAGAAGAAAGATGTATAGTCTTATCACAGATTATTAAAAATTTAGCTATTAAATATGTGAGAAACGAACCCACGACTCCGAAAGATTTAAGATTAACGCCTTTTTGTCACTTGGACAACCTAGGCTATTTTTCCCATGTCATAAATAGTTAATGCGACTAAGATTTTGGCAACAATGAAACAAAAATAATTTTATTATCTCAATATTTGAATGGAAGTATGTAGTCTTATGATGGTTTATAAATAGTATTCTCGGTTGAATTATTTAAGTGCTCAAGAATGGAAGCTTCGGCGCGGTTTAATTTAATAGTCTCAATATTCACGACCTGTTATTTATAGAAAGCCATAAGGTTTAACTGTTTCGGTGTAAGGTTCCCAGAACCAGTCGATTACACGGTGTCTAGCAGAACTGAGTAACAGAGTAGGAGACCTCTAGAGACTAAATTAATTTTTCACAGAGCTAGAGGCTACATTCAGACTACCTAATTTTCTGCCCTAGGTCAAAAGGTCGAAGCAAGTGCTACGGAAAAGGTCAAGGAATCAGTTCTCGCTTAAGGATGGTCAAATATCCATTAAAAAGATGTTAAATGCCTATGAGCTAGCACATAGTAATGATTAGAATTTTTTTTTTGTCTAGGGAAATTATAATTCGTTAAGCCAACAACGCACACACGCACACACACACACCAGCTTTCATGATCAAACTATAATTACAGTACCAATGGTCTTAAATACAGTGAACACCTGTGTTACTAACAATAAAATGAATTACACTTTGGAACATATACACTAAAAGCATTCCGTATACATTTACTACTTTTTATAATTATTATAATCATTAAAAACTATATAGTAATACATGCACTAGACGAACTTACAGTGTTCTAAATGAAATCATTTGTATCATGTACAATAGCTCTAGTAAGTCACAATACTACTTAATGGTTTATTTTTAAAAATAAGTCCGTCACGCAGGGGCTGCATAAACTAAGCAGATTTTCCATGTGAACTATTACAATAGAGAAATCTGCATACTGGTAACACAACACCACCGTGATTAAATAAAAACGGTAATGAGAAATCTTTCAGTTAATTAAAATAAATTCCCAACTAAAACGGCTTCTGAATTGTAAGAATAATTTGTATTTTAATAACTCAAATTTTAGTAGTCCAAGAACTAGAGAAGGGAGGGGGCGGATGAACAGAACGTATTTGCATAAATCTCACAAAGTAACGAAGTAAGGTAAGGTTAGAAACGACAGGTAAGGTTAGAAGAAGCTTCCACCTGAGCCGAGTAGTTACGAAAACGGCCGACCTAATCCCAACTATACCCGACATGTCTCACAGACTTCATAAAAATGCAGATATCTCGGTTAATATTCAAGAAAGAGAATAAATGTATATAACAATATTTATAGTAAATTTAATTTGCAATAAGATTGGTTTTATACAATTTTTCGATCCGATGCATAATAACGGAGATATTTCGAATTTTCGAAAATCCCCTCCTCTAAACCCCCCCTCCCTCTAGTCCGATTTCAGCCATTAACGAACTTGATCTGTCTTTTTACATAAAACGGTTAAATATCGAGTTTCGTAACGATCAAACGAAAATTGCGACCGCTAGAGCGTTAACAGACAAATATATATATATATATATATATATATATATATATATATATATATATATATATATATATATATAATTTTGAACGGATCTCATTTTCGTCATCTCCTGGGTAGGATCGATGGACATTTGAAGAAATTTTTCGAAAATCGCGTCATGAGTACGACCTCAATAGCTGATTTCCCTTAAGGGAAATCTGTTAATAATATTTTTTATAAAATTCTTTCGTACTTTTCAGGTATTTTGCATTCAAGCAAAAATAACTCTATAGCTTAAAAAGCTTAGCACACGGCGAATTAAGAGGGGAAACGCGATAATTAAAGCAAATCGAGGTAATAAGTGTTCTTTCAATTTATCCCCATCACACACACACACATATCATTTATACAATCAATGATCTCCGAATCTCATTTAATTTATTTCAAACTATAATACGTGTTTAGCAGCGTTTATTACGATATAACGTACTCCATATAATTGGCAATGTAACAAAATATTTTCGTTAGTAGTATACTCTTTTTTAATACTACCAGTTTAACACAACATTACAAACATGTAGTGAAAAGATATTTTGTATCAGGTATATCTTGGTAGTAACTTTTCACTACAATATTCTCTTCTAGCCAATACACAACTTCCTCAATAATTTCAAAGTAAGCATTGATGAGTGAGATAGCTAGGTTATAAAAACTGCTTTAATGAGAAATAGTTCTCATTTCAAAACATAGAGCACTTAAGATCACAAAGACAAAGATTAGGGGTAAAGCTATTTTAAATAGTAATATATTATTTAATAGTTTCAGTATTCATGCATGTCGGTTTTCATAACTTTCAGGTAATTTAAGAGCTCATGCGACAATTAAAGGAGTTCATTAAGAGTATTTTGCATTAATGATTGTGTGTATGAAAGTGATGAGTATGTAGTGTATATTATGAGGTCATCAGCATACAGGCAATAAGATACTTCCTTAGGGATATATTTTACAACAGAGTTCACAGCTATATTGAATAATGTTGTGCACAGCACACCTCCTTGAGGCACTCCATTCTCCTGACAAAAAAGATCTGATATAGCAACACCTATCCTAGCTCTGAAAGTTCGATCAGACAAATATTTAACCAGAAATCTGATAACGTTTCCTTGGACACCCCCTTCGATCAACTGGGAGAGAATGACTCTTCTCCAGAAACAGTCATATGCTTTCTCTAGATCGAGGGATATTGCTAACATTAATTTTTTTCCAAGGAAGGCATTAAGGATTTCGCTCTCCAATCGCGCAATATGGTGCATTGAAGAAATTATAATTCCTATTTTATTATTACACTAGACTAGAATTCAAGTTTTATACAAGATTTATAATATCAAAATTTAACCTAATACTTTTTTAACCAAATGTCTTCTTTTTAGATAAATCCAAGACCTTCAACTTATAAAATATACCATATTTTTAAAAAGAAAAATTAATTATAAAAAAATTCCTAAAAAATAAAGAAATTCTTCACTAACTTTTCCTTATTAGTTGAAACGATCGCATGAGCTACTGCTTGAAAACTTAATGGAACCTTAATTGAATTCAGTCAATGAAACGCTGCGACCTCCAAAAGCTTGAATAATTTATTTAGCTCAAGGGAGGAACAATACTCCGAATTGGCTCGAGGTTTCTTATTCAGATTGAATACCCAATATTTCCTAATATCAGTTCATTAGTTATATATAATTTGTGGAGCTTGTCGCTTTATGTACCACAAATACTATATATATTAAAATTAAATTCCTTAAATAATTTCGGACTTAATTAAAATTCTTCATAGTCGAAGTAATATTTTTAGAAGAAACCTGAGAGAGACACAGAGAGAGATTTGTCTGTTAACGCTCTAGCGGTCGCAATATTTGCTTGATCGTTACCAGTCTCGACATTTAAACGTTTTATGTAAAAATAAAGGTCAAGTTTGTTTATGGCTGAAATCGGAGAAGTGAGAGTGGGGAGTTTAGATGGGGGAATTTCGAAAATTCGGAATATCTCCGTTATTATACGTCGGATTGAAAAATTGTATACAACCAATCTTATTGCAAATTAATGTTACTATAAATATTGTTATATACATTTATTCTCTATCTTGAATATTAACCGAAATATTTGTTTTTTTTTTAAAAGTGTGCGCGCATAACGACCTAGATGAGATCGGCGAACGGTTCATGTCGTGAATTTCCGCCAAAAGCTAGTGCGGCCGTTTTCGTAACTGTTCGGCTCTCGTGAAATTTCTCTATTGTAAAACTTAACGTGGGAAATCTGCTTAGTTTACGCAGCCCCTGCGTGATGGACTTTTTCTACCACCATTATCCTATACATAATTTGACTATCTTGAATATTTTGAAAGTTATTTGTATTTGTATGTTTTAGCCATCATTAAACCTCAAGTTCTAATCGTCAGATTTGTACTTAAGTAACTGAGGCACTTACGCACCCCCCCTGCTTGGTGGACCTGAAGACAACTATGATATTAGCGAATTTCTCATTGAGGAACTCGCTATTACCTCAGCTCACGCGAAAAGAACTTATCCGGGGACCAAAGTAACTTTTTTTTTACGGCAAAAACCATTCATTACAATTAAACAAATAAAAATTCTCAACTGGGTGCTCAACTAATTAAATGTCTCATGTCCACTTTTACAGTAGCTCGAGCGGATAGTGGAAATACCACCACATTTGTCCTTCAATTACATGTTTTACCCTTAGTGAAGTTATCATTGGATAAAGTCGACATATTGACGTAAGAAATAAAATATTTCATGGCACCTTAGCTCATTGTGAAAATTAGTAGTAAGATTTATTTATAGAAGTATTATACAAATAATTCCATTGATATTTAGAATCGAGTAATACAAAAATACATATGAGAAATGACTAGATGACTTACATAGGCCGAGTTGCATAAATGTTCTTTCATCGCCTACTAGCAAGGATCGGTGGACAATCGAAGAAAGT
Organism: Riptortus pedestris; assembly: GCA_019009955.1. NCBI lineage: Eukaryota > Metazoa > Arthropoda > Insecta > Hemiptera > Alydidae > Riptortus > Riptortus pedestris. Next base: position 101,560,874 of record CM032228.1, on the reverse strand, counting down.
TTTAATAAATTGCCTCATTAGGACTATATTAATAGCAGACTTCCCTCTAAAGAAATCAGTTTTGAAATGGCCACCCAACGTTTACAAAATATTATTTATATTTAACTGCGAAACAAAATTAATTTAAAGCTAAAATTTCAAATTAAATATTCATCATATATTCTGGGAAAATAAAGCTGACATAGAAGAAAGGAATCTTAAATCTTTAACCCCTACAAAATTCAAAAAGGACTTTGAATCTGCCTAGGCATATTAATGGAAATTTAAGGATCTTATAAGTAACTTTCGAAAGCCCTGAATCACTAAAATGATAAGCGGACTAATTTTAGCTTTCTTAAATATAAAGAAATCCTTATGAAAATATTTAATGAATAAGTTTGTTTGCCAAGCATCATAACTTTCTCTATCAGTTAAAAGTTGTAATTCATTTAATTAAATATACACAAGAAGTTAAAATTAAGAAACTGAATCCATTGTTTTATTTTGTACTCATTATGTTATCTCAATAACCAATTAATTGCTTTGGATTATTTTTTGTTTTATCAACACACGCAGATAATTCTATAATGGATATAAATAATTTAAAAGCAACATAAATAATAATCGCCAAGCAACGAAGGAGGCCCAAAAAGTAGTCACCAACATCCTAAATCAAGCACTACAATACTATTTGGGAGATGTTGCTGGTTGTAAGGTCAAATGCTATATGTAACTCTCTAAAAACCAATGAATAAACCTGTTGTAGGACCTTATTTCCTAGGTAAGATCGTTGGAAATTTGAGGACATATTTCGATAATCGCGTTATGAGTAAGCGGCTTGTAAAAACATTGGGTGATGATTAACTGAAGACTGAAAACAAAAAAAAAGCACGAATACGTCGCTTAATACCCGAGTTGGGAAGGAATACATAACTCAACAGTTGTAGATTATCAATAGTTTAAAAGGATTGGTAATATAACATTTTACAACCCCACTCTTAATAACGGAAATATTTTGAATTTGCGAATACCCTCGCCAATCCAAGTATAAAAAAAATCCTGTATAAAAAAAAAACCAAACAAAATTAATTTAAACAAAAATAAAACAACATAACATAAATTGAACACGAAAAATAGAAAAGCAACACGAAAAATAGAAAAGCAGCACGAAACAGAAATTGAACATGGAAAACAGAAATGCAACACAAAAACAGAAATGAGAAACCAAAAACAGAAATGGAAAACAAAACAGAAATAGAAAATATCCTGTGTGTGTGTGTGTGTGTGTGCGTGCGTGCGTGTGCGTGTATATATATATATATACATATATATATATATATATATATATATATATATATATATATATATATATATATAGCGGTCGGAATTTTTGTTTTATTGTAATCAAACTCTACTTATAGGTGTTTCTTGTAAAACTAAACATCAAGTTCGTTACTGCTAAAATTGGACTGGGGCGAGTGGGGTTTAGAGAGGGGGATTTCTTAAATTTAAAATATATCCGTTATTATACGACCGATCAAAGCATTATATGGAATATATAAATTGTAAATCTAATAGTCTTCACATTTTTATTGTTTGTGCTTGGAAATCGAAACTCAATAATACTTCCATTATTATTATTCGGACAATGAAATGTTATAGAACCAATCTTGTTAAACTAGTGATGTACTACAATTGTTGTTCCATTCATTTTTTCGTAACTCAAATATTAAGCGAGCTACTCTTACTATCTCTTTTTTAGACTTTAGCCTACTCCTACTTTTACTCATCGGATTTTTTTTACATAGAAATAGAGAATATACTGTTGAGATAACCAGTGTCTCATACCAGCACAGGGTGAATCTGCTAAACTTATACAGCCCCTGTGTGACTGACGTTATTTAAGTTTCCTTGGTTCACCATTTTATATCTGTTTTGAGGTCAGGTTTTAAAAAATCCTACAAGCAATATGTAATTAATACGAGTAGTAAATAAATAAATTACCAAGAGAAAAATTAAAATCAACGTATATTAAATAAGAATTAAAATGTAAGTATAATGATTTGGATACTGCTTGCTATCGACGATAGTAAGTATGCGTGGAATTGTTATTCCAAGTGAAAATGTGTCCACACTCTAATAAGTAAAAGGTTAAAAAAGTAAATCTAAATAAAAAATCATACACTGAAGAAATACCATATAACAATTATTAAAGCGACTAAGTTTGAGATTCTAACTAAATAACATTAAGTTTAAAACAAATGGAATAATGGAACCGTCAGAAGACAAGGATGACAGAAGAGAGTTTTGAACTGAAGAAAGTGGCAAGAAATATAGGTGTCTAAAGGTAGTTTGAACTTACTAACAACTTTAAGAAAACGTCAAGGCTCATAGAAGTTGAGCCAATTTACATACCTTGTCGAAAATAAACTTGAATGCTCAAGATAATAATATAAATAATTCAAGAACGAAAACATTATATTAGAATTTACAAAAATAATTTGCATAGGTTAAGTGAAAAGGCAAATAGTATATTTTTAAATTAAATAAGGGTTGTAAGAAACTACGAATATAAATGATATTTCCCAAAAAAAATTTGGAAGACGCTTAATAAAGCTGAAATTGCAAACAAAACAACCTCCTTATTTATAACATGCATGCAAAGTACCATCGCCAAACACAAAACAATTCAATATTTCAAACGTTTTGAAGCCATTTTATTGAAACTGAGCCAAATAACAAAATTAAACACCTATAAAACTTAGCAAGATGAAAATTACTGTAGAAAGAGGTTACCACATTACATTATATCATTCCATAAAAACTTTTAAAAGTAGACATTAAAAATGGTAGGAAATCCATTTTCCCCCTCGTAATTTATAATTATTATTAATTGTACAGATTTTGGATTTTTTTCAGGGCATGAACATTTTTTCCACTGAGTTCAAATAAGAATTTGATTCGGGAAACGATTAAAATGTAAAAATATTTTTAAAAGTTTGTTTATTCATTTTTCAGTATCCTGATTTATCAATGGCGAGTTAACTAAAATCCTTAATTCAGGTACAATTAATTGGGCATACTATCCAATGCGCTATCATTATCAGTGACCATCTAGCTAGCTGTTCCTAGTTGTGTTTCATGAAAAAACACGGAATTCATTCGTTGTAAACAAACCGTCCAGGAAATACGCTTAAGACTTTCTTGAACCTTGCAGGGAATATATTAACGAAATTATATGAGGAAGAGTTAGATGTGAAATAAGTAACATGTAATTATGAAATCAAAAGCAGTACTTTTTTTTTAGCGTACACAATGATGTAGTGACTCTCTCTATTCGGAATTACATCAAAATGTTAATCATTTTTATTTAAAAATTTATTTAATAAAAACCCTTTTATTAAGGTTAAATACCTCTATAGAAAATTTTTAAAACATTTGAAACTTTTCAAATATAAATAAATAAAGAGACTATTGAATGGAGGGGTTCAGGTTAGCGATGTGAGTTAAAGCGTCGCCTTTAATCTCACATGGTAATCCTAAAGTGGCGAGTTCGATTCCCTTCTGGGCAATGGAATTTATTTAGTGACGAAATTCATTAAATAAAATCCTATGTCCCACCCTGGCTAGAAAGGGGTGGTAACCTGTAGATAACCCGTCCCAATTAGCCTTAGTTGCAAAAAGTGGACGTTAATTAATAATAATAATAACTATTGAATGGCTTTCCAATAGAGAATATGAAAGTGATATGAGGTTTCCACATTTTTCTATTCATCTACATCAGCATTTAATCGTAATAAAGTCGTTTATACATTTTATTACATCAACTGTGAATATAAATAAATCATTTTGCAAATGGAGGGCCTTAGGTTAGCCATCTGTGTTAAGGTGTTGGTATACTTAGTGTAGTGTCTGATTCCCCCGTAGGCAATAGGGAATTATTGGGCCAAATTAATTATTGGATACGATAGTGGCCTGTAGATATCCCGTTTTAATCGACGTTAATAAATAAAATTTATTTTTGGTTAGTTTATAAATCCAAAAGAAGCTTTCCTTCTTTTTTTTCACGAGTAAAAGACCTGAAAACATATTTAGCTTGTAGAACTCATAATTCGAACGTAATTACTGTAATTTATTTATTTCATGTAAAAGCAAAGATAGAATGGACCACATGAATAAACAATGCTAGCAATGAAAGGTTCTAAAAATATGTTAAACAAACCTTGCACTGATTTTGCTACTACTTTTTAGCGAGCTCCAAGGGATAGAAAAGTTGTGATTTCCCCAGAGATGCGTGCCAGTAAACAGTTTGGAGCCAAGTTCTCATTACAAACACTATTGTTTCGGGAGAAAAGCCTAGGCTACTAGAAAAAGTTAAAGTAATTCTTTCAGGAAAGAGAAAAAAGAAGAAACACTTATTATTTGTTTTATATAAAACTAGTTTAGCGTTCTCTCAGTGTCTATTAAATGAAGGCAGTAAGCAGAAGTTATTAAAATGAAATGAGAGAAATGTATATAAATTAATATAAAGATTTTTTATGGAATAAGGTATTATATTAAATTATAATTTTAAGGTACCTATTATTTTCATAGCACATGTTCCAAATCTCGGGAAACATATAGGTTTTCAACCATTTCGGGAATTTGTTACATTCAATAAATTCATTTTTTCAAGAAACGCCTTAAAACACTAGGTTAACTTGTTTCTTTTAGACAACAAGTCAGCATAAAATATAGAATTTAAAAATTCAATGTAATCCTTTGCCCCAATGAGCAGTTGAACTGAAAACACAACTAAGAACTGAAAATAGCAAGCTTTACAGGCATAATTTAGGTAAATAAGATTTATGAACTCATTTAGTTGCAAATAAAAATCGTAAAAATGTACTTATATTCATTAGTTTAACTATTTTCTTTTTTTAAAAAAAAGAAGAAAAAAAGTAATATATTTTTCACACAGCTTCTAAAAAATTGTTTTTCATTGAAGGAGCGGCAGTATTTCTATTCTCAAAGGAAAAGGAAGATATGGTTGAGAAGGAGAAGAGGCTCTGATGAAGGATGAAGTGAAATTATCTTTTGATTGCTGAGCAGCAAGACTTCACAGAGGGCCATGCTCCACTGCATTTAGCTGAAACGGAAAGTTAATAGCATCTCCCCTGGGACGTCATTCTCATCATTTCTCAAGTCTTTAAAAAAAAATTAAACTGATCCCTTTGAGGAACCCCTTCAGTACACAGGCCAAGACGACGAGGCCAACCAGGCGACGAATCACAAGAGTAAAATAGTGAACTTGATCTATATATATATATATATATATATATATATATATATTATAACGCATTAGCTATTTTCTTTTAATAAATCTGTATTGCTGAACATAATTTTACGTACTGATAAAGAGATTTATTATAGTTGGTTTAGATAACAACAGAGATTTTGACTTGGAAATTGCGTGGAACACACTGAATAGTTTATAACATACTAGCTAAGGTACCCGGCTTCGCCCGGGAAATCATTTGAAGCTGAATGATGATGGTATTTATTTATGGGGGCTTTACTTTGTACAATGTTTTTACATTTTCCCGTCTCAATGCTTAGGATTTACACCCGAGTACCCGGCGTGCTGGGGATATGTTAATAATAAAAGTATTTGCTTTGTATTTAATTATACAAAATTCACAATATTGTATTACACAATATACTGTGCATGTTTTTTATATATAACAGATCATAGATTATCAAATTATTGTAGTCAAAAAGTACGGAGTTTCGGATTTCGATTTAGTCTTTCGCCTCCTACAACCTTGTAGACCCATTCTATAGTTTTTCGTGTATACTTCGTTATACGGCAAAAGTGCCTATAACAAAAGGTATTTTAAATAACAAAACAAACAACTTTTGATATATGCACGATTGCCGAGAAATAAATAGGTTACGAAATATCGCGATTTTCTATTTCAGACCTCCCCTATAACCCCCACTACTGTTCGTACCTCGAAGTTTTAATTTAGCTTATAATCAGGGAAGTGTTAATACCAAATCACATACGGAGTTTCGTTTAGTTCGGTTGAGTCTTTTGTGTCATATACAACTGTTGACTCCCACTATCGTTTTTAGAGTATAACTCATTTATACTTCGGCATATGGCAAAAGTGTATATGACAAAAGTTACTCTAAATAACCACTTATAAAACTTTTGTTATGTGCGTATTTGCCGAAAAACCAATAGGAAAGAAATATAGCTGATTTTAGTTTCAGGCCTCCCTTATAACCCCCACTCCTGTTCGTCTCAGAGAACATTAAAATAACCTAAAACCTAAGCTGGGTTAGTAGTAATATGCATACCAAGTTTCATTAAATTCGGTTCAGCCGTTTACGATTCTTTAAAGGACATACAGACAAACTTTCATTTTTATATATAGAAGATTACAATGAAAAATGAATACCTATTCATTTTTAGTAAACATAGGTTTGATAACGTACTTATTGAGCACAATTTTCACAAAAATGGAATTTTACAGCGTTATGGAGCTTGACTCCCTCGAACGTGTTTGATAGCGTACCTATTGGAAACAATTTCCACAAAACTGGAATTGTAGAGGTCTGTGGAGCAGGACTCTCTTGAATATGGCGTGTAATGTTTTGGAATCCTGGAAGAGTACAGGAACTCCCATTGGCTTTGGGATATGTGATATTTATGAACGTGCAGAACCCAAGGGTCCACGGGAATTGTAATGCGGCACTAATAGTCGATTGCAGGGCTAACTCAGGATAATAAATCACTCTGCGTTCCAGGCGCTCTTTCCAACCATTCAGAGGATTTGTCAATGGCCTACACTCGCTTATCGATAATCGTTTGCGGACAAGTTTCACCTGCAATGCTACGCTTCTCCTGATCCATTGTCCCTGCCTTCCTACATGCCTCGCTAATAATCCTGCTTTATTTCCGCAGAGAATGCTTTTTTAGCATGGTTGACGCGAGTGTGTCATACTGAAACCTACATACTTTACATTGCTGTGCTAGCATTTACAAGGGCATACAATTATTTCGTAATTATTACAAATAAATCCAAAAGTTACAATCCAGCCTACAAAAATAGCCAATGATAGTACTAATGAAGTTTTTACTTTCTAGACCAAGTTTATCTGGTTGCACCTTACATACCCCTCCAGATAAAAATTTTTCATGAATCCTGTGGCAGGTTTTAAGCCTAGAACCCAAGATAAAAAAGTCCGTCACGCAGGGGCTGCGTTAACTAAGCAGATTTCCCACGTGCGTCACATATTTGGATTCATCTCAAAACGTAAAAGTTCAATGAGAACAATATTTGGTATTTGGGCGTCAAATAAAGTGTTTCATTATATATATGATTATTATTAATATGACTTGAGTAGGAGTGGGGATTTACTGAAGATCTAAAACTAAAAAATGCAAATATCTCTGTTAATAGTTAGGATAGTGAAAAAATGTACATAGCAACATTTATAGAACATTATATCTGCAATATGGTTGGTTCTATTCTTCTAGTTTACGATCCGACGCGTAATAACGGAGATATTAAGACTTTTCGAAATTTTCCCATTCCAATAAACCTGGTAAGAATGAATTTACTACCTTCAAGTACTGCCGGTGCATTTCCTAGTCTTCACCTTATTTTTCTTTGTTTCAATTTCGAAATAATGTCTATTTCTTTCAGATGATATAAAGAAATAAAGTAAAATAAATGAATATAATCGTTAAAATTTAAAACAATAAACGCAATTAAGATAAAGAAAATAAAAGTTCAATAACAAATAAAAAAATTGAATCATGAGGAGTTGAAACCTACCAGGTTGCCAATAATATTGGTTTTTATAAATAAATATTATTAACAAACCAGTGATGTTATTCATTTAATAAATGGGGCCATTCGTCAACTGGCCAATGAATTATTTTGGTATTAGTAGATCAGGAAATCAACATCTGCTTATCTATTGAGGTTGTACTCATGGCGTGATTTTCAAAAAAATTTCCTTCCTAGTAGAGGACTAAAATGAGTATAAACTATATATATATATATATATATATATATATATATATATATATATATATTCTTGTTCGTTACCTCTCTAGCGGTCGCAATTTTTATTTGATCGTCACCATACTCGATATTTAAACGTTTTAGGAAAAACTGAAGGTCAACTTAAATTTTAAACGTTTTCTTGTTTTCAGCCTCACTTCTACTTAGCGGATTTTTATTTACCAATAGGAAATATATAGATAGGAGAGAGAGAGAGAGTACATGGGGAGTAGAGATCAATAGTGTGTCTTAGCAGTAGTTGGGAAATCTGCTCAGTTTATGCAGCCCCTGCGTGACGGGCTTTTATAGGATGGTAACCTGACGTTTTGGGTAACCTCAACAAATCCCACTGTAGAACGATCAAAAGCTCCAATAGCGGAGTTTTGATTAAAGTTGGCACATACCATTGATAGTATTATTGAAATATGCCCATGATCTTCTTGGTAATAAGAAGAAGTCATTGTCTCTTTACTAACGACGGTTCCCTCGGGCCAAGGCTGAGATCCCTCCATCTCACACCTTCCCTTTCACAATTTACCTATTACAACATCATTGCGTCTAGCAGTAATTGCCAAACGACAGCTGACAGCAGTCGGAAAAATTGTCTAATTATTCAATGCCATTTTGTGGTTTGAGGTTAATTAAACCATGCCGTAGCCTCTAAATGTCTAAGGGAGAAATTTATCCGGGACACTTCATTACGCGCTAGTGGGCTTTACAATTTCTGGGAGATTCGCTTTATAGTTAACGATAAGTACAGTAAACATATTTAACTAATTATATACATTTTTACTTAAATATGAGTACATGAACACGGCTGTGGCATCTACCTTATTAATCCATTCTCTCATGTAATTCTTTCAGTATTTTTTTCCTATTTTAAAAATATGAGACTGAGAATGACTCTAATGTGACGAAACAGTTAGTTATAAATAAAGATTTTATGGAGAAAAAGCGGCTTCTTTCTTATCCTGAAGTGTTGTGGATCCTGCAGCACCAACCACTCAACAGTAAATAAGAGTAAGGCGGTAATATATTTTGTTAATAGGAATAATAAAGAAAAAATGGAATATAGTAAATTGGGATCAAGTGGACATTCTAAGGGTTCATGTGGAAGATAAAATAAAATTTATATTCTTTACATATATCATCAACTTCATATAGAAATAAATAAAAGAAACTATTTTAAAATGTGGATTTCCAAATAAAATATATAAATAAAATAACAATAAGAATAGTATTAGCAGATTTTCCTCAAGGTAAAATTCAAAATGTCTCTGTTATTATATGTTAGATTAATCTCATTGCAAATTTAAAGTTCTATAAATGTTTTTATATAAGTATGTAGATATATGCATACTATAGTTTTCGGCTTTCAGAAAACCCCCACTACCCCCCCCCAAACCCCCTACTCAAGTCACATTAACAATAGGCTATTATATCGTGGATCATGTCATTCCAAGGTTAAATACCAAATATTGTTTTCATCGAACTTTCATTTTTTGAGATACATGTAAATAACGATGAATAGATAAGGAGATGACGACTTAAAACAAGAATCTACAAATCTCGCTTAATATTTGTATTTCGAAAAAGTGCATACCACTGCAATTGTAGAGCATCAATAGTTGAACAAGATTAATCCCATAGCATTTTACGATCCGACTCATAATAACGGAGATTTGTGAATTTACAACCCCACCCCTTCTAAACCCCCGTTTCGAATAACAAATATGATCGTTAGTGTTGAACGATTATGTCTCGAGTTTGGTATAAATCATACAAACATTTTCGAAACAAAAACGTAAAATGTTTATTTGATCTATGCCATACTCGATACACTTAAGATCATTTTTGTTACTGGCTGAAATCGGACCTGGAACAGTGGTGGTTAAAAGGGAGAGGGGGGGGGGGGTTGGAATTCGAAAATTCACAATTCACAATATCTCCGTTATAATGAGTCGGATCGTAAAATGTTATATTATGACTAATGTTGTTAAACTATCGATGACCCACAATTGTTGTATTAAGCATTGTTTTTGTAACTCGAGTATTAAACGAGTTATTCAAATTTATTGTTTTAGCCTTGAGCAGCCTCCACCACGTCCTACTCATCGGGTTTTATTTTACGTGGGTGAATCAAATATAAACGAGACTTTTCGCCTTTCGGGCACAGTAGTGGTGGGAGAACGTTCCCGCCTTTTTTGTTGTTGGGTAGGTTAGTCAGGAGTAGGGGAAGCACGTGATCTCGCCACCTCGATCGTCTCGGTGTCCACCGTGACGATGTTGGAGGAAGAGGTACCCCCGTCGACTGCGCAACGTGTCGTACTTAAGTATCTCGCCGCAGAAGGTGTAAAACCGACCGAAATCTTGAGGATATTGACTGCACAGTTCGGGGAAAAGACACTTTCGCGAGCTAGAGTGTTTGCATGCCATAAACAGTTTGTGGGGGGTCGTGATCGTGTTGAAAATCCGACTTGCATATCGCCGCAAAAGACGAGACCTACCGATCAGAGAAGTGGTTCTTCTCCATGACTATGCTCGCCCCCATACAGCAGCCATGACTAGGGAAAAATTGGAGCAACTGGGGTGGGAGACACTGGAACACCCTCCTTACAGTCCAGACCTGTCACCCTGTGACTTTCATGTGTTTGGCCCTCTCAAGGAAGCTTTAGGAGGCCAAAGATTCGACAGTGATGGTGAGGCTGAAGCCTATTGCGCAATTGGCTGCAGACACGACCTGCATCTTTCTACATGGAAGGAATTGGAAAGCTACCAATCCGTTGGGAAAAATGTGTTTCCAAGTCAGGGGATTATGTAGAAAAATAAGCTATATTATTTTTTGCGTTTAAAATTAAAATAAATTTAAAAAAAAAAAAAGTCTCGTTTATATTTGATTCACCTAATACATAGAAATAGAGAATATATGGTGAAATGAGATCAAATATGTGTTATACCAGCACATGGGAAATCTATTTGTTTACGCAGCCTTTCATATTCATATTTCTTATTTCATTCATATTGGGACTTATTCATATTTCACAGAAAGTTCATCCCCATTATTAGAATATAAAGCGCCATAAACTAAGAAGGTTCACTTTCACGCCTTCCTAGCAATTCAAGCCAGTTGGTGCACAGCGTGGAAGTGTAGTTGAGGAGTGGACAGAAAGCAAGTTGGACTGTCCCATGGAAGTGGGTATAGAAAAAGGGCATTGTAAGACAGGGAGATGGAAGGCTACTCTTGCCCTACTCCTGTTTGATTTGTTGTCAGAGTTACTCCAACAGCTGGCTAGTGAGTTTCCCCGCCACAGACCTGCCCACTCTCTACTCTTGGGGATCATTTTTCAATTGATGAATCGTCTGCCACTTCTTCACTTGCTTTGGACAGGCCATCGATACCCGAACAGACAACCCTGTTTATTGTCAGTAGAGGTGACAGGAATGGAGGGACCATCGAATGAGAGCATGATTCATAGGTCAGCATGTTCAGTATTGACGTATCCCCACTTTATGTAACAGCAAAATAATTCTAAACTATACATAACTAAATTGAACAGTATACAAATACATAGCTGCCCTATTTATGTACTTATTAATAGATTGTCAGAAAGACATCTGTAAATAAAACACCCTCCTCTTTAACTCATTTACTCAGAAACTTGGCATGTTTCCCTTCTTAAGAAGTCTTAACCGGTTTATCATTCATTAACGGCGGAAGCTAGAATCGAAGAAGATACTCCTGAAGTAGCTTCGTGAAGAGGAGTAACACGTAGAGCTCATGAATGATCGAGGTAAATAAGAGGGTGAATGAGCTTTCTTTACAACTCAGCACCTGCCGAACTGTCGAAAACGTTTTATATTTTATCCAATACGGCATTTCAGATGGACAGCAAAATACTATCTATCTTTTGCAGCATCTTAAAAGTACATACTTGAAAACTCAAATTCACACAATATCAACCAGAAACTTTCCGCTGAAGTGATACAGTTAAATCTAGATAAAATTTAGATTTGGAAAGAGGGAAGTTAAAATTTTGAAGAATCGAGTATAGAATTGAGGGGAGAGGATGGCTACCTCTAAGAAGGTAATGAGGATTTTATTCATTTATATTAAGTCGCTATGAAGATATAAATGTGCGCTAAGAGTAGTAGGACGCAATTACGCGATTATAAATTGTTTTGTCATAGGCCTAACCAATAAACAAATAACGAACAATACAAGACGCTCAGATAAAACATTCTATGCAAATAATGTATGTCAACGCAATTAGTTAGGAGAACAAGAGAAGGAATTCTACACGTTCAGTATATGACACACAACCCGATTTTATTAGAAAATTATAAATTTCGATTGGGATAGATTGAACCAATGTTTCCGCCCTCAACATGAGAACATCCTTTCTGCCGTGTTGCTGGATGATTTCAGTTAGCCATAAATTACTCAAAAGAGTGCCAGTAATAAATGTCCCATACCAGCCCCTCTTAAGCAAAGCGTTACAAGTCTTTAAGGATAATGAAATGTAGAGGCAAACAGGCGATATACATTTTTATGATTGAAACATAATAACTCATGTCGTACGAATTTCTGAGACGGAACAGAGAAACTATTTTGGCCCAGCTGATGACGATTACAGTGTGGATAAAAGAATGCCTGAAGGACCATTAAGCCGTGTGAGTCGGAGCAAATCTGACATTCCTAGACGTAATCGTGGGGATTCGGAGGGTACCCGAGTACTATCCATTAGGGGTTTTCTCTTCCACCTCCTACTCATTCCTCTACGTCATACCCTTCATTTCTCGGCCCCTTCAGAAATTACAGATATATATATATATCTACATCTATATTTACAGATATATATATTTAAATTTTCAATGGACCTCAATTAGTTACTATTATTATTTTTCGAAAATATTGTCAGGAGTCTTAATGAAGACCTGGTAAAGGCCAGGTGGCTGATGGCTTTCGATCAGCTGGAAATAAAGAATGCTGAACCTACAGGTTACTCATGGAAGTTGTTACCATAAATGATGTGACCTGAACATTGCTGAAACTAAAAATGGAAGGAATATTATCAAGATGGCACAGTGGTTTCCCGTAACCTCCCGGATGGGACTATCGAACAATGGAAGCAAGAGGTCAAAATTGTTAGTGGCATTTCTTCAGAGGCTACATAAGCCGGTTAATGATAGGCTTTACAACGAGAATAGGAACTACAGTTTTGATGTCGTGTCCCACTGACATTGTGCCAGTGAGAATTTCAGCAAGGAGAATCGTTCTAAAACCCATAATGGAGTCCTTCCGTTACAGTTTCCCATTGACTGAGGTTTGCGTAAGCCAGGGAATGGCATTCTATCTGGACGGAAGAGGGTGGGATAGGAATAAGACCACAGTAATAGGAGTGATTGCCCACGTCCTGCCACCTCTCACCAAACCCCACCGGTCACTCAAGTGGACAATCATCCTATAGGTGCTTAGGCCGAATGCAAGGTCAAATAAAAATTTATCCTCCGTTTTCCACTATAATTTCTTGAAAACCGAATAATCCTTACAGTCAGGGCGAGAAGAATAGGAATAAAAGCTGAGTTGTTCGCATTTCATCGTTTCAACTCTCACCATGTCCTATTTATGCAATTTTCAGGTAACGGTATCTCCAAAAATGTGACACCAAGTATACCCCCTGACAGCGTAAATTTAAAGTATTTTTCACAATGGTTTCTTAATGAGAAATAAAAAGGAATTGAATGTAAGATGACAGGCGTTGCCTAAAACCAAGTGGGAAAAATGCATGGACAATTTACCAAATCTCTGTTTGACCCATTTAAAATAAATAAAAGGCTATTTAAGGTAATTTTCAAAATTTCCTTCATATTTTCTCTTATCATGCTTTGTAGTTTTTAATTCCAGTCCAACAAATCTTTCAAAGAAGGCAAACTAACGAATTAAGACTTGTGACAATGATTAATCATAATGGTACGTCACTAAGTTAATACGTCATATATTTTTCTCAGGTGAGTTTCAAGTAATTGGTAATTCTCTTTTTTCCTTTTATATATTGCTTAAGGAAAACATATTATAAGTGGTTAACTACTTTTATAATATACTTCAAATGCTGACAACTAGGTTTTCGGCGAGGCACTGTACGCGGTTTTCCTAGGCTCCAGTATTATTAAAAAAGTCCGTCACGCTGGGGCTGCGTAAACTAAGCAGATTCCCCTCGTGAAATTTAGTAATAGATAAATCTACATACTAGTAACACAACACCACGGTGAATAAATACAAACAGAAATAATAAATGTTTCATCCAATTTCAATAACCTGCCGACAGAAAGCGTTAGGTTAGAAATGTAAACAAACGGGCCTGCCCACCTCACACCGGAAAGAAAAGCAATTACCTTAATATACCAGAATATAACATATTAATTTTATTGAAAACTATTTACTATATCTAGTACTCTAATTAATAGTGAGTCAGAATAATTGTTATCTCAGTCAATCAAATTTTAGTAGTCCGAAACCCTAAGACGGGGGGGGGGGGGGGAATCAACTAAACATATTTGCATGTATCTCACATAATAAAGCTCTCTTGAAAACAATATTTGGTATTTAAGGTTCAAATAAAGTGGTTTATTATGTCGCAGAGTATTGTTTATGTAACATGAGTAGAAGTGGTGGTTTGCTGATGGGTGAAAACTGAAAAATGCAAATATCTCGGTTAATATTCAAGATAGTGAATAAATGTATACAACAATATTTATAGTACATTTAATTTGCAATAAGATTGGTTCTATACCATTGTTCGATCCGACCTGTGGTAACGGAGATATTTCGAATTTTCGAAAATCCTCTCCTCTAAACCCCCCCCCTCCCCCTGGCCCGATTTCAGCCGTTAACGAACTTAATCTTCCCTTAAGGTAAATCTGCTAAAACACGGCGAACACTCTCCAAATAATATCTTTTTTGAAAGATATTTTTAACACCATGAATTTAACGCCTAAACGCGCGCAGATATGGGAGAATAGTTATGGATACATCTGGTAAAAGGAATACAGTAGCCAGGATGGGTGAATTACATCAAATACGATTATTCTTACGTCCGGTAGAGTAAAAACTTCATTTACCAAGTTCAATTGATTTTAAAGAAATTAAAAACATACCACAAGTACCTCTCATCAGATGGACCATTATGCAGAGAAGTTGTAGATTCTGACATTTTTAGATCCTCATTAAAAATAATTAAAAGTGTAAGTGTTGCTCCTCCAGTGCATGCTTTAAAAGCTGGAGACGTTTTTGTACACAAATGATCAAAAATAAGGTAAGGACAACAATACACAAGTAATAAAAGAGGATAGCGGAAATCATTTTAATGAACTTTAAAACGTTTTTCTTTTGGAGAAGTATGGACTTGTTTTCATACTTTTAATGAGGGGGGGGGGGGCAGTGAATCACTTTATAGCCTTCATAGTTAAAAGAGCATTATGTATAAATCAGAAATTTAAAGCATTAATATACTTCTAATATCACAATAAATAAATTGTAAGTAAGTTGTATATTTTCTGAGATCTAACAGGTGACTATGATTCAGCCACTACGATTGATCATTTTAGTGTGTTATGATCTTACAATCCAAGTTTGTTTCATAATAAAAGTAATCCTAAGTCCAAAAATTAATACATTCAAATAAATCAGTTGTTCTAAAACACTATTTAGATATAAGCCAAGTACATCAAATCCCATGCCCAGTCAATTACAATAAAGAGCGATCCATAACCATGCTAAATTCCGCCAATTTTATTTCTCGAATTTTCATATAGAGTTTGCACACAATACAATACAATTTAATAAAACATTTGTGAAATTTGTAAAGCAATGTAAATAGGTTCTGTGAGTAAAAATAAACATTCAGAGGCCCTTTATTTATCTTTCCAGAGGTGGATTAAGTATATTTGTTAGAACGGACAAGACAAAGATCTACATAAAGAACAACGTCTCTTATAATTCTATAAGTTATGCCATAAAGTGTATTTCAAACGTTTTTCATTATTATAACACTTATTACAAGCACTGATAACACTATATATAAATAATCTTATTTAATTTGATTGTATTTTAATAAGAATGAGAAGATACAGAAGATTAAAACGGAACAAAGACAACTTCAGATAGAAAAAAAACATTAAAAGGAAGGATAATGAGAGAGAGATTATTTTTAGGAAATCCCCGAAATTGGGAGGGACTGATTACATGTTTATTGGATTTATGGGCAAATGAATTACTAGGCATTTGGACTAACTATGATTCTGAGTCCGTTGCCCCCGATAGAGATTAATAGTCTCATAATTGCGTCATCCCATTCGTCTGTCGAAGTATTTATATTTTTAAAACAAGTAGTCACGAAGTTAAAGCACTATACCTGTTGATGATAACATTTGGCCTCATATGAGATGCGGAAAAGTTTTTTTGATTTCAGACATTACCTACAATAATATAAACTTTAGTTTTCCATAAAACGGTGAAATGTCGAGGGCGGTGTTGATAAAATAAAAATCATGAAGTTTAGAAGGCAAAATCATAAGTGATGACGTCACACCGAGAATATCCACATATCTAACACAGTAGACGTTCAATGAAAACAATATTTGGTGCGTAAGCATCGAATAAAGTGGACCATTATGGAACAGCCAGGTAATGTGAGCTAAAGTCGTACTTATAACAGAAGACGTATGACGTCCAATGTCCGTGGAAGGGACAGTATGGGACGAAAGCCTAAAATACAAAGATGTATACAGTAGACTTAATACTATTTTAACCTGTTAACGATGGAAATACACAGAAATGACCCTAGCCTCGGCTGGTATAGACAAACAAACGTTGGATAAATATGGCTGGATGTTACAAAATGGAAGGGCAATCAAAGGCTATATCTGGATGGGAACACGTGATAGGCTTACAAACAGCCACAACATGACCTCCCCATAATAGGCACGCACCTACACAAATCACTTTTTATTTCCTATACATACAGATACCGTATACTAATCTATACAAATAAAAAGGCATGTCTAAAATCATATTTTAAATAAGAGTGCATAGATTTATCAACCGATCTTAGAAATAAAAACAATTTGGTTTATATGCATATGTATATATACATATATATATATATATATATATATATATATATATATATATATATTTATGGTTATAGTTGAACCAGCACTTGCAGAATAGACCTTTTTTTTAATGTAAAGCGATAATCAGCGGGCTTATTAATATTTCTTCCTTTATGCCAATCTCCAAAGTAAGTAACACCTTCTTCTCATCTCTGATTAGCAGGAAGCAATTATATCACGAAGCGTTTCCTAATGCTATAAAAAGTCCGTCACGCAAGGGCTGCGTTAACAAAGCAAATTTCCCACAGGCGTCACATATTTGGATTCATCTCAAAACGTACGAGTTCAATGAGAAAAATATTTGGTGTTTGGGCTTCAAATAAAGTGTTTCATAATATAACAGCTTATTATTAATAAGACTTGTGTAGGAGTGGGGCTTTACTGAGGGCCGAAAACTAAAAAAATCCAAATATATTTGATAATACTGAAGACAGAGAATACATGTATGTAACAATATTTATAGAACATTTTATTTGCCAATGAACTTGGTTCTATACAATTTTTCGATCCGAAGTACAATAACGAAGATATTTCGAATTTTCAAGATTTTCCTCCTTTAACCCCCCCCCCCCCTAACTGGTTCTATTTCAACCATTAACGAACTTGTATGAAACGCTTATATATCGAGTTTGGTCTCGATCAAATAAGAACAGATAAATTTATTTATATATATATATATATATATATATATATATATATATACATACTTGTTTAATAGTTTAATTTACAACGAGAATGGTACTGTACTCTTTTTCGGATTTACTGAAGACGTAAAACTATAAAATCCAAATATGTCGGTTAATACTCTTATTAATTCCGCTTATACGGAAAATATGTATAGAACAATATTTATAGTAAACCTAATTTTCAATAAGAGTGTATCTATACAATTTTTCGATCCGACGTATAGCAACGGAGATATTTCGAATTTTCAAAATTCTCCCACTCCCAGGTCCGATTTCAGCCGTTAACGAACTTGATCTTTCTATTTACATAAAACGACTAAAAATCGAGTTTGGTAACGATCAAACAATAATCGCGACTGCGATAGCGTTAACATGCATATATATAGTCATTCAGTGAATTTACAAGCTAATTATATCTATTACGGGAAGCGTCTAAATTGGGAACAAACAGAGAAGCCAACTTTCCGTTGAATAAGTAGAATTATTCTAGACCGGAAAGATGGACAATTAATGAAATATGTCTTAATATATCATATTACTTTTTTTAGTAAAGTAATTTGAAATGAATCAGAATAATTTCTTTCTCAATCACTCAGATTTTAGTAATCCAAGAACAAAAGAAGAGGGGGGGGGAGTCAACAGAACGTATTTGTTTGTATCCCGTGGAATACAGCTTTATTGAAAACAATATATTTTATTTAACCTTGTAATGAAGTAGTTCATGATATAATAGTTTATATGACGTTAGTAGGGGTGGGGATTTACTGAAGGCGTAAAACTATAAAATCCAAATATGTCGGTTAATAGTCATTTTATGGAAAAAATATATAGATCAAAATTTATAATAAATCTAATTTTCAATAAGATTGTACCTATACAATTTTCGCGATCCGATGTGTAGCAACAGGGATATTTCGAATTTTCAAAATTCCTTTCTTCTAATCCCCTCCACCCTAGTTCGATTTCTGCCGTTAATGAATTTGATCTTGCTTTTTACATAAAACGACTAAACATCGAGTTTGGTAACGATTAAACAATAATTGCGACCGCTAGAGCGTTAACAGTCAAATACACACACGCCCACGCACGCGCGTACACACACACACAAAACCACACAGAGAGACCTCATTTTCGTCATTTCCTCCGTAGAATTGATGGACATTTGAAGAAAAATTACGAAAATCGCGTCATGAGTACGACCTCAAAAACTAATTTCCCTTAAGGAAAATCTGCTAAAAAAAATCATTCCACGAAGAGTGGGTTTTAGAAGTATCACTAATCGCCCAATTTTAGCTTAAATTTCAATTTTCTTGATTAAATAAACTTCTTATTAACACAGAAATACGGAATAGTTGGTAAGATAATATTATCTGTATGTCGTTAGTGCACATGGAAATCGATTCTTGTGAGACAGACATAGAGTTTACAAATTAGCATTTTCCTTGTCCTTATATTTTTGTGTATTTATTTTTAATTATCTCGTTCTATTTTTAGATTCTTTGTTTATGAATAATAATGCCCACTAACGAATGCTCCACAATGAATAAGTAAATTCTCTTGATTATATTTCATTCATTTATTTACAAAGAGTACTGAATGATGAAGATAAACTTAGATAGACTTTTATATGAGAAGAAAAAAACTTGAATTGTAGTTACGCAATCCCCTAGCGGTTCAAACTATTATTTAATTGTTACTAAATCCAATATTTAAACGTTTCATCTAAAAATAAAGATCAAGTCCAACAATATCCAAAACTGAGTAGATGCCTCAGGTCAAAATAGTCCGTCACGCAGGGGCTGCGTTAACTAAGCAGATTTCCCAAGTGCGCCAAGTATTTGCATTCATCTCAAAACGTAAAAGTTCAATGAGAACAATATTTGGAATTTAAGCTTCAAATAAAGTGCTTCATAACAATATAATATTGAAAATATGAGATGAGTAGGAGTGGGGCTTTGCTGAATTCCGACAACTAAAAAATGCAAATATCTCAGTAAATAATCAAGATGGTGAAAAAAGGTACATACGAACATTTATAGAACATTACATTTGCAATAAGATGGGTTCTATACAATTTTTCGATCCAACGCATAGACGGAGATATTACCCATTTTCGAAATTCTTCTCCTCTAAACCCCCCCCCTCCCCCTGGTCCGATTTCAGGCATTAACGAAATTGATCTTTCTTTTTGTATAAAACGATTATATATCAAGTTTGGTAACGATAAGTCAAAAATTGCGAACGCTAGAGAGGTAACAGATATATATATCTATATATATATATATATATATATATATATATATATATATATATAATTTTGAACGGACCTCATTTTCGTCATCTCCTGGGTAGGATCGATGGACATTTGAAAAAAAAAATCGAAAATCGCATCATGAGTACAACCTCAATAGCTAATTTTCCTTAAGGGAAATCTGCTAAAAATATTGTATAACCAAATTTGTTGATGAAGTAACGTCTAGCAATTATTGTTCTCCATGATGTGTTTCTCTAACAGTTATACGTGTGTGGTCGAGTGTGTGTGTGTGTGTGTGTGTTTGTGTGTGTGTGTGTGCGTGCGTGCGTGCGTGCGTGCGTGAGTGCGTGCGTGCATGCGTGTGTGTGTGTGTGTGTGTTTGTGTGTATGAGTGCGTACTTTTGTATTTATATACACATATAAATTACACACAAACACACATATATAAATATAAATATATATATATATATATATATATATATATATATATATATATATATATATATTTATTTATTTATTTATTTATTTCCTCAAACTCAATAGTTTGCTTGTAAATTAAGTATATTTTACGGATAATGTCTTGTAATTTGATCTTAAAATTCAGTAACTCAATGATTACCTGCACTAAATTCCTTGGAAGAGTAGTTGGTAAATGAGTTGCTCACCTGAAAAAAAAAAAAAATCGACAAATCAAAAATCTGAAATATGATATAGTAAATTTATTTAATGAATTATGTATTTATCTATATAATTGGGGTCGAAATTATGAAAGTAGAATGAACCATATTTTTTGTGTTGAGATATTTAAAGGATTTGATTTAAAAAAAAAAAAAAGTTTTAGATTTTGTAACATTGAAACTTGGAGTTACGCTAATTGTTCATTTTCATCATTGTTCTTAAACACTAAAAAAATGATTATAAATGTGAGATTTATCTCTTTTATAAACGATTATGTTCTCAAGCTTCAAATTGGCTAATTGTAAGACCATTTTCCAATTTACTTAATGATCTACAAATGAATTGGAGGGTAAAGGTACTGAGGGCTTATTCAGAACAATAAATTAAACGAAACAACATCAGGTAAACTTACTTCTTTTGTAATTTATTTATAGTCTTTTAGAGTTCCATCACAATGAATTCTATTGATAGCTTTTCAGAATCTTTATTAACATATTCAGAATAAAGTTGGAATTCTCGTTTTACGAATATATTTTAAATATTTTATTGACTTAGACCACTTTCGCTTTCAGAACTGATATTAAATGAATTTTGTACGACTATAAAAGACAGATAACAAAATTTGAGCCATATTTTTATACATAATCCAGGAAAAAACTTTGAAAAATGTATGATTATATATTATGATGCGAGATAACTTTAAATATATATATTTTTTAGACCAATATGGAAAATAAATACTTAAATTAAATTGTAAATTAATATTTTAAGCTGATTCCCCTGATGTTTTAACAGGCTTCCTGTCTTTTTTGATTTATTAATCGTATATCCTGAGTTAAAATGGCTATCATTAAATTCATCATACTTAGACAAAATGATCGAATAATAAACTCAGTATATCAGAAGACCAACAATAATGAAGAACCAAAAGATTCATATTATTACATTTAGGAAATTTATATTTTATCAGTTAGCTCTTTTTCCATCATTAAAAATCTAAACTCATGACAAGTTGATGTACATACCTACTAAAAAATAATACTAAACAAATGTTATGCGTTGCTATTTTCTTACGATTTAAAATGGATCAAGAGAGACAGTAATCTATTTTAGCAGATTTCCCTTAAGGGAAATCAGCTATTGAGATCGTACTCGTGATGCAGGTTTCGAAAGATTTCTTCAAATGTCCATCGATCCTACCCAGGAGATGACGAAAATTCAAAATTATATATATTTGCCTGCTAACGCTCTAGCGGTCGCAATTTTTGTTTGATCGTTATCAAACTCGGAATTTAACCGTTTTATGTAAAAAGGAAGATGAAGTTCGTTAATGGCTGAAATCGGACCAGTGGAGGGGGGATTTTTGAAAATTCGAAATACCTCCGTTATTATGCGTCGGATCGAAAAATTTTATAGAATGAATCTTATTGCAAATTAAAATTACTATAAATATTGTTCTATACATTTATTCTGTATCTTGAATATTAATCGAGATATTTGCATTTGTATTCTGCGTGTGGTCGGCAGGACTCGGCTATGTTGGGACTTTCGCCAAGAGCTCTGGCGGCCGTTTCCGTAACTATTCGTCCCTCGTGAATAGGTTTAGAGGTTCCTTACTACTACAGTTGTTATTAGGCAGATTTCTCTATTGTAAAACTTCACGTGGGAAATCTGCTTAGTTTATGAAGCGCAGCGTGACGGACTTTTGTTTCATGTGTATTGTAAAGTTTACATTTAATTTGCTCTAAGGAATATATGAAACATTTTTATGATAATATTTTTTTCTTCTTCAATATAGTGAACTCAAATTACTTACTACTTATTAAACGTTTTTTTTTTTTTTTTTTTTTTACAATACAATCTTATTTATAGATTCCAATTCGACTAAAACGTAGATGTCCAAATAAAAGTTACTCTAAAAACAAAAATAAACAGTGCTTGTTAATTACATGTTTACTAAAATAAAAACAGTAAACCAAAAATATGATGTGGAGATCAAATTGACCCTCTCGTACCTACTTCTATTAAATAGCCTACAATGCATTGCTTCACTTCATTCAAACTCATTAACATTTATCCCATGAGGGAAATAAGAATGTGAAACAAATTTTGCGATTTTTCATTTTAGAACTACCCTACTATAAACTTACCTTTGATTAGTGGTAATTTACATGCCAAGTTTCACATTATTATGATGGCGTTTATACGTACAAAAATCTATTGCAGACATAGTTTAAAATTATATATCTTTATATATATTCTAATGTATGTGTGTATGTCACTGAACTCCTCCTAAATGGTTGGACCGATTTGAATGAATTGTTTTGTATGCGTTTGGGTGACGCCATGGATGGTTTAGATTCACAAATCAGCCCAGCAGATGGAGCAGGAGTGAGGGTTATAAGGGAGGCCTACAAATAAAAATAGCGATATTTTGTTTCCTATTGAGTTTTCGGAAATATGCAGAGGATGAAAGTTGTTTATTTTGTTATTTAGAGTAACTTTTGTTATATTCACTTTTGTCGTATAACAAAGCATAAACGAGATATAGTAAAGTAGCTTTTTTTTTAAACATAATATTATTAAATTTAATACCATAATCGGTTGAAATATCATTCAGGGCAACGCCTGACGAGTCTGCTAATATATATATATATATATATATATATATATAGAGAGAGAGAGAGAGAGAGAGAGAGAGAGAGAGAGAGAGAGAGATTGGTGAACACTTATCTAACCACTCTAAGAAAATTAGGTGTACCTCTAATGATTGCTGCAGAAAACATTTCAAAATCACACTATTCAAGCTTATCGAGCTGGTAACCACAATAAAAAGCACATGAAACCATTTTGGGGGCTAATGTAAATAATGAAGCAAGCAGAAAATGTATCATCAGCATTTATATGTGACAAGATGAATAACTAGCTGTGTTAGAGGAAGTAGTACATCATCAGCCATTAGGGCTGCGATGGAGAATGAGAGTGACAAAGTATGCCTTCAAGCGTTCAGCCAAGGGTGAAATAACGAATGCATGTGTCTAGCAGAGCGTGCTTCTCTGTTAACGCTGGGGCAAGAGCAAATTTATGCCCGCTTCAGAGGCAACAATAGCACTAATCTGCTGGCATTTATTTATCCTAGATAATGTTGCTTTTATAACGGGAGATTTCGCATATTGGTGTTTCAATGAACAGGAAATCAAGGGGGGAAAATCACGGCAAGAGACAAAAGTCCGTCACGCAGGGGGCGCTAACAAAGCAGATTTCCCTCGGAAATTTCGGTTCTGTTACAGCTCTAGCGGTCGCAAATCATTGTTTAATCGTTACGAAACTCGATATTTATCCGTTTTATGTAAAAAAAAAGATCAAGTTTGTTAACGGCTGAAATCGGAACTGGGGGAGGGGGGGGGGTTTAGAGAAGAGGATTTTCGAAAATTCGAAATATCTCCGTTACTGTACGTCGGATCGAAACATTGTATAGAACCAATCGTATTGCAACTTAAATGTACTATAATTATTGTTATATAGATTTATTCTCTATCTTGAATATTAACCGAGATATTTGCATTTTTCAGATTTCAGCCCTCAGCAAACCCCCACTTCTACTAATGTTACATAAACAATACTCGGTTATGTAATAAACCACATCATTCGAAGCTTAAATATCAAACTTTGTATTCAAGAGACCTTAATTATACGAGAGACATGCAAATATGTCCTGGTGTGACCCCCCCCCCCCGTCTTAAGGTCTTGGATTACTAAAATTACATTGATTGAGATAATTATTCAGACTCTTTATTAATTACTGTACTAGATATAGTAAATAGTTCTCAATAAAATTAATATGTTATATTCTGATATATTTCAGTAATTTTTTTTCTTTTCAGCGTGAGGCTGGCATATTTGTTTGGTTACATTTCAAACCTTCCTGTCGGCAGGTTATTGAAATTGACTGAAACATTTCTTATTTCCGTTTGTATTTATTCATTTAATATTCACGGTGGTGATGTGCTAGCATCTATTAGTAAACTTCACGAGGGAAATCTGCTTAGTTTACGCAGCCCCTGCGTGACGGAATTTTTTGTCACGTCGTAGTTAGGATAGATAGACATTTGAAGAAAAATTTTGAAAATTAAGATTTCGCGTCATTTGTACGAACTCAATAGCTGATTTCCTTTGGGGTAAATCTGTTAATATCAGTACATTTCGTCCGCATGTGATTATTCAAGGAAGAATGGGGGAGATACCTAAGTCCACTTTGTGCTACTAATAATTATTGTTATTATGAATAGTATTAGTCCCACATGACTGCGTGTTGTGTTTAGGGCTATTTTTTAGAATATTCAATCAATTTAGTTATAGTTATTCGTGTCTGCATACATAGCACTGAAAACGTAGAAATCATTTAAAAATGCTGTATTATTTGTAAAACCTACTGCCGGAGACTTATTTTTCAGATCAGATATATATATATAATTAATTAATTAATTTCAATAGCCTAGATAATTATCTTTCTCATTATATAGCCGTAAACCATTTTGCAACCTGAATATTATAATGAGGAACATTATTTAAAGGGTTAGAACCACCAGTATAAATGATACTGTTGTCATTCCTGTCGGTGGAAACCGTCGTCACTGGCCGATGGTCGAGTACAGCTGGCAAGCGCTTTCGATGCGATGGCACCATCTTCAAGCCCGTCAAAAAAGTTGTACACAAAAAAAAAGATCAAATAAAGTTGATTACGTCGGTGTTACCTCAACAAAACTCAAAACCATGACAATTTCATGTTATTTAGATAGTTCTAATGAAATAAAGTGTCGTTCCAAAACTATAGCCAAGAAATATTATTAGATTTAAAAAAAAAAAAAAAAAAAACATAAAAAGAGTGAAAATAAGGCAGCAACGAGTGTCAAAGTGAAACCTCAAAGGAAAGCGGGAAAGATGGAGTACAGGGTGAACGCTTCGAAGACGTGATTTGACAGAAATCATCAGGTAATTTCTGCAAAAAGTGTTCCCCAGCTGCCGTATTAACAGGCTGCCAAGGTTGGGAGGGATCAAAAACCCCGCAGAGAGAGAGAAAGGTTTTAACATCACTGAAAGGACACTGACTTTCTTGGGTAAACTTACTTCAAGAGGTTTGTGCGAGTTAAGACTTTGGTCTTAATCTGAAGGCGGCAACCTGTAGATACCCCGTCCCGATTAGACTAGTAGCATAAAGTGGACGTAAATAATAATAAACAACAACAGATACGTTCGAAAACTGCTGTTGCACAAAAAAGTTACACTAAGAGGACTTGGTCTTTCATATAAAACACATGGGGGTATTCCTAAATATTATGTATTCACCGTCATAATGTCTGGCGTTACAGACAAAAAATATCATATTAAACTACTGTCTCACGCAGATGAGCCGATACTGTAAGAACGAATTGCCCAACACAGTAATCAAGTACGCAGGTATAGTGAGTGGTTTTATCAAATTAACCTCCCCTATCCCTCGAAGTATTTAAACTAAACATAAAAACAAAGACATAAATATCCGTCAGCAGATATGATGTAAGAAAAAGAGTTATCCAACATTCTGAAATGGCACACATCATTCCCGAAGTTTATTTTCTTATCCTCAGACAGAACTCCGTGTAAACAAGAATTCAAATTTTAGCTGGAATTGATAAATTTGTAGTAATATAATTTATTAATCAGAAAATCCCAGGAATAGATTTGGGGGAGTACTGAAAACGAAAAAAAAAATGGTTCGAATACCTTTCTTAATACAGAAAATAACTCGATTAACGAGCTAAATAACTCACAATAACAAAAAAGTTTACAATTTATACTTTTTCCCCGTTTACAAACACCTATTTCTCTTGTTCTGATTTCTATCAGAAACTTTGTTAAAGGTTAAATATAGAGTTAAAATTACGGCCTCCAGAACGTCACACACATAAGCAAGTAAGTGTAAAGAAAATGACTAAATATAGAAGCGTTATTGACTCCATATCAAAGAGTTGGAAGCCAAAAATAAGACTAGCCTTGGTAAATACTGTTGTGACGACCCAGTTGCTTCGAGTCATTGGTGGACTATATATAGACTGAGATGGAAGGAAACGAGACTGTTGCAGTCAGTAGCAAGTACTGTTATAATTGCACGACTAGAAACTGTGTCATTAGTGATGTCTCTTTGTCCTCAGTCTGCTACGCTCCCCTGCTCTGCCTCCTGTAAACAATGCCACTAGGAAATAGGCTAATCACATAGGCTCAAGCCACTTTACAAACAGATGTCATTACGCTAAATCTATAATCACAAGCTTGCCCCAGCTTCCACATGGTGGCAGCTATTATCTTTATTATTATAATTATTTTGCTGCTTAGTAGCTGCATCGTATTTATGGCAACAGACATTACCATCAGGTTAGGTACACACACACACACACACACACACACACACACACACACACACACACACACATATATATATATATATATATATATATATAGGTATGTATTATATACGAAATATATTTTCAAGGATTAAAAGCAACAGTGCCACCAGTCTTAATGTTCAAAAGAAATTTATTTTATGGGGTTAAAGTTAGTAATGAAGTAGTTTATTTTATTTCAGGTTTCATTCAATTTAATATTTCAATTTGTTGGAGATAGTAAAGTATGGAGTTTATGGCCACCTAGGCACAAATAACTCTTGCGGGTTCGGTGCCTATTAACAAGAAATAAAAGAAAATAAGATTACACCTAGGAGATAACAATAATATATAATAATAATGAAGTCCGCGAAAATTTGAATTACCGAGTTTTTAAGTAAAATTAAAATTACAATACCATTAAAACTGAAATAGTTCTTCATTCTCGAACGAAATAGTTTCTCGATTCTCGTGACGCACCCTAACAAAGTATTATATAGGAAACTGGGGATTTATAATTATTCTCAACACCTTATCAAAATTACCTTTGCTATATGTCAGAGCAAAAATCTTATAGAAAAAGAAAGAAAGGTTCTTTATACTTAAAGAATTTACTTTCCGTAGTAAGCGCAGTGATATCTATTACAGAAATCAAAATAGATACTCCGAAATACTGCAAATGGTTAGATTAAAGTAATAGAATATTAGCTCAGCAAGATAAATGTTAATCAAATAGTACCATCAAAAATATACAATATTAATTATTTTAGCCTAAGAAATAAGAACAAAGGTGTAGCATAATAAATTTGCTCCAATAAAAATGAATAAAGGGCTACATATTAATAGTATAAATCAAATTAAATAATAATCTTACTTACATATATATTAGAAATTTACAATAAACAAGCTTCTAACTGTGAAGCTAACTGTTAGTTCGTCACTAAATAAATTCTTTGTTGCCCAGAAGGGAATCGAACTCGCCACTCTAGGTTTGCCCTGTGAGATTAAGGCCAACGCTTCAACTCACATAACTAACCTGAGCCTCAATTTCGTGTTAAAGATAGCTTAGATCGTGATATAAAGATAAAGTTGCTAATTGGGGCTACTTCAAAGTCATTTGCAGAATGAAGACCTCACACATCTGACGTGTATAGAAGTATCCCAAGGGCTAAGGAATTTAATAGTTGTTTTTTTTTTTGAAGTCAAAGAGTCAGTAATTTTAAAATATCGGAAAAAGCTGCTGAACCTCCTGCAAATAAAGTTATCTTTTGCTACTCCAAAAAGGAGTGATGATGAAAATGGAAATCCAAGGTAGTTTAGATTTTTAGCAATTAATATTTTCTGATGCCATAACATTGATCCTATATATTAAATGGCTAATAAATTTCACATCCTCTTCAATTTTGGTATTAACACGCCAGAGACCCCACAGACATCACCGTTTAGTGAAACCGGTTGAAAAAGTAAAAAATACATAGCTTCAGAGGAAGGCAGATTCTTTTTAGTCTCCTTTATGAGATGACGTTATCCGTGAGAATAGTAGCATGTGGGAAATTTACAGAGTTATCGCAGCCCCATGTGCTTGAGAACTTTTTACATTAACAGAAAGATGCGCAGCTTAAACTCCAAGTCTCGTAACATAATGATCTTATTAAATGAGAACACCTAATACGTAGATTACGTTATTGTAGCACTTTTTTTACGTAACTCCTATATGACTGCTTTCTCCCTAGCCGATATGGTAAATTTGGTAATGTTTACCATATAATTAAGGGCTGTTTTTAGGGGCTGAGGTTAAAGGTCTCAAATGGTTTCAGTGAAGAAGACTGTTGATAGTTTTAAAGGGATATATTTTTTATTGTCATACCTCTCGGTGGAGACCGTCGTCACTGGCTGATGGTTGAGTACCGCTGGCAAGCGCTTTCGATGCGATGGCATCATCTTCAAGCCTGTTGATAGTTGTACTAAGTTGGTTGTCCGTCAGTCAGTGTGTTTTATGCTCTGTTCACCGTATTAGTTGTTTACGTTTAGTCCAGATCTGTTTACATACCACTAAGATCTGTCAAACGAGGGATGTTGATGTTCAGGTAAATTGTTTTCGTGTGGTGGGTTGTTTACGTTTTAAATCAAGATCTGTTTACTTACCACTCAGAACTGTCAACGGGTTGTGTTAGTGTTCAGGTAAATTGTTATGTGTGGTGGGTTGTTTACGTTTTTTTTATATACGGATATATTTTTAATAGATACAGTTGGTTATTTTTTACTAATTTAAATACTTTTTATTAGTGTCTACAGTTAGGAAAGTTATTTGTAAGAGACATTCTAATAGAATCCTTGTAGCTTGGGTACAATTTAAATTTGAATTCGGTTTTTCGATCTAGGAAACACCTGGCCCAGCCCCTTTCCAGAGTATGAGCCTGCTTATCACAGTTGTTTCAGTGCCCATGCGTCCTTATTCTGTGGGTTCGATTATATCGCAGGGGTCTTCTCTCCTTCTCTGTGGGAATCCGTTTCCCTTGGCGATAAGAATACAGAATTCTTTTTTCAGGCGAAATACGGACCAATGTAGCCTGTGCTTACTTCTACAGGCTACCCATCACGGCGGAATCGTGAGATTCCTCTTGAAATATTTTCCTTTACCCCCTTTCCATTCCCTCACACGTCAGTCCTTCTTCTCTCAGGATAGATCAGGATTTATTAAAATATTTTATTTATATATGTGCTTGCTTTGTCATTTTTTTTTAAAAAATTGAACCACCAGAGCCTAACGTATTTTAATTATTATTTATCATTTATTATTAAATTTTACTCCGTAAGGTAGGGTTGTTTTTATAACTATAGCCCACAGATACTTTAGTGAATAAATGTTCAAACATTTGTTGGGAAAGCTTTAGCGGTAAATATACGGCAGTAAATAATATAAGCTGTATTACGTAATAATGAAAGAGTCTAATCTACATATGGTCGAAGATGGCATTGAGTTTAAGAGATTGAATTAAATAAACGCCATCAGCCTGAGACTTTTGGAAAAACCTTATTCCAATAATGTTATTGATCTATGTAAACCTAGGAAAGCATACTGTCCGGAATTTCTTTTAGAAATTATATATTGAGGTTATACACATAATACCAATTTTCAAATGCTAGTTAAAATATTAGATAATCATAATATATATTCAAAATTCACAATTATCCTGTGGACGAAAAATAAAGATACGGTTGCATAATTCATTTGTGAGGGAAGGAGAAGAGAAAAACTCAAGGTTTAACCAACATTAATTTTTGGTTTAGACATAAAAGTCATAATATATCGTCTATTGAAAATGAAACATTTATCGAATGCACTTCTTGCATGACGTTAGGAATCTTTGTACCTCAGTCGCTAAGGGGTACACGTATCAGGAATATTCTTTATTGACTCTTGCATTCTTTCTATGAAAATATAGTGTCCTGCAAATTAATTAAAAATAGGCGTGTCTGGAAAGGCAAAGATATATTTATTATAAAGAACCACTAAGTATATTATCAGCGCAGAATTTGAGATGGGCCATAGATCTAGATAAGTGTTTCAAACCTTAAATAAATAAATGTATGTAGCTTGAGATATGGGCAAATACTGCACCAGCTCATCACGTAACGCCTAAAACAAGAGTAGTCTCCAAAAAAAATAAATAAATGAAATTTCAATCAAAATTATTTGTCGGTGGATAGAAGCAAGTTGATTAGCATTCGTAAGAATAAATGTTACCCCTTCTGGAGGACTTGTTCATGAAGGAGACATCCGTCACACAGGTACTAAGCGGTTTTAGGGAATATATTTCATTTTCATATCATATTAATGCCTAGGATCTTGCATCATGTCGAAATAGAACAGTACTGTCTTGAGATTATGGTCTTTATAAAGTCAACTTAGCAGGATAAGCCAACGAAATCTGGAATAGGATGAATCAGATTCCATTGGCTTTAACACTTGCAACGATTATTTATTCATCTCTTTCAATTATAACACATCGCCAAAGATACGAAATATATAGGAAACAAATTTAAAAAAATATATATAAATATCAAATTGGAGATGCTCCATTGATATTAGCAAACTTTCATATTAAAAACCACAAATGCAATAAGAAGTTCAATTAGTACACGGGTTGTTAACAAGAGAGTACTAATTCAACAGGTGGGGCATATGATTATTTCTCATTAAAAAATATATACACGTATTTGTATAATATCTGGAGTATAAACATTATGGGAAGTATATTAAGAAAGTAAGTATGGATGAAATGCGAGCTGAGGAATAAGCCGGCTATTACATCAGCTGACTGGCCTTGCCCCACATCCAGGCCCAAGATAGCCACGAGCAATGGACAATGGAATCCTCCCTGCTACTATTAAAGCTAAGCTCAGAAAAACGGTAATCACCACTACCTCCTTTCAGCATTAACTACAGCCATAGGAAATAAACCAAACCATTGGCCTTCTAAAAGTATGAAAAAAAGAAGAAGCAAAATTACAATTTTATCTTTATTTTTATTGTTATAACTTAAAAGCAATGATGGAGTACAACGTCATTAAATATAGTACTGACCTAGAAAGCCAGGGTTCAGGTCCAGACCGTATTAATCGTTTTTCTAAAACATGTTAAAAATAGTTCATACAAATTCTGACGCCTCGTATTTCACCCTGCAAAAGAACATTATTTAATAAAGACCACATTTGAACTTCATATGAGACGATTAGTGATATATGTGCTTGAAAATCATTCAAGCAATAGTGGAAGTATACTAAAGTCTAAAAACGAAAAAAACCTTTAATATTCCAGGTGTGTGTGTGTGTGTGTGTGTGTGTGTGTTACAATCAATAATCAAGGATTCTCATAAATAAAGTCTTAACCCACTGTAAACATTTATTTCATCGCTGGAGTGTTTTCAAAGCACTCGCTTCATCATCAGAGCCTTCTCAGAGAGGAACGTCATTTATTCTCTATAACCATATTTCCTTTTAGCAGATTTCCCCTAAAGGAAATCAGCTATTGAGGTTGTACTCATGACGGAATTTTCGAAATTTTACTTCAAATGTCCATCGATCCTACCTAGTAGATGACGAAAATGAGGTCCGTTCAAAACTGTATATATATATTTGTCTGTTACCGCTCTAGCGGTCGCAATTTTTGTTTGATCGTTACCAAACTCGATATTTAGTTGTTTTATGTAAAAAGAAAGATCAAGTTCGTTAACGGCTGAAATCGGACCAGTGGGAGGGGGGGTTTAGAGGGGAGGATTTTCGAAAATTCGTAATATCTCCTTTATTATACGTCACATCGAAATAATGTACAGAATCAATCTTATTGCAAATTGAATTTACTATAAATAATGTTATATACATTTATTCCCTATCTTGAATATTAACCGAGATATTTGCATGTTTATTAAATTTGGGCCGATAACGGATTTTTGAATTTCCCGCTAGAAGCTAGTTCGGCCCTTTGCCGTAACTGTTCAGCTCTCTCATGGAGATTTCTCTATTGTATAACTTCACGTGGGAAATCTGCTTAGTTTACGCAGCCCCTGCGTGACGGACTTTTTCAACATTTATGGTGTGCTTATTGTGATGTACATGGAGGATGCAATTTCCACTAGAAATCTCCGAAACGAATAACAAGCGACTTGAAAAGGTTTCACAAGGAAATAAAAATTAAAGCCTACTTTGTAATGAACCTTGGTCGTAAATTATGCCTTCAGGCTAAAAATCTTGTTCTTTCAGCCACAAACAGACAGAAGGAAAAGAGCTGATACATAGGGATTTAGTTCTATTGGGTATGGGAATAAGTTTTAATTTTTTTTATGGTGAAAAAAAAGAAACAAATTGGAATAGAGAAATAAAAATGTACTTTATTCAAAATAATTTCCATTTGAAGCCAACTCTTCAAGGGTCTGACAAGGATCAATGTCAAGCAATTCCTGAAGTTCCTCGTCTTGAAACTTTTTTGGGGCACCATCGCGTTCTTTGTCATAGACATTAAAGTCACCACTTTTGAAGCGCTTGAACCAGTATCTGCAAGTCGCCTCCGATGGAGCATGGTCACCATAAACATCCACAAACAAGCGATACGTTTCTGCAGCACTTTTCTTTAAAAGATAGTAGTGAAGCAGAACTTCCCGCAAATGCTGTTTTTTTGGAACATATTCCATGATATAAGAAATCTATATGTTAACATTCCAAGCAAAAGTTATGTACTGTGTTTATCACCTTACTAACACCCTTTCTTAATCCATGTATGGAATATTAGATAAGATGTAAGAGATAACAATTTTAACATTAAAAAAAAAAAAGTCAGTCACGCAGGGGCTGCGTAAACTAAGCAGATTTCCCACGTGAAGTAATACAATAGAGAAATCTCCATAGGAGTGCCGAACAGTTACGGAAACGGCCGAACTAGGTATCGGCGGGAACGATTAGAAGCGACCATAGCTCGTCCGTTACACTTAATGAAAATGCAAATATCTCGGTTAATATTTAAGATAGAGAATAAATGTGTATAACAATATTTATAGTCAATTTAATTTAGAATAAGATTGGCTCTATACACTTTTTCGATCCACCGTATAGTATTGTAGATATTTAGAATTTTCCGAAAATCCCCCCTCTTAACCCCCCCTCCCACTGGACCGATTTCAGCCATTAACGAACTTGATCTTCCTTTTTACATAAAACGATTAAATTCCGAGTTTGGTAACGATCAAACAAAAATTGCGACCGCTAGAGCGTTAACAGACAAATATATATATATATATATATATATATATATATATATATATATATATATATATATATATATAAAATTTTGAACGGACCTCATTTTCGTCATCTCCTGGGTAGGATCGATGGACATTTGAAGAAATTTTTCGAAACTCGCGTCATGAGTACGACCTCAATAGCTGATTTCCCCTAAGGGAAATCTGCTAAAAATTAAAACTTATTCCCATATCCAATAGTTCCGCCATTTCAGTGAATTCGGATCTT
Organism: Riptortus pedestris; assembly: GCA_019009955.1. Lineage (NCBI taxonomy): Eukaryota > Metazoa > Arthropoda > Insecta > Hemiptera > Alydidae > Riptortus > Riptortus pedestris. The sequence goes on along the minus strand of CM032228.1, from coordinate 101,526,604 downwards.
TTCAAGTACTGGGAAGAAAAGTTGACAAGAAGACACTTCTTGAACAGAATATTTCACATTAAAAGTCCAAGAGTTGGATAAGATGGAATGCGATTGGATGGGCATTTAATGTATCGGTCAGAGGATGCTAGTGTGTATAGGCGGTGCAGTTGAGTGTGAGAACACGCCCTTGGCCTGGAAACCACTTTCCTACCGGAGTCCCGGCCTGCTCTAACAGGGAAAGGAAATCCAGGGCTCACGTAACACCTCTGCTCCATCTCCTTCCTCTCTCTGACTGGGGTCAATACTCCCATCCTTCATTCCTACGTCCACAAATACACCAATCCTTCGATTTTTGTCTGTGTCGTTTCATCGTTTTTGAAACGCCCAACGATAAACCAAGTTTCGTATGTAAGTAAGTCTATGAAACTATGATGATCAGGGGCCTCACTACAGCAAAGTCAAATTAAAAAGCATTTCTGTCACCCAACGCCACTTCTTATCGCCATCAACTATCATAAGTAAAATCTCTAAGCAAAGCACATGTAGTACTTAAGTTATAGTCAATTGCTTACTGTGAAAAGTAAATGAGTTGGAGAAGAGGTTGAACGAGTACTGAATACTGAAACACATCGTTAATTTTAGCATTTTGAAGGGAAAAAAATGTAAAATAGAAAAGTTGTAGAAAATAACATCTCCTACTTGATAGGTTATGTATCATGTTTTGATATGTCATAGATTTTGCCTTTTCAACATTCTCAAGCTCTATTACTCCTCTTGGTATGACTTAGCAATTATCAGACTTAGGATTTAATTTTAAATAAAGAGATAAGTGATTAATAACATGCAGTCAGTTTGCAAGCATGCCATTGTTGATCTAATCTCTGCCCGCCCCACGGTTATAATAAGACCTGCAAGTCCACTGGAGGCAGCTCTGGTCCTCCTTGCTTTGTACGTCGAGTTGATTACTCTCTAATCTATTCCACTAACAAACATATATATATATAAAATTGTAACCTCTGTCTGTACATTAATTTTTTCGCGAATTTTCAAGCTAACTTTTCCTTTCACATGTCATAGACACCATAACTGCATTTTGTTTCTTTCGTGTGTTTGTTTGTTACCTTTTCACGCATAAACGGCTGAACCGAATTTTATGAAACTTGGTATGTATATTACTACTAACCCAACTTACGACTTTAGGCTATATTAATATCCTCTGAGACGAACAGGAGTGGGGGTTATGAGGGAAGCCTGAAATTAAAAATAGCGATATTTCGTTTCCTATTGGTGTTACGGCAAATATGAACATAACAAAAGTTGTTCATTTTGTTATTTAGAGTAACTTTTGTTGTATACACTTTTTTCGTATACTGAATTATCAACGAGATATACGCTAAAACCTATAGCGGAAATGAACAATTTTATTTGGGACAAAAGACCCAACCGAAATAAATAAAACTCGGTATGTGTATTAGCACTAACGCTTTCATTATAATAAGCCATACCAACATTTCTAGGGACGGATGTTGTAAGGGAGGCCTGAATTTAAAATAGCGGTATTTCGTTTTCTATTAGTTTTTCGGCAAATATGAACATAACAAAAGTTGTTTATTTTGTTATTTAGAGTAACTTTTGTGATATTCATTTTTGTCTTTTAACTATGTATAAACGAGATATACACTATATAAACTAAAGCGGGAGTCAACTATTTTATTGGGCGCTAACGATTGAACAGAACTTAACAAAACTCGGTATGTCAATTAACATTTATTCTTCCATGATTATAAGCTATATTAAAATGTTTATGTTAGAACGGGAGTGGGGGTTATAAGGGATGCCTGAAATAAAAATTCGCGATATTTCATTCTCTATTTGTTTTTCGACAAACATGCACATAACAAAAGTTGTTCACTTTGTTATTTAGATTAACTTTTTTTTTTTATACATTTCTCCAGGAACAATGTGTGGAGCAAGTAATTTGCGTAGAAATATTGATATGCTAAACAATTCATTCCTATTTGAACTATCAGGTACCTCAGCTGGAAAAATTAATTCAAATCAATGTTAATATTTTGTCCTTAATAGCTGAAATCTATGGATAATGCACAGGAGACTGGAAATATGACAATTTGGAGGACACTGAAGACTTGCATAAAAAATTAATTTTATAATTAACAAATGCCAACAACGGGTATTAACCCTAAACAGTGGGACGGGTAAATGTCAAAATATTGTGCAAAGTAAAGCATTGCCAAAAAAAATACCATCACCATTCAGCCTCGAATCAATTCCCGGGCGAAGCCGGGTATCTGAGCTAATATATATATATATATATATATATATATATATATATATATATATATATATATATTTGTCTGTTACCGCTCTAGCGGTCGCAATTTTTGTTTGATCGTTACGAAACTCGATATTTAGTCGTTTTATGTAAAAAGAAAGATCAAGTTCGTGAACGGCTGAAATCGGATCAGTGGGAGGAGGGGTTTAGAGGGGAGGATTTTCGAAAATTCGTAATATCTCCTTTATTATTCGTCACATCGAAATATTGTACAGAATCAATCTTATTGCAAATTAAATTTACTATAAATATTGTTATATACATTTATTCCCTATCTTGAATATTAACCAAGATATTTGCATTTTTATTAAATTTGGGCCGATAACGGATTTTTGAATTTCCCGCCAAAAGCTAGTTCGGCCCTTTGCCGTAACTTTTCGGCTCTTGTATGGAGATTTCTGTATTGTATAACTTCACGTGGGAAATCTGCTTAGTTTACGCAGCCCCTCCGTGACGGACTTTTCTATATAACGGTGTTAAGACAAGCAGGCGTACGAAGTGACAATGATGAAGTATTGTCGGATCAGCTTGGGGTTTCAACCGATTCCTGAGCAACGAGGAGAGACCAGTGTCTAATACAGTAATTGCAACCGCTACCTGAGAAACGTTGCCAATACAACGGGGGGAGCTTAGTCGATATGAAGCGTAATGGCGGATCGGCAGTCTTTCGTTGCAGTCTCTTATGAAGACCCTCCCTCGGTCTTCTTATTTTCCTGAATAAGTGAACTATCCAGCTCACATTTTGCATTCTGAAAGGTGTAATAAGAGAATAGGAGATTCCGGTCAATAAAATGGACAGGAAAATACTAAAACGCAGTGCGGGAGTGGGTGGGTGCCTCATATTGACATAGTTAACTCTTATAGTTTGACCCCTTGAGCCTCAACAGAGTTGATTAGCTGTCAACAGATGAAATCTCTGCATTAGTAAAATTTGGAGCTTTGTTATGTTAGTGCTAGTAGCCATTCTCGGATGATTGCATTTGCAGTGCATGTACAGCGTTAGGATGAAGTCATATCTAGTTTGGCCATTGCCCACTTCAACGATGAGAGAGACTCATTGGCGAGACATTTTCCTATTCGAGATTTGTTGCTCAAACAATGAGAAACGAAAGAAAACATCAAATAACACTAACGTGGACACTTACTCTAAAATAAAAATGCTGTGGTAGGCTGATGAATTGTAGAAGACACATAGGTTGGGGGTTCACGTAAAGCGCCAAATGAAGGTTTTGCCAATGGTATACCAAGGGAGGCGATATTTAATACAGTACACCCACTCAGATGCTTTTCTGAAAACTTGGTTCCCGTTCAGTCTTAGGCCTACCATGCGACATACAGTAACACATTCTCACTGTAAATATTTTCAAATGTAGTAACTGACAATCTAATTTTTTCTAATTAATTTGCCATTAATATTCTGTTACAAGAAGCCTATTAAAACAGAACTTGAAATTTAAACTGGACATTCGATGTTATGTGGCTCAGCTGATTTAACATAAAATCGTATTAGTAGGATATAGAGAAGTTTGAAGATATTATGGTTGGCATACGAGTAAAAAATGCGTAGAACAACAATTGTAGAAAATTAAAATTGCAACATGATTGGTTATTTAATATGTTTCTATATAACTCATAATAACGCAGATATATAGAATCATTCATTCCGTCCTTTCTCTAAAAGGTATCTTCCTGGGGGTCAGTTAAGCTACACGTCGTCCTTGAATTATACAATACTTAAAAGTTTGGCAACAGGTATAAAAAACCTTTAACAGTTAATTCCTTTTTTTGTTCTTGGTAGCTTATCTATCAAGAATAAACATGCCCAAAATATCGAATCATCGGGTTAGTCAAAATTTAGCAGTGCCTTTACAAACATGTGAACATCCAGTGAGATCAATTTGAGCATCGAATTTTATTAAATTTTTTTAAGAAGAACATCCTGGAAAAGAAATTTAAGAGAGAATGGCGAATGAATATGGTCGTGATAGACTCTCTTTTTCTACAGTCACTAGGTTATTAAATGAGTTCAAAGGCGGTCGTGCAAGACGAAGAAAGATCCGGGAAACCAACAACGTCAGCTAATGTTGATCATGCGACTCAAGCAGGTGCCTTGATCTTGGATAATCGTCGAATAAACGTGACTGAAGCTGGTATGGGATTAGGCGTTTCCTATGGTAGCGTTAGCACAATCATCAACGGCATTTTAGGAATGTCTAAGACGTCTGCAAGATGGCTTCCCCGAAATCTTTCTGTTCTAGATGGACATCATCGCGCCACGTTTCGTCGTGCCAAGAGCTGTTAGAGTTCTCTAACCAAAAGATAAAGTGACAAGGGATGGGACGCGAACCAGTGGGGCCCAGAGACAAAGCACCAATTAATGCAGTGGAATTATTCAGATCCACCCCCTCCAAAAAAATTCATTCAGCTAGGACAGAGATGGCAAACATTTTTTGGGATGCAATGGGTATTCTATTAATTGATTAACTCGATATCGACTTTACAATAGCAGGTCCTTATGCTGAGGTTATTAGAAAACAATCAAGGAATTGTGACTCGAGGTGTCGGCTGCCATCCATGACTGAGGCTTTGAACAGCTCGATCCTATAGAACCCCGATCTAGCCCCCAGTGATTTCTTCTTGTTTTCAAATTTAATGAGGTTCTTAAAAGGGATAAGATTTGATGACCTGAATTCCCTGAAACTTCCTGAAACTAGAAGAATGGTTTGAGGACCAAGAAGAAAGTAAGTTTTCCCGTGTTATCAAAATGCTGAAGGAAGTGGAATAAGTGCATTGATATTAGGGGGAATAATGATGGCAAATAAAATAATTTTAGAATTGTGTCTATAATCTTTTCAGCTTAGTTGCAAAACTTTTTGATTGCCCCTCGCAGATACCCAAGATTCTAGCAGGCAGTCTAAGTTATAGATTGAAGAAGAGTGGCACAATGAATATATATATATATATATATATATATATATATATATATATATAGGATAGGAGGACGTTTTCCCGAAAAGGCAAGGTTTTTAATAAGCTAAGTAAATCAGTAACTGTAGTCAACAAAAATAAGTAGGAGTGTATAACGGGTTTAAAATAATGAAATCTACTGTTTAAAACGGGAAATTCCTTAAACATAATTCATATCAAAATATCAAGTAACAGAGTAATGTTATTGGCAAGGATGGTTAGATAGTGACACATAGATAAAGCAAAGGTCAAGGGTAAATTAAATCACAACTTAGAGCCCGGTGGTAACACTGCTATGAGAGGTTGGGCCTCACCAACAGCCAAAATTACCTAATGGAAAGCAATTACTCAACCACCCACTCTATAGCTGCCCGCTTAAAATAGGGAAGCTATAAAAATAAATGGACCTAGAAAGCTAAACGCTGTAAATATATCTCTGAGCCATGAACTTTAGATTTTTCTCTAATACCAATAGCACTGCAGTTGCAGCAAATACCTACAGTTAAGTTAAATTCTGCCCCCCCCTCGCACTTTTTTCTAATGCACTATAAATGCACAAAGAGACTTTATTTCTGTATCCACAACAAAAGCTGAATATAACACATTTTTTACAATATTGTTTTGTATAAACAATTAAGAAAAAATAATGATAAAATGGAGATTGTAACAAATACAATCTTTGCGTTTATGCTATAGAAAATAACATTACTCGGAGTAATTATTAACTCGTGTTAATAAAAGTATGAAAAAATAAATAACAATTAAAATTAATATTTATTTATTAAATAAACAAATATTAATAAATAAGTGACAATCGCTTTGCCATTTGCGTGAAAGAGAACACAGCAGTGACAAAGCGATTGTGCTCAAACCACTAAATAAAAAAAGTCCGTCAAGCAGGGACTGCATAAACTAAGCAGATTTCCCACGAGAAGTTTTACAATAGAGAAATCTGCCTAATAACAACTGTAGTAGTAAGAAACCTCTAAACCTAAAACATTATTTAGGGCGTAATAACCCAGTAGTTTCTAGCCCCAAAAAACAGTTAACCTTAGCTCTAAACCTATTCACGAGGGACGAATAGTTATAGAAACGGCAACCAGAGCTCTCGGCGGAAAGTCCGAACATAGTCTACTGGTGACCACACGCAGAATACAAATGCAAATATCGCGGTTAATATTCAAGATACAGAATAAATGTATAGAACAATATTTATAGTAAATTTAATTTGCAATAAGATTTATTCTATACAATTTTTCGATTAGATGCATAATAACGGAGATATCTTGAATTTTCAAAAATCCCCCCTCTAAACCCCCCCCTCCCACTGGTCCGATTTCAGCCATTAACGAACTTGATCTTCCTTTTTACATAAAACGATTAAATTCCGAGTTTGGTAAAGATCAAACAAAAATTGCGACCGCTAGAGCGTTAACAGACAAATATCTATATATATATATATATATATATATATATATATATATATATATATATATATATATATATATATAATTTTGAACGGACCTCATTTTCGTCATCTCCTGGGTAGGATCGATGGACATTTGAAGAAATTTGTCGAAACTCGCATCATGAGTAAGACCTCAATAGCTGATTTCCCTTAGGGGAAATCTGCTAAAAGATTAATATACATATATATTAAGTATTTAACAAAATTATAAGACTAAATCTAACCGAGATATTTGCATTTGTATTCTGCGTGTGGTCACCAGTAGGCTATGTTCGGACTTTCCGCCGAGAGCTCTGGAGGCCGTTTCTATAACTATTCGCCCCTCGAGAATAGGTTTAGAGGTTAGGTTAACAGTTTTTTGGGGCTAGAAACTACTGGGTTATTACGCCCTAAATAATGTTTTAGGTTTAGAGGTTTCTTACTACTACAGTTGTTATTAGGCAGATTTCTCTATTGTAAAACTTCTCGCGGGAAATCTGCTTAGTTTACGCAGACCCTGCGTGACGGACTTTTTTAATTAAAATAATTGGTTAATCTGTAGGTTATTTAAACAAAATCTGCCAAAAGTGAATTATTTTTATTGATTATTTACAAAAAAATACAAAATAAAAAAAATGCTAAATTAACACATTTAAAAAAAAAAAAATTATTCTTCATTTTTATTACAGTGAATGGTAGACCTTGCTACCCCAAGCGTTTTGGCAATGTAACGTAAGCTCCGGCCTTCCATCTAAGTTAGAAAGACCCATTATTCAGGACCGAAGTAAAAATAAAACATTAATTAAAGAAAGTGCTTGGTTAATAATTAAAGATGTTTAAATGTGCGAAAAACTACTTACAGTTTAGAATAGATCAACTTCACGACAAATAAATCTAATCTGAGTTTTATCTAATTGTTTACTAATCCTGAAGGGATTAGTTCAATGGACTTAGACTCTATATTCTCTGTAATAACTAGAATACCCACATAAAGAAACACATTGCTGAAAGTTAGCTTTTAATACGACAAATATGAAGTGTCCGGTTTTTTTTGCGGTTGAGTGTATATCAACAATACATATGCAACAATATACAATAGTTCCGAGAGAAAAAACAACTATTAAATAGCCAAATATAAAGTTGATAGATAAAAAATGCATTAGCAGTTAAATTCGCATGTGTGATTAAGGTTCCAAGAATTAAATTCTGGAAGAAAGTTTAAGTTGATGAAAAATGCTCTCCAGGCAAGTACGACCGTCTGTAGGTCATATGCTGCTTGAGTGTTGGCATTTGTCCTGCAGCTACGCAGTAAGTGTTTAAAATTAATAAAAGATATTGTACATACAGGTTAAACTACTAGTTATAATGGTGATCAATTGAAATTTGTATTATTAAAAACTGTATAGTTGGCATAACATGATTATTAGAAATATAGAAACGAACGATTTTATATCGTGAGTTATAACTCGCTCAACGCTTTCAACACTAAATGCAGGCAACAAAGGGGAGAGACCTAATTATATGCTTACTGCTAGTAACACTTTACTGGATTGAGTAAGCTGCCAGAGGACGGAGTCAAATCAGCCTAGTTTTTTTTTCATAAATAATGAAATCCAGGGCTATGAAGGCTTACTTCGAAGGGCAACAGGGATATTTTCACTTTAATTTTTCAGCAGAAACCACGATCAAGTCTCTAAATTATAACCCAGATGATACTTTTTCATGGAACTAATTTATTAGTAGCTGCCACACCAGCAATGACAGGTGCTGGGCCTCACTCAATATATTAACCCATTCCCCGTGATCAGTATCTATAATAGGACCCAAGACTACTGCAGATAGGAGCACCTAGTCCCTCCGGCCATTTCAGCAGATTTCCCCCAAGGGATTGAGGTGCTCGTGGCGCAATTTTCGAAAAATGTCCTCAAATGTCCATAGATACCCAGGAATGACGAAAATGAGGTTCCTACAAAAGGGTTTATATATGTATGTAAGTATGAATATGTATGTATGTATGTGTGTATATATATATATATATATATATATATATATATATATATATTGCATGTTAACGCTATAGCGGTCGCAATTTATGTTTGATAGTTACCAAACTCGATATTTAAAGTTTTATCTAAATCTAAAGATGAAGTTCGTTAATGGCTGAAATCCGACCAGTGGGAGAGGGGTTTAGAGGGGAGGGGGAGTTTTGAATTGTCTTAATATCTCCGTTATTACATGTCGGATCGGAAAAATTGTATAGAATCAATCTTATTGCCAATGTAGTGTTCTATAAATGCTTTTATGTACGCTTTCACTATCCTGATTATTAACCGAGATATTTGCTTTTTTTAGTTGTTGGCCTTTAGTAAACCCCCACTCCTACTCATGTCAAATTAAAAATAAACTGTTGTATTATGAGGCTCTTTATTTGAATCATAAATACTAAATATTGTTCTCATTGAACTTTTAAGTTTTAAGATAAATGTAAATATGGAACGTACGTGGGGTAATCTGCTTAGTTAACACAGCCCCAGCGTGACGAACTTTTTGACGTATCTGTCAATCTGTCATTTCCATGTCTGCTTCGCTAGACCAACCAAGTTATAGGGGACCACCAGATTCCTCAGTCTGTCTAGAGGTTTTTGTATATTTATTTTATCCCATGCTTACTCCAGTCTAAGTTATTTTCTTTGCTCAGTTGAACTTTATCACAGCGAATAACAGGATTCATTTCACCATTCATTCGTAATTTAGCTATTTTTAATTTGAGGTCTCCCTTATAACCACCACTCCTGTTCGTCTCAGAGAATATTAATATAGCCTAAAGTCTAAGTAGGGTTAGTAGTAATATACATACGAAGTTTCATAAAATTCGCTTGAGTAATTCAGGCGTGAAAAGGTAACACAAACAAGCAAACAGACACCAAAGAAACAAACTGCAGATATCGTATCTAATTTCGTGAAAGAAATCAATGTACAGACAGAGGTAACAATTTATATATATATATACATATAGATTATGTAATGAAATGAGAGAGGTGGATAGTTGGTTATAATGGAGGGACTCTGAAAAGAAAGAAGGTAGTTGTTGTAAATGGTAAGAATGGATGGCTAAGACCATTTTGGCGGGCATTAGCAGGCAGGCTCCTCACCAATCCATTCAAACCGTTAGTCGTCGTCTCTCTCCGCTCATAATAACACAGCCCTTTTCCCCATCCTTAAAACACCCTCCATTTCTTTACTAGGTACTTTTTCTTCACAATGATGAAAGTGCTCGTTTCACAAAAACTTCCTTTTTTTCCCCCTTATGCCATATTGATGTATATTCCCCTGCTCACACAGACCGAACGACGATGGACATGATACCTTCAGGCTAAATAGTAATAAAGACTTAGGCAAAAAAGTTGTAAAAATGGCCCGCTTATCCGCTAAGTACCCGGCTGACATAGCGGATAAGCGGGGCATTTTGGCATTTAAAGTCAAGAACCAGCCATAAATAAAAAAGTCCGTCACGCTTTTGTTGCGTAAACTAAGCACATTTCCCACATATTTGCATTTATCTCAAAAAACCAAAGTACAATGAGAAAATATTTGGTATTTAAGCTTTAAATAAAGTGCTTCACGATATAACAGGTTATAGTTAATGTGACATGAGAAGGAGTGGGGGTTTACTGGAGGCCGAAAACTCAAGATAGGGACAAACGTACATTAATAGAATATCACATTAACAATGAGATTGGTTCTATACAATTTTTCTATCCGACACGTAATAACGGAGATATTAAGAATTTTCTAAATTCACCCACTAACGCCCCCCCGCCGAAAATTGCGACTGCTAGAGCATTAATTTATATATATATATATATATATATATATATATATATATATATATATATATATATATATATATATAAAATTGTAACCTCTGTCTGTACATTGATTTTTTTCGCGAAATTTCATGGTAACTTTTCGTTTCACATGTCATAGGCACCATATCTGCATTTTGTTTCTTTCGTGCCTGTTTGTTTGTTTGTTTGTTTGTTACCTTTTCACGCATAAACGGCTGAACCGAATTTTATGAAACTTGGTATGAATATTACTACTAGCCCAACTTAGACTTTAGGCTATATTAATATTCTCTAAGACGAACAGGAGTGGGGGTTATAAGGGAGGCCTGAAATTAAAAATAGCGATATTTCGTTTCCTATTGCTTTTTCAGCAAATATGCCCATAACAAGAGTTGTTTATTTTGTAATTTAGAGTAACTTTTGTTATATGCACTTCTGCCATATACGGAAGTATAAATGAGTTATACGCTAAAAACTATAACGGGAGTCCACAATTTTATTTGGCACAAAAGACTCAACCGAACTAAACCAAACTCGGTATGTGAATTAGCACTAACGCCTTCCTTATAACAAGCCATACTAACATTTCTAGGGACGGGCAGGAGTGGGGGTTATAAGGAAGGCCTGAATTTAAAAATAGCGGTATTTCGTGTCTTATTGCATTTTCGGCAGATATGAACATAACAAAAGTTGTTTATTTTGTTATTTAGAGTAATTTTTGTTATATACACTTTTTTCGTATACAGAATTATAAACGAGATATACGCTAAAACCTGTAGCGGAAGTGAACAACTTTATTTGGGGCAAAAGACCCAAACCGAAATAAATAAAACTCGGTATATGTATTAGCACTAACGCTTTAATTATAACAAGCCATACCAACATTTGTAGGGACGGGCAGGAGTGGGGGTTATAAGGGAAGGCAGAAATTAAAAATAGCGATATTCCTTTTTCTATTGGTTTTTCGGCAGATATGAACATAACAAAAGTTGTTTATTTTGTTATTTAGAGTAACTTTTGTTATATACACTTTTTTCGAATACCGAAGTTTAAACGCGATATACGCTAAAACCTATAGCGGAAGTGAACAATTTTATTTGGGACAAAAGACACAACCGAAATAAATAAAACTCGGTATGTATATTAGCACTAACGCTTTCAATATAACAAGCCATACTAAGATTTCTAGGGAGGGGCAGGAGCGGGGGTTATAAGGAAGACCTGAAATTAAAAGTAGTGATATTTCGTTTCCTATTGGGGTTTCGGCAATTACGCCCATAACAAAAGTTGTTTATTTTGTTATTTGGCGTAACTTTTGTTATATACACTTTCGTCGAATACCTCAGTATAAATGAGTTATACGTTAAAAACTACTAATTCAAATCTATGCATAATGCACAGGAAGCGGGAAATATGACGGGAGGACAGTGAAGTCTTACATAAAAAAAATAATTGTATTATTAACAAATCCAAAGAAACGACGGGTATTTACTCTAAACACTGGGACGGGTAAATGTCAAAACATTGTGTAAAGTAAAGCCTTGCCAAAAAAATACTATCACCATTCAGCCTCAAATGAATTCCCGAGCGAAGCCGGGTATCTGAGCTAGTATATATATAAAATTGTAACCTCTGTCTGTATATTGATTTTTTCGCGAAAATTCACATGTCATAGACACCATAACTGCATTTTGTTTCTTTGGTGCCTGTTTGTTTATCTGTTTGTTTGTTACCTTTTCACGCATAAACGGCTGAACCAAATTTTATGAAACTTGGTATGTATATTACTACTAACCCAACTTAGACTTTAGGCTATGTTAATATTCTCTGAAACGAACAGGAGTGGGGGCTATAAGAGAAGCCTGAAATAAAAAATAGCGATATTTCCTTTTCTATTGGTTTCTCGGCAAATATGAACACAACTGTTTATTTTGTTATTTAGAGTAACTTTTTTTATATACACTTTTTTCGTATACCTAAGCATAAATGAGTTATACGTTAAAAACTACTGCGGAAGTCAACAATTTTATTTGGCCCAAAAAAACTCAACCGAACTAAACCAAACTCGGTATGTGAGTTAGAACTAGCGCCTTCCTTATAATAAGCTATACTAACATTTCTAGGGACGGGCAGGAGTGGGGGTTATAAGGGAGGTCTGAAATTAAAAATAGTGATATTTCGTTTCCTATTGGGGTTTCGGCAAATATGTACATAACAAAAGTTGTTTATTTTGTTATTTAAAGAAACTTTTGTTATATGAAATATCGTCGTATACCGAAGTATAAAGGCGTTATACGCTAAAAATTATAGCCGGAGTCAACAATTTTATTTGGCACAAAAGACTCAACCAAACTAAATAAAACACTCGGTATGTGTATTAGCACTAACGCCATCCTTATAATAAGCCATACTAACATTTCTAGGAACGGGCAGGAGTGGGGGTTATAAGGGAGGCCTGAATTTACAAATTTTATTATTAACAAATCCACAGAAACGACGGGTATTAGCCCTAAACACTGGGACGGGTAAATGTCAAAATATTGTGCAAAGTATAGCCTTTCCAAAAAAATACCATCACCATCCAGCCTCAAATGAATTCCCGGGCGAAGCCGGGTATCTGAGCTAGTATATATATATATATATATATATATATATATATATATATATATATATATATATATATATAATTTTGAACGGACCTCATTTTCGTAATTTCCTAGGTAGGATTGATGGACATTTGAGAAAATTGTTCGAACATCGCGTCATGAGTAAGACCTCAATAGCGGATTTCCCTTAAAGAGTTATATAGGCATCAGCTAGATAATCTTTGTTCTTTGAGAAAAGGTGATAAAAAGTTGACAATTATTCTTCAGTTAGATATAAAATAACCATCTATGGTGGATTTCATACCACAACAAATGTTTTGACATTTTTAGTTTTCAGCCTTAAGTAAAACGCTTCTTTATTGAACAATTTTACGATTAACCTACTATGCCACTACGTTTTATTTAAAACCAAAATGTAATTTTACATTTACATTCAACCCATACTACTGTAGAAACTTGAATTTTAAAGTTTGAAGATTCAATCTATGTTGGTATGACTCTTCTACTCAATGTGAACCCTGAAGAAATGTAACAAGTCATGTACTTCGATAATACTAACATTGTTGCAAAACTGCCTGTATAAAACTATTAAATTTAAACGTTGCCTGAGTGTCGGACTTTTGTATAACAAAGAGAATTTTCAGTACAATATATGACCATCTACTACATTACTATTACAGGAAAGTGGGTGCAGAAACTGTTTAAAACATTGTTGTATGTAATTTATTTACGCCCACTTAATGTAACTACGGCAGATCGGAACGGCTCATCCAGCTTCAGGTATAGTGTCTTCACGTCACTACCCTTTTGCAACAATGGGGGTGACTAAGGATTTTATTTACTTGGTTCGTCGCTAAATAAATTCCTGTTGCCCAGGTGAAAATCGAACTCACGACTCAAAAATGTCCGTCACTGAGGGCTGCGTTAACTAAGCAGATTTCCCACATGCTTTTATCTCAAAACATAAAATTTCAATGAGAACAATATTTGGTATTTAGGCTTCAAATAAAGTGCTTCATAATTTAACAGATTATTTTTAATATGAAATGAGTAGGAGTGGAGTTTTACTGAAGACCGAAAACTAAAAAAATTCAAATATCTTGGTCAATAGCCAAGATATTGAAAAAATGTAAATAACAATATTTATAGAACATTCGCAATAAGATTGATTCTATACAATTTTTCCAAACTCTCCCACTCTACCCCCCCCCTCCCACTGGTCCGATATTAGCCGTTAACGAATATGATATTTATTTTTGCATAAAACGATTAAATATCGAGTTTGGTAACGATCAGACGAAAATAGCAGCCGCTAGACGTTAAGAGACATATATGTAAGTATATATATATATATATATATATATATATATATATATATATAATTTTGAACGGACCTCATTTTTGTAATCTCCTGGGTAAGATCGATGTACATTTGAAGAATTTTTTAAAAAATCCCATCATGAGTACGACTTCAATAGTTGATTTCTCCCAAGGGACATCTGCTAAAAGATTGGAGACATTTATGAAATAGTAACGTTTCGTTATATTTAGCACGAATACTATCTACATTGAATGTATTTATCATCCCGAAAGCTTCCTTTGGATAGATTGAATCTGGTAAAATCATATTGACGCATTAAGATTTGTAAAAGATAAATATATAGATGCAATTAGGCTTGATAGAGCTATTAGACTGAAGAGAGATTGAAAGCTGTTGGTAGTGAATGAGATAGAACCCATTGATGGAAAGGCAGGTGTTGGCCGAGGCACGTGGCGAGGAAGCCCACATCCGCAGCTCTGCCCGAGTAACTTGATCAGGGGAGTCAAGGTTTTTTTATAGACACATCAGTCAAACTGATGCCGGCAAACCACAAGCCATCTGTTCGAGCTCCATACACCACCCAATTGGTTCCAACCACGATAGCAGTTTAGCCCAAAACAAATTGAGCCTTTTGAGTGATGTTTTGATTGAAAATAACGGAGCTCTCCGGATCCCTCTTCAGGCTTGTTTTCATCAAAAGAAAAAAATATAAAAGTAGAGCAGTTATTTCTGTAACGACGTTTGAACGAAGTCACAATCAATCTTATTTGAGGTAAGGAGAATAATAATGCTTCAACAAAACAACCATGAGTAACAGAGTAACAAATTGAAACGTTATGCACTCAAAACTATTACTATTTGCGAAGATTTGTACGCATTGCAACTAATGATATGTAATGGTCTAATCTAAACAGATTCCCTTGATAAAACTGGAAAGATAATTATAATACCAAGAAGAAAAAGCCGTTAGTCTCCTGCCTATCGTGTTAGGTAAATTACATTATCATTATTTTGAGGATAATATTAAAAAAAAAGATCCCAAAATTACCACATGGCTACCACGTACTCCTATTAAATTAAAAAAAGGTTTTGAAGCAGTTTCTTAAAAATTATTGCAACTGAGAGTGGTTTACGATATATTCATTTATTGGTCTCTTAACGAGGACAAAAAATATCCAACTTTCTTTATCTCTACTGGCTTTGGAACATTCGTATTCTTTTTTTTATTTTTGCAAACCCCTCTCACACTTCAATCCTCCAATAACCATAAATATGAAATTTCAAAATTCAAGACGCTTTTGAATAATTCTAAATACATTCATACGGGCAGATGTCTCGCTAAAACTAGTGAAAAAGGGTTCAGGGAGTGTCAAAAGGAATGATTCCATTGAAATCTGAAAACCAAAAATTATCCTAAGGAAAAAAAAACTACTACCCTTCCCTACATGGAAATAAAACGAGCCCCTTCAGTTATAAAGCTATAAAGAAAAACTGCCAGCTCCCAACCTATGGAGTTTATATACTGGTTTAAGAGGGAATCAAAAAGAATAGCCAAAAAAATAAGTATAATAAAGAAAGCATCCATTTTCTGACATCTCGTCATTAAAAAAAAACCGACATTGAAAAAAAAGGGGAAGAAAATATACACAGATTTAATTTAATCCAAAATTTTATTTACTTTTTTATAGGTAACAACAGTTCATTGCATCCAAAAATAAATATTTGGTTCTGTTCTTAAATACAAAAAATGTTTAGCATGTTTTATCAGAATGTGTCTCTTTATAATTCAACTCATGACTTGAAAAACAAAAGCCTATCTTATGAACTTACACAACATATGTTTTACACCTAACCTTTATCTTACAATTACAACAAGATATAAATATAAAAATCGTTAATTGTAATATTCTCACCGTTAATTGTAATATTAACAGGTTCCCTAAGGTACAATTATTTAGATCACAAAAGAAGTCCATATAAATGAAGACTATATAAACTGTTTTGCCTATGGTGGACAGGCAGTGGACTGGCTCGGTAGAATAGGGGTGGTAACACTCCAGGTCTCCTATTCCCTGAGTGCAATAGACCGTAGAGCCGCCTGATAAACCAGGACTATGAGCTCACTCACTATACACCTCAATACTCCTTCAGTAAGTAAAAAATTTCTTCAGGAAATGACCGCTTAAACTTAGCTGATTTTTCACCTGCTGCTATACTACGCTGAAGCCATTCGAATTAGGGTTATTTATTGTTTATTTATATGAAAACATACTAATCATAGCTTAGTTCTAATTAACGTTATTGAACCGACCTTGTTTTAGCAGATTTCCCTTAAGAGAAATCAGCTATTGAGGCCGTACTCATGTCACGATTTTACACATGAGATGTCACGATGACATCTCCTCATATGTCCGATCAAAATTTTAAGTATATATATATATTCCCCTAAGTATTAAATTTAATGAAAATAGATATCTCCCAATAAATACAAGCTCATAATTTTATTATTTATTTAAGATGCGGCTACAATGGCGATTCATCTTTTAACATGCTTGAGTATAGTTTTACAAAATTAAATAAATATTAAAATTTTTACACAGCTAAATTTTACAAATGTACTAAATAAATAAAATGGAAAAAACTAAATATAAATTGTTAGTATATTGACAACATGAGGGAAAAAAAGTAAAAAAAAAAACAACAAAAAATAAATAATAAAAAAAAACTAAAACAAAATTAGAAGAAAACTAAACTGGGAGGAGGCAAAACTTGTATTCCACGTACAGTGCTTGCTATATACAACTTTCATAATCGTAAATAATTGCTTTTATATTTCATCAAATAACCCAATATTTCTTAAATACTTAAAAACATATTCTCTAAATTGGCTTCTGTCGGCCAGTTGTCAACATAAATTTGTGGGCCATGGGTACGTTTTCACTTGTGTGCAGTCAGTTAGTATGTGTTTTACAGTCAGCGTTCTATTGCAGTAGCGACATATAAGTTCATCTTCCCTGCTCATTAGATATGAATGTGTTAGTCTAGTGTGTCCTGTGCGTAGGCGTGTAAGTACAATTTCTTCTCTTCTAGAGTGTCTATTACTTGAAGTCCAGTTGAGCGTGTTTGATTTTATTTTTCTAAGTTTACTGTCAGTTTTATACCATAAATTATTCCAGTCATTAATTACGAGTTTTCTTATTTGAGAGAAAGCGTCTTGGTGAGGTATGTCCAAAAAATCTATTTGTTCAAGTTCAGTTGATTGTTTGGCTGCTTTGTCTACTATATTACTTTGAGATATGCCCACATGGCCGGGTAACTAATAAATAGTAATGTGTTGTTTTAGTCTATGTATATTGTTAAAAATTTCAATAATAAGGGGATTACTGGAGTATATGTCTTCAAGTGACTTTATTGAACTTAATGAGTCTGTACAAATGACTATGTCTCTGTTAGTAGTTGTGATGATCGTTAGTCCTAAGAGTATAGCCGGTAGTTCTGCCTTGTATATTGTATTGTAGTCATGTAGTTTTTGTGCATAGTATTGCCTGCTACCACTGCAGCAATCCCAGTCCCATAGATTTTAGAAATTGAATGATAACGTCCTCTAAAAATGTTTCAAAGTAAATAACGGGAAGCGCATAATGTATGATGCATGAGCTTCCTGAGACAGTAAACACGCAAGGTGTAGGTAGCTAATATGAAGGGTATTGTGAGAGTGTGTCCTAGACTAAGTATTAGTGTAAGGAAGGATACAAGGCCTGGGACAGAGCACACAGTGATCCAGGCTCTAGAGTCAAAACCACAACTTACATTTATATTCAAGTCACAAAAATCCTGAGGCACATGCTATCCCCTCCTTGAAATTCAGTCCTTCCCTCTACGATTACAGATTCAATTAGTCCACTCGTGAGAAGTTTAAGAATGAATGAAACCTGCCAGCGGGGGAGAAGAGATAAACGTTAAAACCATTTTAAATATTTAAAGTATACTTACTTCCCTTATTTAAAGAAAAGACTCCTGAGAGAGGAACTTGGAAAGAATTTAATATTCTCTAAGGTTAACAAGACAGTTCCAAGTCCACAACCAACTAAGGCACTTTTCAGTACAGTACAAAAATATTTATTTAGATGGTTTACAAAAGACACCCAATATCTCAATTCCCATAAAACAAATGTGCTAGAAATTCGGTCACTCAGAAACAGTGAAAAAAAAGTATTAATCTGCATTTATACAAGCCAAGCAAAATACTTGCGTTCCATCACTAGATCGGCAATCTGATTATGTACAATAGATACCATATCTCAGCTTATCTCCTTACTTTTCCCCTAGTAAAGATATAATTAAACAAGAATTGGTTTTTGAAATTCATACAAAAAATAGAGTGAGCATGGGACTAAAATCTAAAAAATAATACTGTTAATACTTGAGGGACAAAAACTACTAAATATGTATCTAAAATAGCAACAAATAAAATTGTCTAAAGAACATTTTCGGGCACGTAGCGGAAATATTTATGATTTTGTACTTTTCAACTTCTTGAAACTATTATTTGTCCGTTTTCGGTAATTAAAAAATTTCGCATTTAGTTTTGCTAATAATGAAACGAAAGTTTTGGGGCCGTAGGGAGTTAACAAGCAAATATATATTATAATAAAACTCAGTCAGATTTCCCACGTTCTGATGGTTTAATCCGACTATCTGTCCCTCCTGTAGTACGAAGGTAATGTAATGAAGAATTACAAATCATAACAGTTATTTAAAATTTTTTTAATTCCCTCCCTCTAATCCCTCTTTTTTGCTGGGCCGATTTCAGCCTTTACCGAAATTAATTTTGCAACATTTGAAGCAATTTTTCGAAAATCACGCCATGATAGCAACCTCAATAGCTGATTTCCCTTAAGGGAAATCTGCTAAAATGCAAATATCTCAGTTGATATTAGAGATAGAATAAAAAAGGTAGCATTCTACTATAAACATGTATAACTAATTCAATATGTAATAAGATTACTTCTATTGAATTATTCGATCTGTCTCAAATTAAAGGAAAGATATTTGAATTTTCTGTCCTTTTCCCAGTTTAAACCCTCTCCGATTTCTACTGTTAACAAAATTGATGTGTAGCTCTTAAATACGGAGTTACGACCACTAGAACGAAAACAGTATATATATATATACTAGCTAAGGTACCCGGCTTGGCCCGGGAAATCATTTGAGGCTGAATGAAGATGGTATATTTTTGGCAAGGCTTTACTTTCCACAATATTTTTTTTTTATTTCCCTGTCCCAGTGTTTAGAATTTATACCTGTCGTTACTGTGGATTTGTTAATAATAAAATTATTTGTTATTTAAGACTTCACTGTCCTCAATATTTTTATATTTCCCGTCCTCTGTGTATGTAGTTTTTTTTATAACGTAATGGACATATAATTCATAATCCTAGAAAGTATTCTATCTTCCAAACCACGTATGAATAAGTTCCTTTCCCTTCATGCGGTACAATGTCCAACGGTGACAGCTGTTTTAGGGTCGTCATAGCCGCTATTAAAATACTGTTTCATAAGTCTCGATTGTAAACTGTGTATTCATATTGGTTTTCAGTAAAGTATATCATAATACATTAACGAAGCAGAGTTAATAAATACCAGAAATACCTGGGTGCACCTCCCTAGCGTTCATTTTTGTAAATTATTTATTTATGATAATTAAAGAAATTCACATTCCTGAGAATAATAATACATTGCTATAAGCATCAATTAACATGTAAACCTAGACCAATATGAGGTCGAAAGGGAAGCGGCAGAACTGATAGGACAAAGGAAGTAGCTCGACACCTACATAGCCTCAGTGCTGCCAACCTGCAATGCATTTTGGAAAGCTATCCTCTAATACATTCAAATATATTAAAAAATCATATTACATTATCTTCACAATTCTAAAACTGTTTAAAATATTTTTCACGTTTTAATTAAATAATGTATTAAATACACTTAGAGAAGGGTGGGAGCAGTATATCTTATTTGGTGCAAACTGTTACTGGCGTTAAAAAATAACATAGTTTTAAATTATTAAGGATAAAATTTGAACATGGATTTGAATTAACTTATCCATGTGAGATACCTGGGTAGTTCATATTGGAATGTATTGTTGAGCATATCAATATTTCTAAGCAAATTACTTGCTTCATACCTTATTTTACAAAAAAAAAAATTATAAAACAAAATTTACACTAATTAAAAAAGTAAACAACTTATGTTTATGTGCACGATGGCCGAAAAACAAATAGACGATGAAATGTCGCGAATTTTTATTTCAGGCCTCCCTTATAACCCCCATTCCCCTTTGAACCTAATTTTTTTAGTATAGCTTATAATCATGGAAGAATTAATGCTAATTTACATACCGAGTGTTGTTAAGTTCGGTTCTACCGTTAGTGCCCAATAAAATAGTTGCTCCCGATTTAGTTTTTAGCGTATATCTCGTTTATACATTGTTATAAAACAAAAGTGTATATAACAAAAGTTACTCTAAATAACAAAATAAACAACTTTTGTTATGTTCATATTTGCCGAAAAACCAATAGGAAACGAAATATCTCTATTTTTAATTTCTGGCTTCCCTTATAACCCCCACTCCTGTTCGTCTCAGAGGATATTAATATAGCCTAAAGTCTAAGTTGGGTTAGTAGTAATATACATACCAAGTTTCATAAAATTCGGTTCAGCCGTTTAAGTCGGGGAGAAGGGGTCTGTGAAGTTTTTTGGGTGTTTGTGCCTTTGTATTCAAAAATATATTTTAATATTATAAACAAATGGTTTATATATATATATATATATATATATATATATGTATATATATAAACACACAAATAGTTTTCATCTTCGGTCTCCTTCGCGTGTAAAATGATATTTGAAATCTAAGTTGGGCTACTAACACTATATACCTTGTTTGGCCAATTTTGATTCATTCGTTCTAGCGAAAAAATAACACAATCAATTAAACCAGTCTTTTAGCAAATTTCACATAAAGGAAATCAGCTATTGAGGTCGTACTCATGAAGCGATTTTCGAAAGATTTCTTCAAATGTCCATCGATCCTACCCAGGAGATGACGAAAATGAGGTCCGTTCAAAACTATATATATATTTGTCTGTTAACACTCTAGCGGTCGCAATTTTGGTTTAATCGTCACCAAACTCGGTATTTAATCGTTTTATATAAAAAGGAAGATCAAGTTCGTTAACGGCTGAAATCGGACCAGTGATAGGATGGGTTTAGTTAAAGGGGGAGTTCGAAAATTCGAAATATCTCCATTACTATACGTTGGATCGAAAAAGTGTATAGAACCAATCGTATTTCAAATTAAATTTACTATAAATATTGTTATATATATTTATTCTCTATCTTAAATATTAACCGAGATATTTGCATTTTCATTAAGTGTAACGGACGAGCTATGGTAGCTTCTAATCGTTCCCGGCGAAACCTAGTTCGGAAGTTTCCGTAACTGTTCCGTAACTCGTATAGAGATTTCTCTATTGCATAACTTTTCGTGGGAAATCTGCTTAGTTTATGCAGCCCCTGCGTGACGGACTTTTTGAAATTCCACTCGCTCACAGATTTTATTTGCTTAGGAAATATATCCGTAGGCCGTTTAATGTTTACAAGATATTGAGGTAGGTTCAGAATTAATCGTAACGGTACCCACAACGTCGGGACCTAGGAGAGTGCGAATAGCCTAGAGCACTATTGAATGAATGGAGTAGGAACGCGTGGTCAGAGAGGCCGTTGTGGAGGCCTTGTGAACAGTTAGGTTGGGTAACATATGGGAGGTGACAGCTACCTTCCGGTGTCCGTTTACAGGTGACTCTCTTAGTCCGCATCCCGTGAACCAATTACCAACGCTTTATACACCATATTGGATGTTGTTACTTTGAATTACCAACGACTATGTATATTGATTTCCATCGGATCTACGTCGGTAAGTAAAGATATAAGGAATTATCCATATCCGTTGTAATTAAGCCAACGAGGCTTGACGCAATCAAACTTATAAAAGGGACCGCCCTTTCAAACTCCACCACTTGCAAGTGGATCAATCATAGAAGGCCTCTTACTCCCGATATCCTGAATCTTTTCAGAAGGTGACTCATAGTTTTATATGAGAGGTTTGATTTTCCGAACGTGAAATTAGATCAAACTCCAATATAAAATTCGTTTCAAGTACAGCCCCACAGGACCTTCTGCTCCTTTTCAGAGCTGTATTTTTGAATAAATCTAATTTTCATCAATGTTTTTACTAACCGTTTTTATAGAACAAAGTTCGCTATGTTTTTTCGATACTGAGTGGACACCTTCGTATAAAAGCTCAACGTCGGTCAGTAACCGCTCAACAAAATTTACTGAGCCTGGCATCTCCAGCGGCCGGATTACTGCACACGACCACTTCTGCTTCCCTCTGTGAGTTAACCAGCTAGCTATTGCCGAGATGGAACCATATTCAAGGTGTACTATAGGTAGGCTTTATTGCAACATGTACATACCATTTATTCACTGGAGCACTTATTTAAAGGTCATTTTAGTTACCTGAAATGAAAAAAAAGGGTTATTAAAGAGAGAAATTAATATAAAAAATATTCATGTAGAAACATATTTATAACTGAGGAGCTCAGGTTGGCCGTGTGAGTTAAGGCGAAGATCTTAATCTCGCGTGGTAGACCTAGAGTGGTCGATTCGATTCCCGCCCTGGGCAGTAGAAATTTATTTAGTGATGGACTCATTAAATAACTCCTTAGGCCCACCTTGGCTAGAAAAAGGGTGGTAACCTGTAGATAGCCTGTCCCGATTAGCCATAGTAGCATAAAGTGGACTTAAATAATAATAAACAAACAAATAATAATATTTATAACTGATTGCATTAGGTTTACTAATGCATTTAAGAGTTAAAAGTCTTTTTCAACGTGCTCTGCCTCTTAGGCTGTCCTCTGTGTTTGATTTTTCATGTCTTTATGGTGCAATTACATAAAAGGAGATAAAGGGTCAATACAAGACATTTTCAATAGCTTTCAACATGGCTGAATGTATCATCGTTCAAGGCAGCTTTGGCGGTAATTCAGTTAGATCCTTTTTATAATGAGATCTTCAGATATTGATAAGCGTACCGTAATGAATATTATGTAGGAACACTTTGTGTTTACCATTCCGGTACTTGCATGGAAGTAGGCATCATTTGAGTTAACTGGTCCCTCTCCGTATTCGTTCTCGATCTACTTCCAACAGAAATGAGGCCTTACAGGAGGCTTCCGAAAATGCCATGGCATCAATCTAAATGACAATGATTGTCTGGGAGTTTAAAATGC
The DNA here is from genome assembly GCA_019009955.1 of Riptortus pedestris. Classification (NCBI taxonomy): domain Eukaryota; kingdom Metazoa; phylum Arthropoda; class Insecta; order Hemiptera; family Alydidae; genus Riptortus; species Riptortus pedestris. The sequence goes on along the minus strand of CM032228.1, from coordinate 101,502,724 downwards.
ACCTTCCCTCTACCTGTCTAGCTAGAAGTGAGGTTAATTCCAAGGGGTATACAAGGGAATTGGAAGAAGTCACCACTTCATGTACAACGTCTCCGTGGTTTCTTACAACTGATCAAAGAAGCAAGTAGAATTAAAAACAGGATATAATACGTAAATGTAACAACGCAAGAATTCGTCTTTAATAACAAAATAAAGATTTATTCAAAATTTTGGATGAATCATAAACATTTAGTAACCCAGGAAAGAAATACAATTACTAATCTAAATTCTAGAAGTCAAACAATTAGCAGTATAAGGATCAATAAGAAGGCCAAGTCCTCTACTGGTTTTTAATATCCACTCCGAGCGACTCCCCCCCCCCCGACTGTCGCCCGGCAGTCGTGGTCCAGGCAACGCAGCTTTAATCAGGCACTGAGGATGGAGCGTTGACTCCGAAAGTGCACTCTGAATAATATTAAAAACCAGTAGAGGACTTGGCCTTCTTATTGATCCTTATACATTTGTTCCTCTATCGTCCAGCATATTCCAGAGATAATTAGCAGTATATTAAACTCCATATTTGAACTGAGCGAAAAGGGATTACAAGAACTTTAACAAGAGATATTATTCACAGCACTTGCTCAGTTGCTACTCCTATCAGATGTGTAAATGAAAACCCGGAATTTGTCCACTCCAACAGTCAATGTAGTTACCATCAATCAGCATCGATGAAGCCAACAAATTCCATAAACTAGTTTTGAATAATTTAGTTTTGTGCTTAGGAACTAATATTTGCGGATTGACTTCCTGTAACTATTAAAATAAAACTGTTGTAGAATAAAATCGAATAAATGTCAAGGTTAAGTTTATTGACAGTATTTTGACTGGTTTAAAAAACGCAGAAGTGAAGAACAAGCGTAAAAACGAAGTATGAGGATAACGCGGATCAATTTAAAGTAACACGTAATCCAAAAGTTGTGAAAATGGGTTTAACCGGATCTGAATGAAATACAGGATAAAAAAAAAAGAAAAAGAAAAACGAAAATCGAGTAGTAATAACCTCTCTCGCTAGGTTCAAAAAATCAGTATAGTCATTTCTCAGGGGTAGTGTTTATTTTTGAAGATTTAAGTTTGGAACTGTAATATAGGTGGATCATTCACCCTTACAGAAAACAAACAATGCATGATTTTTATAGTCCATTTCATTTTTATATCTTTCAACCTAATAAAATGTTGAATCAGGCAGTTAATTTACCTGTATAAAAGAGAAGACTTTTAACGAAATGTTTATCCAAGACTGGATGTTAGAAGGATATCATTAAGGATTGCAAGTCAAACGTCCATTGAAACAGTAAAAATGAGAAAATGTACTGACTTTATTTAGCAGTAACAGTTGCCTAATGCCTAACAAACAGCCATTTTATAGTCATCCCAGGAGCTAAGGGAATAAAACTGAGTTGAGGTCTGTATGGATGGACTCGATGAAATAGCCATTTAATAGTTGACAGTATAAAAGTACATAGGAGCCGTTGTAAGAGAGAGAAGGGGTGGAATAACTGCCGTTAGAATTAGTGTTTAATCGTAGTTTTATTAGTAAGAAGTAGAGGGTGAGGGATCCGCCATTAGGGCCCAGCTAGCGGTAATTAATCACCTTTTTCGACAGGAGGGGGTCATTAGGGGGGGGGGGGGCGTTTTTGTAGGGCTGAATAAAATATAAGGGTGCCTCTCTTCATCCTCTCTTCCTTTCTCTGGCCCCATTTTCACAAACCTTTTTATTTTTAACCCCTTTCTCACTCTTTCCTGTATTTCTCATATTTACCCAAAGAGAGAATTAAACAACGGGACGTCAGAATACTCAAATTTACGCACGACTATTATAAAGATACGTGCCGGCATCTCTATAATTACGACTTCTGCAGACCCTGAATATCTGATCTCTGAAGTCTAAAATGTCCTTCACGTAGATTTTCTCTTCTAGGGGGTGCACATAAGATGCCGTAGTAGTAAAACGTAAATGTACTAAATCAGCAACCTTCAAAGTCAGTTAACTTATTCTTATACATCGAGATTACAACATCTCAATCTTTAGGGATTCTAAAAAAGTCATTGTCTCATTCAAAAATAAGGTACCTTTGCAATAGAAATAACTAATTTCTTTCTGAAATTTATTTTCGTTACATACATCATAATTACATTCAAAAAAAGATCAGTGTCCTTCACTAAAACTATTAAATTATTTCATTCATAATTAAATTATCATTCAACTAAGACCGCATTCATAATTTATTTTTAATAAAAGTATCTACTAAATACTAAGATCTAATTATAATTATAAGCATGAATTAATTTGATAAAAATAGTTTTGAAGCAATTTGTTTCATTTGTTACTAACTTTGTATAAAATTAATGAAAACAAATGTTTGTTAAAATGTAACAGGTCTCCAAAAACTACAATACTAGTTGTTAAGTGAAAGTACCTCAGAAGGCAAAGCGACAAGAAGTACCAAGGTTGTATGAGAAGGGACATGAGAGTACCCTGGGTTTATCGTGGTTGGCCACGCCTACCTAAGTGCGGTCCAATGCGTTTTTTCTTTCCCTGTCACTCGGTGGTCTTCCTAAAGCATTCCATCGCGTACCAGCGCCCCTCTTACCAGCTCGACACAACACACATTTATGACTTATAGATACATAGATAAGCTAGTTGCGTCCATGGTTCCCAAGTAAATAAGTGAGAATAATTTAATACTCGCGTTAATATAATACGGCTAATGCACTTATTGGAATTTATTTCCTTTTGCAACCCTTGAAGTACTGTTACTACACTTTAATCAATTGTCAAAATAATAATGACCCAACAAATTTTCTTACATTTGATAAAGAGACACAAGAACAATATTCATTTAATTTTCTGTATGAAGAGCAGCAACACAAAAAAAAAAAAAAAGGCAGGGCATCATGCAGGGTTGCGAAAACTAAGCAGATTACCCACGTGAAGTTTTACAATAGAGGAATATGCATACTATAACAGTAGTAGTAACGACTCTCTAAACAAATTTCACGAGCCGAACAGTTACGGAAATGGCCGAACTAGGTTACGGCAGAAGCTCACGCCTGGAGCTAAAATCAGCCGATCTCATTTCATCCGTTTTCCACTCACACTTAATAAATATTCAAATATCTCGATTAATATTCAAGATAGAGAATAAATGCATACAACAATATTTATAGTAAATTTAATTCGCAATAAGATTGATTCTATACAAGTTTTCGATACGCCGGAGATATTTTGAAAATCCCCCCCTCTTAACCCCCCCTCCCGTTGGCCCGATTTCAGCCATTAACGAACTTGATCTTTCTTTTTTACATAAAACGATTAAATATCGAGTTTGGCAACGATCATATAAAACCGCTAGAGCGTTAACACACACACACACACACACACACACACACACACACACACACATGCACACATAAATATATGTAATTTTGAACGGACCTCATTTTTGTCATCTCCTGGGTAGGATCGATGGACATTTGAAGAAATTTTTCGAAAATAGTGTCATAAGTAACGACCTCAATAGCTGATTTTCCCCAAGGGAAATCTGCTAAAAGAAGGGAAATGCAACTGGATATACATTAACTGTTGGACGAGACTATGTTCGAATACCAACATGGATAGCATTCTGGGTTATTGTTGTCCTATCCAGTGGCTATTCCTCTCTTCCAGTGACAGAGATGTCAATGGATGTGGGGCAAGGGTATAAACTTCACATAGTAAACAAAAAAATAAATAATTAAAACTTTCGAATTGGAAACTCATATTGGAAAATCATTACACATTAAAATCAAGTAATTAATAATTGTTAATTATTTTTTTTAGTGAAGAAATCCTTAAATCGGCCGAAACTTCAACTCGGTTCTGTTAGACTTGTTAGGTTAATCACCTAAGCTGCTTCTTGTAATAACTAATTTCTTTTTCTCCATAAGCCAACCACCACAAACGACAGCACTTCGAATCAGTATAGAAAAGTTCAAAAGATTAATGGAAGGTATGCAAAATTCTCTCTCTAAATTATAATCCTGAATAGAACAACATCTGACAACCAATAGTATCCAAAGTTTTAAACATATCAGCACCTCAACCAATGAAAAAAAAAATTATCCTAGGCTTTTAGTATTTACCAGGTCATCATGGTATTTTCTGTTTCATTATCTTTCAGATAGCTACCGACATTACCATATCCAAGATTTTATTCCGAGTTGGCACACACTGAGAAAGCTAGGAAAGTGGTTAACGACGCCAAGAGAGAAAATACCGCAGCACACTTAATACCAGAAGACCTTAATGATCGAGCATGGACCACCACGGAAGTGGCCGAGGGCATTAAAAATATTTGAGAATAAAACAATACATTTATATATAGATTATGGTATGATTATAAGCAAGCACTTTTATAGGTAATTTAATATATATAAATGTAAAAGGGGAAAATAATTTTATTGCCTTTTTTGCAGATTTCCATTAAGGGAAATCAGCTATTGAGGTCGTACTCATGACGCGATTTTGTAAGCTTTCCTTCAAATATCTATCAATCCTTTCCAGGAGATGACGAAAATGAGGTCCGTTCAAAAAAAATATATATATATATATATTTGTCTCTTAACACTCTAGCGGTCGCAATGTTTGCTTTATCGTTACCAATCTCGATATTTAAACGTTTTATGTAAAAATAAAGATCAAGTTCGTTAATGGCTGAAATTGAATCCGTGGGAGGGAGGGGGGGGGGGGTAGAGGGGGATTTTCGAAAATTCGAAATATCTCGGTTACTGTACGTCGGATCGAGATATTGTAAAGAACCAATCTTATTGTAAATTAAATTTACCATTAATATAGTTTTATAATTTTATTCTCTATTCTGAACATTAATCTAGTTATTTGCATTTATATTGTGTGTGTGTACGTAACGGACGAGGTGAGATGGGCTAACTTCGGTCCTAGTTGTGGGTTCCCGGCAAAAGTTTCCGTAACTGTTTGGCTCTCATGAAATTTCTATATTGTAAAACTTCACGTGGGAAATCCGCTTAGTTTACGTAGCCCCTGCGTGAAGGACTTTTTTTGATTCATTTAGTTAGCAACACGTCTTCAAGCTGTATGTGAGGTTGTGCTTTTATATTAAAAGCTGTATATTGTATATAATTGCCAAATAAAATTAATAAATAATTTTTTTTAAAAAAAAGAAAAGGAAACGGAATCTACGGTTTCAGAAATATTCAATCCTCACAAAATGATATAAGACATATATTACTTGAAATGACCATCAAAATTTTTAAGTGCCTCGTATTACTGCTTCCTACCCTATCGTATTCAAAAGAAATTATACTATACTCTAAATAGTTTATTTTCTTTTTTTTTCAATGTTTTCCAGTCTTCAAAATAAGTAAAAGTTTTGACTTAAAAACTAATTTACCTGAATCAGAGTAAACTGAGCGTTTAGAAACAACCAGGTAATTTATTGATGGATGAAATTATCGTATTGAATAGAGAGGGCAATGAAGAATGCATCTGGGTTACTCACTTTGGAAAAGAAGGCCATTATTATTTAAAGACAGACGCTCGTTAATTTGCGAGTGCATTATAGATGAGAGGAAAAATGGGAGTTGTTACTTTGATCCCTTTGAGAGGGGTTGGGGTCGTTACGGGGCTAACAATGCTCTGCCTTGGACTCATCCTCCCATTGTGCAAGCAGGGATTTAGTAATGACCGCAGCGCGCTCTCTCTACAGATGCCTACAAACAAAAATATTTTTTTCAGCTACAGTAATCAGCGCAACGCATTCTTCAACGTAAATGATCCGTCAAATAAATATACCATAACCCTCAAAACGTATGCCGTAATTTGTATTAGTACAAATGTTCGTCACGCAGGGTCTGCGAAAAAACTAAGCTTATTCCCTACGAGAAGTTTTAAAATAGATAAATATACGTACCGTTAACACTTAAAACCACCGTGAGTATTAAGTGAATAAATACATACGGCAATGAGAAATCCTTCGGTAAATTTTAATATCCTCCCTACGAAGAACGGCGTCTGAAATATAAACGAACAGGTCTGCCATCCGCTCACAACCGAACAGATAGAAATATTCTTCAACGGAAAGAAAAACAATTACTGAAATATATCTGAATATAACATATTAATTTTTTAAATAAATTTAATACATGTAATTTATAATGAATCAAAATAACTTTTATCTCAACCCCTCGAATTTTAGAGGTCCCAGAACAGAAGAAGAGGTTGGGGCGTCAACAGAAAGTATCTGCCTATATCTCACAAAGTAGAAGTTCAATGAAAACAATATTTGGTATTTAACCTTGAAATGAAGTGGTTCATGATATAACTATTTATTATTAATATGACATGAATAGAAGAGGGGGGAAGGGGGTTGCTGAAAGCTGAAAACTGAAATATGCAAATCTCTCAGTTAATATTCAAGATAAAGAGTAAATATCTATAACAATATTAATAGTACATTTAATTTTCAATATGATTGGTTCTATACGATTTTTCAATCCGACGTATAGTATCATAGATATTTTGAATTTTCGAAAATTAACTATTAAAACGACAATTTGGAGTACCATACATTACTTTGTACGACATAAAACAGCAATATGAATGTTAAAAATCACAATTAAACGTTTACACACTGTTCAATTGTACATCTGACTTTTAAAAATTTTAATAATTTGTTAACCAGTAGCTATACATCTGAATCATTTTAATCAAGTGAACAGTGCAAGCTTCAAAGATTCACTTCCTGAAAATAATCAGCTATGGCAGATATCTAAAATTGCGTGGGCTCACTCCTTATGCAAGACGTTGAGACACAGGAAAACTAAAGCGATTCTGCACTCATTTGAATTGCGTAGGAATCAATAAATAAACGTAAAACTTCCTTATGGTTCAAAAATAAATATCAGCTACAAACCTTGAATTTTTTATTTAATTGAAAGTTCCTGTTACTGGCCTTCAGACAGAAAATGTAACACCTTCTCAAATAGATTTAATTTGGTTCAAATTAACAGTTACATGTTTATAACTATTGCCAATAGAAATTGAGTACTGAATGCTTCGTCAAAATCATCTCTAAAGTTGATTAATTAGGGAACCGAACAATGGCTCATCATTCTTCAGGTTTATTACTTTATTAAGGAAAGCCACACAGAACTTGTAATATCTCCGCTTAAATTCTTACTCAATAATTTGAAAATAAATAAGATCCGACTAAAAAATAAAATTAAAAAAAAACACCAAAAGGAAATATTCCAAGAAATAAAAGTATATTTCATAAATTATTTAATGCAAATGCATCCAATTTCGAAACAAAATAAATTTCTATTGTCTATGCGGTAGTCGGTAACTTAAAGTTTACCAAGAACATTGTGACCTACGTTTTAACACGCACATCTGCCAAAGGCCCCCTTTTAAATGTTAAATCCCACGCATATTAGATATCGCCAGGCGCCAACAGACCCAATAAAAATGACTTAGGGAAAAAAAGAAAAAAAAAAAACATTATTTCAATAAACCAAGACCAATTCTGCAGAGTTATTTTCTTCCTTTCCAGAGTAGATTCGAAAGTATTGCATGGTGACGTGATGAAGCAGTAAACCTTGTGTAATTTTTCGAGGCTATCGATACTAAGTATCTCTTCAATTCAATACTAAGTACCTCTAATCTGGAATCTATAAGTGCTGATGGACCACACTCCAGTTAAATGTTATATTAAGACGGGAAAGGGTTTATAGAATGCTTTATGTACTATATTTTACTATTTACACAATATTGCTTTTTTTTGTTTTCTTTATTGTCATATTATTGTTAATCTCAAAAGCATGGATTTAACTATTTATTTATAAAAACAGAATTTCTATTTGTTTATTTAATTTGTACAAAATGTAAATCTTTAACAAATAGATATATATTTTATTTTCTTCCTCTGCCGATTGTCTGTTAGAATGAGATGGGAATTTTGTTAGTTAATAGTCATTTATGATACGTTATTGACTCAAAAGAGCAAATACAAGTCTTAATAATTGACATACAAAATACCAAGATTGACATGGAAATAACTACTCATAGATAGAGACCAATTTCACCAATCTGGAGGTAAACCAGTAGTAGCCTACCTTATGATCTTCAAAATCAAGAGATTGAAAACAACACCCCAAATAAAAATATAACCGGCCATATTATCGCTTGCCAGGTGTGCTCAGTTAGTAAGAACCTGTAGATCAAAAGTGTCTAGCATCTTCACACATAGATTTATCAATAGTATTGTATTGATACGTTCTTAAACATTGCATTCGTAATTACTTATGAGGGTTGGAATTCTAAAATTGTACTTGTTGGTAGGTTTAATCTTATTGAGCCAGAATAAATGTCTACTGGAAGGTGTTGTAGAGAGACAGGGCTAGATGCGGCAACAGCGGGAACTAGCTAGTGACCGGACCCTCACACCAAACCGGTTACAGAGCTTCCTTCAGCAGTTTCGGCAGCTTCCTCTAGATTTAAATTCCCTTTTATCTTTTTAGTGAAAGGAATTCTGATTCACTTTTTCCATATGATTTAAATTGCCATCTTAAAAAAAAAATAAAACATTTACTTTTTTTTGTGCTAAACAGTCACATTTCAGAAGGATGGCTAGTAATTTGATGATGTTTTCATATTATTTCTTATTCTACAAAAGAAGTGAATATCCTTAGGTGAAAACCGTCACGACAAGTAAGTTCCAGAAGGATGTGGCTAGTCCATGAAATCAGCAAGAATAAAGAAAGTATTTTCCACTGATGGGTTCAAATAAAAATCACCCAGAAGATGCGTAAAGAAAGCAGACTTTCAACGTTCTGGTATAAAATCCTACTGATCTCATCTCATAATACATTTTCTATTCCTAAATAAAATCCGATGAGTACAATTGGGGCTTAACTAAAGGCTGAAAACAATCAAAAAGACAGAATAACACATTAAATATTTGAGATTCGAAAAAATGTATAAAACAAGAATTTTAGAGAATCAATAGTCTAAAAAGATTGGATCTAAAACATTTTTCCATACAACTCAGAATAACGGAGATATTTTGTTTAACATAATAACGGGTTGTTTTTGTTTTCGAATTCCTCCCCCTCCTTATTCAGATTAAAGCCATTAAGGACTATAAAGTATTGTATGAGACAGTTAAATATAAAGTGTAGTATAGATCAAATGAACATTTTCGAATTACGAAATTAACATTTTAATTGATAATGTTATTACAAAACGTATTTGCATGTACTCACACTGTAAATGTTCAAGGAAAATAATATTTGGTATTTAAGCTATTCGAATAAAGTTCACGATATAACAACTTATTGTTATTATGGGTAGGAATGAGGCTGTTAGCATTCACGATAGAGAACAAATATGCATTACATTAATAGAACACTAAATTTGCAATAAGATTGGTATATACAATCTTTTTGATCCAACTTATAATAACAGAGTTAGCTCAATAGCTGATTTTCCTTTAAGAGAAATTTGGTTAAACGAGTCCCCGTTGAAATAGAATGCTTCAAGTATTTCATATTTTACACTTTTTCAACTCGTTTAAAATTCGAATGTATGAGAATTTACATTTACAAGGATTACATTTCAGTTGTTTTTTGCGGCATAACTCCAGCGGTGTCTATGTTGTGGTGGCCCACGATATTTCGCCGGTCTTCCAACCGGCTTCTTCTGGTGGTAATGTTTTGGGTGTGCTTGTGGCAGCTCTTAATGGAGCTGGAGATATGCCGCAAAAGACAACTGAAATAGATTCCCAGCAACGGAGTTTAAAACAACGTGTAAGGATTACATTACATTTATTTACAAGGAAAACAATTTCTATTTATCATTTCTACAAATTAAGTGTAATACCTCCTTTTGACTCCATTAATAGGAGCTAAAAACATCACCTGAATAAATAGATTAAGCTGTACAAATAGATGATCTAATCAAAAAATACATTTGACATCAATGTCTTTTACACCAGGTAGAAACAGTAATTACCTATTGGGTCATAAATAATGCACCCACCCCAATTTAATGTCATATGCGGCCCATACTTTATTTTAGAAATGACGTGCTCATCGTAAAAGAGTGACTCTTTATGACGTAATAAAATTTGTCCCTGACGTAATAGGAGGGCCATAGCAAAAAGTGAATCAAAGCGATGACAAAAGCAGCTTAAAATAAACTTTTATAGCGGATCGATGAACCCGAAAAGGGATTTCATAACGCAGTTTGTTTACTCCCCATTAAATATAGAAAATAAAATTCTTCCTATATGACAACATTCTACTAGAGACTACGTCATTAATCTGACGTCATTAATGTTAGTATTTAAATAGAGTTTCCTTGCCTTTTTTAATTTATTATTTTTGGGAAGACATTGAAGTATTTATTTTCAATATATGGACCAGCCAAGTCACCCCCAATAACATAATATTTGCTTAGGGTATTATAATAACCTGATTACTGAAAACACAGGAACTCAAAAAATTATCTACTGCATTTGCAGCAATACTTCACTATTATCAATGTGACGACGATTATGGTTATTTTTAGAATAGAACGGAATTATATGTTTTGATACTCCCTGTGCCGATATGCCTAGTTTCGGTGTGACATCTGTACGTACGTATGTGTGTGCATAAGTACATATACAACATTAAAAGGTTGAAATTTTGAAGACTGATGTAACATCCAGTTGTGCAGCTCCCTTTTGATTGAAATACATAATACAAAATTTCTCGGCACCCATTAGATAAACAGAAGAAATGTATAAGACCTTTATGTTTGCCGTAAAAGATCTATAAATTTTCCCCAATGACATTTTTTATCCAATGCATTAGGAAGAAGGTATCGTTTATCACGTTCAAATGAAAAAAAAATTAAGTGATGCGCAACAAAACATTTTTTATATTTAATTTAACAGGTTTACACAAGGAAGTTATGTGGTGTCCAAATCAGATTTATTACTTATGAGAAACGAAGGCATTTAAATTTATTGTAGCTGCATAAAATATGCAGTTCATCGAGCAAATAGAGCCAGCCATAGGTGGACATGTAAAGGTACACTAAATAAAAATATGTAAATATCAAAATTTATTGGCTTCAATCATGGATATACCCTGATTCTTTATTTTATTGAGTATCCAGAGGAACAAGAAGAAAACTCTGGAAAACTACGTAACTTGCAAACGCAGCCAGAAGCTGACTTCATGACCATTAACCTACTTATTTTTCTCAAAGGCGTCACCATACGCTATATTCGCTATGTGTGTTGTGCACTGCTTACTTAAGATTTTAATAAGACTTAAGTTTCCCATGGACGGTACTAGACATTTAATGTATATCATCAAACTTTTCGAAAAACTAAAGCAATTAAATCACAAATTCATGAAGTTTTCATTCAACGTGCGAAATTCCCCGTACGCGAGAAAATGTTACAAACAAAATACGAACTAATTAAGATCATCAATTTTATTTTTTGGTATATATAAGATTTTTGATGAGCATTTGCTAATAGTAAAACAATATGTTAACGTCTCATGTTTTCCACTTACTGAAATATTATGAATTCTTTGTAACTGCGTCAATTTAATTTACTTGGCTCAGCTAACTTTCAAATAAAGTTGCCAGATGAGTCTAGCATATATACAGCTGAGCTTGAAGCCCTGAAACTTGCGATAGGCAACATACCTGAAACAACAGACACGGACATCATAATTTGCACTGACTCTCTTAGCTCATTACATTCATTAAAAAACACATATAGTTCACATCCACTCATCTCGTACATATTACTCAAAATATTAAAACATTAAACAAAAGAATAACTATGTACTGGTTACCCAGACATACAAACATTAAACAAAGCACACAAGTAGACGAACTCGCCAAATCAGCTACTTAACAAAGAACTAACGACAACACATACTGTACATATCAAGATATTCAAGCCCAAGCAAAACATATGATACTCAACTCCTGGCAGAAAACGTGGTTTACCACAACTGATAACAAACTTCGAGAACTGAAACATACACTTGGTGAAATAGCCTTCCTCAAAAAGGCTAATTAGAAGAGAAGAAGTAGTTTTAACGAGGTTGAGATTTGGCCATTCACGACTAACTCACAGTTACCTACTTACTGGAGAAGACGAACCCTACTGCCAACACTGTAACTGTAGACTTACTATAAAACATATACTTACTGACTGCTATTTAAGGACTCACATAGACCTACCATTCACTTTGACTGAATTACTACATGACTGTAGCCCGTATATAGACCGCGTATTACACTACTTGAAACATAACATTTTCAAAAAATTATAATGTAGGGCAATACTGAAAATATTTGCAGAAATGAGCTTACTCACGTAAATAAAATAATGTTATATGTTAAGTAACTGATTCATCGCTAAATCGCCCCAGTTGCGAAATGCGATTATTGTATGAATAAATAAATAAATAATTAAATTTACTAATCCAAATAACATATAACCTCAAAATAGTACATTTTCAGCCAAACTTATAATTAATTATATCCTATTAATACTTTTGAGAGATTATTTATGAAAAAATCGAATTTCTGGCCTGGCGGAATCACATTCAAGGCAGAGGTTCGTATTCAGGGAGATATCCCTCATTCAATAAACTACAGCTAATTGATGGGAAGGAAGCAGAACTCTAGGCTACTTGGCTATGGTCCAACGTGTTTCTACGTTTCATTCAATGACCGCCAAATAGTGCCAACTTCTAATATGTGATTTAGGTTAGGAAATGAAAAATATGAGACACAGAAATATAATATATAATGGGCTAAAACGTGTCCTATATAATAATCCGATATGTACTGAACATTAATTTATAATATTAGTAAAATATTAAAAAATAAATATCATAAAATCAATTTTATATTCCGTTATAATTTGGATTTATTTATTGTTTGTTTTATGAAGGAGAAAGGCAATCTTCATTTAATTGAACCTAAAAAATATGGGTTTTTTTTTCCACAAATGGTCAAGAATAGATAAATTAATTTAAAAGAAAATAAACAAATAAGGGAATAAAAAGAACAAATAGTAATGGCAGCCTTTAAGTTATCAATCAAACATTCGACAATTTATAGATGGCTCAATTAGCTGTTAATGGAGCGAGCATTATTGTAGTAGGCTTCACCTGAGAACACCAGACAGAGGTAGTGTCGCATGATAAGATGTTCCGTGAATGTTAAAGTAGAGCTAAGACAGTTTCTCTATTAATTTGGTTGTTCCACATATAATAGGACACGTCAAGTATACGAATGACCTTATTTTGAACGCTTGAAGCTTGCTTTTGATAAAGATGTTGGTGACAAATCAGAAGTATGGGGAGGGCAGCATGTACAACGATTGAATGTTTGAAAGGTGTGTTTAATAATAGGCATAAAGCAGACAGACGTGTGATTGCTAGATGATTTATTAGCAGATTTCCCTTAAGGGAAATCAGCTATTGAGGTCGTACTCATGACGCGATTTTCGAAATTTTTCTTCAAATGTCCATCGATACTACCAAGGACATGACGAAAATGAGGTCCGTTCAAAACTATATATATATATATATATATATATATATTTGTCTGTTACCACTCTAGCGGTCGCAATTATTGTTTAATCGATATCAAACTCGATATTTAGTCGTTTTATGTAAAAAGAAAGATTTACTTAATAATCACGGTGGAGTTGTGTTACCGGTATGTAGATTTATCTATTGTTAAACTTCACGCGGGAAATCTTCTTAGTTTAGTCTAGACTTCAGATCAGTAATATGTCAAGGTGGACGGACTCTTACACCCTGGTTTTCGGCATTCCAAGTAATTTCTCTTTGGTCCGTTTTCAACTTGGATATTCCTTCTATTCTGAAGTGCCGTTTTAAACAGATCTTGGCTTCTATTCTTTTCTTCACTGTTCCATGACATTCGCCACCGTGTAAGCCAGTAAGATATTTTATTTAAGCATTACTGTAATTGACAGATTGATATATTCATTTTGAGAACCATGCACAGGACTCAATTATTTATGAAGCCTATATCTCGCATCTCTTTAGTTGGTTGTCACTAATTACAGTCATTGTATCGGTGGCTCTAGTTTAGGTTCCAATGCCTCCTTAAAATCTCCTCCAGCACATCTACTTATCTTTTTATTGTCTTCGCCCCCTTTCTTAATTATACTGACGAACAAATATAATTTTTTTTTCGTTAGTCTTAGCGGTTCCAGTCTTTCAAACTATACGATCTCCTTTCTTGAAGCACTGATGGATAGCAGTTTTACTAGCAATCTCATTAATGTAAGTTTGCTTCAAACTAGGCTCCAAATACAAACGGAGCGGCAGGCCATTACAGGTTTATTTGAGGAAAGTCCTGTGCCCTTTCTGAACAATAAATTATAGTCTACAGTGAACTTATTAAATTATCACAATGGTTTCTGCGAGGGCCTAAAAAATAACCCAAAAATCGGCCAAACGCGTTACCTAACTCGACTTCAAACTTCCTGATACAAACATAACGCGAAAATTCCTCAATGCGCCAGTTACAGATCACATGGACGAAACAGAGATCGCCAAATTATCATAACCTAATTGAACTTACAAACAACAACAAACCTGAACTTACAAACAAATTTAAAAGATATGTATAGTCATTTTTATTTTCTGCGAATTGCATTCCCAAAAGTGCTAAGCGTTTGTAAAAAAAAATTGTGAGGAGCCACAACAGAGTTTCTGATTAACCTGATAAGCTGTAGTATTATAATTTCTTTCTTTAGAACGGGCATCATTTTAAGCGGCATAAACTAGAACCGAAACTTTCAACAACCAGAAAATAAATATTGCAGATTGTATCACACGTACTCTGATACTAAGTATATTTAAAAACATTTATAATTTTCAAAAGTGTGATAGAAAATTGAATATTCCAATTGGAAGGCAAAGAGAGAAAGAGCGTTATATGGACTTCCATAATGAGTTTCAACATTTCCCGTTGATGTGAACTATATCCCTCGTGGGCCATTTCGAGTGGTAGTAGAGTGGAAAGTTGTAGGTTTTTCTACCGGGGTTCTAGAAAGCGTTTAGCTGGTCGGCTGGAAGTTGGCGGCAACTCGGAGTGTGAGTAAATCTAAATAAATTCTCTGGACTTTGTAAACTAAAGCCGTTTAGTCTCTTCAATCGGCCTGTTTTACCTTGCAAATAAGTTTGTTTGAGTTCAGCTTAGGCTAACAACCTCCTCGCCCCCTACTTCTTGCAGGGCTCCATTCCCATCCTATTCGAGGCATTTAAAGTAAAAGTATAGCCAATAGATTGTGGGAGATCACGTCTGGCGGCACGTTCACAACACGAAAGAACTAGCGAAAATATCCTCTCACACAAGCGCCTCCATTGGAATGCAAGTCTTTAGCGGACTAGTTGCTGATATTAAAACTACGTATCACACATTAGAATTCGACCAGAAAAAAGTACCAAAGCATTATTAAAACGTAAAAATGACGACAAATCCAAAGGGACTGTATTCTTCGTTTTACCTGAAGAGGAGACCTACTGACTGTAAGATATGATTAGAAACTCCCATGATCTTCGAATCTCACTAGCACGCTGGCTTGTATTTGTCCACTACTTCAACAACGATTGAGGCTGACGAATAACAATAAAAACTAAAAACAATGCTTTCACAAATACAGCGGCAGAGCTTTCAGAGTAATGGCCCCAACATCAGTGCTATTTCACAGACAACCAAGGATTCCTTGTGAGTGGCTTGATACTACTTTTCAAGTCCATTCCTCCTACAAGAAAACCAAAGTCAGTATCGTCTGACTGGTAGGTATAAATAGACCCCTGATGTAACAGAGAAGCTCTTCAACAATTATCAAAAGGAAGAACAAGGAAGTCAATTTCCGAATATAAAATTCAATATATTTCAGTAATAGAAACCCAAAACTGCAGTACAAAATTAAATTATTTATTAACGTCCACTTTTTACAACTGAGGCTAATTGGGACGGGTTATCTACAGGTTACCACCCTTTTCTAGCCAGGGTGGGAGTAAGGATTTTATTTAGTGGATTCCGTCACTAAATAAACTCTTATTGCCCAGGGCGAGAATCGAACTAGCCACTCTAGGTTTACCATGTGAGATTAAGGCCGATGCTTTAACTCACATGGCTAACCTGAGCCCCAACGTTAGTGTAGTACAAGAAAACTTACTAAGTCCATACGTTCAATGCTATACACAATATACTAAAGTAAAGAGAATTATTCGAATCGCTAAAAACGGCCAACACTTAGAATGTAAATTGCCGTATCTTATTTTATTTAATAATGTCTGCTTCTAGAGCAGACACTCCTCTGCTATGGGCGGAATGTTATACTTCATGTGAAATGAGGACGAGTAGTGTCCGTTTATGTATTAATGTGTTATAAGTATATGCTATTTGCGAGCACACATGCGAGTGCGAATATACACTATATATATATATATATATATATATATATATATATATATATATATATATATTAGGCCAGCTGATTCTCGTCGTCTAGATTGGTCTGAGTTCCAGACTAACTGTCGCCTAGAACATTCCCGGCACCACCACTTCTGCAGGGTTGCGTTCATTTACTTAGTACTTCTTAAATATGCGGTTAACTCTGCGTAATTTTTCAAGTACTAAGTTTTCGCAAGAATATATATATATATATATATATATATATATATATATATATATATATATATATATATATAAACACTATTATACCCAAGTCAAAAAAAACAGGGATAGAAGGATCTTTTTCTTCATCGTTTGTATCCACACAAAACACCCTTTACTGGCAATCTCGCCAATAGGACGATCGTATCTCAATCATAAACCATGTATGTTTCCATCAATCCGATCTTTTGCAAAGTATCATATCAACGTTATATTCCCGAACCCAGACTTAAAGTTTCTCCTCACTTTTGTTGCATAGATAGGAAAACCTGTCGTGGTGTGGCACCCCTATTGCAAACGGGTCTCCCTGGAACATATATTTCCCCCAGTCACACTTCTTTTATTGCTAGTTTTAAATAATATAAGACAAAGAAAAGATGAAGGAAAAGAGTAGGTTTGATTTTTTTTCCAATTTACTCGTCCTGAAATGGGTTATAGCTCAGCACTATATGTTGTCTTCTCGTTCCAAGGTCGAATCGCCGTATATATTATAAAATCACTCAAAACTGGGTACTCGACAGTTGAGATTACAAATTCGCTACAAAAAAGCGTTTGTAGACTCAAAAGGAGACTATACTGTCCGTACACTCTTTGGATAGCACTGGATCTCAGTGGTAGTGAGGTTAATGTCAGAGGATTTGAAGTTAGAGGTAACGCCTGAGATCTGTTAATGGAGAGGTGACCTGACTAAGAGTGGATTGATTAATGATTGATTAAAGTCCTATTATTGTTGCTTCTTAACAACACAAGAACCAAGCCTAACTCAGAAGCTAGGTATAAAGAGATAATAAAAAGAGCGAGGGTGTAGGGATCAAAGTAACTGTGGGGAAGGTAATTATGACGACATGGAGAACAGGGGTTGCTCTACTTTGTACAACTCACCTGCTTTGCGTCACACCTCACACCTTGCCTTAGTAGCTAGGTCAATTTTATTAACTCATATTTAACTTTATAATTTTGCCATTGTATGTCAAATCAATAACATATACAGCACCTACAAAACGATTTTCGAAAACAACGTTATTCTTACGCTTCTTAAAGCCCCGGCCATTTAAGGAAACAAACAAAAAATACCAAAATCAGTCTCACTGACTCAAAAACACAATTTCAGCCAAAGTAGAGAATTCTAATTGGTCTCGCCTTGATGATATTTAAGCTTTCTATTGATAAACGACATAATATGATTTTGTTTGAGAAGACATTCATTTGATAAGGAAGTTATAAATATATCAAAATTTCAAATTTTTTGAAAACATAAGTTTAATACAATATATACACTAAAAAATAATAATATACATCTCTAAAATAACTTTGGTAGCAATGTTATGGCTGTATGGCCATGGATCAAATAAAAATAATTTTAGCAGATTTCCCTTCAGGGAAATCAGCTATTGAGGTCGTACTCATGACGCGAGTTTTCCTCAAATGTCCATCGATCCTACCCAGGAGATGACAAAAATGAGATATGTTCAAAATTATATATATTAATCTGTTAATGCTCTAGCGGTCGCAATTTTTGTTTGATCGGTACCAAACTCTATATTTAATCGTTTTATGTAAAAAGAAAGATCAAGTTCGTTAATGGCTGAAATCGGACCAGTGGGAAAGGGGGGGTTTATTGAAAATTCGAAATATCTCCTATATTATGCGTCGGATCGAAAAATTGTATAGAATTAATCTTATTGGAAATTAAATTTAATATAAATATTGTTCTATACATTTATTCTCTATCTTGAATATTAACCGAGATTTTTGCATTTGTATTCTGTGGTCGGCAAAAGTCGGCTATGTTCGGTACTTTCCGCCGAAAGCTAGTTCGGCCGTTTTCGTAACTGTTCGTCTCTCGTGAATTGGTTTAGAGACTCGTTACTACTACTGTTATTATTAGGCAGATTTCTCTATTGTAAAACTTCACGTGGGAAATCTGCTTAGTTTACGCAGCCCCTGTGTGTCGGACTTTTCATGATAGAAAACGCCATTTACGGTTTTTTGGGGTTTTTTTTTTAATCGGGATGTAATTTTTACTTAAAAAAGTAGTTCAATAACAATTTAATTCATATTATTATTATACAATAAATCATAGATACTAGAGTATCTGGGTTAGTAAATTAGACATAGTAGTTTACACCAAAAGACTGTTAAATTAAAATAATGGAGGGTCTGCAAAAACGTCTGCACTATCCTAACTATACTCGGCATAATAGATCTTTACATTGATTTATAAAGGTCCTTTGGCGTTTCTAATATGCTAAAATCTAATAATACACCTATAAGAAACACACTCTTACATAATAATACAATAGAAGTACTTCAATAGGTAAGTATTCCTTCGTTCCAAGCTCAACTCATCGTTTTCTCCCTCAACTATACTACGAAGGTTGCTGTAATTTAGAACTTATTTACCGAAGTGATTGATTCTATATTTTCTATAAATTTAATATCTACTTAGAGCTACTAAGGCTAATTGTGATTGGTTATCTACAGGTGGGATACGAATTCTAGCAAGGGTGTGACTAAGAATTTTATTTAATACGTTTCTCACTACACAAATTTCTATTGAAATGATTATGAATATATGAAAGTTCATTTCCAGTGACTTCATTCTTCATTGGGTTCCATTAGAGATAATAGAACTGCGTTATTCTAGTAGTATGACATATGAAGTATCTGAACCGCTGGTATAGATTTGTGTGGAAAATAAGCTATTACACTTATCTAATAATAACTGCGACTATTATTATTAATATTGTTGTAAAAATATGAAATGGGTTTCAACCACATTAAAAACCATAAAGGGGATTATCTTCACCCTTAAACATCCGATTGTTAAATATTCCCCAAGATACTGTTGATTTGTATACAAAATATATGTTTTCCCAAAATTAAAAAAAAATCAAATGTTTGATATATTGGGCTCAATGAAATTTTTGGGAAAATATTAACTTTTTTTTAAAACAAAATATATTATTTACTATATCACAAAAAAGGTACTAAAATATCTTTAAAATGAGAACAACTTAAGATGGCATCCTTTCCAAGTTCAAAAAAGTTGCGTTTTCTAATGTCATGAAAGAAAGATTTTGGTCTGTTTTCGTTTCTTAAACCACTTGCACATATAATGGATGGATGTAGTCAAAAAATGGATCTCTCTAAAAATAATAAAACAATGGTTTTCCTAAATCACTTTGCGAGATTATCATTAAATCTACAAATGTAAATTTAAAATTATATTTTTTGTTTTTGATTTTTACAAACAATTGTCAAATTGTAAAAATACCATTCATTAATATTGATAAGGTTTTATTTTGTATTTTCAGAATACTACAAAGATCAGTATTTCTCGTTAGAAAGACAAGGCCATTAGGGTATTCCATTAATTCACTGAGAAAGGAGAACTTTATTAAGGAGAATACAAGTTTTCTTGATAGCTAGAGGGAGATAGAGAAAGAGAGAATTAGGCAGAAAGAAGAAAGAAAAAGGTCTAGATCTGTTTAATTGAGGAGGCCTGAGTAAGAGTGGATTAATGATTCGAAACTCTGAAAGGAGTGACGTCGTGCCCTTCCTCTTCTTGTTACTTGCTCCGAGCCAATAAGCACGAACCAAGCCGTGCTAACTTCTAACAAGCTAGTTTGCTCCTTCAACCCCCTTAAAGATACCTTACTCTCCTGCAAAGGGTAAACAAAAGGTTAAGGGCTGAAAACTGTCACCCTCTTCACACAAAGCAACTTTTTCAATAAGAAAATAATTTCATCATATGGAATGATTTTCATCAAAACCTGAATGCCTCAAATGGAACCCTCTTCCTAATCTCAATTACGTTTAATTTTTGGGGATAAATAGAGTCCGTATAGGAAATATAAATGTTCACAGTTATCCGCCCAAAGTCTTCAATATATTAATTGCACCATAACGTTTCAGCCTATATTGGTAGTCTTCAGATAAGCCTTTAACATACAATGAATTGGCAACATAAAAATATATATAATTCACGATAAATGTAACACATATATCATAAAATATAAAAGTAAATATTATAGTTTTACCTCTATCAGAATAATAAAATATTAATAACATATATACGGCACCAAGCTCCTTGTCAATATCAATCAAAAAATAAATATAAAAAGTCAACTTTTTTACAACTCATTACATACAGCTCACTGGACCAAGGCCACTACTGGCATAACCTAAACTTCATTGCCTCCAAAACATCCCTTCTATTTTATAAAAAATTGTATAAACCCCACCCCTCAAGTGTATGAAACCACTTACTTAATGTTACTCTGTTAAGCTTAAGGAAATTGTTTTACTTTTTTTTTATTATTTAGAATATGCTAACTCCAATTTCCTCACCAACTTTTTAACCGATAAGGCGGATATTGAAATTAGCGGATGTTTGCTGACCTAACGTTCTCAGCCACTAAGCGCGTCAGGAATTGCGTACACAGATTTAATTTTAATCCTAATTTCTGTAAGCAAAATTTTTCTACCCAACTCTGTCTCCAAAATAAAAAATGATTATACTAAAAACGTGAGTAACAACAGTGCCAAAATTTGCATTACCTTTTACAAATAACAGAGGCATTTAAAAGAACATTGAATGTCAACATTTTAGCTAAAACTGAAATACATAAAATAACAATTATAATATTAGAAACTTAAGTACCTACAAGAATTTTAAAAAATTCCGTTGCGCAGGGGCTGCGTAAACTAAGCATATTTTCCACGTGCT
Organism: Riptortus pedestris; assembly: GCA_019009955.1. Taxonomy (NCBI): domain Eukaryota; kingdom Metazoa; phylum Arthropoda; class Insecta; order Hemiptera; family Alydidae; genus Riptortus; species Riptortus pedestris. Next base: position 101,481,194 of record CM032228.1, on the reverse strand, counting down.
GGTATAACACCCTTCTCATTTCATGCATCAGATATTCCGTATTTCAATGTAAAAAAAAAACCCAATGAGGAAGAGGTGGCCCGGGGGGGGGGAGGGGTGATGAAAGCTGAAAACAAGAAAGCACGAATAACACGCTTAATACTTGAATTACGTAAAAAAATGAATAGGACAACAATTGTAGAGCATCAATAGTTTCACAAGATTGGTTATAAAACATTTTACGGTCCCACTCATAATAACGGAAATATTTTGAATTTTGGAATCATTCCTCTATGCCTGCGCTATTCCAACTCAAATTTCAGCTAATAACAAATATGATTTATAGTGTTGACTGAAACAGTTAAATATCCAGTATGGTATAGATCAAAAATATATTCGAAACAAGAACATAAAATCATCTTGGTGACGTCATTACACAACGAATTGGTATGTACCTATCTCAAAAATTAAAAGTTCAATGAATATTATATTTGGTATTTGACAATGGAATGAATTGGTTCGTGATATAACAGGTAATTGTTAAAATGACGAGAGTAGTAGTGAGGATTAACAGAAAACTAAAATATGTAAATATCTCGTTTAATATTCAATATAGAGAAAACAGGTGCATAAAACTTTATATTTTCCATAAGGTTGTTCCTTATATACAGATAAATGTATATAAGTCTATATATGTTCGCGGAAGACTGAACTTCGCGAAGAGTGAAGCAGGCGCGCGACATAGATAACGTCATTTAGCGTCTACTCATCCTTGCCCTGGACTGGGGACCTCACTGCCACGAAGGGGACCGACAGGAAAGGGCCAGAAGACGGGAACAAGATGAGAGTAAAGGAGAGCTCTCATCATCGAGGTGAAAAAAAAAACCCTCAAAATGCACGAGTAGGCGAAAAAGGGCCCGTCGGGCGATGAAGCGGGGAAGAACCAAGAAGGAGAAGAACCACGAACAATAAATAAAGTGAGTACTCACAGTTCTATAAAAACTTCGTCACACATCGAAACCAACTGGCACAAACCCAATAATGGGCATCATTCAACAACCAGCTCCAACCAACCCACAGCAGGTCAACAATTTCATTTCATCATTTGTTCTTATTATTATTAATATTACTTCATTATATCTTATTTAGGTACATGCATTCTTTATAATTTACACCTCCCTCTTTTTATTATACAGTATAGTTCTTTTTATGGGAAGCCTCATCTCGACCCCAAAACTATATATATATATATATATATATATATATATATATATATATATTCATATAAACATACATATATACATTTTTGGTCGAACCTTATTTTACTACTGGATAGGATTGATGGACATTTTTCGAAAATCGCGTCATGAGTATGACCCCAATAGCTGATTCCCCTTAAGGGAAATCTGACAAAAACGACACAAAAACAATATTTTTTTTTAACCAAACACGGTAGAACAATTTCATTTTATATCTTTTAGCAGATTTTACGTTAAGGGAAATCAGCTAATGAGGTTGTACTCATCACGCGATTTTCAAAAGGTTTCTTCAAACTTCCATCAATTCTACCTAGTAGATGACGAAAATGAGATTCGTTCAAAATTTTATATATATATATATATGAAACCACCCCTGTGAGAGAGGGGTAAGAAGGGTTAATTTAGAAAATGTAAAATATCTCCGTTATTAGAAGTCGGATAGAAATATTATATTGGTTCTATAATATTTCTAAAATGTTGTAAATTTAATTACCTATAACTGTTATTATATACATATTTTCTCAATCTTGAATATTAAACGAGATATTTTTCAGCCTACAGTAAATCCCACCTTCTACTCATCTCATATTGACAATAAGCTGTTATGGCATGAACCTCCTTATTCTAAGCATAAGCTAAATACCAATTATGGTTTTCATTGAACATTTACTGTGTGAGGTACATGCAATTAGGTTGGGTATTGGCGTTCCCATTTAAGATTTTGCGTCCTCACCTCGAAAATGTTTATTTGTTCTATGCCATACCCGATATTTAACTGTTTCATTCAACACTAAGTAGCATCATGTATGTGAATGTGTAAGAATTCACAACTTATTATTGAATTAAATTAAAAATACGTAAGTGTATAACGTAGCTTTTAAAAATTCCGTCACGCAGGGGCTGCGTAAACTAAGCAGATTTCCCCTGTGAAGTTTTACAATAGAGAAATCTGCATACTGGTAACACAATACCACCGTGATTAGATAATGAGAAATCTTTCAGTTAATTCAAATAAATTCCCAACTGGAACGGCTTCTGAATTGTAAGAATAATTTATATTTTAATAACTCAAATTTTAGTAGTCCAAGAACTAAAGAAGGGGGCGGGAGGCGGATGAACAGAACGTATCTGCATAAATCTCAGAAAGTAAAGAAGGTAAGGTAAGGTTAGAAACGACAGGTTAGAAGAAGCTTCCACCTGAGCCGAGAAATGATGAAGATGGCCGACGTAATACGAATTATACCCGACCACAGACTTCGTAAAAATGCAAATATCTCGGTTAATATTCAAGATAGAGAATAAATGTACATAACAATATTTATAGTAAATTTAATTTCCAATAAGATTGGTTCAATACAATATTTCGATCCGATACATAATAACGGAGATATTTTGAATTTTCGAAAATCTCCCCCTCTAAACCCCCCCCCTCCCTCTGGTCCGATTTCAGCCATTAACGAACTTGATCTGTCTTTTTACATAAAACGGTTAAATATCGAGTTTCGTAACGATCAAACAAAAATTGCGACCGCTAGAGCGTTAACAGACAAATATATATATATATATATATATATATATATATATATATATATATATATATAACTTTGAACGGACCTCATTTTCGTCATCTCCTGGGTAGGATCGATGGACATTTGAAGAAATTTTTTGAAACTCGCGTCATGAGTACGACCTCAATAGCTGATTTCCCTAGAGGGAAATCTGCTAAAATGTTATTACTACAAAAGACAGAGGAAACGTTTCTTGAGAATTAAAATAAAATTTAAACAAGAAGAAATGGCTAAGTTAATTAAGATTAAAACAACCCAATGATTATTTTGAGATCGATCTACAATAGACTGTAAGGTAATCTACTATACCAGTAATTACTACAAGGAAGAGGGCATACCCAACGTAATGAGATGCCAGATGTTGGTAGCAATGAAGTTATACTATCTGGAGGAAGGAATCGAAGGTACTGACCTCGTAGATGAAACAAAAGGATTATTAATTCAACTCTCAGCGCATAATCTCAACATAATAAACAAAAGTCCGTCACGCAGGGGCTGCGTAAACTTAGCAGATTTCCCACGTGAAGTTTTACAATAGAGAAATCCGCCTAATAACAGCTGTAGTAGGAAGGGATCTCTAAACCTATTCACGAGGGACGAATAGTTCTGGAAACGGCCACCAGAGCTCTCGGCGGAGAGTCCGGAACATGGCGGGGTTCCGTCGACCACACACACAATACAAATGCAAATATCTCGGTTAATATTCAAGATACAGAATAAATGTATATAACAATATTTATAGTAAATTTAATGTACAATAAAATTGATTCTATACAATTTTTCGATCCGACGCATAATAACGGAGATATTTTGAATTTTCAAAAATCCCCCTTCTAAACCCCCCCTCCCACTGGTCCGATTTCAGCCATTAACGAACTTGATCTCTCTTTTTACGTAAAACGCTTAAATATGAAGTTTGGTAACGATCAAACATAAATTGCGACCGCTAGAGCGTTAACAGACAAATATATATATATATATATATATATATATATATATATATATATATATATATATATATATAATTTTGAACGGACCTCATTTTCGTCATCTCCTGAGTAGGATCGATGGACATTTGAGGAAATTGTTCAAAAATCGCGTCATGAGTACGACCTCAATAGCTGATTTCCCTTAAGGGAAATCTGCTAAAATCATCAACCAAAATGTTTCAATATCGCCGAATACTTGAGGTACAGCCGTCAATTGTAGTAATGTATTCTAGTCTACACTTTTGACCGATAACAGTAATTATATAGACTAATCATTAAACATCTAAAAGACAATAATATATACAGCACACTATAATCTACAATTTCTACACACTAGTCTTCACTTCTTTCCTAAATTAGCAGGGTGTATACACTTTAATTTTATCTATTATTTTTTTTTTGTTTCCCTTTCCCTTTTTTTATTTACTCATTTTTTATGGCTTTCTCTTTTCCATATTTTATTTTTTTTTTTCTCCCGTCAATACTTACATTTCCATTTATATTATTTTTACCACCCTGATGTTCCCATATACAATATTGTTTGTTTCATATAAAACTAGTATGCCAATGAACCGTATCCAAAACCACCGTATGCCATAGTTCTCTCCTTTTCCGTTTCTTTCTTTTTTTTCTATTTTCTTTTTTGTGCACAATTGAATTATGAGTAAATCGCCGGCGGAACTCATTTAAATAAATAAATAGTCTAATGCTGTTTCTCAACGCTGCATATTCCATTATGAAGGGCGAAACAACTTAATTGATAGAGCAGAAGATAGTTATTATTATTGTAGCAAGTCATCATTGAACAGTGGGATGGTATACTAATATTTTTGCCAAGAAAAATCGAATGTCGCGACTGTAACTGTGTAACCAATCTTAATAATTTCATTTACATTTCCTTCTTTTAGCAGATTTCCTATAGGGGAAATCAGCTATTGAGGTTGTACTCATGACGATGAAAAATTTCTTCTAATGTCCATCGGTCTTACCCAGATGACGACAATAAGGTCCGTCAAAATTCAGTAATTTTTATTCAATCCGGCAAGAGGTTGGAAGACCTGTTTGTTTACATTTCAGATGCTTCCCGTTGAGAGGTGTCTTCTTATCGTTTGTATTTATTCACTTAATATTGAGGATGATGCTGTGTTACCACTATGTAGATTTATCTATTGTTAAACTTCACGAGGGAAAGTTGCTTAGTTTCCGCAGCCCCTGCGCGACGGACTTTATTTTTGCATATATAACAGTTATCTACGTAATATTGGTCATGTATAAATAATTACACTGAAGACTTCAGTTTTAAGTCTCATCAAAATAGTACACTATTCAGTCTTTTTTCATAGGAGTCATTATGCAGTAACCGAATCACATATTTCAGTAGATGCTCTTGTTCTAAGAAAGTGAGGCTGTAGGCTAAACAGTCTGTGGTTTTGAAACTATTGTAACCATAAGACCACAGGGCTTCAGAACTTGTGGAAAGAGAAATAAGGAAAGTGATCAGCGGTGACTGAAAGTGAAGTTGATATGGACTTTGCGGTTGAAGTTTGTTTTTGGAGCTAAACAATACCTACGAGGACTAAACCTTCACTTAAACAGGAAGTTGCTGGGCCAGACTACTGGAGGCTCTTTGCCATTCAGATCGCCTTTTCCTTCATTAAGGTGTCTGAGGAATTTGAAACTGGGGTACCACCACACCTAACTTGCTTTAAGGACGAACCCTTCAATACTTATTAACTGAACTTCTTATAATAAATCTTGCATGAGTCTAACTCCAGACAGAAAAAAAACAAATAAAATGAACGTCAACATTTTTTTTTTATACACAGAATAACGGAAACATAGCATTCGAAAATATCTCCGTTGTTATACGTCGGGTCGAAAAATGTTATAGAAGCAATATATCCTGGATATCTTTTTATATCCTGTATTTGTTCTCTATCTTTTATATTAACAGAGACATTTGCATTTTTAGTTGTCAGCGTTCAGTTAACTCCCACTCACACGTCTTACTAACATTAAGCAGCAATTTTATGAACTACTTTATTCGAAGCTAAATACCAATTGATTGAAATTGAACTTTTACTGTTTGAGATTTGTGCAAATATGTTCGGTGTGAAGTCAACCTTTAAGATTTTGCGTTCTAAACTCCATGATTTTCATTTCATCAGCACCACACGTTTTATTTCATGGAAAATTAAAATTATATTAGGTAAATAAAGGCTGAAATCGGTCTTGGGTAAAAGGGGGCGGAGTTATAGAAAACTCTAAATATCTTGGTTACTATGAGGCGGATCGAAAAATATTATGTAACTAATATTGTTGGCATTTTAATTTTCTACAACTATTCTTTTGTAGATATTTTCTCTGACTCGAACATTAACGGAGTAATTGGTGTTTTTTGGCTTCATTCTTTTACAAACCCTATTTCTACTCACCCGATTTTCACTTTAAATAACTCAGTCACTAAACATCTGAACATCAATTAAAATTTTAATTCCTGTTTACAAAGAGTGAAATAGAGGATAGGCCCGATGAGATCATCGGCTTATTATATTTCAGTGTGTAGGAAATCTGTTTAGCTGATGCAGCACCGGACTTTTATCCTTTACATTTTCGACAAAAATTGAAGAATTAGTTCCACATAGCGACTCCAAGCAACTACTGATGGCAATACGGTAAAGAGTTGGGATGTGGAAACAATTTTAATAAGTTTATGTACTAATCGATACGTCACACTATTATCACTCCTGCACTTTGATAACTACTGCATGAGAAAAGACTGAAGTAGGAACATTTCCCCATTAAATTGATGTTTTTGTAAACATGAAAGAGCTGGATCAAAAATGTGTTCTAGAAATATTTGATGAGGGAGGCGGTTGTGTTTCCTTCATGACCGAACTCACAGTCATTTCTCTTCCTTGAAAACCCTCATTCTTAGCAATCGCCGAAAAATTATAAACTATTGAAATTTTGGTGTTTCTCTCTACCTTCTATTGATCAATTGAGATTGCCGGTGATCTACGGTCGTAGTACAGCTCCCTCATAAGGGATAAAGTTGGGAGTAATATAATAAACAGTTAAAAACATTACTACAATGCAATTCAAGGAAGGTTATTTTGATTATCCTTTATTCCAGCACTCAAACATTGGTTATCACAATTAGAATTCAAACGCCACTGAGGTAAGTAAAAAAAAATCCGTCAGGGAGGGGCTGCGTAAACTAAGCAGATTTCCCACGTGAAGTTTTACAAAAGAAAACTTTCATAATAGAGAGTCAAACAGTTACGGGAACGACCCGAACTAGCTCTTGACGGGAACTCACGACTAGACCCGAAGTTAGCCGATCACATCTCAGAAGCTAAAAACAGAAAAATGCAAATATCTCGGTTAATATTCAAGATACAGAATACATGTATATAACATTATTTATAGTAAATTTAATTTTCAATAAGACTGATTCTATATATTTTTTCGATCAGACGTATAGTAACGGAGATATTTCGAATTTTCGAAAATCCTCCCCTCTAAACCCCCCTCCCACTGGTCCGATTTCAGCCATTAACGAACTTGATCTTTATTTTTGCATAAAACGTTTAAATATCGAGTTTGGTAACGATCAAACGAAAATTGCGACCGCTAGAGCGTTAACAGACATATATATATATATATATATATATATATATATATATATATATATATATATAATTTTGACCGGGCCTCATTTTTGTCATCTCCTGGGTAGGATCGATGGACATGTGAAGAAATTTTTCGGAACTCGCGTCATGAGTACGACCTCAATAGCTGATTTCCCTTAAGGGAAATCTGCTAAAATGGAATATTACTATTCTCTTTTCATTGTGCATAGGACTCAGCATCGTAATAGTGAACAATTTTAGGTTTGAGATTTCAACGGAATTATATATTTTAACCCTACCTGAATCCATAAAGAGTAGTTTCGGTGTGACGTTTGGACATATGTTTGTTTGTACGTATCTCTTACCAGCCCTAGAATGTCGAAATTTCATATTTAAAACTGTTGTAAGATCTATTTGACGACCTCCCATTTTGATTGAAATAGACGGGGGGGGGGGGGTTAAATAAGGGATAACACAGAAAATTGCGAATTTCTTCGAATCTATTGCAGACTAAAAAGATTTGTATTGACCTTTATTTTTATAATAAGAATATAAATATATACACTATCTATGTTGGTTTTTATTTCTGGCAATGCTTTAACGTAGAACTACACTTCTCGTTCTTCATATTTTTCCTGTGACGGTTAGGCAGGGGACTTATAGAATAGACATTTTAGTTTTGAAGAATAAATCAAAAAGAGTCCCTAGGCAATCCACTCTCCATTGTTTGACACACTGTGAATAATTCAAATCATTATCATGGTTAGCGTTTATTCGAATTAAATATTACCTATAATGTACATATTTCCTGTCAGAAACCAATCCGAGATTGAGAGCTTAGTTGTATACATAATAGTAAATTTGAGTAGAAAGCAATTCCATCATTTCACAGGAAATAAGTTAACACAATGAACTGTGTTAGCCTCCCGACAATTTCTACCCTGCATTAACATTGCATTACTGGAATTATTTATTTAAAACACTAAACAATATATTTTCTAGTAATTTGTATACCTGATGTAAATAAATAATAGTGATACCCTAAAAATAATTTAATTTATATTGTAGTATATAAATTTTGTTCTGTGACATTTTTGATTGGATGTACAGGAGATATCGTATAGAACTTTCAAGAAATACGTTTAAATGGACAAAACTTTCGTATTTTTAATTTGGGAGAACAAGGAAGTCATGCGGTGTTCACATCAGATCTAAAGCATATTATGTATTTGAATAAACTTGAAATGGTCATCAGGAAGGTTGCTAACCTTTGCTCTTGTATAAGGAGATTTGTTGTTGAAGTGAGCGGTGCAGGCAGAGTGGAGGTCAGGAAGCCGGTAGACAGGCATGCTAGCGAAAGTATGTGATGTGAACGACCTCCGCTAAACACGTCTGTCTTCCCATTATTATCGCCTCCATCAACTTCACCATTCCATTTCCATTTCATAATATGTGAAATTCATTTCGCGTTCACTAATTTTGAAAAGAATACCGACAGGAGTTGGGAAAATTCAAAGCAGGATTCATTTCAAACTCCATAATACATGTAGCAAATATCTGATAAGCATTCCTTTGGAATAGAATTGGGGCGATTGAAAAATACTCTAGAACCCACAACAAATTCACAAACCCAATGACTAATCCTCTAATAACATTCACAACACTATTCATAGTTTATAATTTAATAATAAAGGCTTAGAACCGCCAGTATAAATGACACTGTTGTCATACCTGTCGGTGGAGATCGTCGTCACTATTAAGTCGTTTGGGCTTGAAGATGGTGTCTTTGCATCGAAAGCGCTTGCCAGCTGTACTCGACCACCAGTTAATTACGACGGTCTCCACTGACAGGTATGACAACTTTATAATTTAATCTTTAATTTTCCCAATTCTGAAATGTAAAACAAATATCTTATGCCACATTTGTTACTGGCTCATATTCGATTACACTTCATCGAAGTTGCTCGCATTCGACCCAAGACCACAATAAAGCATGTCATAAATTGTAGCAAAAGTTTTTATTTATTAAAATGGCCAGTTAGTGGCTGTTTACACAGTGTCTTTCAACCTCCTTCCACACACCACACTCTATGCAACTCCACCTGAAGTTATTCCTTCTATATGATCGAGCACACCTGATGAATAAAATGATGCCTAGCTAATTAAAAGGGCCGCACAAATCATCATTAGCTCTTATTCGCTAGGCTGTTCAGCAACATTTCCTAATTGGGCCAGACAATAAGGCTCAGTATATATCTTTTTCAAAGACTCAAGCTCTGTTTTGTCTGGCGGTCAATGTACTTTGCTAAGTATCCTCTATATGTAATTAATTATTGGATTATGTATATATTAATGATCTTAAACACTAAACTAAAGTACCTCCAGTCTCGAGGGGTTTTGGTAATTTAATAACCGACAGTAAAACTTAAAAATAAGGTTTTATAAGGATAGGTTTTTAATACCACATTGAGGACATAAGTTCCATAAAGAAAAATTTTGCTTTATTGGGTCTCTACATGTTTAGAAAAGAACAGGCATTAATGAATGAAACTTGCAAAAAATGAACTTGAACTTGGGATCCATTATATGTCTGTAACATTTGTAGAAATAGTTAAAACAAACTTCAATTTTGTGAAATTTAATATTATAAATAATTTACATTTTGAGGAGGAATCGTGAAGGGTTCCATTGTCTGGTGTAGCGGCGCTGTTATAGATGGCCCTAAACGGGAAAAGTTAAAGGAGTAACGGAGGAGAATACATTAAAATCAAAAGGACAATTGGGGAGGAAGGGAGAAAAGTAGAAGAGAGGAGGGCTGTGAAACAAAGGCACCCTGTAATTCTAGGTGTTGGAGTCAGTGCGCCATTGTCAGACGATGCCAGAAAATATGGGTAGTTCGCCGGCGGAAATTAGAGCAGCCAAGATGATTCCCGAGCACTAAGCTACAGCTTTCACGTGTTACGAGCACTCAGTAATGGCACAAAATAACTTTCTTCAAAGGCTTTCCCCTAAGCTTCAACGAAACTCGGGAGAAAACTGTTATTTCCAACATAGAATGGCAATGGCTCATGACTTCCTTGGTTCACGATGACTGCAGTTCGAACTCACTCACAAACGATGAATTTAAGACAACCTTCGGAAGCAACGGAGTCGAGTCACGAAAGGGCGTTAGAAAAGAGAGCAGGCACCATGAATAAATACTGACGGAATGGTTTTGTACTGAAAATAGCATATGAATTTTCACTCTGCTGTATTATTCCACCTTTTCTCGCAAATGAACAACTTTGAAATTCTTGTTTCATATCTTACTTGATTTGCTATTACATTGAAACAAGACACTGGTTTAGTGTTGGGGGGCTTATGACTCCCCCCCCCCTATCAGGCGTGCATTTAAACGAACATGTACATAACACCAAATGGGTCTGGTCCAGGCAGCACTTCTCTAATCAGGCATTGACGATTGAGCGCTGACTCTGAAAGGCACTTTGCATAAATTAAAAAAAACAAGTAGAGGACAAGGTTTTTTATTGATCCTGAATATGCACATATTTGCAAATCGTATTTTTCCCAAAATATACAAATACATTTCCACATATTGCGCTTTCCGTTAGCTCTCTTTCTCAAATTATGTGAGAATTATTTACATTCGCATTCTAAACTATCTCCATCAGCGTATTATTCAACATGAAGATGTCATAACTTTTGTTATTTATACTAATAACAAATAGGAACGAAATACGTATTTATAACTTGAATTCGAGGAACAGCCGACCCATGTACAGCTCTAATATTCATGGAAAGTGCGTGTTTAGCAGACTGTCAGCAAAAGGCTTAGAAATGCTAATCCCGGCATTTATAGCTCGAAGCAAATCTTCTTAGTTTAAGAAACTCATTAGCAAGGTTATACTAAACTTTTGTGGCAATAAAAAGAAGATAAACACAATGGAAAGATTTAGGTCCCTTAGATTCGTACGTCATGAAAACTTCAGCAATCTAGCGATGATAGTGGGTTTATATCGGTAATAAGGTCACTTCGATGTTATGCACGTGTTGCAGTCTTGCATTGAAATGGGTAATTATAGTTAAAACACTAGAATTGCAATTACAGCAGATCGGCCTCAAAATAATGTGCTGACAGAAATTAGAACACTAACCTAACTGTATAATCAATAAAGGCTTGTTTGCCTTTTTTTTTTTTTTATTTTTACACTCATCTAGCAACTTGTACATTCTGACATTCCACTATAGCTCATCTCAATGTTATTATCGTTGTTATAATGTTTTCATCTCTCTCGTGAAATATTTTTAGAGTGGGAACTCATGACTAACTCACATGTCTCTCTGAATCCGAAAATAATTTCGTTTAAATTTGTTTCTATACACTGCATGCTTCTATGCAGAAAAACGACTCAAAATCTAACTGAAAGATGAAAAAAAATAAAAAATAAAAAACGTTGCATTGGTAAAACATTGTCCACAACCATGATAACGGAGATATACAGGATTTCGTATTAGTGCCTTCTACCCCCCCCCCCCCCTCCTTCTTGGGCCGATTTCACCCATTATGGAACTTTATCTTTAGAGCTTGAGAATGGTATCAATTGCGATGTGCATCCGATTGTTTTATATCTCTCTTAATTTAACTATCATTTTCATCTTATTCAGCATATCTAGCGTGTTTAAAAAGTGTAAAACAACCTTTAAAGACAATTCAACTGCTTCACTAATAGCATATATACCCAGCTGCCTTCACGAAACTGGAGAAGATCACAGCTAACAACTACACTATCGTGTCAAAAAGAGGATTCTGCATTAACGAGACCCATGTGTGTGTGCACGTATATGCATACATGTATATGTGTGTGTGTGTGTGTTGTGTGTAATATATATATATATACAAAATGCAGTGTTTAAGTGTATGTGCGAATTAGTTAATCCCTCGTGTACGAGTACCGGCTGATTCTAAAATATTAAAAATAGTTCAAATTTCCCAAATTTAAATTACATTAATATTTACTACAAATATGAACATTTTATAAATGGTTGTGGGTTTGTGTGTGTGTTAAATGGGAATATAAAACTAATCACAATGTATGACGTATTTGCAAGTAAAGTAAATGATCGGTGAACTGCAGAGAAGTGTTATGGGAAGGAAAGAAGGCCTTGACCTGAACAGCGCCAGCGACTACCCCACCCTCTGGTGGTGTATTTTTAACTCAATCCTTTTCACTGGCACAGAACTCGTTAATTAATCACTTGATCTAGCTATGTATAATGAGCCAATAAAACACTTATAGGCCTGGTTTATTCTTTACACCTGCTCTCCTTTCAGATTGAAATATACATCTAATGAAAGGGAGCTAGGAACTAATGAAAATATAAGTATTTTCATATTGATGAAATGCAGTTATTATCTTCCTAATTTGGTTTTCTGATTTTGAGGAAAACGTATCTTCTATTTCCATAAAAGTTTTCCGACAATTTTCTAATCAATTGGCAAACATAGTCGATCATTGAGGGGCTACGTAAACTAATCAGATTTCCCATGCCCTGAATGATACACCCACCATATATTCTCTATTTCTAAATAAAATCCCGATAAGAAGTGGTGTTTACTGGAGGCTGAAAGCAGTCATTGCGAATAACTGCCTTTTTATTTGAGTTGCGAGAAAATGGATAAGATAATTGTAGAGCGACCATAGTTTAACAAGATTGGTTCTGTACAATTTTTCGATACGACTCATAGTAACGGAGAAATCATGAATTTTCGAATTCCTCCCCCACTAACCCCCTCTCCTATTCCTGGTCCGATGTCGGTCATTGGCGAATATGATGTTTAGTGTGTAACGGTTAAATATTAAATATGGTGTAGATAAAAATAAATGCTTTGTCATCAAACAACGTATTTGCATGTTCATCTATTAATAAATGCACATTTAATACAATATTTGGTATTTACGCCTGGAATAATACATTTCATGATACATTGACTAATTGTTAACGTGCAATGACCAAAGGTGGGGGAGGGGGGAGTTACTGAAAGCCAAAAATTGAACATGTAAATATATAGTTTAAATTTTCGACCCTCCTCCCCCCCCCCTCTAAACCTTTCTCCGTCCGATTTCAGCCGTCAACAGACTAGATCTTAATTAATCTAAATTTTACAAGAAGAGCTCATATATCCAGTTTCGTAATGATCAAACAAGAAGAAGAAAGAAAATTTATTTAGACCAGTGCATAGGTATTATACACAAAGTTTTTTTATAAGATTTGTTACGAAATTATTATATTTTGGTACAATCTTGGACGTAGTTGTTCTTCAGTCGTTGTACCTAAATTATAATGGGTGGCTCCACTTTACATGGGAAGGCAGGCATGATATTTCCTCACAACTTGTTGACTGTGAACTGAAATAGGAGCAACCTCCAATTCCCTGTGGATTTGGCTGTTCTTAAAGAACCGGGGAGCATTCGAAGTACTTTGCTCTGGAAGGACTGGAGTTTCTTTTTGTGTATGTTGCTGATGCCCAGCCAGACTGGGCATCCGTATGTTAATATAGGGAGTATGAGTGTTTTGTAAAGTAGTGTTGCATAGGTCAGTTTCAGTGGTGTATTTCTGTTCATTAAAGGGTATATTTGTGGGTATTGATGCCGATCAAACAAACACTGCGTCCGTTAAAGAGGTAATAGAAAGTGTATATATATCCATTCAATATTCCAAGGTCCATTCAATATTTTTATTTATAATTGTAAGTACTAAATTTGTAAACTGTATTTGTCACACCCATTTCTATGTACCGCGTTCTACATAAAACTAATCATCTGATAAAAGCGTTAAATATACTAAGAAGTCGTTGGTTAGTAATTCAACCCATTAAGAAAAAAAGGAGCTGAAACCGTGAACCGTGAAAAAAAGGCCAGCAAATTAAATTTCCTCAGTTGTATTACAGCGCCAACTCAAGCCCAGGAAATATTCCTTTTCTCTCCTATGGGAATGGAAACAACTATTTCGTCTAATCAGATGATCAATATGGGTTACTGGGTGGTAAAGGATGATGAAATTAGGATAAAATGGTAATTGGGGCTCCTACTGGTTTGATTTCAGTCATTAATGAAATTTATATATTTATATATATATATATATATATATATATATATATATTTACTCAAAAACACGGAGCTACATTGATGGATTGCGGTGAGAATAGTAAAATGCCCCATTGAGTTCCTTCAGTCGTAACATATTCTTTCCGTGTGGCTATAGGTAGGCTTATTAAAATTCAATATATGCTTGAAGCAAACGACATATGATTTCCTAGCCTTTTCATTTCCCATATGGCCAATAATCTTACCTTCAATTTGTCGTAAAATGTTGTTCCTTAAGATGTGTCTAATAAGCATCCCTAAACGCTTTTCTACGTAGCCTTGAACAGACTAGCTTTCAAATACCTCATTTACAACTTCCAACCTTGACTTATTTTCAATTCAACTTGTTGTGGTGATTCAGAATGTTTTCATTGCTCTTAAAGGGATTTTTTTTGGTATTGATAAAAATATATTCTTATTAGTTAAAATAACCCTTAGTTATATTGAAGACATGTTGTTTTGAAGAAAACATGAATTCCGAAGAGCCATAAAATTACACCTCCTTGGAGCGAGGTTAAACAAAATAAAAATAACATTCCATAGATGTTTTTCCTGTTAATGTTATTTAATAACGATCACATTGTGCTACCGGAAACTAATTGGGGTGGGTTATATATAGTTTCACAGAGTGTTGCAAAAACCTGTGAAGAATTGGACGTTTTCTTCTCTCCAAGGTTATATATGGGTTACCACCCTTTTCTAGCCACGGTGAGACTAAGGATTTTCTTTATTGAGTTCGACACTAAATAAATTACTATTGCTCAGGCGAGAATCAAACTACGACTCTCGGTTTACCAATTGAGATTAAGATCAACGCCTTAACTTAACTAACATTGCTAACCGGAGCCCCAATAATTTTCTTGAGCCAGTTCATTTATAATCACAATACAAATATTTTAGGCAAATCCCGCAATAGTAGAAATGGGTATTAGCTAAGGACTGAAAACTAAGAAATACAAATAACTCGGTTTATTTTCGAGTGAAAAAAAAAAGATCGTCACGCAAGGGCTGCATAAACTAAGCAAATTTCCCTCTTGAAGCTTTGCAACAGATAAAACTACATGCTGGTAACACTTAACGCCACCGTGAATATTATTAATATTAATAAATACAAACGGTAATGATATATTTTTCAATCAATTTTAATAACCTCCCAACGGAAGGAGTCTGAATTGTAAACAAACAAGTCCGCCAACCACTCAGCGCTGAACAGATAGATAGAATTATTCTTCACCGGAAAGAAAAACAATTACTGAAATACGTGTATATCTGAATATTTCCGTTTCCGGAAATATATTCGAGTTCCGTCTTTGTATTTCATTCAGTTTTTGTATTTAATTTCTCTCTGTTTTGTGATCCTTTTATGTATCGTGTTCCTTTTGTGTTCTGTGTTCCTTTTCTGGTTTGTGTTCCTTTTGCGTTTCGTGTTCTTTATCTGTTTTTTTTCCTTTTCTGTTTTTGTTTAATTTTGTTAGTTTTTTTGGATTGTTTTGTTTTCATTTGTGTTTTATTTGTTTTGTTTTTTAAGTTACGAAGGTTTTGTTCAGAGCAACATCGCCAAAGCTGCCAAGCTCTAATAAATAAATAAATATTTGAACATAAAATATTAATTTTATTGAAAAATATTTACTATATCTACTACTGTAATTTATAATGAATCAGAATAATTTCTATCTCAATCACTGAAATCTTTATGCTGATTAAGAAATTAAATCAAAATTAAGGCTTCTGGAATAATAACATCACACCATAAATTTACACATTTATTTCATATAATTTGAAAACAGTAGTAGTTACGCTTGAAATAATGATATTGATATATTTTTTCCTAATGTGAGATTTGCAGGAATGGGAGTTCATTGGAGGCCGAAAACTAAATATATTTCGATTAATACTCGGGCGAAAGATAAAATGTATAGGGTTATAACAAATGAATTTACAACAAAGTTGCGATTTGTTTTTCACTTCCCCCTCCTCAATTTTATCATCGGCACAGTCTAATCCAAATGAAACATAATAGTGGATAATATTGTTTAAGTATTGAGAAAGGAGGAGTTTATAATTTGTTCATTGTTCTCCTAATAATGATATACAAGGAGTCATACTACCGTAGGTCTCTTGATACTAACCTTTAACTGTCAACTCAAGGGTTTTACAACATACTGATTTCGAAATTATAGAAACCCACCCTCAATTCTCTGTAGAAATATCAGCTGCAACTGCTATGCCTTTGATACACTATGCTGGCTCGAGTCGGGCTCAGAAAGTCTATTCTTTACAGATTGGCACACGTCATTGTGTCCAGGATAATAGCAACTCTAACTCATTCTACGCTCTTCAACTTCTGCTTCACTCAACAGGCGACCTCAGGGCACCAGCTAGTTAGTCTCTGAAGTCTTCGTATTTCACTCTAGATATAGTAAAGAATATTTGCAATAGCAACGTTTCGAGCCCTCTAAGATCAACGCTACATCCAGTTATGGTATTACATTTCTCAGTATTCAGGATATTATTTTCACCAGGAGATATATAAAAATCACTAATACATTCGGCATTATAGACTCAGCGCGTTCTGGAGTACCTCTTTATTACTTGGTACTAAAATCATAAAAATAACACAGGACAACAAAAAAAAAATATTTTTGTAAACTTTTTTACTTTACTATCTGATCACTATAGATTTTTTTTTTGTGCTGAATCCAAATCTGGCTTTGGCTTTTTTTGTATCACAAATAGTTATCGAGCAATGTGTTATTTATTATTATTATATAGTATAAAACCTCTAATCAGTACTAAGTGAAAACTAATGAGTCACTATTTTAAATCATATGCATTGTTTGTATTTGCAGTCGGCTACTTACAACAATGATGTAATGTGCTAACATAGGTGTCACTTGCCAGCTGGAATTAGTTTATACTTTCTTTCTCTTTTTTGGTTGAAATTTCTTGTGTAGCTTTTTCTGCGATGAGTCGCTTACTGAACATCTCGGTGAAGTGACCAACAGTAGTAGTCCCTTATCATGTTCATGTTCCAGGAGCCCTGGTAGTGTTTTTCCATTAATTTAATGTCTTGGTGAAAATGTTGCTCTTCACTAACATCTCCCAAATTCTCCAGGAAGTAAACTAGCTGGCTGTTTAAAAAGTGAACTTTCAGGCTCATCAACCACCCTACATTTTTAAACTTGTTTAACATATTACGTACAATAGAAACATAGTCTGAGTGTTTTTAGGAAATTTTCCCTAAGGGAAATCAACTATTGGGGTCGTTCCATGACGCGATTTTCGAAAAATATCTTCAAATGTTCAGAACGATCCTACCCATGAGATGACAACAAAAACGAGGCCCGTTCAAATCTGTGTGTGTGTGTGTGTGTGTGTGTGTGTATTTGTATATATATATATTTGTCTGTTAACACTCTAGCGGTCTCAATTTTTGTTTAATTGTCACCAAACTCGGTATTTAATCGTTTTATGTAAAAAGAAAGATCAAGTTCGTTAACGGGTGAAATCGGAATAGTCGGAGGGGGGGGGGGGTTAAGAGGGGGGAATTTCCAAATATCTCCGTAACTATATGTCAGATCGAAAAAATGTATAAAACCAATCTAATTGGAAATTAAATATACGACAAATATTGTTAAATGCATTTATTCTCTATCTTGAATAATAACCAACATATTTGCATTTTTATTAAGGTCGGTTCTATTCGTTTCCGCCGAAAGCTAGTTCGGTCGTTTCCTTAACAGTTCGGCTCTCGTATGGAGATATCTCTATTGTATTACTTCATTTGGGAAATCTGCTTACTTTACGCAACCCCTGCGTGACAGGCTTTTATTTCCTAAGTGCTCTTTAAAGACTTGCTCGAATGATACCCATGCTTCTTTCTCATTTAAGGTCATTGTGTTTTCAAAGTTACGTCACACATCTATTTTCTAATAGCAGGCCCAACTAAGACACCTTCTTTTAGTTTAGCTGCTGAAATGTGAGGACATTATTGGCAGAGATACTTGAAACATGGTACATCTTTAGGCAAAGCCTTTACAAACTGTTTCATTAGGCCTAACTTTATATGCAGAGGTTGTAGGAGCACGTTTTGCGGATATACAAGATTTTTGAGCAGATTGTTCGGATCACCAGGTATTAAAGACTCTCTCGCATGTGAATATTATATGGGGAAAATGGTCTTTCGACATTGAGCAATGACTCTCCTGAAATAAATAAAACGATTCCCTTGGACTTGCCAATATTTTCCTTCCAATTGAAAATGACTTCTATTACCAATAGCCTCAGGCTTTTCTCAACTAATAAATAAAATGATAACGACTTCTTAGTGAGTTAATCATTTACAACTCGGATACTATCCTGCATTAACGGAAGTGAAGGGATACCGACTTTGAAAGGACAACTGTCGGAGACAAAGGAGAGGAGAGTTATACAACTCAATTAAGGAAGTAACATAAATATTGAATGACCAACAATGCAGTGATCCCTATAACATTCTCACAGAGCTCAGACTAATTTTCATGGGGAAAAAATTCAACGTTGAGGTGCAAAATAGAAGACAATTTTTTTTTTACCTGCGTTATAAAACGCAAGTATTGACAGAGGCAAGTATGACGCACGAAAATAAAATAAATTTCTGTTAAGATTGACATTCAATGAGTTTATGAAACAAACTGAAGTTCCAAGAAAAAAAATACTTTTTTCATTATCACAAGTGTCCTAACACTAAAAGCATAATTGTCTGTGTAAAGGCTGAACTAATGCTCAATATCTAAAGAGGTATTAAATAGTCTATGACGAAACTCTGCATGGGCGTTACCCAATGACATTGCGGATAGAACAATCTTAGCCCCGCTTAGACCCGTAAAATCGATTTTATAAATCAGTGAATCGCAGGAGGATCGATAAGAAAAAAGTGAAAAAGAATCCTGGGAAAAAGGGTTGGAAGTGAGAGGTTGAATGAATTGTGGGAACCGGTAAAGAAAATATGCATTGCGAGGTCTCACCTCACAAAAATATACTTTACAACGGACATTAAATATGGTACAAATGGACAGGATATGGCGACGCACGCCGTATAAACATTTATAATATTTGCAACTTTTAAACACCTAGAACATTCAGCTAAAACATAACAAGTGTAGTCAATAGCCGATAAGTGAGGAATTGCTCTAGGATAAAATTATTACTATTTCTAAAACCATTATCGTCGTGTATCAGTCACAAAAGAAAGGGAAGAACTTGAAAATTTAATTTAAATGTACTTTTCGATGCTAACTCATATACTGTAAACGGAACAAATCATTAACACATTTTTACAATTCTGCTTGTTACTACTCAAATACTATTATTCTGCGATAGTTTCGAGTAGAAATCAAGGCACATTAGCAAGCCATATTCCCGTCTACATTTTCAAGAAAATTAGGACTTCTAGTTGATAAGAACCATAACCAGACAGGGCTACAGATTTAAACTGAACATACGCATGTAGGATTAATTAAGGAACTTGGGAGTTGAATGGAGCTTTTTTTCGGTACAAAAACTAAGAGAATAATTAAAAACATATTAGAATATACATAACGTGAAAACAAAATTTTCATGCTATATTTTACGATTATTCAAAGATTTAGCAGAGCGTTATCAACTCCATCAACAACATGCAAGACAGTAAAGTGAATGAATGTGCACCAAGCGAAACATATGTTGAACATTATACCTCAACACGCCACATTCACATGCACGCAAAAAATCCTTTATGAAATTAATCAATTTATGGAGGATCTAATTGATGTTAATAGAAATACTCAATTTACGACAGGGCATATATCTCATAACATCCATTAAGCAGGGACTACGTTAGTTAACCAGATTTCCGTCAGGCGGCATAGTGAATGTGACACAGATTAACTAGTATTGTTGTAATGATGTAAATATGACACCAAGGCTATTCCCTATTTCTCCCTTAGTAGAAACTCTATATATGGAAGTCTTGTGATTTACGTGGAATATGGAATGTTTAGTTATGTACCCTAAAATGAAAATATCATAAGGAAGGGACCATTGCCGAAGACTTAAACCGAAAAAATGCAAATACCCTCTTTATATTAGAGAAAAATGTATAGAACAACAATTATTTATTAATTAATTAATTTATTAAATTATTAACGATATTGATACATTCAGGCATGCAAACAAGCGGACCGACCTACGCAAACTCAAGAGCACGAGCGGGCGCGCGCACACACACACACCACAATCCATATCTGTTAGATATTTCAAGTAGCTGAATCATTTCTGATACCCCACATATGATAATTATTTTTATTATTTAGTGATGATAGTGGTGTTATAATATCACGACAATAAGATCACTTCGATGATTCACGATTACAATCCTGCATTAAGATCTATATTTATAGTAAAAACACTTAACAGATTTGCAATTACTGATTATTTTCCCTTAGAATAATGTGCTGACTGAAATTAGAACACTAAACAATCTATCAGTCTTAATCACAGCGCCTGATTTTTGTTAGCGTTTTGTGTGCATCATCAGCAGTACATACATATAAAAAAGTCCGTCACGCAGGGGCTGCGTAAACTAAGCAGATTTCCCCTGTGAAGTTTTACAATAGAGAAATCTGCATACTGGTAACACAATACCACCGTGATTAGATATAGAGAAATCTTTCAGTTAATTAAAATAAATACCCAACTGAAACGGCTTCTGAATTGTAAGAATAATTTATATTTTAATAACTCAAATTTCAGTAGTCCAAGAACTAAAGAAGGGGGGGGGGGTGGCGGATGAACAAAACGTATTTGCATAAATCTCACAAAGTAAGGAAGGTAAGGTAAGGTTAAAAACGCCAGGTTAGAAG
This sequence comes from Riptortus pedestris, assembly GCA_019009955.1. Classification (NCBI taxonomy): domain Eukaryota; kingdom Metazoa; phylum Arthropoda; class Insecta; order Hemiptera; family Alydidae; genus Riptortus; species Riptortus pedestris. The sequence continues at coordinate 101,459,738 of CM032228.1, read as the reverse complement.
AAGCTCCGCCTGAGCCGAGAAATGACGAAGATGGCCGACATAATCCGAACTATACCCCACCACAGACTTCATAAAAATGCAAATATCTCGGTTAATATTAAAGATAGAGAATAAATGTATATAACAATATTTATAGTAAATTTAATTTGCAATAAGATTGATTCTATACAATTTTTCGATCCGATGCATAATAACGGAGATATTTTTAATTTTCGAAAATCCCCCCCTCCCTCTGGTCCGATTTCAGCCATTAACGAACTTGATCTGTCTTTTTACATAAAACGGTTAAATATCGAGTTTCGTAACGATAAAACAAAAATTGCGACCGCTAGAGCGTTAACAGACAAATATATATATATATATATATATATATATTATATATAAAGATAAATATATATATCTATATACATATATATATAGAGAGAGAGAATATATATATATATATATATAATTTTGAACGGACCTCATTTTCGTCATCTCCTGGGTAGGATCGATGGACATTTGAAGAAAATTTTCGAAAATCGCGTCATGAGTACGACCTCAATAGCTGATTTCCCTTAAGGGAAATCTGCTAAAAACAGTGCGTCACGCAGGGGGTGCGTAAACTAACCAGATTTCCAACGAGCTGGCATGACACACTAGTAATGTTATCTCACGATACATCCTCTAATTCTAAACAAACACTCGATGAGTAGTATCGTTTTTTTTTTTTTTTTTTTTTTTTTTTTTTAAAGCTGAAAACGAGATCGTGGTAATAACTTACTTAATATTTGTTACGAAAAAATATATAAATCAACAATTGTAGAGAATCAATAGTTAAAATAAGATTGTTTCTATAACATTTTCCGATCGGGCTCATAATAAAAGAGGTATTAGGAATTTTCAAATCTTCCCCTCCCAGTTATTAACTAATGTGATATTTAGACCTGAATCACACAGTTAAATATCGAAAACGAACCAATAAACCAAATCGTTAAAGAACAAATAAAATCTTTTTATATCAAACTAAAGATTAAGTTCGTTAATGGTTGACAACGGACCATGGGAGGGGGAGTTGAGAGGTGGGAAATATATAAAATTTTGTTATTTATTTATTTACCTCCACTTTATACTACTAAGGCTAATTGGGACGGGTTATCTACAGGTTACCACCCTTTTCTAGCCAGGGTGGGCCTAAGGAATTTATTTAATGAGTCCGTCACTAAACAAATTTCTACTGCCCAGGGCGGGAATCGAACCCGCCACTCTAGGTCTACCACGCGAGATCAAGACCAACGCCCTAACTCACACGGCCAACCTGAGCACCCAACGGAGATGTTTTAAATTTTATAAAATTTAAAACATATCCAATGGTATGAAAATTTGTATTGAGCCAATACAATGTAATGTTCTACAAATCTTCTTAATTACATTTTTTCATCAATAAAGATCGTACTCATTAATGACTGAAATTAGACCACGATGGCGTGGGGGGGGGAGGGGGGTTCGAAATAATTGTTATGAGTTAGACCCAAAAATTTTAAAGAACCAATTTTTTTTAAACTATAGATCATAGCTTATACTTAATTAGTTATTATATAAAAATAAAAAAAAAAAAAAACACTTTTTCTTATCACCCTAAATAACCTTCTATCATACATCAAAAGTTACTAGTGAATAAGCTATGAATCATGGCGTCTGAGATCACAATGACGGAAGCGCTTCAAAACAGGAAGAGTTACACAATTCTTCTTCCTGTTTTGAAACACTTCCCTTAGCATCAGAAGTGCCAAAGCGCATCTAAGGTGTTAGCAATTTCTAATAGTGAAGTTATACTCAAGCGATCGCAATTTTAGCAGATTTCCCTCAAGGAAAATCAGCTATTGAGGTCGTACTCATGACGCGATTTTCGAAAAATCTCTTCTAATGTCCATCGATCCTACCCAGGAGATGACGAAAATGAGGTTCGTTCAAAATTATATCAATCTATCGATCTATCTATATGTATATATGTGTAAGTGTGTATATATATATATATATATATATATATATATATATATATATATATAATTGTGTGTGTGTGTGTATGTATATACTTGTCAGTTACTCTTCGGCCGAAACTCTTATTTAATCTTAACCACACTCGATATATAAGCGTTTCATAAAAACCAAAGGTCGAGATCGTTAACGGCTGAAATCGAACCAGTGGGAGGAGGGGGAGGGGGGGTTAAAACGGGAGAATTTTGAAAGTTCGAAACATCTCCGTTATTATACGCCGGATCGAAGACTTGTATAGAACCAATTTTATTGCAAATGAAATGTACTATAAATATTGTTATATACATTTATTCTCTATCTTTAATATTATCGGAGATATTTGCATTTTTTAGTTTTCGGCCTTCAGTAAACCCCTACTCCTACTCATGTAATATTAGCAATAAGCTGTTAAATTATTAAGCAATTTATTGAAAGCCCAAATAATGTTCTCATTGAACTCTTACGTTTTGAGATAGATGCAAATTCGTGATTCACGTGGGAAATCTACTTAGTTAACGCAGCTCCTGCGTGACGGACGTTTTTGTTTCCGTCGAAGCTCGATATTTAAACGTTCCTAGTAAAACTAAAGAACAAGTTTGTTAATGGCTCAATCCTTATCCGTCGGGTTGAAAACTCGTACAGGACCAATCTAATTGCAGCTTTAATGCCATATCAGTGTTGTTTTATATATATATTTCTACTCTATCTTGAATATTGATCGAGATATTTGCATTTTTTAGTTGTAAGCCCTGAGAAAACCATTCTGCTCATGCCATAGCAGCTTTTATAACTTGAACCACTTTGTTTAGAGTTTAAATTAGCCTCCTAGCTTAAATTTTTGGTGTGAAGCCATCATTTAGGTTTTTACCTTGTAAACTACACGATTTTTTTTTTTTTTATTACAACTGCGCTCCACATTAAAGCATCTCATGGAAAACTAAAGCTCATAATAGAGAATGGTTGAGGGGCTTTAGAGGGGGGGGGGATAATGTAAAAACTCGAAATATATCGAATAACTATGTTTTTGAATTTTTCATTTTATACAACTATTGTATTATACATGTTTTCTTTGACTGGAATATTAACGGTTTTTTTTTTTTTTTTTTTTTTTTTTAAACTTTTCCAAAACAACAACTACTTCTACGCATCAGATTTTTACATTATGTATTTAAGTCATTAAACATCCCAAGGGCAACTGGCATTTTAATTCCTGTTTACATATGTTTCTTACCGTCATATTCCAGTCCGTGGGAATCTTCATTCATAGCTGAAAAAATGTCATTTTGTGTACCTTTTATTTTATATCATCAAAGAATTAATTACTAGTCTCCTAATATTCGTTTGTTAAACTCGTTAAACAGTTTTTCAGGGTTAAATACGTACTTAGTATTTAATCAACGAATTTTGCGTTTAAATTCATTAGAATAGCATAACAACAGAATTTCTACAAGTTTTAAGACGAGAGAACAATTGATTAAGGTTTATAAGGGAAATAGAAGAAAAGATAGCTCATCTTCTTTTGAAGTGAGAAAACTAATCTGATACTTTTCCACCATTACGTTTACCATCCAGGAAATAAACTTCAATAAGTAGCAGATATAGCATTAAAAGTGCATATTTGATTGGAGGAACGCACAAGTTAATCAAAAGCAAACAATAATTCTTAACTCCAGAGCAATCCGACGGTGGCGCTGCAGGAAATTAAGCAGGAATGTAAACGCCTACAGGCATATACAGTCACCGGCTCTATTTAGTCAGGAAATCCACAAGAAATCAAACTAAGGACCAGTATTATACAAATAGTTTTGGATAATGCACTTTGTGCAAAATATATTAAACTATATAGTAATGAGACACTATTAGATAAACACAGGAAAAACAATTCTCCGCTTACAAGTTTGGTTATTGAAAGCAATCGATTCTGTATAAAATAATATAATGTATATACCCTCCTAAATATCCTTTTAATCAAATTATTATTTGGTTACCATACTTCCTAGTGATTTATTTAGTTGACAAAGTTCATATGCATAAGGCATACAAGACTTTTGAAAACCTACTTTATAGTAAAGTACAAAATGGATAAGGTAAGTAATGATAGATCATATTGAATTACATAAGATTTGTAAATTTTAATTTCATACTTAGAGAAAGGATATTAACTAATTACTTTAAAGATGGAAAAAGCAAAGATGTTACGAGATACATATAACTGTGAGTCTGTAAAAATGCCTCAAAAATGCAGTTTTCAATAAAAATGTTCTTTTATAGATGAGTTATAAAAAGCTCTGATAAAAGTGTACTCTGATTATTTATTTTAACCGCAAATTGAAAGGTGCAATTCGAAGTTTAGTTGATAGTAATTAAACTAAAAGCCAATGTTTTGATTTTTTGTAGTAATACCTGTTTAAAACGTAAAACACATACTTATGGGAGGAATTCAGTACGCAGAGTGTATAATAAACGGAAGTCCTTCAAAGTCGGTTAACACTAAAAAGGATTCCATGAATCCTTGGAAAACACATTTTTACTATTGTAGGCAAACGTAAGGATGATAGAGATATAGGCAGTCAGGTTTTAGAATTTCTATGTTAGATAAGGTTCATTAAATTATCAGGATAAAAAGGGATCAGAGTAGTAAGTAAATGAAATATTTCGATAACATTTATACGTTTTTAAATATTAAATTACTTTTCCGCAGAAGCAGATTGTCATAATAGAGTAGCATCTTATGATATAGGCCGGTAACTAGTTCTGTCAAAAATGTCTATTACCATAGTGACATTAATAAAATTCAATCACTCTGACAGACTTTGAGGAGAATTGTATATAAGGCAGAGAGGCGGGACCGGCAATGGGAGGTCAAAGGGCGACGAGGCTTTACCTTTGGTATTTAATTCTTTAAAAGACGGCGGTGTGGGTGGAGGGGAGTGTCCCTCAGGTATTGGCTGAACAAGTGGCAAAACCTACCTCGTGTGTCTTCGCTCTTGGGCTCACTGGCTTGACAGGAAACTCTCCTCCGCAGGCACCAAAGCACAATAGCGCGCGATCTGGAGAGAAACGTCAAGCGGCTAGAGAAGGCGGCACTGTAAACAACTCGATGGGATGACGAGTACTGTGCTTGGAACGGGCGGGCTGCGCGCGCACCTTGCCCCCACTCCCCACAGCCAGGAGAGCAGGTCTTTAAAGCCGGCTTCTCGATCAGGCATCCTCGCCTCGGCTAGCCTGCAACGGAAAAAAAATTCAAATTCCCAGGTAGGCTGTTGGCGCTTCTCTAGACCGGCCCAGCAACACACCTGTCCGTTGGACTTCAGCTTTAAACTAAACAAATATATAGATTCTAAATCTGATAATTATAACTGCAAAGTTTTATATCTCGTTTACGTTCTAAAATGTTAATACATGACTTAAGCAGAATTCATTATTTTTAGCGATTTCCCCTTGGAGAAGTACAAGGTTACTGTCAGCCGTATGGAACCGCATTCTAGATTTTTTTTTTTTCATGCCCTAAATGACAAAATACTATTCGTTCTCTATATCACTTCTTCCAGGTACTGCGATTGGGCTCTTCCAAAAGCTCCATACATCTCCGTACACCTAAATCCATGAGATGACAATGTCGTAAAAACATGATTCTAGCTCCCAATCTCCTTCTATAATCTTACTTAATTTCATCTCATAATATGATCTCTACCACTAACTCTTAATAATCTTATTTTCAAATACATTTGTGATGAAATTGTTCAAGAAGATATTCTTGCTATTCTTCCACCAGCTTGTGTGCTACCGTTCTATTTACAGACTACCATTTATTTAAAAGAACCATGATTCCTTGGTAGCTTGATTATGGTTTTCCAATTGTAATGCCATCAAATTCTATATACTACTGTCAACTGTTTTATTAGCAGATGTCCCTCAAGGAAAATCAGCTATTGAGGTTGTACTCATGATGGAATTTTCGAAATTTTTCTTCAAATGTCCATCGATCCTACCTAGTAGATGACGAAAATGAGGTTCGTTCAAATCTGTATATATATATATATATAGATAGATAGATCTATCTATCTATATATTTGTCTGTTGCCGCTCTAGCGGTCGCAATTTTTGTTTGATCATTACCAAACTCGATATTTAGTCGTTTTATGTAAAAAGAAAGATCAAGATCGTTAACGGCTGTAATCGGACCAGTGGGAGGGGGGTTAAGAGGGGAGGAGTTTCGAAAATTCGAAATATATCCGTTACCATACGTCTGATCAAAACATTGTATAGAACCAATCTTATTGTAAATTAAATGTACTATAAATATTGTTATATACATTTCTTCTCTATCTTGAATATTAACCGAGATATTTGCATTTTTATTAAATTTGGGCCGTAACGGACGACTGAGTTTCCAGCCAAAAGCTAGTTCGGCCCTTTGCCGTAACTGTTCGGCTCTCGTATGGAGATTTCTCTATTGTATAACTTCACATGGGAAATCTGCTTAGTTTTCGCAGCCCCTGCGTGGCGGACTTTTCTTTTTTTATATGCGTCAATGTTATTGTTCTAATTTTATAACATGCGTTGTCTTATGAGTTACAAACCTGGACTATGCACCTCATGTTTATTTATTCTAAGAGTTAATTACTATCCATTCTACACTGATATTCAACATTTTGGCGGCTGCGAACATTTCAAGAAGACAAAAATCCTATATTGGAGGAGAATATGAGGCGTCTCTTTTCGTTAGATAATTTTAATTCTGAAGAAGAGAATATTTTCTCAACGACTTGATATTGATCCTAAACAAAATTCTGCCTGATGAGTTGGTATGCAAATTCCTTTTACTCTTCAGAATTAGTCCCAAACCATTCCAGCTCTTTCCTGACTATTTTCGTCTGGTTTTGGTAGTGTCGCACACATATGTTCTCATTAAAAAGATTCTTATCGTCTTATCAGTGTCATGGGGGAACAAATCGCTTACGGGAGGCTTTACAGGTAGGAACCAGATTCAATAAGTCAGTAGGTAGGGGCATTGCTGGTTCTCGTCGGTCATGGCCAATTTAGGTCATCACTTGATGAGCGACTTTGAGATCAGCTGCTTTTAGTCTTAAATAACTTGGGCTGACAGAAAGAACTACTAAGACAACAGCTAGCCTGGAAATGTTCTTTTGAGTGGTAGAACAGACCGCGCTAGTTCATGAGCGAGTAGAAAAGTATAGTCAAGTGTTCTCATATCCTTCAGATTCATACAGTGCAGCCTCCACAGCAAGCTGTTCAAAAAGGTTCACCGTAACTAGTGTTTTTAATTCGGGAATAGATCTGTTTTCAGTTGAAGGAGGCAGGCTGAATAGGAGAGTAGGAGGAATTTTCGAAAATTTAAAATATCTCCGTTATTATTTATCGGATCGAAATATTGTAGAGAGTCAATCTTATTGCAAATATAATGTTCTATAAATATTTTTCTGTGCATGTTTTCTCTATTTGAATATTAACTGAGATATATCCATATTTTTTTCTTTACGGCCATCAGCCCACTCCTACTCATATCATATTAACAATAAGCTTTATATTATTAATCACTTCATTCCAAGGCTAAACACTAAATATGGATTTCATTGAATTCAGGCCTGCTCTTGAAGGGGGAATTAACTGACTGGTCAAAGAGAAAAGTTTGGAGCCCATCTACTCTTCTACTACAGTTATTTCTTAGGATTCTCCATTATCGAAGTGGTTATCGTGATCGTTAAAGGTCTGTCAAACTGTCAAAAATTCGAAAATAAAAGTAAAAAATTATGATTTTTTTTTTGGGGGGGGGGTTGGATTTTTCCGCGTGAAGTCTGATTCCTCATCCAAATTGATTACGCTGGATCTTATGACGATCAATACTAGTTGGTTGAGGCAGACGCATCAAAACTAGCTTTGAACGGACCTCATTTCCATAATCTCTTGGGTACAATCGATGGACATTTCAGGAAGTTTTTCGAAAATCACGTCACGAGTGAAACCTGTACACCATTAATATTAATGACATAATTCAAAATGTTTGTAACTTTTCCATTAATTATTCTGTAAAAGAATTCTTTATCGATCAAAATGTTTCAACGAAATTTAAAAAATCATTCAGTGCTCTTCAGAATTACTTATGGAAAATAAGAATTTCATAGGTCATCACTGAGCATTTCGAAAGTTATTAAACAGCATATTTAAATTGATTTATTTTCATATTATATATTTATAAAAAAAGTATTATCGTGTATCAAATTAAAGAGAAACATTTACTAAATATTTACTACCTTAAAAACTGGCTAGACAGGTGCACTTCAATTAAGAAGCCTGGTGATCGTCCTGACCCCATGGACAAAGAGCAGGTCAAGGCAAAGGCTGTTTTCGTACTAAATATTTGAGTCATCTTATGAGACCTGAGTCATTTCTTTTTCACTGGTCTCTTCTTCTGAATCTCCGTTTGTGGAAACAAATAAACTTTTCAGATCTTTCATAACATTTCGTGATTGGTTTTTGTTTTCTTTGGTTGTGGCCTTCTTGATGATAGCAACAGTCTGCAAAATAAATCCTGAATATTCATCATTATACTGTTTTACTTTTGAATAATTGCCTGTACATCCGAATATCTTTGTTCCTGTGCCTCCTCTAACAGTTGCCCAAGAGGATAAATAGTATTTTTCATAATAAGAGCCCCGTGCACTTATCTTTTATGTACAGTTGAAGTCATCTGATATCAGCTATATTGGAAGCAAGGAAAAGCTTTTATCTATTATTCAATATGATAAAATAATTATTAACATTAAAATGAAGAAGAAAAGAAAAAGAATTAATTTACCTAATCTGTAAGATACTACCTAGTACGAAATCTAAAACTCGAATGTATGCGATATGTTTGTTTGTTACCTTTTCACGCATAAACGGCTGAACCGAATTTTATGAAACTTGGTATGTATATTACTACTAACCCAACTTAGACTTTAGGCTATATTAATATTCTCTGAAACGAACTGCAGTGGGGGTTATAAGGGAAGTCTGAAATTGAAAATAGCGATATTTCGTTCCCTATTGGTTTTTCGGCAAATATGAACATAAGAAAAGTTGTTTATTTTGTTATTTAGAGTAACTTTTGTTATATACACTTTTTTCGTATGCTGAATTATAAACGAGATATACGCTAAAACCCATAGCGGAAGTGAAAAATTTTCTTTGGGACAAAAGACCCAACCGAAATAAATAAAACTCGGTATGTGTATTAGCACTAACGCTTTCATTATAATAAGCCATACCAACATTTCTAGGGACGGGCAGGAGTGGGGGTTGTAAGGGAGCCCTGAATTTAAAATAGCGGTATTTCGTTTTCTATTCGTTTTTCGGCAAATATGAACATAACAAAAGTTCTTTATTTTGTTATTTAGAGTAACTTTTGTGATATTCATTTTTGTCTTTTAACAATGTATAAACGATATAAACACTATAAACTAAAGCGGGAGTCAACTATTTTATTGGGCGCTAACGATTGAACCGAACTTAACAAAACTCGGTATGTCAATTAGCATTAATTCTTCCATGATTATAAGCTATATTAAAATGTTTAGGTTAGAACGGGAGTGGGGGTTATAAGGGAGGCCTGAAATAAAAATTCGCGATATTTCATTGTCTATTTGTTTTTCGACAAACATGCACATAACAAAAGTTGTTTACTTTGTTATTTAGATTAACTTTTTTTTTTAAACATTTCTCCAGGAACAATGTGTGGAGCAAGTAATTTGCGTAGAAATATTGATATGCTCAACAATTCATTCCTATTTGAACTATCAGGTACCTCAGCTGGAAAAATTAATACAAATCAATGTTAATATTTTGTCCTTAATAGCTGAAATCTATGCATAATGCACAGGAGACGGGAAATATGACAATTTGGAGGACAGTGAAGACTTACATAAAAAATTAATTTTATTATTAACAAATGCCAACAACGGGTATTAACCCTAAACACTGGGACGGGTAAATGTCAAAATATTGTGCAAAGTAAAGCCTTGCCATAAAAATACCATCAGCATTTAGCCTCAAATCAATTCCCGGGCGAAGCCGGGTATCTGAGCTAGTATATATATATATATATATATCTATATATATTGCCACCCACAGACTGGGCAACCAAACTGCCAAACTCAGTGGAGAAGGGTGTGGGTTTATTAGTTAAATTTAACTAGCCTCATATCAATAGGCGGAAATAAATATATTAAGGGCGCCACGTTGTTTGTTTTCAAAGGTAACAACGAAACCAGTATTCTCAAAACAAATTAGTTTATTTACAATAGATCAACTATAATTATAATCTCTAACTTTAACTTTAAAAATAATAACTAAATAAAGAATCAAACAATACTTCCCATGGGAACTTATCAATATAAATACAATAAATAGGCCTTTTCTGTTTTAATTGTGTATACACAATAAGCATAACTTTGGTACCTCTCATCCGACGAGATAACTGCAATTCTTCAAGCTCTGAACTCTTCTGAACACTTTGATCCGCCTAAGCGATTAGCGGGAGCAAAATTCTCTCGAGCTCGAGGTGGACGCTGCCGTCTGCCTCTCGCTTGTCTCCCGGCGATCGCTTCTTGTCTTCGGCTCTCGCGCAGCCTGCCCCGCGCATCAATCTCCCGCCTGCCTTCTTCCTCAATTGCCCGTCTTCGGCGACGGTAAAAATGGGACGTAACACCCCTCCCTTACTTACAAAAAAAAAAAAAAAAAAAAAATGTAATGCGTCGAGTATTTACTTTTCTAGGCTATCCTTCTTGAGGTCTTGTATGTGCCACCTCCCCGCCGATTTTCCCTTTTCATGGTCCTCCAACTCAGCTATGAGAGGCGTCACCATCTTGCGGATTTTGAACTTCCGAAATTTTGGCGCCAATTTATGCGAGAAGTACTCTCCTGAATCAGATTGGGGATGGGTTCTGCACCAAACTAACTCTCCCGCCTGATACGTCTGCTGTCTTCTTCTCAAATTGTATGAATGCCGGCTCTTCTCGTAGGCTGCATTCAAGTTCTTTTTGACCTCTTCGTATAAGGCCGACATCTTCTTCATTTTCTCCAGGTGCTTTCCCCGGTTAACAACTAATTCTTCAGCCACATTGCCAGATTGTTCTCCGCCATAGTCTTCTCCAGATCTTGCCAATTCCCTGCCATGGTTTAGATACGCCGGCGTGAATCCGGTTGCCTCGTGAACAGCAGTCTTTAAAGCGAACGACAGCTGAGGAATGTTCTCATCCCAAGAACGATGATTCCCTTTCACGTAGGAGGCGATCATTGTTTTGATAACTCTATTGACTCGTTCCGTTGGGTTGGACTGAGGATGATAGAGTGCTGTAAACCATATCTTCACCTTTCAGTCTTTCATTTTCTGAGTGAACTCCTTCCCTCGGAACTGCACTCCATTGTCACAAATGACGACCTGTGGCACTCCAAACATCATGAAGACATGTTCTTCGACAAGATTTGCCACTGTTTTTGAGTTAGCCTTCTTCAGGGGTAGAATCACCGAGTACTTAGAGAAATAATCTGATACCACTAGCAAATATCTGTTTCTCTTAACTGTACATGGTAGTGGTCCCATCAGATCTGCAGTTACCATCTGCCAAGGGATATCCACCGTTTTCTGTCTTCCCATAAATCCGGTAGGTTTCCTCTGAACTGGTTTCTGCTCTAGGCAAGTTTCACACCGTGCTATGTAACGATTTACATCTGTTCTCATCCCAGGCCAGTAATATTTACACTTAATTCTCTGTAGGGTTTTGAAGGAACCAAGATGACCTGAAATTGGGCTATCATGGTACTCTATTAGTATCCGCTTCCTCTTTGGCTTGGGAACTATTATCTTCCATGGTCTATCTTCACCGAGGATATCATAGTTGTCTATTACTCTCTTTTGTAATTGTCCATTTTCTACTCTCCATTGAGGATAATTCTGTGGTTCCTTTCTGACTCTTGCGACCATCTTCGAGTACCAAATATCCGGATTATCTTCGTCGTTCTTCATGTCGACAACATTCACTTCTTCTGTTTTGTGACGTCTCGACAATACATCTGCAACCTTGTGATAAGGCCTTTTATCTGCATCTTTTATATTTACAAGAGGTTTATCTTCACCGGCAAATACTGATCTAACAGTCTCTAACCACTGCTGCCATTTTGAAGATTCACGATAGGACTTGGGTGCTTGGTACGAACTTCGCCTTACTTTGATCGTCCTATCTGATCCGGTCCCCTTACTCTTTCCACGTGATTTTTCACATTTTTCACAAAAGTCTTTCTTTCCTTGTGTGCAGTTCTTGAAGCTGTGTCCTGACTGGTCACAGTTTCTACATTTCTTAGCAGGACAGTCTCTTGCATAATGTCCCACTCGAGAGCATATGAAACATCTAACTGGTGTCTGAACTTCTTTCACATCAGCTTCGTTGGCATGAAATCTTATGTTTGTTGATCTACTGGTGGATGGCCGATATGATAGATCCGGTTCTAACATGTTTCTTCCAGTTGGAGACTGTCGGTGATTCTCAACTCTCCATTTCGCATCTTCAAGTTGACGGCCAAGTCTAATTAGGTCTCCAACAGTCTGGATGTCATACAGAGCTAACCGATCGACATAGAAAGGCAGAATATTCTTTCTCAGAATCTTTATCATTTCCGCTTCTGATGGTACCCTGGGCAACCTGTGAAAATAGTTGTTCATAACTGCGCAATATACTCCAATAGACTCATTAGGACCTTGAGTGCGCCTCCTAATTTTTTCCCATAGTCGATCCTCATAATCCCTTGGTTCAAACTCTAACTTCAGTTCGTCCACCAACTCCGACCAAGTTCCGAACATCTTCTTCAATGACCTCACCAAGATAAGAGCAGGTCCTTGGAACAAATCGTAAGCCGAGCTATACAAGTCCTCTTCTGTTAAATTCCTAGCATGTCGTAGTTCATCTAATGTTTCTAGAAAAGCGTTAATGCTAAGTCCTTCGCCGTCACCAGAAAATTGAACGCCCCAATCTTTTACTGGAATTTGAGGTTTCTTTATAACTACCGTTCTGGAGTCTCCGGTGTTTCTAAGATCAGTTTTCTTACCCTGTGCTGATGCATCATCATCTTCAGACTCACTATCTAGAGTTTCCTTAACTCTGCCATATAATTCCAAACATTCCTCCAAAAAGCCTGATTTCTGTTTGCTACTTTCATCATCCTTCATATTAATGCGGGATATCCTATTTATTAAGTGCAGTAGAACCGCTTCAAACTTCCTTACCTCAGGTGCTTCAATGTTCAGTTTCTCCAGCCTCTCCTGACTGTGCTTCAATTCGGTGGCTGGATCCAAGTCAGCCACATTTGGAGAAAAAAGCTTTCCTTCCTTTTCCATCTTCTAATAATAATAATCTTAATTTCTAATAATAATAATCTTAATTTCTAAGTAATAATCTTAATTTTTTCCTCATGTCATGAACTGTCTTTAATTCTGTTACTCCTCTAATTTTTAATTCATACTCTAAATCCTCCTTATTTAACCTATCTATATCCATTTTTAATTGTTTATCAATATATACCAAAAAAATTATCCTTACACAAAAAAATAATTCATATATCATTACTAATACCACTAATCCTAACCATAATATATTTTACATCAATATTTTTATATTATTCTTAATTATTTTTAATCAGGCCCCACGTTGTAAGGCGCCACTAATGCCACCCACAGACTGGGCAACCAAACTGCCAAACTCAGTGGAGAAGGGTGTGGGTTTATTAGTTAAATTTAACTAGCCTCATATCAATAGGCGGAAATAAATATATTAAGGGCGCCACGTTGTTTGTTTTCAAAGGTAACAACGAAACCAGTATTCTCAAAACAAATTAGTTTATTTACAATAGATCAACTATAATTATAATCTCTAACTTTAACTTTAAAAATAATAACTAAATAAAGAATCAAACAATACTTCCCATGGGAACTTATCAATATAAATACAATAAATAGGCCTTTTCTGTTTTAATTGTGTATACACAATAAGCATAACTTTGGTACCTCTCATCCGACGAGATAACTGCAATTCTTCAAGCTCTGAACTCTTCTGAACACTTTGATCCGCCTAAGCGATTAGCGGGAGCAAAATTCTCTCGAGCTCGAGGTGGACGCTGCCGTCTGCCTCTCGCTTGTCTCCCGGCGATCGCTTCTTGTCTTCGGCTCTCGCGCAGCCTGCCCCGCGCATCAATCTCCCGCCTGCCTTCTTCCTCAATTGCCCGTCTTCGGCGACGGTAAAAATGGGACGTAACAATATATATATATATATATATATATATATATATATATATAAAATTGTAACCTCTGTCTGTACATTGATTTTTTTCGCGAAATTTCACGATAACTTTTCGTTTCACATGTCATAGACACCATATCTGCATTTTGTTTCTTTCGTGTATGTTTGTTTGTTTGTTTGTTACCTTTTCACGCATAAACGGCTGAGCCGAATTTTATGAAACTTGGTATGTATATTACTATTAACTCAACTTAGACTTTAGGCTATATTAATTTTCTCTGAGGTGAACAGGAGTGGGGGTTATAAGGGAAGCCTGAAATTAAAAATAGCGATATTTCGTTTTCTATTGGTTTTTCGGCAAATATGCACATAACAAAAGTTGTTTATTTTGTTATTTAGAGTAACTTTTGTTATATACACTTTTGTCGTATACCGAAGTTTAAATGCGTTATACGCTAAAAATTATAGAGGGAGTTAACAATATTATTTGCCAAAAAAGACTCAACCGAACTGAATAAAACTCGGTATGTGTATTAGCAGTGAGGCCTTCATTATAATAAGCCATACCAACATTTCTATGGACGGGCAGAAGTAGGGGTTATAAGGGAAGCCTGAAATTAAAAATAGCGATATTTCGTTTCCTATTGGTTTTTCCGCAAATATAAACATAAAAGAAGTTGTTTATTTTGTTATTTGGAGTAACTTTTGTTATATACACTTTTGTCGTATACCTAAGTATAAATGAGTTATACGTTAAAACTTTAGCGGGAGCCAACAATTTTATTGGGCACTAACGGCTGAATCGAACTTAACAAAACTCGGTATGTCAATTAGCATTAATTCTTCTATGATTATAAGTTATATTAAAATTTTCTGGTTCGAACGGGAGGGGGGTTATAAGGGAGGCCTGAAATAAAAATTCACCATATTTACATGTATAAGAGACGGAAAATAAAAAAGTCCGTCACGCAGGGGCTGCGTAAACTAAGCAGATTTCCCACGTGAAGTAATACAATAGAGAAATCTCCATACAAGAGCCCAACAGTTACGGCAAAGGGCCGAACTAGGTTTTGGCGGGAAATTCAAAAATCCGGTATCGGCCCAAATTTAATAAAAATGCAAATATCTCGGTTATTATTCAAGATAGGGAATAAATGTATAGAACAATATTTATAGTAAATTTACTTTGCAATAAGATTGATTCCATACAATTTTTCGATCCGACGCATAATAACGGAGATATTTCGAATTTTCCGAAAATCCCCCCTCTAAACCCCCCCTCCCACTGGACCGATTTCAGCCATTAACGAACTTGATCTTCCTTTTTACATAAAATGATTAAATTCCGATTTTGGTAACGATCAAACAAAAATTGCGACCGCTAGAGCGTTAACAGACATATATATATATATATATATATATATATATATATATATATATATATATATATATATATATATATATATATATAAAATTTTGAACGGACCTCATTTTCGTCATCTCCTGGGTAGCATCGATGGACATTTGAAGAAATTTTTCGAAACTCGCGTCATGAGTACGATCTCAATAGCTGATTTCCCTTAAGGGAAATCTGCTAAAATATCGAAGACAGTGAAGCCTTATCGAACAAATATTCTATTATTAGCAAATCCACGGCAACGACGGGTATCAATCCTAAACACTGGGACGGGTAAATGTCAAAATATTGTGCAATGTAAAGCCTGCTAAAAAATAACATCACCAGTTAGCCTCAAATGAATTCCCGGGTGAAGCCGGGATCTGAGCTAGTATATATATATATATATATATATATATATATATATATATATATATATATATATATATATATATATATATATATATAGTAGTAGTAGTAATAGTAAATTTGATAGGAACGTCGGTTATCATCCGGATCGAGATGTTGCAACTTGCAAATTTGAATTAACGTAGCTTTCAAAAGCTGTACCTTATTTATGATTCAACTATATTTTCATGGTGCTGGATTAATTTAGAAAGAAAGAAAGTATACTTGGTTAAAAAAAAAAGTTGGTTTTTCGGATTTTTTGTACCATGAGGGACAATCGGGACCACGACGTATAGAAGACACCCGTAAGTTGTGACGTATGGAAGACACTTACTGTGCAAGTTATTTCTTCTGTAACCAGACCTAATTTCTCACATTGAAGCAGTCTTGGCTTGACTAAAATGGAACCACGACAAGAAATCATATTGACGGGAATAAAAATCGGTCTAAGTGAGGTGCTGTGATCGGTCTAAGTGGATGGGGTTATCTCAAGAAGAACTGAAGACCTCTATCTTACACGGATGAGAAAGGAAAAAATGCTAGGCAACGCGGTGTTAATCTCAGAGGAAACCCATCTGACCGAGGCAGGAACTAGTCCAGTAGTCGTAATGAGCGTACTCATCGTGGTATTCCACACTCCTAGACATGGAATTATTATTACTGGGGTAGAAGTGTGATGTCATCAAATTTAAAGAACTACACCCACTGTTTCTATTTGAGTTACGCAATGTTCTAATTTTATAACCTGACAACTTAAGAGTTACAAACATGTACCTACTATTCAATGTATGTATATTTATTCACAGTGTTAATTTGATATATTTTTAATTAATTTTGCTAGTTTTTAGGCAAGTAGGCTCAATAAAACTTACCCATTTTGTTATTTAGAGAAATATGTAGTATATACATTATTGATATATTAATGTTTTATGAATATAAGAGCTTTAAACTACAGCTAATACCACCAATCAAATAGCGTGTTTGATAGATGCCCATAGAAAGTAAGTACTCATTAACTTTACAAGTATCATGACAAAAAAACTGTATCTTCCAGATTTATTTATTAGTTTAAAACGTGAATCCTGTTTGAGATGCAATATATCCTGGGCCTCACTAATGTTTATCCTTTACTTTTAGTAACATGTTTAGCCCTTATAATTGACAATAATTAAAATAATGTATTTCTTGCAACTTATAAATAAATAATTTAATTAAAATAACATTGCATATAATTTGCACTAGCTGTGTTCACGAGGAGATGAGAATTGAAGTGGAGGGTGGTGTTTATTAACATTACTCCTTTAATATTTTAGACAACATTACTGAGCTTAGCTACTATCTACTTTCATTTACTATTATGTATATAAGTTCCCCCTACCTCGACTCTCGACTCCTTAGAATTCCACGAGGTGTTTGCATAAAAAAAATACTCTTTCCTTCACAACTCCGCCCTACTTCTGTTGTATTTATGTGTGTGTCTGTATGTGTTTGTGTGGTTACTGTGAGGAGTAGATGGTTGTGTTTTGTTGTTGAATGCGTCGAAAATGTAATAAGATTCATTATAACGATTTCTTAATTAACTACATTTAAATATAACATATATATTTATGAAGCATTTTGTAGTGTGCCTATGTGCCAGATGACAATGAGGAAAAAAAAGTTGATAGAATATTAATATCATTGAACATGTTAAGGTTTACTGTGAAAACTAGTCCTTCCAGCAAGGACTAGCGTAAACTTTGCAGATTCTCGACGTGCAAGGATCATCCACATACACACATTGGCGTGGTGTATTGTAATACGTACAATGAAGGAAGAAATTCGTCTTAAATTTCAGGTATCATTAATTTCTCCTTATCGATTTACACTATGTATTTTCTGTATTAAGATTAACCCTTTAGCGCCTGCTCTCACGAAGAAGAACCAGGACTACAAGTTCGGTATCCCACACTGATATAGACAGTTCTCGAGGACCGCTGAACAAAGCTAGTTGGCTATTTGGCTTTTGGCTTGTCGCCATATTTAATCTGTATAGAATGAGATTTGTAAAAATTCAGTATACATGATCTGGACGATAGCTAAAAGAGACTTGAAACTCAATTTGAAAAGGAAGCCAATTGTGAGCATGTAAATTATTTAATATCATATATGTACTATGTATTTAATCTCATTTTTGGGAGTTTCATATGCGTGTCATATTTTATTGTATTGCATCAGTGGCTTTTGTTACGCGGTTCGAACTAGTCGTTCTCCTAATAGTTGTTATGGGTTAGCTGATTACTCACAGCACCAAACGAGTATTGCGAACATCGAGAAATTAGAATTAAAGTCCGTCACGCAGGGGCTGCGTAAACTAACCAGATCTCCCACTTGAGGTTTAACAATATATAAATCTATATAATGGTAACATAATAGCATTATATATATATATATATATATATATATATTCATATATATGTCTGTTAATACTCTAGCGGTCGCAATGTTTGTTTGATCGTAACCAAACTGGATATTTAAACGTTTTATGAAAAAATGAAGGTGAACTCCTTTGACGGTTAAAAACCCGACCAGTGGAGGGGGGGGGGTTAGAGGGTGGGATTTCGAATATTCTTAATATCTCCGTTATTATGAGTCGTATCGAAAAATAGTGTAGAACCAATCTTATTGCAAATGTAATGTTCTATAAATGTTCTTATGTACGTTTTTTTTCAGTATCTTGATTATTAACCGCCATATATATATATATATATATATATATATATATATATATATATATATACTAGTTTTCGGCCATCAAGTTCATTTAAGCTAATTCAATATCAAGCATCCTTTTGTTCTTTAAAAAAACTAATGTTTACGTTCATTGAGCCGTTTTATAACAGTGTAAAAAATGCTTAAATTTTTTAAATACCAAAAAGTCCGTCACGCTGGGGCTGCGTAAACTAAGCAGATTTCCCTCGTGAAGTTTACTAATAGATAAATCTACATACTGGCAACACAACACCACCGTGAATATTAAGTGATTAAATACAATCGGAAATAAGAAATGTTCAGCCAATTTCAATAACCTGCCGACAGGAAGCGTTAGAAATGTAAACAAACAGGTCCCACCTCCCACCGAAAAGAAAAACAATTCCTGTAATATATCAGAATATAACATGTTAATTTTATTGAGAACTATTTACTATATCTAGTACTGTAATTAATAATGAGTCAGAATAATTGGTACCTCAATCAACACAATTTTAGTAGTCCAAAACCTTAAGGGGGGGGGGGCTCACCAGGACCTATTTGCATGTATCTCGTATAATAAAGGTCTCTTGAATATAATTTTTGGCATTTAAGATTCGAATAATGTGATTTATTATGAATCAGAGTATTGTTTATGTAACACCAGTAGAAATGGGGGTTTACTGAAGGCTGAAAATTTAAAAATGGAAATATCTCGGTTAACATTAAAGATGGTGAATGAATGTATATAACAATAATTATAGTACATTTAATTTGCAATAAGATTGGTTCTATAGAATGTTTCGATCCGGCATATGGTAACGGAGATATTTCGAATTTTCGAAAATCCTTCCCTCTAAACCCCCCTCCACCTGACCCGATTTCAGCCGATAACGAACTTGATCTTTCTTTTTACATAATACAACTAAATATCGAGTTTGGTAACTATTAAACAATAATTGTGACCGCTAGAGTGGTAACAGACACACACACACACACACACACACACACACACACACACACACACACATATATATATATATATATATATATATATATATTTACGCATACATATATAGATAGATAGATAGATATACAGTTTTGAACGGACCTCCTTTTTGTCATCTCCTAGGTAGGATCGATGGAAATTTGAAGAAAAATTTCGAAAATCGCGTCATGAGTACGACCTCAATAGCTGATTTCCCCTAATGGAAATCTGCTAAAATGCACGACTGATTTTAATTGCTGGATATCTACGTAAAATTGATTTTGAGGTCAAACTTATTATGTTTTTATCAGACGATCTTATAATTAGGTTCTTGAAAAATCTAGAAATCGCACTTAAACCAAAGAGTGAATCTGTCAGAGGATTCACTCTTTGGTTACTTGTCATTGGGAGGGCAGTGTTGCAATTATGTTAAGCCCATTCTACCATCCAAATTGTTATGAAGATTCGATTATTTCAGACCTCTTTCTACAGGGACATTTCTTATTATTGTGATGCATATAATAAAGTCATGGGATATTGTATTAAGTATAAATGAAGAGCAGGGGGAATGTAGTGATATATGAAATAGAGGGTATGGACATAGGAAGGGGGGGGGACTAAGGAAATGTGTAAGCCAGAGTTGTAGCGATCCATCAAGCTGCCCGAGCCAACCATAGTTCTCGCAACGGAAAGGACACGAATACTGTTTTCTAGAACAAGGGAGCAGAAAATTAGGATTTCCACGTTAGCTGGCTACATCGTCCCATTAATCTTTTCAACTGTCACTCATCAAACATTCCAATGTTACCAGTTCTAATACTCCTTCTTTGAAAGGACATATCTTCATTCTACTGAAATTCTGTCTACACAACCTTAGATATACGTTCATCATTGAAAAGCAATGGGATATAATGTGCTGATGATTGCAGCTCACCATCTTTTCTCCAGCAGTAAGGTGCCCTTTGCAAACAGAACTTAAAAAAGTCCGTCACGCAGGTGCTACGTAAACTAAGCAGATTTCCCACATGAAGTTTTACAATAAAGAAATCTGCCTAATAATAACAGTAGTAGAAAGGAATCTCTAAACCTTTCCACGAGGGACGAACAGTTACAGAAACAGCCACACTAGCTCTCGGCGGAAAGTCCCGAACATAGCCTACCCTGCCGACCACACACACAATACAAATGCAAATATCTCGGTTAATATTCAAGATACAGAATAAATATATAGAAATATATTTATAGTACATTTAATTTGCAATAAGATTGATTCTATGCAATTTTTCGTTCCGACGCATAATAACGGAGATATTTTGAATTTTCAAAAATTCTCCCCTCTAAACCCCCCCCCCACTGGTCCGATTTTAGCCATTAACGAACTTGATCTTTATATATAAATATATATATATATATATATATATATATATATATATTTATAAATTTGAACGGACCTCATTTTCGTCATCTCCTGGGTAGGATCGATGGACATTTGAAGTAAATTTTCGAAAATCGCATCATGAGTACGACCTCAATAGCTGATTTCCCTCAGGGGAAATCTGCTAATATTAGTTGCACTTGAGATGTTTAGTGACTGAGGTACATCAGTTGAAAGAATATACAACAGTAATTTTAGAAAATTTGAATTCCAACAACAATGATTTTATAAACATTTTCGGTCCAACTCGTAATAACTGAGATATTTCAAATTTTCAATTATTCCACTCTCAGCCCTACCCCCTCCACCAAAGCCGATTTCAGCCATTACCGGACGATATCATGATCTTTAGTGATGTCAAAGTTGTTAAATACCAAATGTGATGTAGATTAAATATACATTTTCTAGTCAAGATCGTAAAAACCTTTATTTGTGACGTCATCACCCAAAATATTTGCAAGTATCTCATTCAGTGAATATCTGTTGAAAACAATATATGGTATTTAATCTTCAAATAAAGTGGTTCATTATATAATACAGGATTTTTTACATGACTTGACTAAGAATGGGGTTTACTAAAGGCTGAAAACTAAATAATAAAAACATCTCGATAATAATAAGAATAAATGTATATCACAGTATTTATATTTGGTAGGTTACCCTTATTTTTTCGAAAAGCCAACTGAAGGGGAATTCTGCCTTTGTAAACAGCTAGGCCTGCCAGGTGATGCTGAAGCTTGTCAATACTATTGTAATTTTTTTCAATACCATTCATATTATCTTATTATACACTTTATTTTGGTCTAAGCCTAGGTATAGTACATGAAATTTTGCACCCCTCCGCCAGAAAAGAACCAAAAAATCGAATTCCTCTTTAATTTGTAAGGAGCTAAGAGTTTCTATAAAAGACGAGGGCCCAATAATTGTGTTATTTCCTACCATCAAATTTGGATAATGAGTGCCATAGTTTTGGCAATTGGGAATGGCTAAATTTCATCCGTCTAACACGCTTTACTCCAGTCGTTCTAAATATAAACAAGGAGATATAGGCCTGAAGCGGCACTTGAAACGTTTTAATAGGAGTATAAAAAACCTGAAATAAACCAACATTTAGGTTATTTTTGTCATGCTCGATTAAATGCTGTACGGAGAGATTAAGAGATATTTGTAGTTCCAGTCTTAGCATTGCTTGTTTACATTAGCTCCATAAAATGCCATGCCTACTATTCCTTGTACTTTCATATAAAATCCTAAAGAAACCCGTCTAATTTATCCTCTAAACACAGTAGACCTCTGGATAACTAACAGGTTTACCATGCCGAAGGTTTTTTCAAAGGTAGTGATCAAAATTTCAAAATATTTTTTTTTTTTTTTTCGTTTGTTTGTTAGGCAATAAAGAATGTTTGTGGACTGAAGTAAGAAATACTGGCGACAAACAGATATTGAGTGTTAGCCACCGTGTGAGAGGACGGGACAAGGGTGTGTTCACGTCCTGGTTGGCTCTACACCCCAACACCTGAGCACAGTCGTAAATTACTCGGCCAAACCCGATACCTGGATTACTATACTCTCCCGGATTAGCTTTCAGCCCTATACGTCACCAGTGCTACACCTATAACTGGAAACTACTTCAGTATTGAAAACTCCAAACAAATTTGGAATCATCGATTATTCAAAAATGTCGCAGCTTGAACTATGTTCTGCTTACAATAAAAACTATTAAATTATTTATTAACGTCTACTTTTTTTACAACTCAGGCTAATTGAGACGGGTTCTCTACAGGTTACAACCCTTTTCTAGCCAGGGTGCAACTAAGGATTTTACTTAATGAATTTCGACACTAAATAAATTCCTATTGCCCAGGCGGGAATCGAACTCGCCAGTCTAGGTTTACCAAGTGAGATTAAGGTCAACGCTTTAACTCAATAAGATATATTTCTCACTTGAAATTCTACAATACATAACTTTTATACATTTACAAATTCATATTGTTAAGATTAAATTCGTCACTCCAATAAGAATTACACATATGACATGAGAAACCGATCTAATGTAAATAAAATACCATGTCTCGCCTTAAGTGAATGCTAGATAGATTAAAAAAATACTTGACATTTGCGCTAGGAATAAGTAGTTCATGAGTTTCCGCCAAAAGTAAATTCATCCGTTTCCCTAACAGTTAGACTCTGGTGAAATTTCTCTATTGTAAAACTTATCTGCTTGGTTTACGCAAGCCCAGCATGACGGACTTTTTAAAAATGTCATGTGTTTCCTAATGATTATGGACAATAGGCGTGTTACACATATATGTAATATATATATATATATATATATATATATATATATATATATATACAAAAACAAAAAAAAATAACAAAAACTTCAATTTCTTTAACAAAAAATAAAATCAATAACAATTAAATTTTAACACTTCTTTAACAAAAATAATAAAGTAAATAACTATTAAAACTTATCCTTTCTATAACATAACATTTTTTCAAGCAAATATTTCCTACTTTGGTATACTAGTGTTTGTACTTAAAAGTCTTTTAACGGTGACCAGCCGTACCTATAAGTAGAGTTTGCAGTATTAGCAGATTTCCCTTAAGAAAAATCAGCTATTGAGGTCGTACTCATGACGCGATATTTGAAAAATTTCCTCAAATGTCTATCGATCCTACCCAGGAGATGTCGAAAATGAGGTCCGTTCAAAATTATATATATAAGTCTGTTAACGCTCTAGTGGTCGCCATTTTAGTTTGATCGTTACCAAACTCGATATTTAATCGTTTTATGCAAAAATAAAGATCAACTTTGTTAATAGCTGAAATCGGGCCAATGGGAGGGAGGGTATTCGAAATATCTCCGTTACTATACGTCGGATTGAAAAATTCTGTAGAATCAACTTATTGAAAATTACATGATCTATAAATATTGTTCTATACATATTTTCTGTATTATGAACATTAACCGAGACATTTGGATTTTATAGTTTTCCACTTTCAGTAAACCCCCACTCCTACTCATGTTATATTATTAATAAGCTGCTATATCATGAACCACGTTATTACAAGGTTAACGACGGAATATTGTTTTCATTCAACTTTTACTTCGTGTGATATATGCAAATACGTTCTGTTGACCTCCCCTCCCCCTTCTTGTGTTCTTAGATTACTAAAATTTAAAAAATTGAGATTAAAATTATTCTGATTCATTACAAATTACAGCATTAGCTATAGTAAATAGTTTTCAATAAAATTAATGCGTTGTATTCAGATATATTTCATTAATGGTTTTCCTTTCCGGATTACAATTCAGGTTGGCTGGTCTGTTTATTTACGATTCAGGCGCTTTCCGTTGTAGAATTATTAACTTGTAAATGAAAGATTTCTCATTACCGTTTCTATTTATTCACTTAATTCTTGCAGCGGAATTAGTAGTATGTATATTTATGTATTGTAAACCTTCACTTTGGAAATCTGCTTAGTTTACGCAGGCCTTTTCCTTCGCACTTCTCATGCAGGTAGAACCTTCATTCCTTAAACACAATATAAAGTCCGTCACCCTGCGTAAACTAAGCAGATTTCTCGTGTGAAGTTTTACAATAGAGAAATTTCACGAGAGCCGAACAGTTACGAAAACGGCCGAACTAGCGTTTGGCGGGAAACTCACTCTCATCCGTTATCCGCTCACATTGAATAAAAATGCAAATATCTCGGTTAATATTCAAGAAAGAGAATAAACGCATATAACAATATTTATAGTAAATGTAATTTGCAATAAGATTGATTCAATACACTTTCGATCCGACGTATAGTAACGGAGATATTTCGAATTTTCGCAAATACTCCCCTCTAAACCCCCCCCCCCTCCCACTGGTCCGATTTCAGCCATTAACGAACATGATTTGTCTTTTTAAATGAAACGTTTAAATTTCCCTTAAGGGAAATCTGCTAAAAATATCTATGACTGACTAATTTTATAGACAAATTGGGCGGAATATCACATAGCAATGGGTAAAAGTTTAACATAATTTCGGAATGATTGTCCTGTGGTTTAGGGTAAAGATGTAGTGACTAGGCCAGGCGAAGGGGAGGATGTAATGAAGAAGAAAAGCGGCGGTAATGTATGCAAACTAGAGATAGGAGTTGGGTTAGGCCCTCGGTATAGATCGGCTGAGTGGGGTCGTGGAATGCGCCAGCACTAACCCAGTTAGCTGAGGTACTTTCTGCTCCGGTGGCTTGTCTAGGCTCAGTCTAGCACATTTTATCAATACCGTCGGCAGAGATAAGGGATGAGTAATCAACGATACTCGGCAATGAATCTAACGATTAGCTATATATTGTTAGTAGATGGTTTCCCTTAAGAGTAATGTCTATATTCAGGCTGTACTCATGATAACAGCAGTATCGAAATAATTCTTCAAATGGCCATCGATGCCATCTAGTAGATAAGGAAAGTCCGTCACGCAGGGGCTGCGTAAAAGAAGCAGATTTTCCATGTTTTACAATATAGAAATTTCACGAGAGCCAAACAGTTACGGAAACGGCTAAACTAGCTTCTGCTGGAAACCCACGACTAGGACCGAAGATAGCCGACCTCATCTCTTTCGTTACGTGCACAAACATAATATAAATGCAAATATCTCTTGTTAATATTCAAGATAGAGAATAAAAGTAATTAACAATATTAATAGTAAATTTAATTTTCAATAATATTGGTCATATACAATTTTTCGATCAGACGTATAATAACGGAGATATTTCGAATTTTCGATTCTTTGGTACAATTTCAGCCATTAACGAACTTGATCTTTATTTTTACATAAAACGATTAAATATCGATTTTGGTAACGATAAAGATAAAATTGTGACCGCTAGAGCGTTAACAGAAATATATATATATATATATATATATATATATATATATATATATATATATATAGATATATGTGTGTGTGTGTGTGTGTGTGTTTGTGTGTGTGTGTGTGTGTGTGCGCGCATATAGTTTTGAACGGACCGCATTTTCGTCATCTCCTGGGTAGAATCGACAGACATTTGAAGACAATTTTTGAAAATCACATCATGAGTACGACCTCAATAGCTAATTTTCCTTAAGGGAACTCTGCTAAAAATGAGGCCCGTCCATATATATATATATATATACATAATTACATATATATATAAATATATATATATATATATATATATATATATACTAGCTCAGATACCGGCTTCGCCCGGGAATTGATTTGAGGCTGAATGGTGATGGTATGGATGGTATGGATGGATGGTCCCAGTGTTTAGGATTTATACCCGTTATTGGCATTGGTTAATAATAAAATTAATTTTTTATGTAAGACTTCACTGTCCTCCACATTGTCATATTTCCCGTCTCCTGTGCATTATGCGTAGATTTCAGTTATTAAGGAGAAAATATTAACATAGATTTGAATTTATTTTTCCAGGTGAGGTACCTGATAGTTCAAATTGGAATGAATTGTTGAGCATATCAATATTTCTACGCAATTTACTTGCTCCACACATTGTTCCTGGAGAAATGTATAAAACAAATGTTTCTGTAAATAACAAAGTAAACAACTTCAGTTCTGTGCTCGTTTGTCGAAAAAAAAATGACAATGAAATATCGCGAATTTTTATTTCAGGCCTCCCTTATAACCCCCACTCCCGTTCGAACCTAAAAATTTTAATATAGCTTATAATCATGGAAGAATTAATTCTAATTGACATACCGAGTTTTGTTAAGTTCGGTACAATTGTTAGTGCCCAATAGTTGGTTCCCGCTTTAGTTTATAGTGTATATCTCATTTATAAATTTTTATAAGACAAAAGTGAATATCACAAAAGTTGCTTCAAATAAAAAAATAAACTACTTTTGTAATGTGCATATTTGCAGAAAAACGAATGGAAAACGAAATACCACTATTTTTAAATTCAGGCCTCCCTTACAACCCCCACTCCTGCCCGTCCCTAGAAATGTTGGTATGGCTTATTATAATGAAGGCGTTAGTGCTAATACACATACTGAGTTTTATTTAGCTCGGTTGAGTCTTTTGTGCCAAATAAAATTGTTCACTTACGCTATAGGTTTTAGAGTATATCTCGTTTATAATTCGGTATACGAAAAAAGTGTATATAACAAAAAATACTCTAAATAACAAAATAAACAACTTTTGTTATGTTCATATTTGTCGAAAAACCAATAGGAAACGAAATATCGCTATTTTTAATTTCAGGCTTCCCTTATAACCCCCACTCCTGTTCGTCTCAGAGAATATTGATATAGCCTAAAGTCTAAGTTGGGTTAGTAGAAATATACATACCAAGTTTCATAAAATTCAGCCGTTTATGCATGAAAGGTAACAAACAAAGAAAAAAATAAACAAACAAACATACACGAAAGAAACAAAATGTAGTTATAGTAGTGTCTATGACATGTGAAACGAAAAGTTATCGTGAAATTTAGAGAAAAAAATCAATGTACAGACAGAGGTTACAATTTTATATATATATATATATATATATATATATATATATATATATATGTATGTATATATGTATATGTATGTTTGTCTGTTAACGCTCTAGCGGTCGCTATTATTGATTGATCGTTACCAAACTCGATATTTAATGGTAGTGTTTAAAAAGAAAGATCAAGTTCATTAATGGCTGAAATTGGACCAGCCGGAGAGGGAGTTTGGACGGGAGGATTTCGAAAATTCGAAATATCTACGCTACTTTAGTCCGAATCGAAAAATTGTATAGAAAAGATCTTATTGGAAATAAAATTTACTATAAATATTGTTATATTCATTTATTCTCTATATTGAATATTAACCGAGATATTTGCATTTTTCACTCCTACTCTTGTCATATTTATAATAAGCTGTTATATCATGAACCACTTCATTCTAAGGTTAAATACCAAATATTGTTTTCATTGAATTTCTACTTTGTGAGAAATATGCAAATACGTTCTGTTGATCCCCTCCCCCTTTTGTTCTTGGACTGCTGAAAGTTTAGTGATTGAGATAAAAATTGTTCTGATTCAATAATAAATTACAGTAGTAGATATAGTAAATAGTTTCCAATATAATGCCATATTGTGATATATTTTAGTTATTGTTTTTCTTTCCCGTGCAGAATGTTTGTATGCTATCTGTTCAGCTCTGAGGTGTTGGCATGTTGGTGATGGACTTCAGTTAGATTGCCACCGAGCTGGATATTTTACTGATGAAATTAAACTTCTAGTACGTTAATTGTTGAATTCGGGCCTAGCGGAGGTATAAAATGTATGCCATCCTATTAGCAATTACCAATATTTCAAAAGAATATATATATATATATACATATATATATATATATATATTGTCCATATTAATGGCATTATAGATTATAAAGTACAGAGTTTAACTGTAGGAGGAGGAGATCCGTTGGTGGCCTCCCACGACCCTGCCTAGACAATGGAGACCAACTCCTGCAGAGTCATCATATACCTTACCATCTGTTAGCTCTTGCTCACTCCTGCCTTCCCACTCTTATTACTCCCGACTCTCGAGCTCTTTCTTACAACAACAATCCATCCAGTATGCAAATAAATTGGCGCAAATACTGTTTAAAAGGCCAATGGCCATAGTACGTGATGCTCTCTGAAGATGGGAAAAAATTACAGCCATAATGCACCTGTAGATTTTATAAAATTATGCAGTTAGTTAGTTTTCTAAGTTCATTTTTCTATGCCTGTCCACACCATTGTCCAATATTCATTAATTTGATCCACCTCAGATTTGCTTTTTACACAAATAACTGCTGGTTTGAGGAAATGCTGTTTGATTTGTTGCTGCAAGCAGGGTCATAATAACGATCACCACTCTTTTAGTATTAGTACTCAGGTTGGCCATATGATTTAAGACGTTAGTCCTATCTCACTTAGTATACCTAGCATCGTAAGTTCGCTTCTTACCTAGGGAGCAGGAATTTATTTAGTAGTGACGTCATTAATCATAATTCACTCAGGCTAGAAAAGGATTGTAACCTATTGAGGCCCCGCCCAAATTAGCATTAGTGGGCTTTAATAAATAATAATATTTCTGTTTTTTAGAGTCATAATAATTCCTTCCATTCCATTGTGCAAGATCTCTAGACCAAAACACATGAAATATTTCCACTTTATTATTTTTTTATTTATACAGGAACATCCGGAACTAGGCGATTTGGCTCAAAATTTAACAATGTAAAATAATAAAATTTAGAAAAATAACAAAAAACTGTAATAACAAAAATAATTAAACACGATACATAAACATTAAATTCAACTAATAAAATAAAAACAACAAATATGCATTAGACTCCTATTCAAGACAACAATTTAGGGGCTCAGGTTAGCCATGTGAGCTAAAGCGTTGACCTTTATCACACATAGTAAACCTAGAGAGGCGAGTTCGATTCTTGCCTGAGCAAAGGAAATTATTTAGTGACGGAATTCATTAAATAACAATCTAAAATCCCACCCTGGTTAGAAAAGGGTGGTGAACTGTAGATAACCCGTCCCAATTAGCCTAAGTTGCAAAAAGTGGACGATAATAATAATAATAATAATAATAATAATAATAACAACTATTTAAAATGGTTTTATTATATATATATGTAATTCCTAAATACTAGTAATATTTATATTACCTAAAATTATATTAAATTTCTCACTAAGTTAAAATTAAAAAGAAGAGAAGTTAAATTTTGTAAAACAAATTCAATTTTTTAAGGTGATTTAGTGTATTGTCGATATGAAGGCTTTTGTCCGTATGAAGTTCGTACATGTTGTGTGGGGTCTAATTATTCGATGTCCTGCAGTTAGTCAGTATGTGTTTAATGGTTAATGATTCATGTCATGTTCTGCATAGAGGTCTTTCTGTTCTCGTCATGAGGTAAATGTGACTGTCCTATCCTATGTCTCGATAGTGCGACTTCGTCTCGTCTATTCTCAAGTCTGCTGGATACCCGTGCGCTTATACAAGGCTTTACTTCTGGCAGATGCTTTTCTGATGTTCTATGACAACATTTTATATTTTTTTACTCTAGATGTTTCACAATATCTATGACGCCTCTTCAGGAGGTGTGCAGGTATTATAAAATGATCCGACCTTACAACTTAAGTGCTCCCGTAAGACTCTTGGTGGTCAGTACATACATGTAAAATTCCTGAAGAGGCGGACGGTAATGAGAGCGTGAAACATGGAGAGTAAAAAATAAATTAGTATAACATATTTTATGTATTTTTTACCTTAACAATAGACCTTCAACTAAACAGTTCAGTACTATAAAATTCGTACTTCCTATATGGCTTCAAAAGACAATAAAATAAAGAAGACAAATAAATAAATATTTCTTTCTTTCTTTTTTCTTTGCAATGTTTGAACAATGACATTTTTAATTTACGAATTATTGGTTTTAATCAATATATTCCAAAATCTATTAAAATGTTTGTTTTTTGAAAGAGCAGTAGTTCTTAATGCATATATTTGAGACGCTTTTAAGTCATATTCATAGCCAAATTTGAGTATTTTCAGTTCGATTGAAATTAAAGCATTATGTGTGAAATATATTATTTGGAAAATAGTTAATCGTTACTTATTAAGAACTAATGACTGCAAACAGAATCGATTCATTTAATTAATAGTTGATAGCATAAAAGGACAATCATTAATTAAATGAATGTTAATCCGACTGATTCCTAATGAGTAATACATGAGAAAGTGACCTCGGCATAAAAGCTCTCAGAAGACAAGTGAGGTTAACCCCTCGCCATTTTTGCTGGGGAATTGAAGACAGGGCTTCTTAATTAAGCCAAACAGGGCCAGAGCGGTACTTTATGAGGGCGAGGCAGGCAAATGAAGCAGGGCTTATTCAAGACAGCCGTTGCTTGTGGCTATAGCTCCACTCATACACATTCCCTGATTAGCAGCCAACCCAGTCCATGTAATTTTAAAGTACCGCACTGGGAATTTGGAGCATGTAGCGAACCGGAGCATGCTCTTCAAAACCCCGACTTAAATCGAGGTTATTTCATCCTATATCTCCGCAAAGCTTAAACTTTTAGCAGATTTCCCTTGAGGGAAATCAGCTATTGAGGTTGTACTCATGACGGAATTTTCGAATTTTTTCTTCAAATGTCCATCGATCCTACCCAGGAGATGATGAAAATGAGGTCCGTTCAAAACTGTGTATATATATATATATATATATATATATATATATATATATATATATATATATATATCTTTCTATCTATCTATATATTTGTTTGTTGCCGCTCTAGCGGTCGCAATTTTTGTCTTATCGTTACCAAACTTGATATATAATCGTTTTATACAAAAAGAAAGATCAAGTCGTTAACGGCTGAAATCGGACAAGGGTGAGAGGGGGTTTAGAGGGGGAGGATTTCGAAAATTCTTAATATCTCCGTTATTATGCGTCGGATCGAAAAATTGTATAAGACCAATCTTATTGCAAATGTAATGTTCTATAAATGTTGATATGTACATTTTTTCACTATCTTGATTATTTACTGAGATATTTGCATTTTTTAGTTTTCGGTCTATAGTAAAGCCCCACTCCTACTCATCTCATATTTTCAATATTCTATTATGTTATGAAGCACTTTATTTGAAGCATAAATACCAAATATTGTTCTCATTGAACTTTTAAATTTTGAGTTAAATCCAAATATGTGGTGCTCGTGGGAAATCTGCTTAGTTAACGCAGCCCCTGCGTGACGGACCTTTTTCCTATAGACTTTTATACATTATTTTAGTAACAATGGCTAAAGTTATACCTAAGCCTATAGTGAATAGTTTCTTAAAGTTATGATTTTTTTTAACCCAATCTTACTGCTAAATTAATATACTTCATCTTGCAATATTACGAAACTAAAATATAATTCTAGAGAAAATTCCAGCTGGAACTACAATAATGTCTGATATGCGAAATTATTAAACGTCCGCACCAAAAATATCTGGTACGAAAATTCAACAATCAAATATTCTAAAGAATCCATTAAACGAAGCAGGAAGGAAGGAAATATAATAGAGTTAAATTGGGCATATTCCAACACTATGCAGCCGAAATTCTGAGAAGTGCAAATTAGAGCGACTCCTTTATATATGAATTTCACTGAAGATAAATAAACAAGCACAAAGAAAAATTCCAAGATCTATTAGAATGTATCAATTGATGTTTGGCTTCGGAATAATAAAACATGGTTGATTTTTTAGTCCTTTTTTATACTTTTAAGTATACTTTAACAACCACTTTGAAACCTTATGTACTAAATTTATTGTTTTTTGAGTAATTTCTAGTTTATACTAAACCGTTTAAGTTTCTCAGAGATGTAAAAGAGAAAGGCCGTTAAATCAATCAAATTAGGTTAGCCCAAATATAACATATAGTAGACGGATATCCTCTGATGTAATCAACTATAAGTATCTTATGTATGTAGGATGAAAAAATTGTTATAGTGGAAGCGTATCCTATTATTTCATCCTACATACATTAGAAGTCACTTCCACCTGCCAGAATTCCAACTCAGAATAAGTATCTTAATTTGATGGCATGTCATATTTGTTTTCAAGGACCATTAAGGTTCTTTTTTATAGAAGTTAAAGTGAGAAATGGACATTTATCTTATTTCATGTTCATAGTCAAGCTTTGAGAACTGGTTTCAGTAGTTTGATTATTTGGGGTTTTACAGACACAACAATAACAGTGTATATACTTTATCACATAAATATCTATATGCTACTATATTTTGTACAACTAATCGTTATTATTTTCGGATATTTGCTTCACCTTTTTAAATAATTTGGATCCATATAGGACACCACTTAAAGTACTGTTAAGTACATATAATTCCAGTTTGAGCAGATTTCCCTTGAGGTAAAGCAGCTATTGAGGTCGTACTCATGACGCGAATTTCAAAATATTTCTTCAAATGCCCGTCGATCCTACCCAGGAGATAAGGTCCGTTCAAAACTATATATATATATATATATATATATATATATATATATATATATATATGTATTTATTTGTCTGTTAACAATCTAGCGGTCGCAATTTTGGTTTAATTGTCACCAAAGTCGGTATTAATAGTTTTATGTAAAAAACGAAGATCAAGTTCGTTAACGGCTGAAATCGGACCAGTGGGAGGGGGGTTTAGAGGTAATTTTGAAAATCTCACGTTACTATACATTGGATCAAAAAATTGTATAGACCCAACCTTATTGCAAATTAAATGTATTATAAATATTGCTATATACATTTATTCTCTATCCTGAATATTAACTGAGATATTTGCATTTTTATTAATTGTAACGGACGAGCTGTGGTCGCTTCTATTTTGTCCGCCAAAAGCTAGTTCGGCCGTTTCCGTAGCTGTTCGGCACTCGTATGGAGATTTCTGCTTAGTTTACGCAGCTCCTGGGTGACGGAGTTTTAATGGATAGAAAACTATCCAAATCGGACAACCGAAATTGATCATCCTGTACCCAATTGAGCAACAAACGTTTGCGCATTAAGTTAGCAACCTCTAGAATATATACTTTTCCCATCAGTTCAACACAATATAATACTGTAAACTTCCAACCTGTGAAAAATTCACTCGCAGAGCCAGTGAAGTAGTGGGACCCATAAAAAAAAGATTGCTCTATAGCTAGTAGGATTAATAGCGATACGTCTACTTCCCAGTCGACAGTACTCAAACAACACCCAATTATGAATTGGATTCCGTTCTTACTAATTAAAACTTGAATTACATAAACTCACAATGCATGTGTGTGTGTGTGTGTGTGTTGGGAGGGGGGATGTTTGTAATGTGAGTTCAAAATTTGTTTTTAGTGTGCAATCGTTCGTGATGTAGTTTCTGGCAGTTGAAAGCGGAGGCACGTAGCAGGCAATTTAGAGGAATAAATTATACAGGCTCCTTTGAATATGTCGCATTATCAAAAGCCAACAAGTCTCTAACAAGATTTCTCCAATCTGCCACCTTACGGATTCACAATGCTTCCATAATTCATAGGTCCTTATCATTTATTCATACAATTATTTCAATGTACGAAAACAACAATTTAAATTGTGTGTGGTAAACGAATTTAAGATTTTTTTTCCTTTTGGGAATTTGACCTCACTCCGACTTCTCGAATTTTAATAGGATGAATTGTTAATGTGCCGAGACGAAGGGAATGAATAAATCATTTCGCGGGAAAGCTGGAGAGTTAATGTGGCATATATAGCGCGTCAGAATAAAAGCAGCAGGCCTATGAAAAATGTCGGCCAAGTGTATATCTTGAGGAATTTGTGCGTGTTCTCCTACAAAGGCTCTCAAAGCCTCAACATTTTGTCTATTTATACGTTAAACACATTTTTTTTTTTTTTCGAAAAGAATAGACGAAACTCTCAAGAAATCTCCTTTAACCCCGACAAAGTTTGGTAAATTTTGAAGGGCGATTTAAAATAATAAATGCATATACAATTCTGGACAAACGACAGTTCATAAATTTGACTACTGACGCAGAGCATTTATCATTTTATTTAAATTATTTAAATAAATATTTGACTTAAACGTAATAATAATTATAATTCTCGTGCAGTATGTCTGAGACAGGCCAGTGTGTGTGTTACCTTGTATCTGATATGCCAATCCTTTCTTGTCGTCGAAATGTGGTCTCAATTCAATCATCGTTGAAGGAGAAATGGCCGAAGGTCAGTAGATAAAAAACACGTGAACTATATCCCTGATTTATTTGTTTTTTACATGTTTCGCGACCTCTTCAGAAGTAATACACAACTATAAAATGATTCAACCTTACCACCTCAGCGGTCACGTAAAGACTAACAGTAATGGAGACGTACCACATCATTCGGCTGATAATATCGCTGCATTAAAATGATGAATAATTTAAAAATCGATCACCTAAAAGTATCGAGTTTTGAAAAATCGATTCCAAGATCTTTTTAGGTTTTTACATTGTTCATGATTTTAATGTATCGATATATCAGCTGAGTGGTGTGCTACACCTCCATTATTGTTAGTCTTGATGGGGTCGTTGAGGTGGTGAGATCGATTCTTTTTATGATTCTGTATAACTCCTGAAAAGGCGTCATAGAGGGGGCGAAACATGTAGAGAATAGTTAATCAGTGATATAATTGACGTGATTTTCATCTATTAATCTTCGGCCATTTTTTCTTCAACATTCCTTTCATGTAATTTCTGTATTTAAGTATATACTAATGATTTTAACTTTGAAGAAATTCAAATAGTATAAAATTAAGTATAATCATTTTAATAGGCTATTTATATAAAATGTCGGTTTTCTTGAGAGCTTTTTATTTTTTAAACCCCTTATTAGACTCGGGCCTCTAAGTTCACCGGTCCCCGAAAACGCTTTAAAAAAAATAAAACAGTGAATTTATTTGGTTTTTATTTTATTTAACCAGAAATAAATGAGGACATACACTCCCAACATTTATTGAATCAATACAATTCTTTTCCCGCGCTATCTGTGTCTGAGTACAGTAGCCAAAGTACTGCATATAGTAGACCTGAAGTGAAGTATTTCCCAAAAAAATGTATGTTTATTTAAAAATACATGCTTCTTTGTGAAAGTCTTTACAATGCCTCTTTCAGCAGATATTTCCAAAATTAGGCAGGGGTTCATTTGGATGATCATATTTATTTTTGAAAAGTTGCTCTAACTCTAGTTAGCTGTAACTCCAGAGTGGACTCTTTTGATCTTTTTGGAAGAGTCCATTATTTCGATTATGAGTGGCTATAGTTGGCATTTTTTTCCACCCCCCCCTTCCCTATCGAAGTCTGAGATTATTGGACATCATTTACAGACAATTGAAGTATCTTGAAGTCATTTCATAAGCATTTGGTTCATCTGGCTACAAATTGATAGAAGGCTATTTATTTAATTTATTTTCTAAATTAATTTAATATTAAATGAAACGCCAAAAATCTGAAGCAAAATTATTACCCGCTAGAAATTAAAGAAAATGTTACATCGACGATTCAAAACTTCAATGAACCTATTTTAAATTAATCATTAAAGATCATTAAAGTGTCTCCTCCGTTCTCGGAAAATGAATATTCCACTATTGAATTAGTTTTCCGATGCCACAGAATAAATTGATCTGATATCTCTCTGATCTCTTTAGCAAATTATTATAGATTCCATTTGATTATACAGAGAGTTAT
Organism: Riptortus pedestris; assembly: GCA_019009955.1. Classification (NCBI taxonomy): domain Eukaryota; kingdom Metazoa; phylum Arthropoda; class Insecta; order Hemiptera; family Alydidae; genus Riptortus; species Riptortus pedestris. The sequence goes on along the minus strand of CM032228.1, from coordinate 101,423,200 downwards.
GGTTTTGTTTCCAAGAACGGTTTGTCCCTAGGATGAGACGAATGTATTATTCAAACAGTATAGACAGGTTTGAACATAGAATGTCAACTAATACATAACTTTAGTTATCTCTACTTGGAAATACTGTTTCATCATACTAAGAAGTTCAGATTAAACATTTACGAGTCAAATCTATAAATGGCTCTTTTGACTAAAATTAGTTTTCTACATATTAGAAATTTCCATTTACTTAGTCTTGGTTTTGAATTTGAATGCTGCTGCTAGATTTTATACCACCCATTTTTATTTATACCACATTAGCTGTACCCTGCAAGCGTTGCTACGCCACCAACTAAAATACTAAATTATGATAAAGATTTATGTAATAAAAGTTACTCTACATATCAAATTAAACATATTTTACATCGTGCACGTTCGCCAAATAAACAATAGGAAACGAAATATGACAATTTTTCATTTCATGCCTCCCTAACAACCCCCAGGAGTGGGTCATTCCTAAAAATGTTAATATAGCTTATAGTCAAAAATACTGAGTTTCATTGATTTCGATTTAGTCATTCGCGACCTACAGCATTGTTGAACCCTTCTATAGATTTCCGTGTATACCTCATTTATACTTCGTTATACGGAAAAAGTGCATTTATCAAAAGTTACTTTGAATAACAAAATAAACAACTTTTGTTATGTGCATAATTGCCGAAAACCCAGTAGGAAACAAAATATCGCTATTTTTAATTTCAGACCTCCCTTATAACCCCCACTCCTGTTCGTACCTCGAAATTTTAATATAGCTTGTAATCAGGAAAGTGTTAATACCAAATCACATATGGAGTTTCGTTTAGTCCGGTTGAGTCTTTTATGCCATATAAAATGTTTGACTCCCTCTATTGTTTTTAGCGTATACCTCATTTATACTTCGGTATACGACAAAAGGATATATTACAAAAAATACTCTAAATAAAACAATAAACAACTTTTGTTATGTGCATATTTGCCGAAAAACCAATAAGACACGGAATATCGCTATTTTCAATTTCAGGCCTCCTTTATAACCCCCACTCCTGTTCGTCTCAGAGAATACTAATGTAGCCAGAAACCTAGCCTGAGTTAGTAGTAATATAAATAATATATTTATAATATATAAAGGACATTCATTTTTATATATAAGATGAGGCATAGTTTGTATTTGTAATAGGTAGGACGAGCGTGTAATAAAAAGTATAAAACGCAATAGTGGTCATCGAGTACATGTGCTTCTATAACCCTAGCTATCTCTGCATGCGTCTCTTCAGGAGGACCAAGGTGCAACTTAACATCACAAATATCGAATTGAAATTAAAGTGAGTTAAGCTGCGCAAAAGGAAATGTTGATCTCTCCTGCAAATGGACGCTAAAACGCGATGATAAGTTCATAGAAGAATCAATAAATGCAATTAATACAATATATTGATCCTCTTAAATATTTAAATGTCTAAGAATCTACAGTTGAGTCAATAAGCTAGTTCTAGTGTTGCGGCGTATATATGACAATTTGGTTGTAAAAATCTTAGCTGCTGGAACCTCGCAAGTGTTTGCGATTGATTGTTCGATAGGCTGTACATACCCTCAGAACATAATCTATCCATTCTCTTAGCATAGGTAAATGCAGTAGTGTTGTTAACCTTGCAGTATATTGTATTGAATCTCAACCATTGTCTTGTAACTGCCTCTATTTTGCGAAGCTCTGAATCTTTTAACTGCACTTATTAGTTATCTGTTTGATTAATATTAGTATTAGCAGCCTCATTAAATCGTATCCTTACTTTCAGTCAATCCCCATAATATTCTCTACATGAGTCTACTTTACACATAAACAACCTATGGACCGAGAAGGTTGCAACATTTTGGATCAAACCTTGTATTTAGAAGTCATACAATATAGAACTGGCCTCGACCTATTTCTTTCTATCTACCTCTTAAAACTTCAGCGTTTGGTAACAGTTAGTGCTTAATTTGTTTCATTGGCCAACGTTTTGGAAAATGCAACCAGCTATCTGTAGATCAATAATAATTAATAATTTAATAATTGATTTGATAATTTAATTTCCTGGTAATAAAACAATAGAAAAGTCAGTCACGCAGGGGCTGAGTAAACTAAGCAGATTTCCCACGTGAAGTTTTACAGTAGAGAAATTTCACAAGAGCCGAGCAGTCAAGGAAACGGACGAACTAGCTTTTGGCGGGAAAGTCACTCTCGTCCATTAGCCGCCCAGATTTAATAAAAATGCAAATATCTTGGTTAATACTCAAGATAGAGAATAAATGTACATAACAATATTTATAGTAAATTTAATTTGCAATAAGATTGGTTCTGTGCAATATTTCGATCCGACGTATAGTAACGGAGATATTTCGGATTTTTGAAAATCCTCCCCTCTAAACCCCCCCCCCCTGGGACCGCTAGACCGGTAACAGACAAATATATAGAGAGATAGATCTATATATATATATATATATATATATATATATATATATATATAGTTTTGAACGGACCTCATTTTCGTCATCTACTAGGTAGGATCGATGGACATGTGAAGAAATATTTCGAAAATTCCGTCATGAGTACAACCTCAATAGCTCATTTCCCTTAAGGAAAATCTGCTAAAAACAAAATTGCATGCTCTAAACCTCCAGTGTGAAAACAATTTACTCTTAGGATTATCTTAACACTTATTCAGAACTGAAGGGAAGAACAATTATAACGCTTCCTGAAATTCACAAATGTTATAACACTATAGAATATGGTTAACAGTCTGTTATTGGGATGGTTTTTCTAACCGATGTACTGGTTATTTGGAAATCAATCCAAATCTATGGTTGCATTGCCAAAAATAGGTATACCAACGTTTATTGGTTATGTGGTTGATTAACCAAAATTCATGGAGGACTTTGATGAGATTCTTTAATGTGATACCCAATATTATTGACCCAAAAAACAGCAATATTCACATATTTCTTAAAAATGAAACATTGAAAATCATAGATCATTTGGTATTAAACGAACTCAACCACCAAATTTTTATCAAAACTAGAAAATTCTCACCACACATATCTTTGCATGAGCCTCTTAAAGGGACCTAATATAAAAGCTAAAGTTCTACTTCAGTTTTCAGTAAGCAATATAGATTAAACGAAAAGCAATTATTAAAATAGTATCCAAAGCCCTTGAATTGATAGGACAAAAAAACACTATGGGACTAACATTTACTATACATACTGACACTAGATTAACTACTCAAAAAATTCACTACATCAAATTACATTTACATCATTTGGAAAAACAAATTGGAAAACTTTGATATACTATACGACCTCGTATACAACCCTATATACTGTCAATATCAAGTTTTGTGTCAATTATTTTGCCTATTCGTCAACTTTAGAACTAATGTAACTAAAAAATGTTTCATTAGTTAGCAGCGTATGTACGTAAAAACTGTTTTGCATTCCTTGGCCAGTTAAAAGTTCTTAAAACGGCAAATAGACTTTATTATTATTAATTTTATATTTTTTTTTATAGTGACATACCGAATTAGATGGCAGTCGGTCTATAATGTTTTTAATTAACATCATAAGATAATAGCCTTCAAACGATAATGATGTTTGTATGTAATAAAAATAATTTATTTTACAGGCGATATCGATAAGGACAGGTCACGCTATTTAGAATGGAGCCTCCGGTTGATTGTAAGTAATAGTTCTATAAATCGACGATTAGAATCGACTTCAGGTTGCTAACATTTGTAAGAGCTCGTACACGATAATTAAAGCAATATGAAATAAATTAAAAATGTTTCATACGTATTAATTTAATTAAAACTACTTTAATGTACGTGGCGGGAATATTTGTGAATGATTGATTTTGAGTATATATATATATATATATATTTAAACTTACACACATTCATACAGGCAATATTAATTTTAATAAACAGTTCTACATTTCTTATTTTAAATTTGTTTCTTATTTAAACATGTTAATAATTTAAACTAGCTCTGTAACCCATCATTGAAAGGTTGAAATAAAAATATTAAGATTGGATAAACTTATGGAAAAATAATCCCTTCCTTTTCAGCCGATTCTGAAAGCATCCGTTCTGTTCGGTCATTTCATGTCCGGTCATTATGAAGAAATAAATTCTGGTGGAATATGTGAGCATTTGAAAATGTTATAGATGTGTCATCCATGTGCATGTTCAAGCCTGTTGCCACCGGAAGAAAGTGTTTGACCACTATCACTTCTAGAGGTTCTCAATCGACGAATTGATGATGAAGAACCTGCCTATTGGCTTGGTGTGTTGGCTGGCATCCTTTTTCGATGGATGTCTCAGAAGGGCCAGTGAGTTGGGAAATATATTGTTCCAGAACACGAGTTATCCAATTCTAGGTTTCACAGGAACCTAGAGACTCGTCTGGGCCGGGATGACCAACCTCGATGGCTAAATTCGGAGACGCAAGGACCATGCATCACGTTGATGAATTGGATGCCTAATGAGCTCCATTTGTGGAATAGATTTGAAGTCAACGTATGGCACTCCAAGTACATGGACTCTCCAAGGATTCATGACAGGACTGGAATATGGACGGCTTAGGAGACTTACCCTGGAACGATTCAGCGGTTGGGCTGGGCGGTATCACTTGCTAACATGCTAAGTGGAGGCTTTCTACGAACACTAGAAGGGATTTATTAGGGAGTACTGGATGTCAAAACGGCATTTGACTTAGTCAGTCATCATGCGATCCTGGCTGTTACTAGGGCGAGGGGTGTGCCAGTGTTATTCAGTGGATGTGCCTATTTGGGGGGGGGGGGGCGCTCGATAATTTTTGTTTGGGTGCCAGACAGAGGTGATTCTTTCTCTCCGGTTTAGTTATCGAGGCTTTTGGAATACGAGGATTCCTATTAGGAACTATCAGATTTTCGGTTTGAAGAGTACTTAATCCTCGCAGCATTGTCAGGCTCTCAGCGTCTACATGGCATTCGCTGAGGCAGGAGTCAGAACAAATCCACTTGGCGATCTTTTATGCTTTCTTTGACAGTGTCGTTACCCCCAGGTAATGAACCGGTATTGTATACTATCTGAACCTCACGAAATGCCTTTGGGTAGAGAAATCTAATTTTGAGTAATTTTAATAAAATGCGTAGGCAATCGTAATTCAAGATAATAAGAACCAGTTTTAATTTTTATATAATGATGAGTAGAGTCATACAACCTCTACCGGTCACAATTTTTGTTGGATCGTTCCCAAACTCGAATAAAAATCGTGTTTTTTAATGGTTGAAATAGGACCTGGAGTAGATGAGGGAGGGAATTGTTACATTGCTACATTCACTATTATAAATCGGGTCGAAAAATGTTACATATCCAAATTCATTTATAAAGTAATGTACTCCATTATTATTCCCAGTTTATATTCTCACTTACAAAATGTCAGTGGGGCAAGAATGGAGGGCAGATTAAAGTTGTAGTCTGCATACTCATGCTGGCTAATGCCCATCATTAGTCAGTTTATGCAGGCTACAGGCTACCGAGGAATGGCTATCTAACAACTCTGGCCTTGAATCGATTTTTCTCTGCTCATGCCTTTGCAATGGGGAAACCCCTGCATGTCATTGGTACCCTTTTATTCCCTTGTTTGGTCTCGTGAAAATCAGGCTTCCCTGTTCAAGAGACGAATTACCAGGTGTAGCCTGTAAATACTACATACATACATTCCATTGTTAATGAATTTAATTACATCATTCTTAACATGTTTCCTCCAACTTGAATATTAATCAAGATTTTTTTTCTGGCTTACAATTAGTCATCAATAAATTCCGACTTCTGCATGATTAGATACGATTTTTACTTGGATTTGCTGAGCCATTAAAAATCTCATCTTAAATTTGCATTCCTTTTTTCATAGTCTTCTTATTATGAGATATAAGAACACCATTTTCTGCACAGAAATTATTTTGTATATCTTATTCTGACCTTATTAAATGTTAGAATTTAACCACTCATCATAACAGCCGTGTTAATTAAAAAAAATCGTTGTGTATACATTCCCTTTATTTGCAAAAAGAGCTCCATGTTTCTTTACTCATTGTCACTTATTCAATACAACTTCGAACATGATAGGGGGCATGGGGGTTATGAAGCACATCAGAATCATATTCTACATCCAGAGATTCATGTTTTATTCTGCTCTTCAATCGTGCAGTCTGATTTCAAGATAGCCTCTGCCTCTGAAAAGCTGAAGGACGGACATGATATACGAAGGAATTTTTGAGAACAAAGAAATTATTATTATTATTAGATGTATGTAATTTATGGATACTCTTTTAATAATATTTTACTATGAGGGACAGTACGAAATAATAATGAATTAAACCAGAACAAAATGAATATATTTATTTTTCAAGAGTGTCTTGTTTATATTCAAATAAATAAAATTAAAAAAAAAAAACAAGGTTAAGGAGTAAAAGGCAAAAATATTGGGAGTAAAATCTCCTAATTTTTTCCGTTTTACGCAGGATTTTTTCCACTATTTTATCATTTAAGAAGGTTAAACCGCTACATTCCTTGAGATGACTGAAATGAATTTATTCAAGCATTAATCCAAATAAACAGCATAAAAACAACTTAAAGTGAAGGGATGAAGGACCGTTTTGGGATTACCAACGACCAGAGGTTCCGTTACTATGGAGGGCGAAATTAAGTATTTATATTATATACTTTATATATATTTATATACAAATCACCGAGGTTCTATAGGTTCCCGCCATCTTCAAACATGGCTGGGATTCATTACGAATCAAATTGAATGAATACAAGCAGTAATTTAGAAGAGCTGATTAGCAAATGTTTATAAGCTTCATTATAGGAATGGTAGCTTACTGAGTATTGTTGCCTAGATTAATATTGTTTAAAAATTAATATCTTTTATTAAAATTTAAATGCACATTGGATATATAGAAAAAGGTAACTGTCGAAAAGAACTATATACACCCATAAACATAAGTACTTCCATCACTTCCTCCCATTTATCTTAAAATGTATTTACGCTTATACGTAAAAATATATATATATATATATATATATATATATATATATATATATATATATATATATATATATATATATATTCCTTTCTCACTACATATTTTATTTGATTTTGTCCTTTTTCCTTTTCCTCTACCTCCTTTCTTCTACCTTCCTCACAGGTTCTCTTTTAGCAGATTTCCATTAAAGGAAATCAGCTATTGAGGTCGTACTCATGACGCGATTTTTGAAATTATTCCACAAATGTTCATCAACCCTACCTAGGAGATGACGAATATGAGGTCCGTTCATAATTATATATATATATATATATATATATATATATATATATATATATATATATATATATATATATTCATTCCCTATCTTGAATATTAACCGAGATATTTGCATTTTTTAGTTTTCAACCTTCAGCCGTCCAATCTTGCTCATGTCGCATATACCATGCTCTTTTATATAATAAACCACTTTATTCGAAGCTTAAATACCAAATATTGTTTTCAAGAGACCTTTATTATACGAGATACATGCAGATGCGTTCTGTTGATCGCCCCCCCCTCGTCTTTAGTTCTTAGATTACTAAAATTTGAGTAATTGAGATAAACATTATTCTGATTCATTATAAATTACAGTACTAGATATAGTAAATAGTTTTCAATAAAATTAATTTTATATTCAGATATATTTGTGTAATTGTTATTTTTTCCCTTGAAGAATATTTCTACTTATCTGTTCAGGTCTGAGAGGTTAGCTGACCTGTTTGTTTACAATCCAGTCGCATTCCGTAGGGAGGTTATTAAAACTAACTAAAGGATTTCTCATTACCGTTTGTATTTATTCACTTAATATTCACGGTGGTGTTAGGTGTTTGCAGTACGTAGATGTCGGACTTTATAATTGTTTCAATATCTTTTCCATAGAGTTTACTACCAGTATTTGATAACTCTAATTTTTCTATTCTATTTTTATTAATGTAGTTTTAAATAATAGATTATGAAAATTCGTATCTCTTTATCATAGTTAATTATACACTGACCATATACATCATGTATTGTTTTTTAATTTAATTTTATATGTTATCTCTGGATTTGATTCGAATATGCTGCATGTTTTGGGAATTCAATTAGATCACAAAACAAATTCCATGAGTTTTTGCAATAAATAATTGGATCCTCTGCCTGGTTGGTAGTTGGTTTAAGTGAGTAACCATTAGATCTTTGCTTTTATTTCTTGTAAAAGCAAAGATATTTTTACGTCTTGAGTTCAATTCCCGCCTGGGAAAAAGAATTTATTTAGTGACGGACGGGATTGAATAAAATCAGTAGTCCCACCCTGGCTAGAAAAGGGTGGTAATCTGTAGATAACTCGTCCCAATTAACCTTAGTTGCAAAAACTGGACATTAATTAATAATTTTATTTTATTTCTTGTTATATATTTCTTGGAGCTTTGTTTGAACATATGATTATAAAAGATTGAAATTTGGATTAGATACTTGGTTTAGGGAAGAAACCGTCTAAATGTACTTGCATCATTGTTTCTGGTTGTAAGGATTAGTATTTTTGTCATAAATATCGAAAATATAAGGATGCAATTCAGATATATCTGTTTGTTTTGAGAAATCGTGGACACTTTACAGCGAGTTCTAGGATTAAATTTATAGTAGATTATACAGGATTCTAAAAAAAAATAGCATTAACGCTTATTTTCGGCTATTGACGACTTGATTTTCGGTGGTATTCATTAACTGAGCTAATTTGTGACCAGTATTTATTTACACTGTAATAATTTGGGTGGTTTCTTTCCTACCAAACTCATTTCAAACTTCAAATTAGTGATTATGTCAAATGAATTGTAAGGTTCTATATCTAATTTAATTGATTGAATATTTTGAGCCAATGTGTTTATATTTTAAGTTTAATAATTAATTTATTGAAGTTGGAGCGAACCGAGAGGTAGATGAATATAAAGGTGGCCAGGGTTGTGGGTGGCGGAGACAGCGCTAAGCCCCAAACACACCGAAATCCCTCAATGATAAATGCTTTAGCAAAACTTACTCTCTTACAACCAAGGATAATCTTACTCCTAACACGAATCTCTACTTTTCTTTCTCTAAACCAATATATACCAACCCAACGAATATATAATGGTTGCCTTTTTTTTTCCTCCCTCTCTCTTTTGTTTTTTACTAAAATACGATTATAGCCTTAATTTAATTTACATTAAGCAGACACATCATGTGGCGAAGATAAACGTTCTTCTGTTTTATTCTTTAGAGCAGTTAATTCCATAATTCTCTTTGTAAATAAACATTTAATTCCAGAATACATGAACATTGAATATCAAAATACTCTTTGTATTCCAAAATAATCTCTTTGTACACAACTTCTGCAAACATATTTCTATTACTTTTTCAATTAGGTTAGCTTTGGCTCACGAGATTAAGCAGGCCTTGGAGTAAATCAGCAAAAAAACTGATAATCACCTATCTAAAGAAAAGAACTAGGCCATTGCTTTCCCAGCAATTCGTACTTACGTCGTCATAGTCATATACTGAGTCGTTTAAATACCACTGCGTTAAGCACGACAAACTATTGCCTTTCATACCATGCTTTATATATTTTTCTTATTTGTTGTGTTCAAAGATTTATGAATTGATGGACACTTTTCAAACATAACTTAAACCATCACTTTTATTTACACACCAGAGAACACAAATGTGTTAATTAATGAAATGCAATTGTGTTAATTAATACCTGAACGAGTCTATATTTGACGCCATAAGAATCCCCCGCTTATTATGCGCCTACATTTGAAGTGGAGATCTCCGGGAAAAAAACAGCGGTCCCACAAGTCACTCTGAACCATCCGTTGGAAGACCTTGAGGTTCCTCAGGCAGAAGCACACCATGATTAGGTTTTCGTCCGACTTGATTAGGTCGTAACATATAGTAAAAGTAGATGGTCTTTTGGTGTTTGAAGTTCCCTAAGGAAATCCAAATATGTTGTCCAGTGTTTTCAATTTATCACGCACCGTCTAATCCATGATTGACCCAAAAGGGGAGTAAATGTATTTTCTACCAGGAATATAGATTCTACCGACTAGATTTCGTTGTATTCAGAAAAAACGTCTGTCAATTATAGATAAAATCCATGACGTTTAAAATCGAAACGTATAGTAGCAGGAACTACTAGCAGTAAATTGTGAATCTCGGCCACAGCCCAAGCATACGTTTTCCAAACACCAGGAATATTTTCTGATTCTTCATTTCATTTTTATTAGATGATACCATTGTTGAGAGAGTATAAGTACCCTTCATAGCTTGCCAGGGATTCTTTATGAAAGTTATTTCCTATTTATTCTTATACTGTTGCTTATTACAAGTGTTGTCCGTCATGATATTTCTTTCCAAATTATTATTATCAACCTACATGGTATTAATAATCTATGCAAATGACCAATTGCCTGGAGATTGAGCAGTAGATAGAAGGAAAGTAATTACGACGCGCCAGAGGAAAATACTAAAACCCAATTTACGTAACTACGGATAAATTGAACGGACTATTTCTGAAAAATGCAAATATCTCGGTTAATATTCAAGATAGAGAATAAATATATATAACAGTATTTATAGTACATTTAATTTTCAATAAGATTGGTTTTATACATTTTGTTTATCCAACGTATGGTAACGGAGATATTTCGAATGCTCGAAACTCCTCCCTCTAAAAGCCCCCCCCCCTCCCACTTGTCCAATTTCAGCCATTAACGAACTTGATCTGTCTTTTTACATAAAACTTTTAATTATCGAGTTTGGTAACGATTAAACAAAAATTACGACCGCTAGAGCGTTAACAGACAAATATATATATATTTATATATGTATATGTATATAATTTTGAACGGACCTCATTTTCGTCATTTCCCGGGTAGGGTCGATGGAGATTTGAAGACATTTTTCGAAAATCGCGTCATGAGTACGACCTCAAAAGCTGATTTCCCTTAAGGGAAATCTGCTAAAAACGTTTTCGCCATATGATGTATCCCCTTAGTATAAATTAAATCTGAAAACAGAGGAATCTTAGGACCCCCCCCCCCTCAAGTCCCCATCAAGTATACCAAGAATTATTGCCGGCAGAGCCATGAAGAAAAATATTGGACGAAACGTTTATTGGAGAAAACTGATTTTGCTATGACAGAGGGAATGAAATTGTTTTCCTAATGGAATAATAAGGGATATTCTCTACATACTATGAAAAGAAAAGGTCTTAAACATAAAAGCTAATTAAATATGCAATAGGAATTTGGATGGTGACATATAAATACTCTACCCCATTTGCATTAATTTCATAACATCCCAGAGCAACTAACTGTTTAATATTTCCTTCTCGTTGATATTTATTTTGTGGGACAAGGATGGATGAAATGTCATATTTTTTCATAAACTGGTGGAATCAGACGACGTATTTGATTAATATGACCATTTAGAGAGCGATAAAAGAGAGCAAAGAGGATTTGTGAGGATGAGGAGGTAATTAGATAGCCGCTACAGCGGATGTGGGTTCCGGGGGTTGAAATTGAAGCAGGCTGCAAGAGGAAGCGATGGCGGCCGATTGCGGTCATCAGCTGACCGACCGCTACTCACCTAATATTAACTCGGCAAATGAAAAGTCATTCAATCCCACACTGGTCCCTCTCTGTAATAGGTCTGCTCCGAAAGCAAAATAACATAGAGAGCCAATCGGATTACACTGGCCAAACATCATGCTGTAACAGCCCGCATATGGTGAAATTCATTTAGCGTTATCACATAATTATGGTAGGACAATGTTCAAAAACAAAGTTACACGACTTATTATCATTTAGCTGCTGAAAGATTATGGAGGAAGGGAGGCATAATGTCCTTAGCAGAACATGAATTAGACTTATTTCACTTTACTGTTTATATTATCTTTTCTTCACTTACTTTGTAATTATCATTACATAATAATTATTACAATTTTATTAAAACGTCTGAACTATTTTCCCGATACAGCTCATATTCTTAACACCCTTTTTAAGCAGATTTCCCTTAAGGGAAATCAGCTATTGAGGTCGTGACCTAGGATATGACGAAAATGAGGTCAGTTCCAAATTATATATATATATATATGTCTGTTAACGTTCTAGCGATCGGAACTTTTGTTTGATCGTTACCAAACTCGATATCTAACGTTTTATGTAAAAAGACAGATCAAGTTCGTTAATGGCTGAATTCTGACCATTGGGAGGGGGGTTTAGAGAGAGGATTTTCGAAAATTCGAACTATCTCCGTTACCATACGTCAGATCAAAAACTTGTATAGCATATTAAATGTGCTATTAATATTGTTATATACATTTATTCTGTATCTTGAATATTAACCGAGATATTTGCATTTTTCAGTTATCAGCCTTCATCAAACGCCCACGTCTGCTCATGTCACACACTCAAGCTTAAATGCCATAAATTGTTTTCAAGAGACCTTTATTATAAGAGATAAATGCAAATATGTTATCGTACCCCTCCCCCTCTTCTTAAGTTTTAGGACTACTAAAATTTGATTGATTGAGATAAAAATTATTCTGATTCATTATAAATTACAGTACTAGATATAGTAAATAATTTTCAATAAAATTAATTAATTATATTCTGATATATTCCCGTAATGGTTTTTATTTCCTGTGAGAATTTGTCACACCTGTTTGTTTACGTTTCAGGTGTTTCCCATCTGGAGGTTTTTTATTATCGTTTGTATTTATTCACTTGATATTGACTGTGCTATTGTGTTACCAGTATGTAGATTTATATATTGTTAAACATCACGAGGGAAATCTGCTAAGTTTACGCAGCCCCTGCGTGACGGACTTTATTTTAGGTTGACTGTATAATTTTGCCACTGCCACATGACTGACTTATTAGATTTCATTCAGAAAGGTAATATTTTCTGGTAGTTTCGTGCCGAAAGAACTGAGGGCAAGAAATAAGCCAGATAGCCTTGAGGACGAGGTAAACCTACAGCTTAGTTGGATGGGAGGATGGCGTTAGCCGTGATGAGAGCAGATTTCACACGTGCTAGAATGCCACCTAAAAATACATCCCACGCTCTATTCTATATTTTTTCTCTCGTATAATTTATGCATATGTAAAGAGAACTAGATATTTACACCGAACATGAAACGTTTAGTGTGAAAATATCTTTCACTTGGTATGCACCATGAAAATCTCATGAGTCAACTGTTAAGCTGAAAACAGAACAATACAAATGACTTTGTTAAGATGGGGCAAAATATAATACCGATCGAGAAACGAATGAAAATAATTTAGATGACTGATAGACACATTTCAGCAATGTCCTCATTCGACAGGAATTTGAATAGTAAAGATTGTCCATGATACTTATATTTAAAAATAAGGCGGCCACCAAAAATTGGTTATTAACTTTATTTTCTATTTAAATTAGTTTATTAGGGAGTATACTTTTCATTATTTCTCCAATTTGGTATGATTGATAGACAATAAAGATGTTTATTTTTGGCTGAAATAACAAAGGTAATAATTTTATTTTACTAAACCCATTCTTCGGTAATAGAGTTTCTAGGTAGTAAGCCTATTCAAGTATAATAATCAATGAATATTAAATATATTTTTTCTTTTGTTATTTAAGGTAACTATTATTACATACATTTGTCCTACAATAAAACATAAACAAGTTATAATTCTATTTGTGAGCCAATAAATTAACGGTTAATGAGTAATTGAATAAACCTATTTTTCAGTATTGGAATTCATGGTAAATCGGATTAGACAATATAAGACTTAAGAAGTAAAACTGATTTTAAACGGGTTACATTATCAGAACTTATATAATGGTTTAATACCCGACTCAGGATATTGAAGGTTATGAAACTCCCGCGTTTTTTTTTTTTTAATTTAAATTAAGACACTTTATTATTTTTCTTTATTGTCGAGAGATGTAAATTATTAGAACAATGTTCAAGTCATAGAATAAATAAATTAAACGAAACAATAAATTCGCATGAAACTCTAGAGTGGTATTAATGGGGAATAAAACTCATTTATTTCTATATACACTTTATAATATAATTTAATTCAGTTCAGTCATTCCCTTGTGACATAAGTGAAATGTGAGTGTCTACCGTTAGTTGAATGTGGCTTTCATTTCAAACTTTACAATATCTTTCTAATAGTGGAAACCACTTTCTAACTCAGTTTGAAATACATGTTTCCAGATTAAAACCACTAAGGCCATTATTCAATATATGATTTTTCTTTTGACCAATCCCTCATTCTTGATAGTTTTTGCAAAACAGTGAATGTTACATATATCCAATTCATCTAAACTTTTAAAATAATATGCTCTCGTTAAGAATCAAACATTGTACAGGGAAGTACTATTTTTGACTGCAGTTGACAATGGAATTAAATTCATACAACCAATCTGGTTTAAGTATAGATGCTCTACAATTATTGTTCTATATATGTTTACGTAGCTCAAATATTAAGCAAATTATTCGTACTTTGTTGTTTTAAGCCCTCAGTAAACCTCCACTTCTGCTCATCGATTTTCTTCTTACAATTAGTTACAGAAAATATACGATGAGAAGAGATCTATAGTGTGTGATACCAACTTGTGGGAAATCTGCTTAGTTTACGCATGCCCTGTTTGGCGGACTTTTATTTATACGTAAGCTTTTTACTAGACAGATTCCTGAAGTAGGGTAGATGCAATGTCGTTGAGGGAAAAGGAGTTGAGTCAGTGGAGAGGTCAACCTAGAGGAACTATAAGCATCCGTGATACTTATAGTCATACATCTACCAATTATAATTCCATTATCTATATCTAGAATTATTCCATCTACAAAGTAAAGTATACAGAAATATTCTAAATTTAAAAGAGAAGGGTCTGTTATAACATTCTCGTAATTTTGGTAAGAGAGGTCAATTTATAATTATTTGAAGAATAAGAGAAGTGACTTCCAGCATTTTTGAATGAGTTATCAAAGTTTTTCTGTCCTACGCATAAAAAAGAAACAAAAAACAGCCCAAACCTTATTTCAAAGTTCTTCTACGAAGGTCCTTATTAATTATGAAAAAAGCCGGCTTTGTTCAAAATTTCATCCCCTGGAGGGGCTTTAGGCCGTTATCACAAAGAGACTCGCCAGCCATCAGCAATCTCTCCCCTTCCCGTGACACTCTTTATGCACAGCCGAACTGGCTTCATGTTCCCTTCAGTGGTTTGATCATATTTATTGTGCCGAAATTGAATGAAAACCGAACAACAATGACTTGAAAATTTATGATCTAATTCAGATTGTATTGCTCATCTATGTAGTTAGTATTTGTAGTTGCTGTAGTATTCAATTTAATATGAAAAGAAGAATGCCTATCTCATATTGTCTCTAGCTAGGAACACCAATAAAGATCGACAACTGCATGTGTGCAACTGCATCCGTGTTATTTGTCTTGCACATCGTTTTGTGGTGCGAGGGCTTGAGAGACTTATTCATTTTTCACTGATTTATCGTTTGCCAATAACCCCAAAGTATCTCTGGAAATAAGTAAACAAAATTAACAGTGTAAGCCTCCCCCTTTATTTATTCTAAAAACTAAATAATCGGTATGTCTAATAACACTGTTCTGCTCCGTTCCTAATTTTTATATTTTCATGTGTGCTGAGTTCGAATCTTGAGTCCAACAAATTTCTACCAAGCTCCGTTCTTGGGAAAGAGAAGGTTGTGGTTTCTTTAAAAAAATTAAATAGCATGCTTATTTTTTTCTTACTTCATTTATTTATTTCTAAAGAATAATTACAATAATATATCAATCTTTATGCCTCGTTAATATATATATATATATATATATATATTTTTTTTTTCTTTTGTAGTCTTTATGAGATGTCCCCCATGGTAGTGCCCAATAGTACATAACAATGTTTTTTTAATTCATAGGTCTTTTGTTGCCCAAAATTATCGGCGCAAGATTTCAAACGCAGTCCAAGCTCTTTTTTCAGTTTCAATTAATTTTCCTTGGAACGCCAGGTCCTGAAATAGAGCGTGGATTTACAGCTACACAAAAATCACCTCTTTAATCTTTGCATTACTTAATTTCTGGAACTCCTGATTCAAGTACTAAAAACCACCTTCCTTGCCATAGCTTCCACGAATCTGTCATAATTTGATATGGAGAGGCGGGAGTAGAACTTCTGTTTTCAACCAAGGCTGAAAATTAAGAAAAGGCAAATATCTCGGTTAATATTTGAGGTAGAGAAAGAATGTATACATCAAAATTTATAGAATATTAAATTTTCAAAAAATATTCTCTATACACCTTTTTGATCCGACGTATAACAACGGAGATATTTCGAATTTTCGAAATCCCCTCCCCCTAAGCCCCCCCCCTCCTGCTCAATAGCTGATTTTCCTTGCGGGAAATCTGCTAAAAACACAACATTTCTGTTGAAGGGAGGATTTAGATGCAGAACAGTGTAATTTATATCTCTCGTGAAAATAAAGAGGAATATTAAAGTATCTTAATTTAAATTTTAAAAACGCGGAGGGGGATCTACCCACCCAACAACCTGAACAGGGGTGGGCATCAAACCATTATACGTATATGATCTGAAAACTAGCTGTAGCTTTATGTACATATCTTGGTTATAGATTGTTATTCGACAAAAGTATTTATGGCAAAATCAACTTTAAGTAACAACTTAAAACCTAACAGTAACAGTAGTTAACAATAAGATAAAACTATACTATCAACTTCTAACTAATCTTTCTATCTTGGAGTTGGTGCTAACTCAGATCCTGAATTTAATTGAGTTCGGATAAGTCGTTTGTGTCCTATAAAATTGTTGACTCCTGCAACAGTTTTTATTGGATATCTTGTTTATACTTTGTTATTCTGAAAATCACAAGGAGTTGTGGGGGTTTTGCGGGGAGTAAAATAGGAAAAATGTCAAACACCTCTCCGGGAGTCGGCAAGGAAAATGTTAAATAGCCAATCTTGTTGAAATTATAATACTCCAAAATTATTGTTTTATACATTATACTCTAACTTTAATTTGCTTATGTTATTCATTTTCGAACGATACGAAAACTTACAGTCCTCCTCAATCACATTGGTAACAACCCAATATATCCCTAAGTCTTGGTCAAAGCATAAATACAACGTGATAGTTTCATCAGAGCTTTGCAACCGTGAGTTGGACAAGCCCCTGCAGTTTCTGAAACATGCCAGACCAGCATGACGTTTAGGACTAGCATAGCAGTTTCTGTAACTAAAAACCACATTAAATAAGATGAGGGCAATTAATAAATATTATAGGAGTAAGTTAAAAGTTATGAAAAGAATTGGGTTAAAGTGATATACGTATGGCAATAAAATTACAATATGTATCTCTTTTTTTAATATTTATTGTGTCTGTTTTAGATAGAGATCAGTAATATTAATATTGTGTTGTCGATATTTATTAACTTCCACTTTTTTCTACTGAGGATAAGCCCAACCAATCTCTTAGCTCCTATGGTTAATCTGAGCACCCGATATTTGTATTAATACCGAAAATGATTAAAGCCGGTTACTGATCTATTAATTTAGTTTAATTAGTAATTTTAGGTATAAATACTTCGGCTTATAGATAATAGAATGATCATTGATGACGTCAAATCAGGAATTCATCCATGTATCTCACATATTGTAGATTCAATGAAAGCCACTGCTTCACAATCTGGAGCATTGCTTTTTTATGGGTCAGAATACTTTTGGAATATTTATATGAACGTTACATAGACGATATTATATGTTTCTAGGAAGTTAGTATTGATGAAGTTCAGCAGATCCTAAGTTACTTGAACAATATCAATAAAAACATTAAATTTATCTGTAAAATGAAGGCGGATTCTAAATCTAAATTAGAAGTGTATAAAAAGGGACACTATCAAAAACTGGTTCTCATGGATAACGGTCGTGACGATTCAAGATAATTTTTTTCATCGTATTAATTACGGAATAGCAAAATTTAGATGCTTAGTCAACCGAATCTTGACGAATCCTGTTACCTGAATTAATTATGAAAAGGAGTTACAACATACCGAACACACGGCAGAAGTAATAGCCGTGAAAAAAAAGGATGATCTAATGAAGAAACACCCCCTCATTGGTAGTTCCACCGAAGTTAAACAGCTAATGTACAAATGGTACACTATCCCTTATATCGGATATATGTCCGAAAGCATTTGTCCTGCATTTCGTAAACCAGATTATAAGGTGTCTAATCAAAGCTCGGGCAGCGTGGTCAATGATCTCGTCGCTTTAAAAGATCGCTATGGGCCTGATTAAATAATTTTTTTGTGAAGTTTCCTTGACACTTAGAAAATTAAAGACACCGTGAATAGAACACGCAAGCCAGGAAGAATTTCTCTTTATCCTGAGTACTAAAAAAAAGACCACCGCAGTTCTCAAGGTTAAAGCACTTTATTGCATAATGAGAATCATAAAGACTTAATATGTTACATTGTAAGCATAGATATAAAGCTTAAGGTCTTTGGTTGTACTAAAAATATAAATAGGAAATTAGAGAGAAAGACCCGGAGATCAGCATACCTCCCCACCCCACCCCGAACCTTCATATCATCTGTTTTACAGTAAGTCAACTTACCACTCTCACTTTTTCAGTGCTTTTTTGAAGACATAATTTATTTATTTATAGCTTTAAATATTGTTTTAAGTTCGTATATTTTATAATCTAAAATTTTAAATACTTCATATCTTGCATGTATTAGAGAGATCCCCTATTCCAGCTCAATATTGTTCCTTGCCTGTCAAAAATTGATATAACATTGAAACTGTATATGTCTATTTATTTGAGACTATTGTATGTGTTTACATTTTTAACCGTAATGTCTGTGTTTTGGCACGTACATTATATTTTCAAAATTCTGTCGTTTACATGAAAAGCAATGTATTGTATACTGTTGTGCGAGATTAAATATGTTTCAAAGTTGTTTGAAAATGTCGCTTCTATAGCTGAATGTTATGCAAATTCATGTGCTGCATGTAATGTTGTTGTTTTAACACCAGATGTTGGCAGCAGGTTCAGCTTAAAATACCTTTTCGGCATAAAGAAAATATAAGTATAGGATATAAGATATCTGCGGCAGACAGTTTTTTTTTTCTTTCTGACATCAGTATCCTACAAAGGCATACCATAAAACAACTTAGTCTTTAATTTTACATGAAATATGAAGTTTGATATCCAAATAACGATCGCATGAAGGTCTATAGACAAAAACACGCACGAATATATATAAAACTCATGGGGCTTTATTTTGTTCATCTCTTAGTTTAGATTGGTGGGCTACTGAAGAAGGTTTTTGTAGGTCACAACATAAGTGGAAGTTCAATCGGAAATCTGCTAATAGTTTAGTCAAAATATAAATATAAAAATTAATTTAAGAAATATTTATTAACATTGACTACTGTTAATTTAGCATCGCGGGGTGTTTTGAATTTCTAACCTCTAGCTCCTATAGGACTAAAGGATTTATATCCCTTTTCAAATAATTTGCGAAAGCCAAACGCATTCGGGGTTATGGTTGTCATTACATCTAACCATCACTCATGGTTCTATCTATTACTTGTTTAATTTTCTCTGAAATATCTATCCGTTCTTCAGGTTAGAATTAAAACAAATGAACGATTAGTGTTGTTTCCATGCAAGCAAATTAGATTGTTGCACGGTACCTATATATTTTATGATGTAATCCTTGTATATAATATCATCCTTGTAACAGGGATAGGACATCCTACGACCCACCCTCATCGTGTTAACCATCCTAATTGTATAAAGTCCATCGATTCACTTGAAAGGCAAATGTCACTCTCAATTAATCCAGGAATGCAAGCAACATCCCAGTAATTATTCTTACAACTATTACCTCTGACGAAATTTAACTAAAATTCCTAAACCTATTAATTACTTCTCACTAAATCAAACTAAAATACCTACACCTATTTCCTCTGACTAAATCTAACTAAAATACCTCCACCAAATCTATCCTTAACATACCTGTGTTTATACCAATACCTCCATATCCCTAAACCAACCTTTATTAATGACAATGTTTATTATGCCTTATCTATAACTATACTTATACCTGTGGTAGCTAAGGTACCCGGCGTGGCTCAGGGAAATTGGATGAGGAATGATGATGGTAATTTTATTTGCAAAGCTTTACTATGCTCAATATATTTACATTTCCCCATCTCAGCATTTAGAGCTATCATATAAGTTTAAAAACGGTACGGCATTTGTCATAATATGCCAGAAAAACATAAAGCTTAATGAGCTTAATATCATGACTAATACCTAACTACCTATACCAATGCCTTAGGTTATATTTACACCTACACATGACATATTTATACCCTTATAGAGACAAAAACTGGAGGTGCAACTGATTTACCAACCTCAATTCACCTCAATTTAGTTTGGTAACTTCCTTTTGAGCATAGTTTATATAGTTTGGTAACTTTTTATATCAGTCCTTTAGTGAGTAGTATATAACATTAAAGGGGGAAAAAAAGAAAGAATAAAAGCACAATGTAAAAAGATGAATGAAAGCTTGTGGAAAAGGAAGGAGAGGAGTAGAGATAGAATAAGGAATACTGTAGGTGCTAAATCCTAATCAAGTATCTATTGAGATATATATGGGGACTGAGTCGCACGGACTTAAGGGATAACTCGATCACAGCAAGTCTTACTATGAAATAGCCAATCAGAGAATCCTCCGCAAATACAGCCATCTCTCCCAGTTCTTCTGCTTTTTCTATTCCACTTCGACCTTACTGCTCTATTTTCAAGAAAATATTGACCACAATATAAAATCGCCAGGCACCAAAGTTCCTGATACTACTAGATACTTTTTATATATGTCAAAGGTAAGCTGTTATATGATTATTTATTTTACTTGAAAATTGTACTAGTCTACTTACATTTTTGTACAATGGTTATGTTCTTTCAGAGGGATATATTTTGAGGACAGCTATTTTAGTCAATATTAAATGACACTATAAAAACATTTAATTAGGAATTACAAATTATAATCGTTGTCATTTATTTAAATAGGAGAAAAATGAACCTCTTATAGAGGGTACATG
The DNA here is from genome assembly GCA_019009955.1 of Riptortus pedestris. Taxonomy (NCBI): domain Eukaryota; kingdom Metazoa; phylum Arthropoda; class Insecta; order Hemiptera; family Alydidae; genus Riptortus; species Riptortus pedestris. The sequence goes on along the minus strand of CM032228.1, from coordinate 101,401,918 downwards.
TTATTTGTCATATACAAATTTATAAGTAACAAATAACGAATACAAATGAAATCGTACTTGGGAGAGGTGTGGTTTGTATTGAAATAACAACCGTAAATATGTAATTATTATATAAATTATAATGACAATTATTTTATTATATTTATGGCTCCATCGGCTTTGCTATAGAGCTCTAAGCTCATGGATCTCTTACTTTCCTCTATCAAAAATGCTACAAATTTATAAAGCATTACCAAATGGACATTCATAAACATGAAAACTATTGTTCTAAACAATGTAAAGAATTTTTTTTTGTTTCCGTTTAACCAAAACGTGCTGCAATTAATAAACGAATGGAGCCAAAGGACTTTTTTAAAAAAAATGTATTTTGCTTTGTTTTTCCTAATTTTGCAAACCTTAATGATTCATGATTGATTAATTATAGAGTTCCTATATTAGAAATAATGTAATAATATGTGTCATCATAGCTATAATAACCATTTAGTAATAATAACTTAGTGCATTAAATGAGGCTCTCAGATAGGTTGCCTATTTTTTTGGCTGCCTTCTAGCTTACTCAAATTGCCACATTGCTACATTTACAAACTATTGTTTCCCGTGCCTTCTTATATAAAGTATATAATACATACAAAGATGCTCCAGAAACAAAGAAAACAGTTGACGTCGGGATATTCGATTCAACAAGAATTTTTAAAATACTGATTAGTAAAGACTTTATATTAGAACGCCTTCAGAACTAACGTGCTTCTATGTAATGGGTTATATGATACATTCAAAATACTTTATCGATATCGCTAAGGACTACGTGAATGATTTGAACTCCATTTATCAACAATGAAAACTATTAAATACCTCTAATAAATCTAGCAATAGTCACTTTAATATATAGTTTGTCTAAACCAGTTGGTTACGTCCATGAGTACGGGACATTCTATGCATAAAACATTAGCTAATGTCTATCGCTCATACAGATGAAAATTCCTCTGTATCTAAAATAGGCGTACAAAATGACCAAGGACCCAAGCCCCAAAACTATTAACGTCTTATAATGTGCTATTTAAACTCTGTCAATTGTGAATTCCGAAGCTTTTGCCCCTAAGATATTTGAGAAAAGTTCTTTTCAGAAAAAGGTTATAAAAAATGGTCAATTCCCCTTTATTGTAGAGGAGATGAAAGATCCAATATGTAGGAAGTAGCAGAGTAAGCTAAAGGCATTGAGACGATGAAGACTGTATGAAAGGTCTTTCTACATCCCATACTATACTCGACTTTTTATCTACCTCATAGCTTCCCCGATTCTATCTTCCCTTACTTAAAGCCTCCATGTCTGACCTCCTTCCCAGCTCTCGGTCCAAGTCCTCAGATCGCAGGTGGTCATTGTCTGATCTTTATTCGATAATTGTCAAAATTATGAATTATTGAAATATACATGAGTGTAATAACATAATGATTTGGGAAATAATCATATGGCACAATCCATACATATGAAAATGTAATAGTATTCACTTGGTAAGGATATCTTTCTGGCTAATTAATCTACAACTGCAATCTCAAAATTGTTGTCATCCACAAATAATAGCTTAAACATCTTTACTACAAAAGTCCGCCAAGCAGGGGCTGCGCTAACTAATCAGATTTCCAACGTGTACCACGTATATGCATAAATCTCAAAACATAAAAATTCAATGAGAATAATAATTGGTATTTGGGCTTCAAATAAAGTGTTTTATAATATAACAGTTTATTCTCAATATGGTATAAGTAGTAGTGGGGGTTTACTGAAGGCCGAAAAATAAAAAATGCAAATATCTCGGTTAATATTAAAGACAGTGAAAAAATATATATTACAACAATATATTTGCAATGAGATTGGTTCTATGCAATTTTTTGATCCGATGCGTAGTAACGGAGATATTAAGAACTTCCAAAATTCTTGGAGTGATTGTGTCAATAGATAAAAAGTCCGTCGCGCAGGAGCTGCATAATCTAAGCAGATTTCCCACGTGAAGTTTTAGATTAGATAAAACTAAATACGGGTAACAAACACACCATCATGAATATTAAGTGAATAAATACAGAGAAATCATTCAGTTAATTTTAATAATCTCCCGACGGAAAGAGTTTGAATTGTAAACAAACAGACAAATCAACCTCTGAGAGCTTAACAGAAATATTCTAGACCGGAAAGACAAACAATTACTGAAATATGACTGAATGTAACATTCAGAATTTATTTATTTATTAATTTTATTTAAAACTATTTACTATATACTATACATATATACTGTAATTTATAATGAATCAGAATAATTTTTCTGTCAATCACTTATATTTTAGTAATCAAAAAACTTAAGATGCGACGTGTGATACACCCTCTCCAAGCTCCAAGGCATGAAGTGCAGTCGCTATGGTTTATAATTAGGCAGCTATGGTTCAAGCAACTGCTCTCTCAAGCTCTTGGTAAGTATCTATAAATTCTTTAGTTTTTTTCGTTATTTTTATTCTTCACTAAAAACATCCTCTGTTACGCCGGTCTTTCAGCATTTAGCCATGTTTTTTTAAATTTAATTTTTGATATATTATATTTGTTTTTAATTTTTTTGTTTTGGTTTTCAAATTTACATATTAATGTTGAACATATTTATAGCATATTTAGGGTAAACTTGTAATTTATTTATCTGCTGCACTAGAGTGGCTGTGTTTTACATCTCTTTCTCTCTCTCTCTCTCTCTCTCTCTCTCTCTCTCTCTATATATATATATATATATATATATATATATATATATATATATATATATGTGTGTGTGTGTGTGTGTGTGTGTGTGTGTGTGGTACCGTTTTGTATCAGATTAAGTATTCATTTCAGTTTAGACGGAGCCGGTCAAGAGAAAGGATCGGGGTTATGTGGGAGCTATAAGATGACTTCGTTTTAGCAGATTTCCCCTAAGGGAAATCAGCTGTTGAGGACGTACTCATGACGCGATTTTCGAAAAATTTCTTCAAATGTCCATCGACCCTACCCAGGAGATGACGAAAATGAGGTCCGTTCAAAATTATATATATATATATATATATATATATATATATATATATATACAGGGTGTCCCCAAACCAAACGGCCAAACTTTAGGGATCGATAGGGGATCGAAAAACTCTCTCCTCTGGCATATGCCTCGTTTTCGCTTCGTTTTCGAGAAAATCACAAAAAACTAAAAATAGTTGTGCAAAAACTAGTTAAGGCCAATGGAAGAGCGGATTTTATTCCTTGAATGAATTTTAGCAATAAATGTTATTCCAATACAATTATTGTATTCTAATCTTATACTAACAGAAAGGTAATTGAAAAAAAAATTATTTTTTATTAAGAAAAAATAATAAATACTTTTTTATTCAAATATTCATAGTATAAAAAAAATTACCTATTTAAAGTAGATAACATTATGAACAATAACTGAAGATTAAAACATAAAAAAAGATTAAAAATTTAGAAAATTAATAAAATAATTAAATATTCTTACTTGGAAAACATAAATGTTTCAGTTTTTATATGGGTCTACCTTAGTGAGAAAAAAAAACCCTGAAAATTTTGAAGGTTTTACCTTCTCTAAAATTACATCGTTAATTTCTAAAGCGTCAACGTAAATGTTGTTCGAAGTGCTGGCCTCTCGCTGCAATACACGCATCACATCGCGTACCCACAGATCGCACTGCATCTAAACATTGTTCTGCGGTGAGCTGGTTGCAAACCATTCTGATGCGCTCGATGAGGTTATCCCTTGTGCGGACGGGCTCTCGGTAGACATTTTCTTTCACGTATCCCCACACGAAGAAATCTAGTGGCGTGAGGTCCGGGGAGGCCAAGGCACCGGCCCACCTCGTCCTATCCAGCGACATGGGTAGTTGATGTCCAACCAGTCTCGTACGGCCCTTCCGTAATGTGCAGGACAACCATCGAGTTGAAACCAGCTCTCAAGCCTTGTGATATCTTCCAAAAGTGCCCGTAAGTCATTCTCCAGGAATAGATGATAACTTTCAGCGTGAAGTCGAGCAGGTAAAAATACGGGACCTATTATGCGATTATAACAAAGACCGACCCACACGTTTACAGAAAACTCATGCTGGTAGTGAAATTCTCTAACAGCGCGGGGATTTTCATGTACCCAAAGGTGGTAGTTTCTTTGATTGAATATGCCCGCACGTGTAAAAGTCGCTTCGTCCGTCCAGATTACTTTCGAACTTAAGTTTACATCGTTTTGCAATTGTTCTTTCTACCAATTACAAAAATTTAATCGGCGGGGATAATCAGCGGGTATTAAATTTTGTACCTTTTGTACATGGTAAGCATGCTTGCGGTCAGCCCTTAATGTGCGCCAAATGGTTGTCTTTGGTATGCTTAGAACTGAAGCAGCTCTCCGGACGCTTGTGCCAGGGTTGGTATTGAAGTGCCTCAGTATCCTCTCCCTCCGCCTCAGGTCGGCTTCCATCGGAGCCTGCATACGGTTTCCACGACGATTACATGAGAAGGACCCAGTCTCTCGAAGCCTTCTGAAAGTGCTGGTAAAACACCTCTGTGTGGGGGTTCCAATAGTTTTTTGTAATTTAAATACATTATTTAAAAAAAAATACACTTTTTGCACAACTATTTTCAGTTTTTTGTGATTTTCTCAAAAACGAAGCGAAAACGAGGCATATGCCAAAGGACTTTTTTTCTTAGTTTTTCCTCTATCGATCCCTGAAGTTTGGCCGTTTGGTTTGGGGACACCCTGTATATATATATATATATATATATATATATATATATATATATATATATATATATATATGTGTGTGTGTGTGTGTCTGTTAACGCTCTAGCGGTCGCAATTTTTGTTTGATCGTTACGAAACTCGATATTTAACCGTTTTATGTAAAAAGACAGATCAAGTTCGTTAATGGCTGAAATCGGACTAGAGGGAGGGGGGGTTTAGAGTTGGGATTTTCGACAATTCAAAATATCTCCGTTATTATGCATCGGATCGAAAAATTGTATAGAACCAATCTTATTGCAAATTAAATTTACTATAAATATTGTTATATACATTTATTCTCTATCTTGAATATTTTATGAAGTCTGTGGTCGGTTACAGTTCGGATTAGGTCGGCCATTTTCGAAACTTCTCGGCTCAGGTGGAAGCTTCTTCTAGCCTTACCTTCGTTACTTTGTGAGATTTATGCAAATACGTTCTGTTCATCCGCCCCCCCCCCTTCTTTAGTTCTTGGACTACTAAAATTTGAGATATTAAAATATAAATTATTCTTACAATTCAGAAGCCGTTTCAGTTGGGAATTTATTTTAATTAACTGAAAGATTTATCATTACCGTTTGTATTTAATCATGGCGGTATTGTGTTACCAGTATGCAGATTTCTCTATTGTAAAACTTCACATGGGAAATCTGCTTAGTTTACACAGCCCCTGCGTGACGGACTTTTTTAACATTAAGCTTACAGTACTCCATAAGAGTCTTTGGATTAAAGGACGTGATACATGTAAAGAATACTTACATTTTTCTTCCTCTGGACCCAATGTTTTTATATGTCCTTCATAGCTTCTTGGCAAGAGTCACTAATAAATTACATATTTTCACTCTAGCTTTATTTATATTGCCCTACATGTTTCGTGGCTTACATACCATCTCATCAAGGGCTCAAAAAATGAAATATTAATTTAACCAAACCCTATGATACCTTTTTACTAGATACAGTATTAATAAGTGCCTACTTACGTGATATATTTATTAAATCTAATTACAGATTGCTACTAACATTTCTAACATAAGAGTTCGTTTTCTTCCTACGTTCGTTACGACTGTCTTCACTGGGGAGGTCGTTGATAATGAGGTATGTAAGCCATAAAACATGTAGTGTGAAAGTTTGCTTGGAAAAATGTTTTGTATTGGTGGCCCTGGCCAAGAAACAAAAATTAAATTATAAATAGTTAGGATACTGATTGATATCTCCGAGATCCGTAAATTAAAAAGCTACCTCATTCGTGATTAGGCTTCCATCAATCCTTAGAGACTCTGCCCTGAATATCTGACGTTGAGTTGAAAGTTATTCTTCCTTGCGAAAAATTCTGTTGTCCTGCTTTGCACTATGCTCTGCACGTTCCAAAATTTTACATTATAACATTCAATAATAAATCTTTCTTTTTCTTGAAAAAATATTCAGATAAGGTGTTGGTTGTGGACCCCACACCTGCATTCGAGTGGGTCCATTTTCAGACTACATCATTCTCCAACTATGATGCAATGAGTTACTCCAAAACATTGTGGGCAGATTTTATTTTCATTTTAAATGGGGGTCAGGATGCCATGCTCTTGAGACATTGTGCAGAAATATTGCCTCCATTAAAATAGTAATGACAAATAGAATGCTTTGAAAATAAGACAATTAAAATGATAAGTTAATCTTAATTAGATCAGTGTTGAGAATACTATTTCCCAATATTTTACACAAACATGTTAGCCTCAGACAGATAAGTATTAAATCCATGAATTAGTGTCTTAGGAAAAAATAATTTTCCTTCGGTATTTCAAGAAAGTTATCTTTGGAGTAGGATAAACCAGATACTAAACAGTTCAATCCGCTTTGTTTATCGAGGAAAATGCTATTTCAAGGAAGTTAAGCTAATTCAAGTACTAACCAGATATAAACAGAAAATCAACAAAAGAAAAACAAAAATCAAGGAAAGAGTCATAAATAAACTTGTGTTTTCCTGGTATATTTCCGATCCTTGACAGCTCTAGTTAAATTAGGAAAAGACAAATAACCATCAAATTTCATTTACAGCTTTAAAAAAAACTTGTGAAAATGTTGAAATTTAGGTTATCAGATAAGAATAAAGTGTTTAGAGTTATGTTTTATTTTTCTGTTAAATGATTATTTTTGTTGGCTCTACTTATGTGGAGAAGTTATATTGATTCAACTCACTTAAATATCCCTTTGCATGACATAACAAATAAACAGTTGCATTTGAGTAAATTAGAAGCTTTTATTGGTAAAAATTAACTGGTATTAAAAGTTTTCTAGTCTAATGTCCAAAACGAGTCTGTCAACTGTAGTATCATGAGTGATGTTGGTAAACATTTATAGTAAATGAGTTTTATATATATATATATATATATATATATATATATATATATATATATATATATATAAAACAAACAAACAAAATAAGCTGCCCTCTTTCTGAGGGTACCGGTATGGTCAGCCTCCTAATCTGCCAATTTCTGGTAATAATGTTTTTTTTTTTATTTATTTATTTTTAATTTTGTTTAAATTGTATACGAAAAATTCAAATATATTGAATATTACAAATTAGGGGGGTATCTCAGGTGAGAGTGCAGGTTATTATTTTTATCTTTATTTTTTATATAAATGATGATGTATGATCCTTATTGATGATTTTAGAACAAGTGTGGATAAGTTCTTCAGTTCATCGTTTGTTAGCCCTTGTTCTATTAGTATCTTCACCGTTTTCTGATGGAGGACTCCTCTTGAGCCGAACAGTAGCCCCATAACTGTCCAGTCTTGGATTTCGTATTTCTTTATGAAATAGGGGCAACAAGGTTCATATATGCTTTTCTTCTCCTGGTCCACCTCGTCTGCTTGATTTTTATTAATCTCAAAACGGACAGTAGGATCCAGAATTAAGCCCCTTTTTTCATTTTTCTTGATGGCTACAATATCTGCTCTTCTTGGACTGCCGTCTGAGGAATTGCAAGCCACCTCTTCAAATATATCCCAATCTGGGTGCTTCTTTTTCAAGAGGTGTGCAATTTGAGTCCGGAGCTTATGATGTCGAGAAATGCGCATTGTCTCGCCCCATTGGCAGGAACCTAGAACATGCGGGAGGGTTTCGGTCTCGCTGCAATGACGGCAGCGGGTTGTTCCTAAGTTCCTTCCTGGGACAGAGCGTACTGGCACAAGGTTGGTATTCATCGTTATTGCTGTAGTCCATTCAGAAGAGGAAAGGCCTTGTTTGTCACACATCCAAGAATTTGATGTTTTCCATTCATCAAAAGTTTCAACGCCTTTCCCTTTAACAGGTAGGCCGTACCACTCATTAAAGGAACTTTGGCGCAATTCTTGTCGAAAACTTTTGACTGAGTAATTATTTTCATCAGCTCGTAACTTGAGTGCAGACAAACAGTCTGTTATTTCTGAGCTGATGTTTCGGGTAAAGAGAACATATGGATTTCCGTCTCGCTTGAGTGCAGAACATACATTTAAATGCTGTAGAAAGGCTTCCCAATAAGCATTGAACATTCCTAAACCTCTAACATTGCGCGAAGAATAAAACATGCTGTCAGGAGTGTCCGATGGGATATTTAATATTTCTTTGGCGCAACTTTTGACTACTTTGTCTATTTTCTTCAAAAAGGCAGGCTGGAGATCTTTCAAGGGTGCGCATTGCAGGGGGTATATTAGGATAGGCCATACATATTGGTTCAAGATATTTAGCTTCTGGTCTGGTTTTAATAAGAATGATGGCGCTAATTTATTCAATTTTTCCACCACGGTGTTGATAAGCTTGTCTTTATCCAGCCAGATTTCTTCCTTGGACGGGACTCCCAGGTATCGGATTCTATCATCTGGACCAATACTACCAATTATTTGGCCATCCATTGTCCTTAGTTTTGTCGAAATTAGCTTCCCCTTTTCTATTTGTATAGCTTTACTTTTTTCCGCATTTACCTTTAATCCGATTTTTTGAAAATTGTCTATAACTAGTTCTACGAGATGTTCAGCCGATTCTTTGTCCTTAGCAATGAGGGCTATATCGTCGGCGAATCCGCAACATGATAGACTAGGTAAATTTTCAATTAATCGATATCCAAAAGCATTTGTAATATCGGGTTCGCTTAATTCTTGGAATATAAAATCGATTCCCATATTAAAAAGAAAAGGAGATGTTTGGGCGCCCTGTGCTACTCCTTTATTGATAAGTATAGGCTCGATTTTCTTTCTTTTAGCCAGGGAAATAGATATTTGGTTGCCCGTAAGTAGGCTGTCGAGCATATTTTGCAGCTTAAGTGGAATCTCGTATGTTGATCATGTTTTCCTTAAATGTTCATGACCAACGCTATCAAATGCTTTAGATACATCTAGGAATACTATGCAACAGTCTTTCTTAGCTTGTTTCGAATTCTGGATGCATGCATTTATTAGAGAAGAGTTCACAAATGTTCCGGGACATGCAACAAACCCTCTTTGATGTGTTGACAATTCTACATATTGCTTCAATTTTTTGTCTATAGCCCTCTCAATTATTCGTCTTAAAATTGAGAATATGGTTATTGGCCGATAGTTTGAGACATTATTTTTATCACCTGATTTAAAAATGAGAATTGTTCTTCCATTGCGAAATATGTCTGGGACTACGCTCCAACTCAACATGTAATTGGCTATTATTTTGTAACACTTTACATCACGGATTGTCCTAATGAAGATTCCATCTGGCCCGGCAGCTGAATCGAGAGATATGCCTCTAGTAGCTGACTCGAGATCTGTTTCATTAAGAATGATATCTGATTCAGAAGAATTAGGACATTTATGGTAATTTTCTAATTGGTGATGGTTTTCAATCCCAAATAGTTGTTCAAAGTGTGCCTTAACTTTGGAAACATCCGTGTCGCACAAGATATTCTCTTCGTAGTCATTAAATACTTGTTGAACAATTTTCTTTCGTCTATAGTAGTAATAATGTTGTGCCAGGTCAAAATCATATTTGTTTCGGCGCCTCTCTGCCTCCCGTTTGCTTTTCTTTATTGGATCGCGAGCCTTTTTAAATGTAAAACCATCCAAATTGCCAGTTTATTTTTTCCTACGCTCGTAATATTTTGTTGCCGGGTGAATAGGAGCTTTGCCGGATCTTTGCTCATTTTGAAGGAACTGAATGAACTCTATGACTGCTTCATTAAACGCACTGTCATTTCTTTCATTAATCGTTATATTATAAAACTTGGCTTCCCAATCACGGATGCAATTTTGTAGGTTAGTATCATCTGTTTTATCGGAATTAGAATTCTGACTTTCGTTTATTTCTGAATTCTTAATCTGACCTGTTCTATAAGCTTCTGGATGGGCTTTATTTAAATGGATTTGTAAATTTTTATATCCCTTGCCACATTCCTTACAAGGTTTATTACTTTTATTTTCTCCATTTGTATTGTGACTCCTAGCTATGTGGCGGTTGAATCCTCGTTTAGTTAATACTTTTTGACAGAGCTGGCACTCTATTAAATCTTTAGGTCTTTCAGATTCGCTCATACTTTTTGTGAAATATTTATTGGTACTTACTCACTGTTTGACATTTATAATGGAATAACGTGACAGACTTCTTAAACACCTTTATTTGATGAATCTTCATCACTTTAGTCCCTTTTCATTCAGTTATTCTCAGTGTATCAGCTAATTTCAATAATATTTTAGAGAGCTTGTTTTTTGAGCTTTTGATGCTTTTATGCCATTTTATAGAAATATGCATATTATAGAAATATGCCATTCATTTATTTCAAATTCAAAATAGCCAAATTATTTCAAATCCAAAATAAAAAAGTATTTTATATTTGAAAAACAAAAAACAATATAATTTTGTCTGGAGCAGTTAAAGTTTACAACTAATTCCTGAACAAAGCACCTTATTTTTTAGCAGATTCCCTTAAGGGGATTCAGAACAAAATTCTTAAATTCCAGAACATTTCTTGTAATGTCCACCAATCCCGCTATTTATATAATGAAAGTAAGGTGCTTTTAAATTTAAAAAGTTACACTAGCTAATATGGGTACCCGATTCCCAGGAAATAATTAGTCACTCAATAATGAAGATATTTTTGTAGTAAGGTTTCAATATGTACAACTATACTTCCCGTCTAGGTGTATGAGTTTTCCGTATAGGGCCAGGTAACTGTAGGGGATATTATAGGGGAATAGAAATTTTAGTTTTGAAGAATAAATCAAAATAAGTTCTAATCAATCCCACCTCTACTGTTTGACACAACGAATAATTGAAATCATGGGTAGCTGTTATTATATATAATTAAATATCATATATAATGTAGATATTTCCAGTCAAAAAACTGGCCGAGCACTCGTTGTTTGAGCTTATTTATATACATAATAATAAATGTAAGCAGAAAGCAATTCCAATAACTTCAACATTTCGCAGAAAATAAGTTAACACATTAAACTTTGTCAGCCTCCCGACAACTTCCGCTCTCGCTTGAGGGTTATCAACATCGCTTTAGTTATATTATTTCTTAAAAAAATTAAACAATTCGAATTTTCTAGGCATTTATATGCCCGGAGTAAGGAAATAATAGCGGTAAAAGACTAAAAACAATTTAATTTATGCGGATTTAGAAAAATGCGAGGCGAAAGAAAGAGATCGTAGCTCTCCCTGCAACCTCAAATCATATTGAGTTTAACAGCATATTGTCTTTTGTTATTACCAAGTAACGCTTAATAGTTATAGATAGTACATAGTCATTTCAATAACGTACATATCGAAGATATATATAAGATAATATATATCACAATTTGTGTTCGATTCTCCACAACGTCTGCTATCAAACGTTGTGCAAACTCAGAGACTTTGTTGAAATAATACATTATACAAATTAAATAATCAAAATGCTATTATAGTTTACATTTCTATTGGAAATATATAACGAAGGTATTTTCTAATTAAAATAAATAACAAATGAGATTGGGGGGGGCGAAGATTTATAACCTCCCTATTCCAAATCAGACTTAGAACTATCATATAAGTTTAAAAAGTCCGTCACGCAGGGGCTGCGTAAACTAAGCAGATTTTCCTCGTGAAGTTTAGTAATGGATAAATATACATACTGGTAACACAACACCACCGTGAATAAATACAAACGGAAATAAGAAATGTTTCATCCAATTTCAATAACCTGCCGACAGGAAGCGTTAGGTTTGAAATGTAAACAAACGAGTCGGCCTGCCTCACACCGGAAAGAAAAACAATTACTGAAATATATCAGAATATAATACATTAATTTTATTGAGAACTATTTACTATATCTAGTACTGTAATTAATAATGAGTCAGAATAATTGTTATCTCAATCAATAAAATATTAGTAGTCCAAAACTTTAAGATGGGGGGGGGAGTCACCAGGACATATTTGCATGTATCTCGTATAATAAAGGTCTCTTGAATACAATTTTTGGTATTTAAACTTCCAATAATGTGATTTATTATGTAACAGAGTATCGTTTACGTAACGTGAGTAGAAGTGGCGGTTTGCTGAAAACAGAAAAATGCAAATATCTCGGTTAATATTCAAGTTAGAGAATAAACGTATATAACAATATTTATAGTAAAGTTAATTTGCAATACGATTGCTTATATACAATTTTTCGATCCGATGCATAATAACGGAGATATTTTGAATTTTCGAAAATCCTCCCCTCTAAACCCCCCCTTCCTCTGGTCCGATTTCAGCCATTAACGAACTTGATCTGTCTTTTTACATAAAACGGTTCAATGCCGAGTTTCGTAACGATCAAACAAAAATTGCTACCGCTAGATCTTTAACAGATATATATATATATATATATATATATATATATATATATATATATATATATATATATATATATAATTTTGAACGGACCTCATTTTCGTCATCTCCTGGGTAGGATCGATGGACATTTGAAGAAATTTTTCAAAAATCGCGTCATGAGTACGACCTCAATAGCGTGAACAGGTAAAAAACAAACAGACACCAAAACTAAAAATGATTGATATCGTTTCACTTGAAACAAAAAAGTATTGTGACATTTTGAGATAAAAAAACCAATGTACAGACAGACGTTACAATTACATATATGTTCAGTTAAATGTATATGAAAGTTTTCCAGCCTTCATTTAAAGCAAAATTTACTTCAATAAGTTGATTTAACGAGAGCTTTTGCTTTCACTCTCTAAGTACTTATTGATACATTATAGTAAGTTGGCCGTGTTCCAGAGGTTCCAGTCGATAGTCGATGGGAAAGGGCGCACCAATAGGGATGCTAAAGGGAATTTTCATGAGGCCTAAGTACCTCCCTTCTAAAACCTAATATTTAAGTAACCATTTCATTATTTTAATAGAAACAACTCAAACAATATGATATACTAGAGTAGAAATATAATAAGACTGAATATGTCATTGGTATTAGCAGAACTTAGTAGTTACTTTAGATATTGGTGATCTATGGAGACTAGTAAAAATCTAAGAAATTAATTTTTCGTTGCCCATTAGCTGTATTTAATTGTTATAATATTCAGCGTGAAGATCATTCATAATTTCACACATGAATGAATAAAGTCCGTCACTCAGGGGCTGCGTAAACTAAGCAGATTTCCAACGTGAATTTTTACAATAGACCTACATACTGCAAACACCTAACATCACCATGAATATTAAGTAAATATATTCAAACGGTAACGAGAAGTCTTTCAGTCAATTTTAATAACTTCTTGACGGAATGAATATGAATTGTAAACAAACTGGTCAGCCAACGTCTCAGACCTGGGCAGTTCGGTTGAAATATTCTTCACCGGAAAGAGAAACGATTACTGAAATATATCTGAATGTAACGTATCAGAATAATTTTTCTGTCAACCACTCATATTTTACAAATATATATATATATATATATATATATATATATATATATATATATATATATACATCTCCTTGGTAGGATCATTAACATTTGTAGAAATGTTTCGAAAATCGCGCGATGAGTACTACCTTAATAGCTGATTTCCCTTAAGGATCTAAATGAATAATTGCACACAATCAGAAAATATATAAAAAAAAGTTATAAAATTATTATGAAATAAAATAGTTTCAAATATTCTATAAAAATAATTAATAAAAACATCATCATGTCATATATATAATTAATAACATTGGAAAAGTCCGTCACGCAGGGGCTACGTAAAATAAGCCGATTTCCCACGTGTAGTTTTACAATAGAGATATTTCACGAGAGTCGAACAGTTATGGAAACCTCGGAACTAGCTTTTAGGACCCGAAGCTAGCCGATCTCATTTCGTCCGTTACAATTAATAAAATGCAAATATCTCGGTTAATATTCAAGATAGAGAATAAATGTACAAAACAATATTTATAGCACATTTAATTTGCAATATGATTGGTTCTATACATGTTTTTGATCCGACGTATGGTAACGGAGATATTTCGAATTTTCGAAGATGCCCCCCTTTAACCCCCCCCCCCTCCCACTGGTCCGATTTCAGCCATCAACGAACTTGACCTGTCTTTTTGCATAAAACGTTTAAATATCAAGTTTGGTAACGATCAAACTAAAATTGCGACTGCTAGAGCAGTAACAGACATTTATATATATATATATATATATATATATATATATATATATATATATATATATATATATATACACAGTTTGGATCGGACCTCATTTCGTCATCTGCTAGGTAGGATCGATGGACATTTGATAAAAATTTCGAAAATTCCGTCATGAGTTCGACCTCAATAGCTGATTTCCCTTAGGGGAAATCTGCTAAAAAGAAGGGTGCATATGATCTTGAATAAACTTAAATAGAAACATTTTCTGTTCATTAGTTGGAGTAGAATCTTTAAAAAGTCACTTTTAAACATTTACCAAAATTATACACATTTAAACGGGCTGCTTCCTGGTGTATAAGATTAAGAATTTCACAAAAGCGGAAAGAAAAATTAAATGGCTGTCAATCGTCATTTTTAAATAAATATATGATACTATTATATATGTTATAGACCGATTTTTCCTTGAGTCAATAAAGAATATCTGGGAAAGGTAGGAAGTGAATTTAAGAAACCCTAGCGGAAAGACGTTGAAGCTGTCACGCAAATCAGTCAAAGCGTGGTGAAGGAGGTCATCATGAGACAGATAGACGAAATGCCCAACGGACCCGCTGAATCTCAATCTCATTCCCTTCGCTCAGCAATAGCACTGAATCTATACTTTCAGGGAAGAGAACGTTTTGAATAGTTAATAATACTACGGTGATGAAAGACAAATTTAAATACTCTAGCTCTAAAGAAAACTTATTGAATTCATGCGGAATCAAATCTGTTTAGGCAGCCGAACGTCTTTTCAGGGGGCTAAGTGTGAACGAAGCATTGGGAAGAAAGAATTTATTCGCTTACCTTAAAAGGTTTTAGCATGCTCCTCTTAAGCATTAGGCTGGTAGCTTTGCTGTCTTGAGACGACTCAAGTCAAAGGCTGTAATGGAATTTGTTTTGCACCGTAGACAGTAAAAGATTTACTTAAGGGGTCGATGAAAGAGTTCCTGTAGTATTTTCTCGAGACCTTCTCTTCATTTGAAATTCTCTACCTCTAGTTGACAGGATAAGACCTAACCAGCTATTTAAGAAAGCAGAATTATCTTTCGGAAATTTAACTTTGAAAAACGAGAATCAACCTAGTCCTAAAGAAGTTTATAAGTACATTATCTACAATCTAAATTACTTGTTAATAAATACACTTAAAGTATATTCAACGTACAGCGGACGTTACTGTGGAACACTTTTCTTTGAGATCGATTACATAAATGATCTATTTTTTTTTCTATTTATTTATACAGGAGCACCCGCATCTTGGCGATTTGGCTCAAAGTTTCACAAAGTAAAATGAAAAAAAAAATATAGAAAAATAACAAAAAACTGAAACAACAAATAAAAAATTAAATACAGCAAATAATCATTAAATACTAGTAATAAAGACAATTAATAAACAAACATAAATAAACATTAGATAAACTAACATAAATAAACATTAGACTAGTAATAAAGGCAACAATTTAAAATGGTTTTA
Source organism: Riptortus pedestris (assembly GCA_019009955.1). NCBI lineage: Eukaryota > Metazoa > Arthropoda > Insecta > Hemiptera > Alydidae > Riptortus > Riptortus pedestris. The sequence goes on along the minus strand of CM032228.1, from coordinate 101,386,014 downwards.
ATAAAAAAATTATGTTATTCCTATATACTAGTGCATTTATATTGTTATTATTATTTTTTTTTTTATTTAGTTTTGTACCCCATAGCGATGGTGATTGGCATTATTAGGATGATATATTTACTCCTTCATGTGCTTAACTTTTTTTGTACTTTTATATTATGGAAAATATTTCTTTAATATCTGATTCTTTCTCATATCCGTGATTTGTCTAAAGAATATAATAAAAGTTAACCCTTTTAAATCTTTTTAGGTATGCTGTAGGCCTATTCTATTTTGTATTATATGTTTTTGTAAATGTTGATGTGTTTTAGATATCTTAGTATTTGTGGAATATATTGGCTGCAGTCAGTTAATAGTTTTGTCTTATCGTAGGGCACGTGAAGGTTTTCTCGTTGGATACAATCTGTCAGCATGTGTTTTATCGTAAGGTGTTTATTGCAGTATTTGCATATAGGGTTATCAGTCCTTGTCATTGTCTATGTGTCAGGTAAGTGTGGCCGATCCTGAGTCTGGCAAGAACTACTTCCTCCCGTCTAGTACTCCTATGGCTCGATGCCACTCCTTAATAGTACTTTTGATACTGCGAAGGTGGTTCTTTACTTCCATCCATTCTGATTGCCACTTGTTCAGGATTCGGTGGCGTATATGTCTCACTATGTCTTCGTATAATAAGTTTGTTTGTGTGTATTGAGTTTGTTGAGTAATTAGTTTAGCCTGGTAGTCTGCTGTCGTACTAAGTCCAAGGTCCTCGTGTCCTGGCAGCCAATATAGGGTAATTGTATTTTGGTATGTTTGTTGTTTATGAATTTCTTCTATTATGTTTAGTGCTATTGGGTGAGTGATGTAAATGTCTCGGAGGGTTAATAATGAGCTTAGTGAATCTGAACAAATTAGTGTGTGTTTGGGCGGTGATGATGTAGGTGTCATGTTTTTAAGTGCCAACCAAATTGCGTGGTGTTCAGCTCCAAGTATACTATAGTGGGATGGCAACTTTTCTGAAAAAAAAAAAAAACTTCCCTTTCTGAAATGATCTAAAGAGTTAACAAAAATCCGATTCGATGGAATTACTAACTATATTTAAATATAATATCATAGAAAAATATTCTATTACTCCATAAAAATGAATGGAATGATTCTAATTCAAGAACCCAAGCGACTATAAGATGAATGTATACAGAAAAGGAAAATTGGAAATTAGGAATAAACAACGATCGCTATATTCTATAGTCCATTTTGAATTTAAGTGCCTTCATTCAGCAGATTATTTCCCTTACTTTTTCCTATGTATTGTTATGTTTATTACAAAATTAGTAATAAACGTTGTTTTTTAGAGTTCTTTTGGATTGCAAAATTAAACACACACAAGCTTCACAGTTATTATCATTGCACAATTTATTTAACAATGCATTACACACTTGGTTAATTATTCGTTATTACTACTCACAGTATGCACTGATACCTTCACTGTTGTTCTTACTACACAGTCCAATAATTCACTCACGATCACTGAAGTTCACAAAAACACGGCACTGCACTGATCTTCGCGAAGTTAACGGCACTGCACTGTCTTAAACACGGCACTATACTGTTCCTTACAGTCTCGGCACAACAGAGTTCTTCACATCAAACACTTTACCGCACTGCAACTTAGTCGCACTGTTGCACTGACGCACACCTGATCACTTGAAGACAGCTGAGAACAAACTAACTTACTAGGGGCGGGCGGACCTTTTATAGCTTGTCGGAAAACATCAAAGGGAATTGTCTGGACTCTTCGAGATCTGGACTGGTATTGCCAAGGACGAGCGGGACCATATGGCGGCACCCTTTGATCTCCTCCGTACTTCCCAAATACGTGACTATCTCTGTTTAATTTTTCGTTTATTTAATTCTCGCAACGGTATGGTATTCATTTCGGTGTATTCGTGTATACCAAACAGTTTAATGAATTTTTAAGAAATACTTTATCTCTATTCCGTGATATATCGTTAATTCCAAAATTGTAAACTTTATTATAAATGTTTAGATCTTAGTTCCTTAGAGGTTTATCTGAAAGAAATCTACAAATTAACCTATGTTGAACCAAAGCATATGAACTGGTGAAGCGCAACTTTTTTTACGGATTAAACATTTTCAAGATAGTTCCAGGAACTCTAAGACACAAACACTTACTATTTAGAAAGAGCTCCTCCAATTCTTCAGGGAGATCTCTCCTAAGAGTGTGCTCTTCGAAAGTGGGGTTCCCTGTTCCTCTCAGACAAATGGAATGGTCAGCTTGTCCATTTCAACCCTAATCTAATCTAGCACTTCAAGTTTTCTCAAAGAACCGTTCGAAATTTGTATTTTGGCCTCGCCATTGAATAACACCAATCAGGCACCTAAAATGTATCAGTATAAAATGATTGTTTTTTAAATACTCTTAAAATAATATAATTGACCCTGAAATAAAGATTGTCATGGCCTGAGTACGGGGTATTTTACCACAAACCTACGTGCTTGGAACATTTCCATTGTTTGACCACTTTTAATACTTAAAATTCCAGAAATTTCCTGAATGCAGTGAAACACGTAATATCTTGGCCACCATTGAAAACTAGAGTTTTAGCTTTTTGCAACCGATCTTTGGCCACATGCCCAATGATTTCCAAACATCTTTTATCCTCTTGTAAACATTAGCAAGTCTATATAAAAGCACCCAATGATTGATTTATTTATTCGGATTATTCATCTGATTTTCTTCAATCAGTGTGTAGTAGATTTCAAATAAATCTGTTATAAATTTTCCACTTCCCTCAAGATGTATTTTTGAAATACTTCTAATTCTAATGTGTGTTGACTTTAATGCACATTAGAGCCAATATTATAAGACCAACGTTTAGAACTGGTAGAATAGGCATAATTGAAATTGAATTAAGTTATAGTATTTTCTGGGCACCGCCTTCTGATAATTTAATATTTTTTAAATATCATTATTTACCGACGCTGTACACGTATATACAACGAGCAACTAGTCCGTTACTACGCCATCAGTAGTTTTTTATATTAAAACCAAATGTGTATTGTAATTTTAATTTATTTTTAGTTGTCAGATAGTAATAAATGCTATTAGTTCTTCATTAATAACTTTAAAAAGTCAAGCTGATGATGACCATCTACGAAAAATGTCAATTAGTTAATCCTATGGTGTTGTGTTCTATATTACTTTTCATCAGTCCATGTTCAAATTTGATGTAAACACATTTAAAAATTAATGGCCATCCACGTTCAACCAATAGAATACAGAGGTGAATCAGAACTCCTTGAGCTATAATTAGTACTAGAGGGAAATCGAAGTAAAAAAAGAAACTTGCAAATCTCAAGAAGTACCCACATTTTAATTAGCTGCTGCCTAATTTTCTTCTCATAATTTGGGATCATAATTCTAAGGTGTTTCATTTATTTCCAATGAAAACTGTTACAATATCTGTCGTTCTTGGTCTAAAACGGGTATGAGGTTAAAGAAGGGCACTTGAACGTGGAAGTATCGACCCGATAATTATCATAAATGCTACATTATGCTAATACGAACATGCTAATTTGAGATTTCCGATTGGAGCCACTGTGCTACAATTATACTACTACATCCAGCCACCGATTTACAAACCTATCAGGGGGACGTTTAGTAATTAGGGCATATTTCATACAGCATCAAAAGAGGAAAAAAAAAACTGGGGCTTGGTAAAAATTGCATAGGGTTTCCAAATTAATATTCAGCATTACTTTATAAATTGCCATTGAATACCTTTATTGTTTTCAGTAATGTAAACACAATTATTTTTAAGATCGAGTAAAGGAATTATTGACTAGTAGAATACAGTAAAAAAGAACTTGAATAAAACTGATTGAATTCAGGAACATGAAAAGTTTTGAGTCTTGGCATCGGAAAATTATTTAGTATTCAACAAAATGTTATTTCAAATATCTATTATTATCGTCCACTTTGTGCTACCGTGGCTATTTAGGACAGAGATTTGTAAAGTTACCACCCTGCTCATTCTAGGAAGGAGCTAAGGATTTAAAGGAATGACGTCGTCACTAATTCCTGTTCTCCAGTTGAGAATCAAACTCTGGGTTTACCAAGTGGGATTAAGACCATCGCCTTAACACACTTCGCTAACCTTAACCCTCTAGAATAAAATAGAAATATCAATAGAATATTAGTATTTTTATTAGAATAGAACTGAAATTGGAAAAGTCCGTCACGCAGGGCCTGCGAAAACTAAGCAGATTTCCACGTTCTGGTATAATGCACTGGCTATCTCATCTCACCGTCTATTTTCTATTTCTCTCGTAGTAAGAAGCCTATCAATATAGAATTTAAAATTCACTCAGTTAATTATAAGATATATATAGACCACTTAATATTTGTCATAAAAAACCGCATTTAGCAATAATTGTAGAGATTTAAAATCCCAATAACATGGGTTATATAAACATTTTCGATTCAACTCGTATCAATCAAGATATTTCGAATTTTCCCCAATACCTAAATATGATCTTTGATGTTGAATGAAACGGTTAATAATTGAGTGTGGTCTAGATTAAATAACATTTTCAAGTCAAGAACGAAAAAAAAAATAATTGATAACAACATCACACAACCTATTTATATGTCTCTCATCTAGTAAATATAAGTTGAAAACAGTAATTGGGATTTAAGCTTCCAATAAAGTGACTCATGATATAATACCTTTATGTTAATATAACATCAGCAGGAGTGGGGATTTACTGATGGCTGAAAACTGAAAAAATGCAAATATCTCGATATGTGTGTGTGTGTGTGTGTGTGTGTGTGTGAGTGTGTTAACGCTCTAGCGGTGACAATTTTTATCTGATCAATATCAATCTCGATATTTAAACGATTAATGTATAAATAAAGCTCAAGCTCGATAACAGCTAAAATCCAACAAGTGGGAGGGGGAGTTTAGAGGGGGGGGGATTTTGATAATTCGAAATATCTCCCTTATTATGAGTCGGACCAAAAATTTGTATAGAGTCAATCTTATAGCGAATGGTATATTCTATAAATATTGTTATGTATGTTCTTTCATTATCTTGATTTTTGCATTTTTTAGTTTTCTGCCTTCAGTAAACTCTACTCTCACTTATCTTATATAATAAGCTTATATTATGAAACGCATTATTTGAAGCCTAAATACCAAATATATTTCTAATTGAATGTTTATGTTTTGAGTTAAATGCAAATACGTGACCCACGTGGGAAATCTGCTTAGTTTAACGCAGCCCCTGCATGACGGACTTTTACTAATTAGGGATTGAATGAATGCCTATGCATTCATCGAGTACATTTGTGAAAAATAAAACTGTCCTTGGGCGCTTAAGATAAATGTCCTTTTCTTTGAAAACAGTTACAGAAAGAGGGATTCTACCAAACCAGTAGTCATTTAGAGATCTAATATTACTCTTTTATGAGGTCACGCATGCGAAGATCAATGTTGTTTTCTTGTGGGATTAATGCTGGATTTGAAGCAGGAATAACCTGATAAAAATTGGTTCCCTTTTCATGCTATCAAATAATAAAACACGCAAGAGGTTAAATCATCCCCAAGTCAAGCTACATGATCACAAGGAAAAGAAAATATCAGTTATGTGAACCTTTTTCCCAACAAATAACATCTTCCTCCCATAGAAACCACGGAATGTTCATACAGAGTGATGGATCCGAGAGTTAAGTATCTCGGTATAATGAAAGAAGATCTATTATTTCTGTATCGTTTAAACCTCAGTCTCAAAACATTTCCGGCGAGAGTTACTGTCAGAACTGGCCTACCGCTGCAAATAAACAAGAAACAACGAAATTGAATAAACATACATATAATTCAAAATGAATTATAATCTAGGTTTGATTAAAAATTGCTCGTATACTTATACTGGAATTGATAAAATATCTTCTCCGGTCGAAGCCGGCTGGTCAGTTAAGATGTCCGTGTCGGTGGATTATGTAACGCCATTTTAGCAGATTTCCCTTGAGGGATATATATGTATATATATATATATATATATATATATATATATATATATATATATATATATATATTTGTCTGTTACCGCTCTAGCGGTCGCAACTTTTGTTTGATCGTTACCAAACTCGTTATTTAGTCGTTTTATGTAAAAAGAAAGATCAAGTTCGTTAACGGCTGAAATCGGAACATGGGAAGGGGGGGTTAGAGGGGAGGATTTTCGAAAATTCGAAATAACTCCGTTACTATTGGTCGGATCGAAACATTGTACAGATTCAATTTTATTACAAATTAAATTTACTATAAATATTGTTATATACATTTATTCTCTATCTTGAATATTAACCGAGATATTTGCATTTTTATTAAATCTGGGCGGCTAACGGACGAAGTGTCTTTCCCGCCAAAAGCTAGTTCGGCCGTTTCATTAACTGCTCGGCCCTCGTGAAATTTCTCTATTGTTATTATTATTATTATTTATTAACGTCCACTTTTTGCAACTCAGGCTAATCGGGACGGATTATCTACAGGTTACCACTCTTTCTAGCCAGGGTGGGATTTTAGGACGTTATTGAATGAATTTCTCTATTGTAAAACTTCACGTGGGAAATCTGCTTAGTTTACGCAGCCTCTGCTTGACGGACTTTTTAAGTTATAACAGGTTCCCCTTAAGAAAATAATAGGAATATTTGTATTATTATGAATCAATTCGAAAAAATTTTTGTTATTATTAAACAATTGGTTCAATGCAATTATTGTTCTATATATTTTCGTGTAACTCAAATGTGAATTGAATTATTAGTACTTTCTTGTTTTATGCCAGCGAATTTTGACTTAGAAATAGAAAATGTATAGTGAGATAACATTCCAGTACGTCAGTCCAGCACGTAGAGAATCTGCTTAGTTTACGCACGCCCTGTGTGACGCACTTTTTAGGAAAGCGTTGCGCTTCACTTCAAATATGTACGTGCAAGGTGAATTTAATACATTGTAGCAAGCTATTTAGTCATTTAGGCAGTCGGTCAGACTATATGTTAAGTGGTTACTATTCCACGGCAATTCGTAGTTCAAAACATAATGGGTCATAAATATCATAATAGTAGATAGCTATTTTTTAATATTTTTTATAATTTAGATAATATTAACAATTTCTATTCCTAAAATCGGTTTTAAGCACAACAAATGTATCTAATTTATTTATTGAATTACCATTATTAAAAATATTCTATTGTATGGGCGAAGAAGAAACTTAGTTTTCATCATTATTCAAAGTACACTTTGTTATGTGTAACATTTTAACGGAGCAATGATAATAAATAGTAGAAATAACTGTGATAACTTCACCAAAACTTTCAATCCCTTTAACATTTTCTTGATTAAATGGTTTGTAATATTTAAACAAATTAACATTTCTGAGGATAGTACAACTTCATTAAAATAGTAAGCATTAAGACTTAATACACTTAATGTAGTGTGTCATTACCATGAAAAGTTTAATGATACTTAGTTAATTTCTATTTGTTTTAACATTACATACCATTTAATGTTTGGTTGCAGTTTAAAACTCATATCATCGTCACTTTTGTTACGCGATGAAGGTGTATATGAGAAAAATTATTCTAAATTCGAGTGTTTATTTGGGTGAATTCATAACTTTCTGGTAACTAAGTAAATCTCTATTCTTTCTTGGGTCATATTAATAAAAATGAAATAACTCCCCACTCATTGCCTCATCCATTACTTAAAATAATGAAGACAATGTTAGTAATAATTATCAATATTATTCGTCATAATTAGTGCTATGTCTAGTGATACGTCAAGTTAGCGCTTTTATAAATTAGTTCAGATTTTCTAGAATTTTCATCCTGTTCATACAACATATGATCAGTAACTATTATAGCTGAGGAATATTTAATGGTTTTTTTTTCTTTTTTCTAAAGCTTGTCTGTATACAAAGGAATATCAGATTGATTCAACTACAGCTTGCGAAGGAATGATTATAGTATCAAAGGAAGTACTGAAGGTCACCATAAAATGGAGTTAGTACTTCATCGACATGTAATGTGAAGTGCAATTTGTGCATAAAGTAAAAATATAATGAGTTGCGGTTTACTGAAGGCTTGAAATGAAAACTAGTCCTTTAATATTCGATTCAGGCAATCATCAATAACTTATAGCATATCTCATTATATATACACTTTGATATATTAACGAAGATACATACGAATTCACATTTCACCTCTTCTCAAAACCACTGCTTCTTTTGATAAAATTATAGCCTCTTCTTATCTTATTTTTCACGAAATTAAAATATCATGCTCTGATACGATCAAAAATCATGTTTAGAAAGTGCCAAAGAACAGTCACTAGAGACTAGTTGCTCAAACACACACAGTTTTATACCATTTTTCGATCAGTCTCGTAACTTACTCGTTAACTTTACATTTTCTCGAAATCCCAACTTCTACAGGTCCGAGCTTCAGCCATTATCGAATCTGATTTACCGTTTAAATAAAAATGTTATATTTAATGACTTCGATATCCTGTTTGATAATATTCAGAGGATGATCCGAAAAAAATAATTTTGTTTTTAGCTAATTTTTATTGTATTTAGCTGAATCATATAACTGCAATGAGCTTATTTTAAAACTACTTATTACAAAAATAATTATTTCCTCAGTTTTTTGTTGATATAAATAATTTGAGGCAGAAACGTGTTTGAGGAAGGATATATTCAAAGTCGTCTGAAGTTCAAATATGCGGCAGATTATCTCTGCAAAAGTTTTTAGAGGATGTGGACATATGATATATGGAAACTTGAGACGCAGAGATAAGAACTCATGTATTCGCTGACGACTTGGCTTCATATCTCTCACGTTAAAGTTGCATTTAGTATCAGTGAATCTCTAGATTAAGATTAAAGGAGACATATTATGAATTTAAAAAGACTCAAGTAAAAAGGAACAATCTATTTATTTTATTTATTTATTGGAGTTTCGCAGCTTTGGCGATGTTGCTCTAAACAAAAGCTTCATGATTTAAAAGTCAAAACAAAACTCAAATGAAAACAAAACAATACAAAAAAAAAATAACAAAATTAAACAAAACAGAAATGGAGCACAAAAGGAAAACAAAACAGATGAGGAACACAAAACATAAAAGGATCACAAAACAGAGAACAATCTATTGCTGGTTTGAATCCAACGTTTTTCATAATAAGTAGGAGAGGCCTTTGTCAGTGAGTGGTCCATACCTAGCGCAGAAGAAAAGTAAGAGAGGATGAGAAAGTAATGCCACATTTGGTAATGGGTCTGCTCGATGAAAAATGGAACCCTTAATTTTATAATGAATGTCAATAGACAATCAAGGAAAGGCAAGAATGACGACTATGCATTCTTTGAAAAGAGAGCTCCTTGAGGCTCAGATTAACCTTGGGATTAATACGTTGGTATTAATCTAATTTGGTAAACCTAGAGTAGTGGGGTCGATTTCCGCCTGGACAATGGAAATTTATTAACAGATGAACTAATAAAATCATAAGTGGTGTACCTGTAGATAACCCGTCCCAATTAGCCGAAGTAGCACCAAGTGGACGTTAACAAATAACATAACAAAACATTTTTTTTTAAATAAAAGGACCTTCGAAGGTAATAGAATCCAAGGGATGCAGGCACTAAAAAGCCTGACGTTGAATTATAAAGTAAACAGAAGGAATTTAGTCAGCGTATCCAGGAATTTTTCCCAGAACGTGATCAAGTCAAAGTTAGATGGGCCCTGCAGCACAACCATGTGTTGATGGTCTCGAGTCGCCCCAGGATGAGTGCCAAGCAAGCTTTTGAGATTGAATGACAATGAATAGGATTTTTTGTAAGGTCATTTCTGGATTTTCCATCTCTGATGGCTATGATGTCACCACTGGCTTAAGACAAGGATAGTGTCCATAGATTTGCAAACGAATTAATGAAAAGATCTAGGGCTTAAAATAAATTTAAATATGACCAATTATATGAAAACGTCTTGTTTGGACCTGAGTGGCTAATGGCCGTTCACCAAATGGGAGAGTTCACATTTTCTTCAGTGTTGAGAAGCGATATATTCGGATAGCAATAATAATAAAGAATATACAAAAGTCGCGATGGTTAAAGGGTTAAATTGTTTTACCGTACAGACAGTTCTCATTAAGACTGTTTCCAGTGCAAATATAGTAGTCAAATATTTGACAGTGAAACTCTGGCTCTCACCAAGGAGACCTGAATACAATAAACAAATGTTTGAAGCTGTGAGAGATCAGCACAGCAAATGGATGAGAAGCATCACCTAACTGTAGGAGTTGTATAATCTCAAATAATTTGTGACATTAGGTAGGTCCAGAGGGTGGAGCTGAGCAGGGGACTCAGAAAAGTGTTGTATAGTTGATGAGGTAGATGGGAAGTAGGGGCCAGTCCAGGCAAGGTAAATGAGGCTTGACTTACGGAGGCTGCTTATTATTCAGGGTCAGGGGAGAGGGATACTAATCCCAAATATTGTGAAATATAATAAATATCAAATTAACCGGTTGAATGAGTAATTTGAGATGCACTTAACCTCAATTACGCAGAATCCTCCCGTGAAATTTCACGATAGACATTCTTGGTACAATTTTATATATTAGTATGCATCCTGACCGGAAGAGAAATTTCAAAGTATTATCGTTTGGGCAGTGTAAATGTATTCATGACGGTCTTCGAACCATTTCTAAAACTATCCATCAATCCTACCTCGGAGATGACGAATATGAGGTCCGTTAAAATTTATATATCTATATATATATATAATTGTAACCTCTGTCTGTACATTGATTTTTTTTCGCGAATTTTCACGATAACTTTTCGTTTCACATGTCATAGACACCATAACTGCATTTTGTTTCTTTCGTGTGTGTTTGTTTGTTTATTTGTTTGTTTGTTTGTTTGTTTGTTTCTTACCTTTTCACGCATAAACGGCTGAACCGAATTTTATGAAACTTGGTATGTATATTACTACTAACCCAACTTAGACTTTAGGCTATATTAATATCCTCTGAGACGAACAGGAGTGGGGGTTATAAGGGAAGCCTGAAATTAAAAATAGCTTTATTTCTAACAAGTAAGTGAACAATTTTATTTGGGACAAAAGACTCAACTGAACTAAATAATACAGCCATGCCAACATTTCTAGGGACGGGCAGGAGTGGGAGTTGTACGAAAGGCTGAATTTAAAAATAGCGATATTTCGTTTCCTATTGGTTTTTCAGCAAATATGAACATAACAAAAGTTATTTACTTTGTTATTTAGAGTAACTTTTTTTATATACACTTTTTTTGTATACCGAATTATAAACGAGATATACGCTAAACCTATAGCGGAAATGAACAATTTTATTTGGCACAAAAGACTCAACCGAACTAAAGAAAACTCGGTATGTGTATTAGCACTAACGTCTTCATTATAATAAGCCATACCAACATTTCTAGGGACCGGCAGGAGTGGGGGTAGTAAGGGAGGCCTGAATTTAAAAATAGCGGTATTTCGTTTTCTATTCGTTTTTCTGCAAATATGCACATGACAAAAGTAGTTTATTTTTTTATATGAAGTAACTTTTGTGATATTCACTTTGTCTTATAACAAAGTATAAACGAGATATACACTAAAACTTTAGCGGGAGCCAACAATTTTATCGGCAATTTTATTAGCGGGAGCACTAACGATTGAACCGAACTTAACAAAAACTCGGTATGTCAATTAGCATTAATTCTTCCATGATTAAGCTGTATTAAAATGTTTAGGTTCGAACAGGAGTGGGGGTTAAAGGGAGGCCTGAAATAAAAATTCCCGATATTTCGTTGTCTATTTGTTTTATGGCAAACGTGCACATAACAAAAGTTGTTTACTTTGTTATTTAGAGCAACTTTTATTTTATAAATTTTTTCGGGAACAATGTATGAAGCAAGTAATTTGCGTAGAAATATTGATATGCTCATCAATTCTTTCTAGTATGAACTACCAGGTACCCTACCTGGAAAAATTAATTCAAATCTATGTTAATATTTTGACCTTAATAATTCAAAGCTATGCATAATGCACAGGAGAAATATGAGAATATAGAGGACATTGAAGTCTTACATAAAAAAACTAATTTTATTATTAAAAAAATCCACAGCAACGACGGGTCCTAAACACTGGGACAGGTAAATATCAAAATATTGTGCAAGGAAAAGCCTTGTCAAAAAAATACCATCACCATTCAGCCTCAAATGAATTCCCGGGGGAAGCCGGGTATCTGAGCTAGTATATATATATATATATATATATATATATATATATATATATATATATTGCACTCAACGAATGCTGAAAATGTAGTTTTGTCTGATAGAGATTGCATTCATAAGCAACAGGAAACAAGTCTTATAAAGATCATTGTATGCAGCAGCATTTAAAAATATCAAGGAAAGATTTTAATGTCTAATTAAAATAAATACTATAAATGGCGTTGCATGATATCCAAAAGACTCATAAACTATGACCAAAACCCAAGTACACCGTCGGAATGCATCGGTGGCGGGTCTGCATTTAACGAGAATAAATGTACGAGGACTACATCCTTTTTGTCCTGAGGTCCATCCAGTTTGTTCCTGTCACATTGATCATTCAACATTATACTAGGACAGGTAATAGTCACGAGGTAGTCCTTACGAGAGTCTATCCAACATACAACTGATGTTTCCGAAAATCTTGGTGGATACTGGTATTTGTAAAGATATAATAATATGGAAAATAGGTTACAAAATGCCATTGTTAGAAAAAACAAATTAGCTGTTGTTTATTGCTGCAATTCCCTAAGAAAATATTAAGATATATTTTAAGAGGAAGCAATGATAACTGACGCTTGTTCATCATAACAACTTCTATAATATACAACTTGTATAATTATTGAAAAGATGTCTTAATAATCTGTTGATTTTTTTCACCAATGTATTTAACTCCTAGGAGAGAGTTAAAGAGAATGAGATGAAACAGTATAATAAGAAAGTTTTTAGAATTATATGATCAAAAGAGGACCCCGCATTGACATTTTAACAAATATATCACAGGAATGAGAAGATCTGCGTCTCAATATTTCACATTATTTATAGATTGAGTGTGAACTTAATATATTTATATCTTCCATTGAAAAGGTCTTCTGTCTCGGCTCGTCTGATATTTTAATATGATATGTCTGATATTTAGTGTTATGTGTTATATATGCTATTTATTAGCGTCCACTTTGTGCTACTACAGGTAATTGAGACTGGTTATCTACAGGTTAACCAACACATTCTTCTATCCAGGGTGGGACAAAGCATTTTATTTAATGTGTTCATCACTAAATAAATTCCTATTGCCCAGGTGGGAATCTTACTTGCCCATCTAGGTTTACCATATAACAGGAAGACCAACCCTTTTATGTGAGATTGAGAACAAGGCTAACCTGAGCCCCCAATTCTAGTTATTGAAAGTCTATTTAATATACATCTGAAATTTAACTATTGTATCTGTTGGTCTTTTTAGGTATGGTAAATTTTGGACCCCTAAATAGGGTAATGCACATGCCGTGTCTGAATTTCAAGAGCTTCCTTGATCGAGGTGGCGCCCCTACCGGAGACGTCACTATTATTTTTTATATAGTATATTTGAGTAGATAGTTCATTTACGTGAATATTTTGCAAAATAAAAATGTATTTAAACGTAACCATACATGTAATATGCCATGTGGCAATGGAACATGTATTCAAATAAATAACTCCTCATAGGGTTACTATGAGGAGAAAAAAAAAGCATGCCAGACTTTTCTGTTTAGCTGTTAAACAGATTAAAAAATAAAACGAATTTTCTTGAACTGGGATTGGAATTAGTTTTACGTACAGCAAGGAATGGAGGAACTACACATAAGAAAGATAAAGTCAGTTCTCAAATCGATTGTTACTTACATATGACGATTGGTATATATCACTAAAACATTATGTGCTTCCGTAGACTTCCTGGCTGGGCTGAATGTTCTTCTTCTCCAAATCGCCTTTCTGCTCCATCGGTCTTCTCGTCACGCTTCTATTTGCTAATTTTCAGTAGCTCTATTGCTACTATTTATCCCCCGGGTTGCAGCTCATCCGGAACGACAATAGTGGCGATGTAGAGCCTATAGTGCTACCGAAAATTAACGTGACGACAAGACCGCTGGAGAAGAAAGCCGAATTGAGTAGTAGAACACGGACATTATAAATTCCAGCTGTTGAGTTCAACTCAAACTCGTTCTTCGAGCACTCAAATCTCGACCAGTAATTTTCTAAGTTTGTAATCTTCCCTAAAGAGGGTACGGACAGGTCATTTTGAATATGAAAAAAAAGTTTCAGAAATCAGGTCACTAGAATTTCCCTTAGTACTGTAGACACCAGCATAAACCTGAAACCCTTTATAAGTGGCTTTATTGCATTGTATCTAACATAGAGCACTGACTGGATAAATCGTAAACGGATCATATTCCCCACAACTTTTATGATTCCAGAAATTGGACCTTTTAGGCATTTGGTAGCTAAATAATGGTGGAAGAAAATTCAAGAAATTTGGGGGAATTTATATCATAATCTATATATATATATATATATATATATATATATATATATATATATATAAAATTGTAACCTCTGTCTGTACATTGATTTTTTTTGCGAAATTTCACGATAACTTTTCGTTTCACATGTCATAGACACCATAACTGCATTTTGTTTCTTTGGTGTCTGTTTGTTTGTTTATTTGTTTGTTTGTTACCTTTTCGCGCATAAACGGCTGAACCGATTTTTATGAAACTTGGTATGTATATTACTACTAGCCCAACTTAGACTTTAGGCTATATTAATATTCTCTAAGACGAACAGGAGTGGGGGTTATAAGGAAGGCCTGAAATTAAAAATAGCGATATTTCGTTTCCTATTCTTTTTCAGCAAATATGCACATAACAAAAGTTGTTTATTTTGTAATTTAGAGTAACTGTTGTTATATGCACTTTTGCCGTATACGGAAGTATAAATGAGTTATACGCTAAAAACTATAGCGGGAGTCCACAATTTTATTTGGCACAAAAGACTCAACTGAATTAAACCAAACTCGGTATGTGAATTAGTACTAACGCCTTCATTATAATAAGCTATACTAGCATTTCTAGGGACGGGCAGGAGTTGGGGTTATAAAGGAGGCCTGAAATTAATAATAATGATTTCCTATTGGGGTTTCGGCAAATATGCAAATAACAAAAGTTGTTTATTTTGTTATTTAGAGAAATTTGCTCAACACTTCTTTTCAATATGAACTACCAGGTACCTCACCTGAAAAAATTAATTCAAATGTATGTCAATATTTTCTCCTTAATAATTCAAATCTATGCATAATGCACAGGAGACGGGAAATATGACAATATGGAGGACAGTGAAGTCTTACATGAAATATTAATTTTGTTATTAACCTTTAACTGGGTAGGTCCCTAGATGAGACACTACTAGGTAGGTGGGGTGCTGTGAACACCCCAACATTTTACCCCCAATAAAGTCATACTAATGCATTCTATATTTTATATTTAATAGGAAAACCCTTTTCTATTAATAGGGGAAGCATATAGAAGGGAAAACAAAAAAGAATAATGTATAAAACATTTATGATTACATTTATTTAATTTCTATCCACAAAAAGTTACTTAAACGTTATTCCCGATAGATAAATTTTATCAAAAATACAATCAAATTTATAATAATACATATCATATAATAATACATTTATAGAATTATACTGTTTATATTATAAACACAAGAAAATATGTATAAAGTATATAAACATATTATTTAACACAAGAAAATGGCTGAGCAGATTGACTTGAGTCCACACATTTCTCACATATATTTTTCATATGGTTTAGGCACATAAACTGTTGGCATTTACAACAATAAAATTTTGTTTTTTTTATCATCCTTCCTCGGACAGATTGTACTCCTCCCTGACGACGATTGTGTCCTCGAAACTGGTTGTAGAGGTTCGGCTTCTACCATCTTTGAAAGTTTTGTTTTCAGCTCTTTTGGTAATGATGTTTCGCAAGCTGTTTTCTTCAAATGAGGTTGGAGAAGTTCAAACCCAATTTCTCTCAGAAACTGTGATCTTACTACACCACTTTGTGGATTATTTGAGATGAAACGCGGGGTGTAGAGAGCAATGAGGCTGTAACACAACTGGGTAGGTGGGGTGTTGCGGGCACCCATTGCAGGTTTTGACACGTTTGGACACGTCTGCCGACTCCCAGTAGGCGCGCTTTATGTTCAAAGCCACATGAATCAACTTGCAGATAACAAATAAGAAGCTAAAAAAAATTTCAGCAGTATTATCAACTTATAAGTAATAAATAATACTAAATAACTTTCTTGGGGTGCTGTCAGCACCCCGCCTACCCACTTAAAGGTTAACAAATCCATAGGAACGACAGGTATAATAAACTCTAAACACTGGGACGGGGAAATGTCAAAATATTGTGCAAAGTAAAGCCTTGCCAAAAAAAAAATACCATCACCATTCAGCCTCAAATGAATTCCCGGGCGAAGCCGGGTATCTGAGCTAGTAAAATATAAAAGCCAAAATTTGAGAAACACAAGGGAAATACAAAACAAAAATCCAAGAGCCAAGAAACACAATAACTGACAAAATAAGAATCCCTGTTGACTAATGTTTGGAACCATGCTCCAAAGTGGCAAAAAAAAAAGTAATCATGAATAAATTTGGGCTAAAGACAGGTGGAGTTGAAAAGTAAACTTTCTAGTACGCTCCGTTGGGACAGAAGGAAGCTAAAATATAAGTGGTTTGTCTCATTGATGAAATTTTATAAATACAGCCAGGATAGTAAAAGGAAGAATTAGATACCACAGTATGTTTGGCCGATCATAAGTAGAATACAAAAGTCCGTCACGCAGGGGCTGCGTAAACTAAGCAGATTTCCCACGTGAAGGTTTACAATAGATAAATATACATACAGGTAACACTACCGTGAATGCTCAGTAAATGTACAATACAAGGCTGAATTGTAAACAAACAGGCAAATCAACCTCGTAGTGCTGCATAGATAGACCGGAAAGACAAACAATTAATGGAATATATTTGAATATATAATATTAATTTTATTGAAAACAATTTACTATTGCTAGTGGTGTAATTTGTAATGAATCAGAATCAGTTTTATCTCAATCACTCAAATTTTAGTAATTTGACCAAAAACAAAAGAAGGGGGGGGAGTCAACAGAACGTTTTTGCATATATCTCACAAAGTAAAAGTTCAATGAAAACAATATTTGGTATTTAGGCTTCAATTTATATCTTTTATTATATAACAGAGAATTATTTATGTAACACAAGTAGAAGTGGGGGTTTACTAAAGGCTGAAAACTGAACGAACTTGCCGTTAACGAACTTGATCTTTCTTTTTACATAAAACGACTAAATATCGAGTTTGGTAACGATTACACAAAAATTGCGACCGCTAGAGCGGTAACAGACAAATATATATATATATATAAAATTGTAACCTCTGTCTGTACATTGATTTTTTTCGCGAAATTTCACGATAACTATTCGTTTCACATGTCATAGACACCATATCTGCATTTTGTTTCTTTCGTGTATGTTTGTTTGTTACCTTTTCACGCATAAACGGCTGAACCGAATTTTATGAAACTTGGTATGTATATTACTACTAATCCAACTTAGACTTTAGGCTATACTAATTTTCTCTGAGACGAACAGGAGTGGGGGTTATAAGGGAAGCCTGAAATTAAAAATAGCGATATTTCGTTTTCTATTGGTTTTTCGGCAAATATGCACATAACAAAAGTTGTTTATTTTGTTATTTAGAGTAACTTTTGTTATATACATTTTTGTCGTATACCTAAGTATAATTGAGTTATACGATAAAACTATAGCGGGCACTAACGGCTGAACCGAACTTAACAATAACTCGGTATGTCAATTAGCATTAATTTTTCCATAATTATAAGCTATATTAAAATTTTTAGGTTCGATCGGGAGTGGGGGTTATAAGGGAGGCCTGAAATAAAAATTCGCGATATTTACATGTCTATTTGTCTACGGGAAATATGACAATATCGAGGGCAGTGAACCCTTGCATCGAAAAAATTAATTTTATTATTAGCAAATCCACGGCAACGACGGGAATTAATCATAAACACTGGGACGGGTAAATGTCAAAATATTGTGCAAATTAAAGCCTTGCCAAAAAAATACTATCACCATTCAGCCTCAAATGAATTCCCGGGCGAAGCCGGGTATCTGAGCTAGTATATATATATATATATATATATATATATATATATATATATATATATATATATATATATATAAAATTGTAACCTCTGTCTGTACATTGATTTTTTTCGCGAAATTTCACGATAACTTTTCGTTTCACATGTCATAGACACCATATCTGCATTTTGTTTTTCGTGTATGTTTGTTTGTTTGTTACCTTTTCACGCATAAACGGCTGAACCGAATTTTATGAAACTTGGTATGTATATTACTACTAACCCAACTTAGACTTTAGGCTATATTAATTTTCTTTGAGACGAACAGGAGTGGGGGTTATAAGGGAAGCCTGAAATTAAAAATAGCGATATTTCGTTTTCTATTGGTTTTTCGGCAAATATGCACATAACAAAAGTTGTTTATTTTGTTATTTAGAGTAACTTTTGTTATATACACTTTTGTCGTATACCGAAGTTTAAAAGAGTTATACGCTAAAAATTAGAGCGGGAGTCAACAATATTATTTGCCAAAAAAGTCTCAACCGAACTAAATAAAACTCGGTATGTGTATTAGCAGTGAGGCCTTCATTATAATAAGCCATACCAACATTTCTATGGACGGGCAGGAGTGGGGGTTATAAGGGAAGCCTGAAATTAAAAATAGCGATATTTCGTTTCCTATTGGTTTTTCCGCAAATATAAACATAACAAAAGTTGTTTATTTTGTTATTTGGAGTAACTTTTGTTATATACCTTTTTGTCGTATACCTAAGTATAAATGAGTTATACGTTAAAACTTTAGCGGGAGCCAACAATGTTATTGGGCACTAACGGCTGAACCGAACTTAACAAAGCTCGGTATGTCAATTAGCATTAATTCTTCCATAATTATAAGTTATATTAAAATTTTTAGGTTCGAACGGGAGGGGGGTTATAAGGGAGGCCTGAAATAAAAATTCACCATATTTACATGTATAAGAGACGGGAAATATAAAAATATCGAAGACAGTGAACCCTTAACGAACAAATATTCTATTATTAGCAAATCCACGGCAACGACGGGTATCAATCATAAACACTGGAACGGGTAAATGTCAAAATATTGTGCAATGTAAAGCCTGCTAAAAAATACTATCACCATTCAGCCTCAAATGAATTCCCGGGCGAAGCCGGGTATCTGAGCTAGTATATATATATATACAAATATCTCGGTTAATATTCAAGATAGAGAATAAATGTATATAACATTATTTATAGTAAATTTAATTTGCAATAAGATTGCTTTTATAATGTTTCGATCGGACGTATAGTAACGGAGATATTTTCGAAAATACTCCCCTCTAAACCCCCCCTCCCACTGGTCCGATTTCAGCCATTAACGAACTTGATCTTTATTTTTGCATAAAACAACTAAATATCGAGTTTGGTAACGATCAAACGAAAATTGCGACCGCTAGAGCGTTAACAGACAAATATATATATCTATATATATATATATATATATATATATATATATATATATATATATATATATATATATATATATATAATTTTGAACGGACCTCATTTTCGTCATCTCCTGGGTAGGATCGATGGACATTTGAAGAAATTTTTCGAAACTCGCGTGATGAGTACGACCTCAATAGCTGATTTCCCTTAAGGGAAATCTGCTAAAATTGTATAGAATCAATCTTATTGTAAATTAAATTTACTACAAATATAGTTATATACATTTATTCTCTATCTTGAATATTAACCGGGACATTTGCATTTTTATTAAATTTGGACCGGTAACGGAAGACTGAATTTCCCGCCAAAAGCTAGTTCGGCCCTTTGCCGTAACTGTTCCGCTCTCGTATGGAGATTTCTCTATTGTATAACTTCACATGGGAAATCTGCTTAGTTTACGCAGCCCCTGCGTGACGGACTTTTTATTTAGTGAGTCTCTTAATAAATAGATTATTTTTACTTTATGAAAATCTAACCTAGGACTCAGTTTTCAAAGACCAACACCAGCGCTTCATCCCATATGTCTAACATTTTCTAAGACATAAAGGACCTATCAAATTTTCCTTAAAGTAATTTGCATACGTTCAACAATAAATGAAATTGGTACAAAGGAAGATACTACAGAGAGAGACCTATATGGATAATAAGGACACTCTTTAATTTACTGAAAAATTAACTTGGCATTCTGATGTTCGGAGGGGGAGAGGTAGACCATAAAATATAGATTTTAAAAGGTTATCTATTGTGTGGATCATATTATCAGGGAAGAAGATATATAACGAAACCTCAAGAAAAGAAAACAGGTGAAAATGCTTTAACGGTATTATAATTTAAAGAGACAGAAGTCTTTGTAACATTTCTATATAGTTTAGGCGAATATCTACCAAATGGTTAAATTGGTTGAAGCAAATTTTTTTTCTTGGGAATATTATACTCTATGTTAATGTCTACTAATAAAATATAATTTATGCCACACGGGCTATTCGTAAGAGGATACCTACGGGGTTAGCACCCTGTTCTTACCTCAGTGTGGGATTTTATTTAGTGAGACTATAGAAATTAAAATAATGGCTAACTACAAATACAAATTAAAAAGCAGGTAAGTACTGCCTAGTAATACCGTTGTGTGAAATTATATAGAATAATTATCTAGAATAAAATATGTTCTTTCAAATATACATCGATCCTACGTAGTAGATTACAAAATTTATTTTTCTGTCAAATCGTTAGTGAATTTTTGATAGTGCCAAAGTATATATTTAAGTCTAATGTCTGAAACAAAAAAAAAAGACCGTCACGGGCTGCGTAAACTAAGCAGATTTCCCTCGTGACGTTTTCCAGTAGATAAATCTAACACCAGTAGTAGTAAGGTATCTCTAAACATATTCACGAGGGACGAATAGTTATGGAAACGGCCGCCAGAGCTCTCGGCGGAAATTCCCGAACATAGCCGACTCTTGCCAACGACACACAGAATACAAATGCAAATATCTCGCTTAATATTCAAGATACAGAATAAATGCATAGAATAATATTTATAGTAAATTTCATTTGCAATAAGATTGATTCTATACAATTTTTCGATCCGACGCATAATAACGGAGATATTGTGAATTTTCAAAGCCCCCCCCCCTCTAAACCCTCCCCTCCCACGGGTCCGATTTCAGCCATTAACGAACTTGATCTTCCTTTTAACATAAAACGATTAAATTCCGAGTTTGGTATCGATCAAACAAAAGTTGCGACCGCTAGAGCGTTAACAGACAAATATACAGGGTGTTCCCAAACCAAACGGCCAAACTTCAGGGATCGATAGAGGATCAAAAAAATAAGAAAAAAAGTCCTCTGGCATATGCCTCGTTTTCGCTTCGTTTTTGAGAAAATCACAAAAAACTGAAAATAGTTGTGCAAAAAGTGTATTTTTTTTTAATAATGTATTTAATTTACAAAAAACTATTGGCTTTTTGAGTAAGATTAATTTTTTAATTTACGAGGAGTAAATTTAGAAAACATGAATATTCTCACGCTTTCCTTATCAATAAAACGTCTAGGTTGAGTGTTTAAACTTAAAAAGAAAGGATTAAAATGTTTACTATCATTTTAATCCTTTTTGGGGGGAATCCAGCCTCGCATTCTCACATTAGTGGTGTTGCTAGTACTGCTCAGTGAAGTCAACAAACAATACGCGGACGTAGTCTACGTCTACGGATTCTGCGATGGCAATGCACGTCAGGCAATTCGGGATTATCGCAGACGGTTTCCTGACCGAGAAACCCCACACAGAGGTGTTTTTACCAGCACTTTCAGAAGGCTTCGAGAGACTGGGTCCTTCTCATGTAATCGTCGTAGAAACCGTATGCAGGCTCCGATGGAAGCCGACCTTAGGCGGAGGGAGAGGATACTGAGGCACTTCAATACCAACCCTGGCACAAGCGTCCGGAGAGCTGCTTCAGTTCTAAGCATACCAAAGACAACCATTTGGCGCACATTAAGGGCATATTCAATCAAAGAAACTACCACCTTTGGGCACATGAAAATCCCCGCGCTGTTAGAGAATTTCACTACCAGCATGAGTTTTCTGTAAACGTCCGGGTCGGTCTTTGTTATAATCGCATAATAGGTCCCATATTTTTACCTGCTCGACTTCACGCTGAAAGTTATCATCTATTCCTGGAGAATGACTTACGGACACTTTTGGAAGATATCCCTTTGGAAACAAGGCTTGAGAGCTGGTTTCAAATCGATGGTTGTCCTGCACATTACGGAAGGGCCGTACGAGGCTGGTTGGACATCAACTACCCATGTCGCTGGATAGGACGAGGAGGGCCGGTGCCTTGGCCTCCTCGGTCTCCGGACTTCACGCCACTAGATTTCTTCGTGTGGGGATACGTGAAAGAAAATCACAAGGGATGACCTCATCGAGCGCATCAGAATGGTTTGCAACCAGCTCACCGCAGAACAATGTTTAGATGCATTGCGATCTGTGAGTACGCGATGTGATGCGTGTATTGCAGCGAGAGGTCAGCACTTCGAACAACATTTACGTTGACGCTTTAGAAATTAATGATGTAATTTTAGAGAAGGTAAAACCTTCAAAATTTTCAGGGTTTTTTTTTCTCACTAAGGTAGACCCATATAAAAACTGAAACATTTATGTTTTCCAAGTAAGAATATTTAATTATTTTATTAATTTTCTAAATTTTTAATCTTTTTTTTTATGTTTTAATCTTCAGTTATTGTTCATAATGTTATCTACTTTAAATAGGTAATTTTTTTATACTATGAATATTTGAATAAAAAAGTATTTATTATTTTTTCTTAATAAAAAATAATTTTTTTTTTCAATTACCTTTCTGTTAGTATAAGATTAGAATACAATAATTGTATTGGAATAACATTTATTGCTAAAATTCATTCAAGGAATAAAATCCGCTCTTCCATTGGCCTTAACTAGTTTTTGCACAACTATTTTTAGTTTTTTGTGATTTTCTCGAAAACGAAGCGAAAACAAGGCATATGCCAGAGGACCTTTTGTTTTAGTTTTTCGATCTTCTATCGATCCCTAAAGTTTGGCCGTTTGGTTTGGGGACACCCTGTATATATAGATATACAGAAATGTTTCAGTTTTTATATGGGTCTACCTTAGTGAGAAAAAAAAACCTGAAAATTTTGAAGGTTTTACCTTCTCTAAAATTACATCGTTAATTTCTAAAGCGTCAACGTAAATGTTGTTCGAAGTGCTGACCTCTCGCTGCAATACACGCATCACATCGCGTACTCACAGATCGCACTGCATCTAAACATTGTTCTGCGGTGAGCTAGTTGCAAACCATTCTGATGCGCTCGATGAGGTCATCCCTTGTGATTTTCTTTCACGTATCCCCACACGAAGAAATCTAGTGGCGTGAGGTCCGGAGACCGAGGAGGCCAAGGCACCGGCCCACCTCGTCCTATCCAGCGACCTGGGTAGTTGATGTCCAACCAGTCTCGTACGGCCCTTCCGTAATGTGCAGGACAACCATCGAGTTGAAACCAGCTCTCAAGCCTTGTTTCCAATGGGATATCTTCCAAAAGTGCTCGTAAGTCATTCTCCAGGAATAGATGATAGCTTTCAGAGTGAAGTCGAGCAGGTAAAAATATGGGACCTATTATACGATTATAACAAAGACCGACCCAGACGTTTACAGAAAACTCATGCTGGTAGTGAAATTCTCTAACAGCGCGGGGATTTTCATGTGCCCAAAGGTGGTAGTTTCTTTGTTTGAATATGCCCGCACGTGTAAAAGTCGCTTCGTCCGTCCAGATTACTTTCGAACTTAAGTTTACATCGTTTTGCAATTGTTCTTTGTGCCAATTACAAAAATTTAATCGGCGGGGATAATCAGCGGGTATTAAATTTTGTACCTTTTTTACATGGTAAGCATGCCTGCGGTCAGCCCTTAATGTGCGCCAAATGGTTGTCTTTGGTATGCTTAGAACTGAAGCAGCTCTCCGGACGCTTGTGTTAGGGTTGGTATTGAAGTGCCTCAGCATCCTCTCCCTCCGCCTCAGGTCGGCTTCCATCGGAGCCTGCATACGGTTTCCACGACGATTACATGAGAAGGACCCAGTCTCTCGAAGCCTTCTGAAAGTGCTGGTAAAAACACCTCTGTGTGGGGGTTTTCTCGGTCAGGAAACCGTCTGCGATATTCCCGAACTGCCTGACGTGCATTGCCATCGCAGAATCCGTAGACGTAGACTATGTCCGCGTATTCAGCGTTGGTAAATCTAGCCATATTTGTTGACTTCACTGAACAGTACTAGCAACACCACTAATGTGAGAATGCGAGGCTGGATTCCCCCCACAAAGGATTAAAATGATAGTAAACATTTTAATCCTTTCTTTTTAAGTTTAAACACTCAACCTAGACGTTTTATTGATAAGGAAAGCGTGAGAATATTCATTTTTTTCTAAATTTACTCCTCGTAAATTAAAAAATTAAGCTTACTCAAAAAGCCAATAGTTTTTCGTAATTTAAACACATTATTTAAAAAAAAAAATTGTTAATAAGTTCGTTAATAACCGAAATCTAACTGGGACCTGAAGGAATGGAGTAGAGAAGGGGTAAACATGTTATATACCTAATTCTGTCCATAATGTAATGTGCATCAGTTGTTCCCTTCTATAAATTTGTCTCAAATTCCAGCATTAACCACGTTATTTGTCTGCATTTGTAATTACTCGTAAGTCAAGCCCCTCTCGTTTTCACATACTTTTTAACTAGAGCTTAAATTTCAAGTCTTCTTTATTTAAGATAATTCTATGAAGGAAATTGATAATAGAAAGAGACATCACCTGTGAGGCATCGCGTTCCTGGAAAATTTGCTCAATTAACATTATATTATATTAACTTTAATTAACCAATAGGTTATATTGTTGGTTTTTTGGAGGTTTGGTCAATGTTGGTGAAAAAATCTTAATTTATGCCCATATTTCGAAAATTTCGAGAGAAGAGAAAATAAAATTCTCGAAATATCGGCATAAACTAAGATCTTTTCACCAACATTGGCCAAACCTCTAAAAAAATAACAACACCATATATATATATACACATGCAGCACCTGCGATATGAACTTTTTATGCACTTTACCGGCTATAAATATGATAATCATTAATTTTGACCCTGCTGGGAGTATTTATTTCATTCTTCTAAATTATGCCATGAGGGCATTCGTAGGAGGCAAATTCGTAGCAAGAGTTCAAAGGTAGGCGGTGATATAAGCGGCATTAAAAAAGATTAACTTCAAATGACCTAATTTACATAAATACAACAAACGTCTCTTTGAATCGATTTGATTTTTCGCCCTTTGCAGTTTTACAGAACTCTATAGTAATTTAGATTATATCATGATTTTAAATCATGTCAGTCGCATTGTTCTTTATTCACACCCACCTAAGTACACGAAAGCTCATGAGAAAGAGATATTTGTTTAAACAATAAACCAAAGAAATGCCAAGTGTGGCTAAAGTGATTTGGCTCTCTTTTACATTTTATAAACTTCTATGTTTTTATTCATTCTAGCTCATACGATCATTAGAATTTCCTGCTCTAAAACTACTACAACAATAAACATTTAACTATAAGATCCTTATTATGATTAATATAAATATAGTTATTACATGCAAATTTATTATAGCTATAAAAAATGCTACCCACAGAAATATCATTATCTTATTAGTCGATGACGTCACTTAGATAATATCTTTAAAAAGACACAAGAAATCTTAGATCAATAACAAACGATTTTCTATGTACCTCCAATAAATTAAATATGCACAATGTTTTACGTAATGTTACGTTATTTACATTGACAAGTGACATACGATATTGAACGAACACGTAACGCATTAGAGTCATAGAACATAAGTTATATATCTTCTTATGGTAAATGGGAAAGCTATAGAAACGTCTTCTTTTAATGTGTACCTGTAACAGCTATCTGCACCTTCTCACCAAATCTCATGATCAACCTTTCGTTTGGTTGATCAGCAAAATAAGGTAAAATATAAGTGGTTTATTCGATTGATGAAATTTAAGAATTACTGCCAGGAAAGTAAAAGGTGGAATTAGATAAATTCTGTAAGTTCGACCGATCATAACTACTAACATTTACCTTCTTTTTATTTAGCAAGACAGTAAATATTTCCTTTTGCTACTTGGGAATCAAACATAGGACTCAGTGTTCAAAGCGCTTAGACTCATATGTCTAACCTGAGCGTCACATTTTTTAAAACATAAAATACCTGTAAAATGGCCTTAATGTTATTTGCATACATTCAACAATAAATGAAATCGGTACAAACGAAGTTGCTGCAGAGAGAGGTCTATAGGGATACAAAGGACACTCTTTAATTTACTGAAAAATCAACTTGGCATTCTTATGTTTGGAGGGGGAGGGGTAGACCATAAAATATAGATTTTAAAAGATTATCGACTGTGCTGATCATTTTATCAGGGAAGAAGTATTAAAAGGAAACCTAAGATAATTATCATGAATAAAATATATTCTACCGAATATACATCGTATACCTAAAAACAACACCTTGTGGTCAGCTTTAATTTTCAAATCTCTTTACATGGGTCTATAATTACTAGTGAAATATGGCATGGGACACTTATGTATATACCGGACTGTGGTCAATTCCATGTCACATAATAGGTCAGTATATCCCTGTGATGAGTCGAACCCATCGATTCTCCATGTCCCCTATTGTAGGAGGCTTATGTAAATAAGCCTGGAAAATTAAGTTGGAAATAAGATGTTCAATGGTACGAGAGCTCGAAGTGAAAATTGCATTAGTACAAGTTGCATTAGTGCCAGTTTACTAAATGCTGAAAAGTAAAAAATGCAAATACCGTTAATATTTGAGATAAAGAAAAAGATGTATATGAAATTAATTTGTAATAAGAATGGTGCTATAGAACTTTTCGATCCAACTAATAACTAGGGAGATATTTCGAATATTTAATCCACCCTTACTTACAAAAATCGATTTTGGTAACGATCAATAGAAATTTGCGAATGCTAAAGCGTTGCAGACTATACTAAAAACTGAAAACTAAAAGTCCGTCACGCAGGGCCTGCGAAAAACAAAGCAGATTTCTCACGTACTGGTAAAATGCAACTTGCGATCTCATCTTACCACATATTCCCTACTTCTATGGAAAAACCTATAAGAACGGGGGGGGGGGGTGTACTGAAGGTTGAATGTTCGAATAACTCGCTTAAACAAAATTGTAGATCAATGGTTTAACAAGATTGGTTCTATAACATTTTACGATCGCACTCATAATAACGGAAATAGTTTGAATTGTTAGAACACAATATTTGGTATTTAAGCTTAGAATAAAGTTGTTCATGATATAACAGCGGATTGCTATTCTAACATGAGTAGAAGTGGGAATTTACTGAAGTCTAATAACCAAAAAATTCAAATATCGCGGTTAGTATTGAAGATAGAGAATAAATGTATTTTACAATCTTTATAATACATTTAATTTGAAAAAGACGGGGTCTATATATATATATATATATTGTTGCGGCAACAATAGCATTAAGTAATGTAACCGTAATAAATGTAATACGTGTAGCTGCCACATGATGGCAGCACTTGACAGAGCTGCCCAAGCGGGAGAGAGAGAGAGCGTGAGGGAGAGAGAGAGAGATAGAGCCAGACGCCAGGATAATCCCCAAACTCTCTTATCGCCTAGTTTTCTCAAGCTCTTCCCAGGCTGCAGGGATTAACCAAACAACCAGTTCGGCATAGACCTTCATCAAGGCATCACCGTTCACACCGGCCCAGCTGCCACATCATTTCATACGGGTACATCCACCTATATGACTTCGCCTCAAGCGGACACCAAGTGTTCCCGGCCATCTCTCTTTCTCTCTCTCTGTCTACAGTTAAGATTATCATTATCATTATTATTATGTTATTAAGAGCTCAGTAGTTGACTAATTAGTTTGTAATATAATATTAATTTTAGTATCATTACCTTTAAAGGAAGCATCTTTCTTGTTATTTTTTTTATTATTATAGGAGAAGACCATTATTAATTTTATAATTAAATATCTATACCATACATTTTATTCATTTTTTTATGATCTAACCCCCCTTTCTCTGCTGCGACCAGCTGTATTAGCCAACACTGGCCATAACAAAACAGCAGTCGGTGTTAGGAGCTTCAAGCGAATCTCCTAGCCGCTGCAACATTTTGGTCCTCCGGGCCGGATTAAAGGCTTTACCAACATTTTGGTACTCCCAGCGTGGATCGCAGCAGAAAAGGATTAAAATATTATTATTCAATTATTGTGACCTTTTGTTTATATAATGTCATTATATTTATGTATTCAATAGGTTCGCCTCACATGACGCCCACTGGTTTTAAGTATTAATGTATTAATTATTTAATTTAATTTTTCACTCTTATTTAAGGGTATGTTCCGCGAGCTGAAGCCATACTTTGAAAGCTTCAAAGATACATGGCAGAAGCTGCTGGAAGCCCACTCGGCAGCAAACATTTCTGCCTCATTTCCAAGTGAGAATGAGGAGAAATTGCACACAGCGGCGAAGCGTTATTATTATGAGGCCTGTGCAATTTATGAATCGCACATGAATCCAACGCCTGTTTCTGCTCCCTTAACCCAGAATTCAGAGGTTAACGCAGGTACATTAGCGGGTAGCTCTCTAAATGAGTCCCGATCTGTCCGAGCACGCCTCCCACAGATCAACCTCCCTGATTTCTCAGGAAATCAGAGCGAATGGCCGCTTTTCAGGGACACATTTGTCTCCTTGATACATGACGAGCCTACCTTATCTAACATTGAGAAATTTCATTTTTTAGTTTCATGTTTGAGAGGTCCCGCTCTTTCTCTGATCCGAAGTGTTCCTCTGATGGACTCCAATTACGAGCAGGCTTGGAAAATCTTGAAGGAGAATTACGATGACAAGAGACGCCTCGCCGGAAGCTATTTGAGGACAATTTTGAACTATGTTCCGTTCAGGAGCAGGCCAACTGCCAGTAGCCTTAAGGATTTTATTACAGTCGTTCTGGAGAGCGTCTCCGCTTTTAAGCAGCTAGGAATCAAAGACGTTAATGACTTTATCTTATCCTATCTGGTACTTAGATGCCTGGATCCAGCAACACGGAAGGATTTTGAAAGGGAAGTAGCTCACGTTGAGTTTCCTCAATTTGAGCGGTTAGTGACCTTCATAAAGGCGGAGTGGAAAACTTTGGACTGGACGACCGACGATTTCAAGAGTCCTTCGGTCCCGCAGTCTTCTTTAAACCATTCTAAGGATTCCACGAACGCTAACCGTACGTTCAAGCAAGGTTGCATGAACAAGAAGTTCAATACTTCTCTTTTCGTCAATGAAGAAGACGGAATTTCTGGGAATCGCTTATCTTCTAAGAAACAGACGACTGAAGGCTCAGGATTTCTTCGACTCAGCTGTCCGGTTTGCAAGGCTCAGCACAACCTCTACCAGTGCTCTACGTTCCGCAGTTCTTCCCCAGGGGAAAGAAGAACGTTGTTGAAGGCATGGTCTGGCTGCCTAAACTGCTTATCTCAAAAACATAAAATTAATGCCTGTCAATCGGAGAGGAGATGTCAGAATTGTGGAGAGAAACACCACACATGGCTCCATCAACCCCACGTACCTGTTTCCGCAACACCAACTTCGGCTTCAGTGGCGAAGGACTCAGAAGGGATCACCCTTGGCAAGGCACATCATGTCTCAGGTGAAGGTGAGGTCCTCTTGGGAACTGCTCAAATCCAAGTAAAGGACGCTTCTGGAAATTTCAGAACAATCAGAGTTGTCACCGACAGCGGGAGTCAATTCTCCTTCATGACTCATGACTGTGCACAGAGGCTAGGCTTTCCTATCCAGCCTAGTGGACACAGCATTTCAGGAATTGGCCTTGTAAGCTTGTCCAACACTCTTGGCAAGGTGCAATGCTGCATAAGGCCAGTTTTAAATCATCCTCTTATCCTCTGAGCACTGATGTCATAGTCGTCTCCCAAATCACTACTGATCTACCTCGCACCCAGTTGCCAATGACGATTCAAGAATACTACAAAGGCTACGCTCTCGCGGATCCTGATTTCTGGAAACCTGGATCCATCGACTTCCTCCTTGGAGGTGACTTATTCTTTGACATTATCACTGGCAAGCCAATAACTGTCAACCCAGCCATTCCGAAGTTGTTGCCAACCACCTTCGGCTTCATTGTAGCAGGCCCTGTCAAGGCCCATCCCAAGTCAAACACCAGCGTCAACCTTTTCATCCAATCTCAGGACGAGGAATCTTCGTATCCCCTAGCTTCAAGAGCACTCATGGAAGACATTCATGTTGACGACGTCGTGACTGGTGCACTATCTGTTGAAGAGGCTCAAGAGTTTAAGACACAACTCATGGCACTTCTAGGTAAAGGTTGCTTCCAATTGAGCAAATGGGCAAGCAATAGTCATGAATCGCTATCCGAGCTTGAAGAGAATCAATGTCAAGCTTCAGCCGTTACATTGAACTCAGAAGATGAACCAAAACTTAAGCTTCTGGGTATGCAATGGATACCATCCCGTGATATCTTTACCTATCAACACACCAACCCTAACTGGCATTCCTCCAAGAGGTCAATACTGTCCGGTATTCCACTTATCTACGACCCTTTGGGCTTTCTTTCGCCCGTGGTCTTCTACGCAAAGATCATTCTCCAAGATATGTGGATTTCAAATTGCGGTTGGGATGAGTTAGGTCCTCCTGAAGTATGCAAGCAATGGCATCAATTCCTGTCCCAGCTTAACAAAATTTCTGAAGTTCGAGTTCAGCGTTGCATCATTCCCAAATTCAGGAAAACTTCCACCATTGTTGGGTTTTGCGACGCATCAGAAAGAGGTTACTCAGCCGTCTTGTATCTCTTAAACAGGACTGATGACAGCTCGAATGTTCACCTTCTTAGAGCGAAAACCAAACTTGCTCCCATCAAGACTATGACGATACCCCGGCTTGAACTATCTGGTGCCTTGTTGCTAAGCAAACTGTTTAGATCCTGTGACAAGTTTGTCGAAAGGTTAAACATACATGATGTAAAACTCTTTACAGATTCTAAGGTGGTTCTAGGATGGCTGTCTACTCCTTCAAAGATGCTCAACGCATTTGTTGCTCATCGGGTAGTACAGATTTTAGAGCTTACTCACAGTAGCCAATGGAATTACGTCAGGACCACGGATAATCCTGCTGACTGCAGTTCTAGAGGACTCCTGCCAGCTGCAATTGTCAACCATTCTCTATGGTGGGCGGGGCCAACATGGTTACTACTTCCACCTGACCAATGGCCATCTCCAAATATAAAGAGCGTTGACTTGCCGGAGTTGAAGAAGGAACACCCTGTGCTCTTGTCGTCGGAAGATGATCCTACACCCTACATCATATCCTGTTTCCAACGGTGTTCATCTTATTTGAAACTCCTTAGAACATTCTCCTATGTTCTCCGGTTCTTGAGTATCAAGAGAAACCAGAGAGCTAGAACAGGACCTATTACAGTTCCAGAGTTGAGAAAAACTCTGAAAATATGCGTGCGAGTCACCAATGACCATCACAAGTTGGACCCCAAGTATTTGAAATCCTTGAATGCGTTTCTCGACGAAGACGGAGTCTTCAGGGTGGGCGGCAGACTACAGCATTCCTACTTGAGGTATGATGCCAAGCATCCAATCATTCTTTCAGGTAAAAGCCACTTAGCCAGACTAATTGTCGACCACCACCATAAGTCCTACCTACATTTAGGCCCCACGGGACTTAGAGCCATGCTCCACACTAAGTTCTGGATAACCTCAGTGAGAAATCTTGTTCGTGATCGTATATTTAAGTGCATCAAATGCTATAAAACAAGTCACCTTTCCGAAGCCCCTCAAATGGGAAACCTACCAGATTATCGCCTGAAGGATGGCCAAGTCTTTCATCATGTTGGCATTGACCTTGGCGGGCCATTCGCCGTCCGCGAGTCTTCAAGAAGAAAGGCATCCCTCGGAAAGGCATTCCTTTGCCTCTTCATATGCATGGTCACGAAAGCTGTACACCTTAAGCTAGTTTCTCGCTGCTCCACCGAGTCATCTCTCGCAGCGTTAGATAGATTCGCGGCTCGCAGAGGAAGACCCGTCCATATCTACACGGACTGTGGCACGAACTTCGTTGGTGCTGCCAACAAGTTGAAGGACATCCTCATGCTCTTCGAGTCTTCTTCAACCCAAGAGGCAATGGCAAACCATGCTGCAGACGAGTCTATAGAGTGGTCATACAACCCACCTTTTGCACCACATTTTGGGGGAATCTGGGAGGCAGCAATCAAGGCTGCCAAGTCCATCCTCAACAGAGTAATTGGTGACACACCCATGACATTTGAGGAATTAGCGACAGTCCTTTGCAACATCAAAGGCATCTCAAACTCTAGGCCCTTAACTCCTGTACGAAGCGACAACGAGGCCATCGAGTATCTCACTCCAGGACACTTCTTGGGGGGCCGTCCTCTTACGTCAGTACCAGAAGACAACTATATAGGAGAGAAAATCAGCCCATTAAGGAGATGGGACATGGTCCGTCAGACTTCTCAACACTTCTGGAACCGAGTGTACAAAAGGCCAAATTGGTTCCTCTGAAGGCAATCAATTCTGATGGTAATATTTAAAATTTTTTATTAAAATTTTGGTGGGCGGAATGTTGCGGCAACAATAGCATTAAGTAATGTAACCGTAATAAATGTAATACGTGTAGCTGCCACATGATGGCAGCACTTGACAGAGCTGCCCAAGCGGGAGAGAGAGAGAGCGTGAGGGAGAGAGAGAGAGAGATAGAGCCAGACGCCAGGATAATCCCCAAACTCTCTTATCGCCTAGTTTTCTCAAGCTCTTCCCAGGCTGCAGGGATTAACCAAACAACCAGTTCGGCATAGACCTTCATCAAGGCTACATCGTGCACACCGGCCCAGCTGCCCATCACCTATCAGTTCGGCATAGACCTTCATCAAGGCATCACCGTTCACACCGGCCCAGCTGCCACATCATTTCATACGGGTACATCCACCTATATGACTTCGCCTCAAGCGGACACCAAGTGTTCCCGGCCATCTCTCTTTCTCTCTCTCTGTCTACAGTTAAGATTATCATTATCATTATTATTATGTTATTAAGAGCTCAGTAGTTGACTAATTAGTTTGTAATATAATATTAATTTTAGTATCATTACCTTTAAAGGAAGCATATTTCTTGTTATTTTTTTTATTATTATAGGAGAAGACCATTATTAATTTTATAATTAAATATCTATACCATACATTTTATTCATTTTTTTATGATCTAACCCCCCTTTCTCTGCTGCGACCAGCTGTATTAGCCAACACTGGCCATAACAAAACAGCAGTCGGTGTTAGGAGCTTCAAGCGAATCTCCTAGCCGCTGCAACATATATATATAAAATTGTAACCTCTGTCTGTACATTGATTTTTTTCGCGAAATTTCACGATAACTTTTCGTTTCACATGTCATAGACACCATAACTGCATTTTGTTTCATTCGTGTGTGTTTGTTTGTTTGGCTGAACCAAATTTTATGAAACTTGGTATGTATATTACTACTAGCCCAACTTAGACTTTAGGCTATATTAATATTCTCTGAGACAAACAGAAGTGGGGTTTATAAGGGAGGCCTGAAATTAAAAATAGCGATATTTCGTTTTCTATTGCTTTTTCAGCAATTATGTACATAACAAAAGTTGTTTATTTTGTTATTTAGAGTAACTTTTGTTATATGCACTTTTGCCGTATACGGAAGTATAAATGAGTTATACGCTAAAAACTATAGCGGAAATCCACAATTTTATTTGGCACAAAAGACTATACATATATATACTACACAAAGTGGTATGTATATTACTACTAACCCAACTTAGACTTTAGGCTATATTAATATCCTCTGAGACGAACAGGAGTCGGGGTTATAAGGGAAGCCTGAAATTAAAAATAGCTATATTTCGAACAAGTAAGTGAACAATTTTATTTGGGACAAAAGACTCAACCGAACTAAATAAAACTCGGTATGTGTATTAGCACTAACGCCTTCATTATAATAAGCCTTACCAACATTTCTAGGGACGGGCAGGAGTGGGAGTTGTAAGAAAGGCCTGAATTTAAAAATAGCGATATTTCTTTTCCTATTGGTTTTTTAGCAAATATGAACATAACAAAAGATATTTACTTTGTTATTTAGAGTAACTTTTTTTATATACACTTTTTTCGTATACCGAATTATAAACGAGATAGATATACGCTAAAACCTATAGCGGGAGTCAACAATTTTATTTGGCACAAAAGACTCAACCGAACTAAATAAAACACTCAGTATGTGTATTAGCACTAACGCCTTCCTGATAATAAGCCATACTATTTCTAGGAACGGGCAGGAGTGGGGGTTATAAGGGAGGCCTGAAATTAAAAATAGTGATATCCTATTGGGGTTTCGGCAAATATGCACATAACAAAAGTTGTTTATTTTGTTATTTAGAGAAATTTGCTCAACACTTCTTTTCAATATGAACTACCAGGTACCTCAAATGAAAAAATTGATTCAAATGTATGTCAATATTTTCTCATTAATAATTCAAATCTATGCATAATGCACAGGAAACAGGAAATATGGCAATATGCAGGACAGTGAAGTATTACATAAAAAAATAATTTTATTATTAACAAATCCACAGAAACGACGGGTGTTAACCCTAAACACTGGGACGGGTAAATATCAAACTATTGTGCAAAGTAAAGCCTTGCCAAAACTATACCATCACCGTTCAGCCTCAAATGAATTCCCGAGCGAAGCCGGGTATCTGAGCTAGTATATATATATATATATATATATATATATATATATATATATATATATATATATATATATGTCATTTCCTCATTTTGCGCGAAAATCGCTGATTTCCCTTAAGAGACCTGCTAAAATTAATAATTGAGTTAAAGAAACAATGTAGAGAAGAAGAAATTAAATTTGCAAGAATTTTTAGACAGCATTTTTCATTTCGAGTCATAATAGCGTAAATATTTTTAATTTTGCTTTCCCCTCTGTAACCCATCCCCACCCCTCCTGGTCCTATTTCAGACGTCAACAACCGCCATCTTTAAGTATTAAGTATTTAAATATTAAGTTAGGTAACAATAATAGTGATACAATAATAGTAAAACAATAACCAAAATGTAAAAGAAAAACATCTATTTGAATGGAGCACATTTTTGACATCTTCAATACAAGACTGTAGACATTTTGAGAATTTCTTCGAAAAGTACTTCATCAATACAAACTCACTAGTGCATTAACAGAATCTGAGGAAAAAACGAGGGTAGCTTAAGAAGTAATTTTATTTAAATAGATTTACGGGCGAGCAATCTAACAATTAGTTGATCCACCCTCAATTGTTAGTTTGGAATGGTCTAGAGTGGTTTGTGGAAAAATGGTAGAGGGAGAGAATGTGTGTGTGTGTGTGTGAGAGAGAGAGAGAGAGAGAGAGAGAGAGAGAGAGAGAGAGAGAGAGAGGAGAGAGAGCCGT